>CM067170.1:105428509-105616568 GCA_034093135.1 Erigeron breviscapus | reverse complement strand
TTTCTCGAACCAAACCTAGGTTAGTGGAATGATAATAAGTAATGACAAGGAAACTAACTTTACCTTTACTTAGTTATATCAAACCTTTTTCATTAGACTTTCAACAGTATAATTGTATGATATCAGTGTGATGCTTCCAAAAAAATATGTACTGTTTTCCAAATTTTTTGTAATTACTCACGGTTTTTAGGGGTTTACAATGATATATGGCAGTATAGATTATTGGTGGTGGCTTGGCTGGTGATTTAAGTAAGTGAAGATGGTGGTGTAACAAAAACAAAACGAAATGCGGTGATTTGTCATACTTAATTTTATTGATAGATAAATCTTGATAGAAACTTCTTAATGTTAGATAAGCATTCGTACATTGTTTTATTGTTAATGAAAAAATAGGCATAATGTTATTTCTATTTTCTTCATATGTTACTTTGAAATTTTAAAATATATACATCGAAAATAAAAAGTCAAAAGACAATGACCAAATTTCCATAATGTGGAAAGCAAGTGGGCCTGTATTGTAAACCAACATGGGGAAGTGGATGACCAAATAATACAATACGAATTAGGTGTTTGCCATTGCATTGCATGATACTATACACTTGATTTTAAATATGATTGACGACCCACCACACCATTGTTAGTTTTGACTTTAAATATTAAAGTCCACTATCAATGTTTGACTTTATATTATTTTTCTCATTTTGACTTAATTGGTTGATTATATGGTGTTTTGATTTATAAATGAGAGATTCTCAACTATATACCAATTAGACATTAGTTTTATTCATTCAGTTTAATCAAATATTGTGAAAACTTTCAAAAAAGCTATTCTTTCTATCATGGTGTTTGTCTTAAAAGAATCGAACTAGTTTAAAAAAGACTAATTTGCTTTCAAGAAGTCCCATTTGATGAGATAGTTACAAGTCATAAGCCATAACCTTAGACTATTTGTAATGAGAAAGTTTTCACACATTCTTTCATATTCTTGTATGTTTTTTCTTGTCCATAACGTTAAAACATACCCGTCTTTAATTGTCAATAGATTATTTGTGCATAGTTAAAGACATATTTTTAGATATACTTAAACTATCTCTAATGGGGTGTTTTTACACATCCTTCTGTATTCTTGCTTTTCCTTCATTGTTCATAACATCAAAGTATGTTCGTCCTTACTTGTTTATAAGGTATTTGTCCATATTTAAATACATGTTAAGGGATACCGGGGGCAGGGTCCCTTCCTTCAACCCATAGTTAAATACATGTTTTTAGATATCCTTAGGATACCCATTGTATTAATTTTGTTTGTATATAAAATAAGGATATGTAAAGACGTTTGTATGGTTGGAGACAAAACTGAAGGATTTTAAGGATTAGTATGGATTTTAAAGATTTGTAAAGATATGATGTGACAGCTAAACGACGGCTTAAGACGTCCCTTATTCATAGTACTTTTTTGTTTGTTTGTATATGAAACATATAAGGATGTGTGATGATGTGAAAACTATAAAAATGTATAAGGATATTTATAAGGTTAGAGGTAAAAAAAAAGATTTTAAGGAATCTAAATTTTTTAAAGATTTATAAAAATATAATATAATGGTTTAAAGACGTCCCTATCATTAAAGATAGCCTTACAATATCCCTACTCATATTGCATTTATCAAATCAGAAGACAACCACATATTGGTGATAACTAGACGGATGCCCGCGCGATTCAGCGGTGATGGTGGTAGCGACGAAGGTGTGCGACGGCAGTGGCGGCGGCGATGTGCGGCGGTGACGGTGGTGGTGGCGTGGCGGTGAATGTAAATTAATTGATGTAAGATGGGTTAATATGATTCTTTAAGGGTTGGATGATCTATGTTGTAATTTATTTCATTAAGGGTATTATAGGTAAATAGGTGAAGATGTTTAAATTAGTGAATAAATAAGAGGGATAATATGGTCATTTCAAAATCTTAATTAATTAAAGGGGGATAGATAGTTTGCTTTATAGAGTAGTATAGAGTAGTATAGATAACTTCATTTGCTTGCTGATTTTGATATCTTATACGAATACTTATATTATCAAGGACAAACCATCTTTGCAATATAATTTTAGAAATTAAACATGCGAAATTTTTCAAGGATTCAAAGGAACGTGAATAAACAGAGTATGTAGCCCCACAAAGTTGCACATAAATTCTCAGCTTTGAATTTGAATTATTATTGTCCTCCTTTTGTTACGCCCGTTTTTTTTAAAACTTCATTTAACTTTTATAAATAAATATGTATTCAATAAATACATATCTATTTGACCACACCGAATGTCATTTTATTTTAAAACGACCATATGAAAAAATTATAAATTTCGGCATGACCTCATCGTAATGTCAACAATTAATACCTGCTAGTTTTCAATCAAAACAACCTGTTTATAAACAACCAAAATACTCGACATGACTCAGTTTAACGACCACATTGCCAACTTACAGAAAATTACATATTTACATCCAAAATATGGGCTAGTAATGTAACAAGCATAATGTACTCGGCTGTAATTTAAAGATACCACTTGCATAAACCTTCGGCAAGTGATCATCCACGGCTATGACTTTCCTCGTGCTCGTCCTATTCAACTCCTTATCATTAACGCAAAATCCATAAGCACCTACAACATTATAATTAAAGGAATAAGCACACCGCTTAGTGAATACATAGAAGGTAAACATATTAGTCTTCCGCATTACATAAACTGCGTGTATATCATACTGCGTGAGATAAACTGCATGATAGTCTGCAAGTATAATCTGCCAGTTGTTCAGTTATATGGACCAGACTACACGTATATAGCCAACCTCCACATAATCAACTCTGCCTCTGCCTGCTAAAATAGGGTCATTGTATCAAACTATAAGAAAGTAAATAATACAGCTATTTGCATAGAAGGATTAACTGCTTCTACATCGTCAATCCGCATACATTCACAAAATCTGCACATTAGCCTTATGTATCCGAATTTACATCACACAATCACATGATGATCATCTAACAATTACAGCATGTGTGATTACATAACATACACACTTACACAACAAAACATCTAGGTAACACATAACAACATGACTAACACATTTCTTCGATCACATAACAATTAAAGCACGTGTGGTTGCATAACAGACACACTTGCACAACAAAACATCTAGGTAACACATAACAACATGACTAACACATTTCTGCGATCACATAACAATTAAAGCACGTGTGGTTGCATAACAGACACACTTGCACAACAAAACATCTAGGTAACACATAACAACATGACTAACACATTCGTAGCCTACTTAGCGTTCTAACTCACAAATAAGTTAATTCAACGGTATAATCATGCCTCATTATACAACATCAATGACTTAGATTCGGTCTTTGGCATTGTCATTATCTAAGGCCAATAACAACGGTTAACTGTAAATACTGGTTATTAATCTTCTAGCTGCGTAATTATTACCTAAAACTTATAACTACAATAAGGATTCTACTCATTACATTATCAGCTTAATACCATCAATAACAACAAATTTTACCACTAACTACTCTATTACCATGCTACTTCCACAATTATCAAAACAACAATTTCTTTGCTACGACTTATTTATCTTCATAAGTTTAACACAAACCATATCACATAACTAAACAAGACTGCATATCATCTACTACTACATATTAATACCAACTGCACAATTATATGAAATCGATCACACGTATATAATCGAGTTTCATATAATTTCACTGTTACAGCTCAATCATTCATAATTCATATAATAACAATAATTTCATCACATATTCTCAACAATTAGAACAACAAACAAATACGGCATTGTTGGGTCGAAAACGACCAAGTATTGATTGTTCAGGAAATAGTTGAAGCTTAGTGAAGAATACTTGTACAGGATTCTGAACCATTTCAGAATGTTCACTGAAGCTTCACTTCAGTTCAGATCAACCCATCAGAATACCATTCAGCTGAAGTCAAAAGACTGAAGACTGAAGAAAGAGAATCAGCTCAGACACGGAACTCAGAAGATGATCCTATCTGATCGAAGACTGAAGTATCTCAGTGTAAAGTACTTACAACACTTTACACTGATTACGAGGAAGCCTTTTTGACTTTACCAACCTTTAACATTATCTCTGGGAAAGTTTATGGTTGTGTAAAGTGTTGGGAATAAAAGGTGTAAAGTCACATCAAAGTGACTTTCACACATAACCTTAAACAAGCATGTTAAGGATTTGATTCTCAAATCCTTAAATGCTCCCAATTGTATTTTGTACGGCCTGGTCCACGTCAGCATGGATTGGCCTATAAATACAAGGCTTCTCACAACTTGCAAAATGCTTGAAACTTTGGCATTACAACTTGTGAGTTATACTCTAAGTAATCTTACGAGTATTTCCAAGTTATTTAGATCACTTGTATTTCAAAGTTGTTTAGATACTTCACTTTTGTGTTTATCTTTGTTCCACAACAACCTTTGTATTTTGTTTATATAAATGAATAAAATACATTGAAAAGTACATCGTGTCTCAATGCTACATACTTGACTTATACATATTATTTATATAGTTTCAGCACTTTAGTTTCTTGCAATTTACTTTCAGTCATTTACTTTTATTGTTTAATCCATATCTGGATCGTCATTTTGAACTGGTCGCATTCCAGATCAGAATTGCTTGCTAGTCGGGTAATCAATCTATTTGGGACTTACATTTGGTATCAGAGCAGATAGGTTGAATTATTTAAATTCTATAACCTTGATCTGTCGTGATGGCTAACCCCGAAAACAATGAAGGACCTAACCCTAACGCTACTAACCCACCCCCTGTTATCAACAACAATATACCTTTGCATAATGTCCATGTACACTTTCCAAATAATCTTGTTCCTAAATTTGATGGGAACAGTGAAAACTTTATCACATGGAAAGCATGCATGCTTAAGTATATTGCTGGTGTAGAAAGACATTTGACCACCATTTTAAAAGAAGGACCCTTTGTCCCCATGAATGCTTCAACTGTTGTTCGTAATGCCGATGGGACTCCTAGGATGACACCTAAGGAGAAGGATCATTGGTCTGAGGAAGATCATAGGCTGGTAGATTCTTGATACTAAACTTCAGAATATGATCTTGTATGCAGTTCCTGAAACCCTAATGCCCACTCTTGTTTTACTTGAGAACTCTAAATTAATGTGGGAGGAACTTATGACTCAGTTTGAAGGCACTTCTGAGACCATAGTCACAAGAAAAGTTGCTTTGAATAAGAAATATGAATCTTTCTTTGCATTCCCTGGTGAAACTTTAACTCAAACTTACATCAGATTTACGAATTTGGTGAACCAACTGAAAGCCTTGGGTGTAGAGAAAGATAAAGAAATTTTGTTAGAAAAATTTTGTGATATTTTACCTTCAAAATGAAAAAATTTGATCTTGGTGTTGAGACAAGGCAAAACCTTGCACAGTCATACTCTTGCATCCTTATATGGAGCCTTCAGATATACTGAAGAGAATAAAGCAGAGAGAGCTGTGGCTGAGCAAGATGCCAAAAATCATGCTTCTACCAGTTCAGTCGTGGTTCAATATTCTGAACTACATGGGACTGCACTGCTATCTTCTGAGAGTGATAATTCTGACTCAGTGAAGAAGATAGTTTCAGAATTGTTAAAAACTGGTATTACTGATAATGTTACTCATGAATGTGATGAGGATGACAATGATGATCTGGTTGGCATGCTGGCTAAAACGTTCAATCGTTTTAAGGCCAAATCTAATCGATCTGGCAAACCATTTACTTCCACCGCTTCTATTGATTAGTCTAATCTTGAATGCTTTAAGTGTGGCAAGAAAGGACATTTCATGAAGGAATGCAGATCTAGTCAACCTTCTTCATCACAATCTGGTCCTAAGCATTCTATTTTTCAGAAATCTGATGAGAGTTATAAGGCTAAGTACAAAAAGCTGAAAGCCCATATAGGTCTCATAGCACAAGACAACTCAAGCAAGAACAGTTGTATGATTGCCAAAACAGAAAAATGGGAAGATTATGATGAATCATCTGATGATGAGGAAGAGGTGAGGGACATGTGTTTCATGGCTCGTGAAGATCAAGGTCATTTGGTCAAGTCTGATGTTGAATCTGGTCGTTGGGTGGATATCATAATGAAAAAGGTTATTGATTGTGGATATGAAAGTAATGAAGAACAAAAACTGGATCTTTTGGTTCTTTTAGAGGCTGACATCTCGTATGTCGAAACTGTGCGTTCATAAAGTTTAAGAATGTTTGAAAATAATGCTTCTGAACTGAACGCCAGTCAGGCTAGGCTGAAGGAACTGAAAGATGTTCAGTTGGCCCTTAAAAGTTATCAGTCTATGGTTACAACTTTAGAATTGGAAAAAGAAGAACTGAAAAACATCCTTGAAAAGGAACAGAAAATAATCAAATCATGGATGAAATCACCAAATCCAGATGCTGCTATAAAAAAATAGTTTTTCTAATCAAAGAATAGCATATGAATCTGGTAATCTTCACTTGGCATCTATCATCACTAATTTAGATGCACTCCCAAAAGAAATGAAACCAAAAATAATTTTTAAAGAAGTTGGTAACCAGAAAACTGTGACTGAAATGGCCCAGGAACAATCTGAGGGTAAATCTGAAACAACTCAGACCACTGTTTCAGAAAAGAAGGCTAAATCCAAAAAGCCATCCCCTCAGTCTTCATCTAAGGTTCCAAAAGGCCAAAAGAAAAAGAAAAATGTCTCCCCACTGAGCCTTCTACCTCAGATTCAGGTAAGGCTCAGGTGTCTAAAGAAGAATCAATTTTGTTAAGGTTAGAGAGTCAATTTCAGTTGTTATCTAGACAAGTGCAGAGTTGTAATGCACGATTGAAAAATGTTGAAAGCACTCCTCTTCAACCTAAACAAAATGCAAAACCTTTTTCCAAGCAAATCAAGCAAAAATCTGAAAAGAAAAAGGTAGAAAACCCCATCAAACCAACTATTTTTGTGTCATCTGAGATCATGACTGAGATCCCTTTTGATCTTTCAGAACCAAAGAAATCTGGGACGTCTAAAGGAAAGTCCAGTGAACCCATCAAAAGATGGGTTCCCAAATCGAACTAAATTTGTGTGTGTGCAGGGAGACCGAAAGAAGTATATATGGTATCTTGACAGCTGTTAGGTCCAGATTTACTGGACCCACTCCAGACTTGAAGACTGGAGCGGCACTGAAGATTTGTCCAGAAATAATAGAAGACCAGTGAGCTGTTTACTTGTACAGGAATCTGGATTCCACCAGATTAGCTCACTGGACTTCACTCCAGTCAAGATCGTTTCTACTGAAGACATTCTCACTGAAGTCAAAGACTGAAGTTTGAAGATAGAAGACTGACAAGCAGTGGAGCCCACTGACAGTCTTACCAGATCTCCTGACTGGAGCTTTATCAGTGTTCTAGACCTTACAAGTCTGAACACTGATTACGAGGAATTGACTTTTGCCTTTACACACTTTTACACGGACAACCCATTTATCTATTGATAAAAGTACAATACGTGTGTAAAGGTGGTTGGTTAAAAGGATGACAAGTCACATCAATATGACTTTATCCTTGTACTTTAACCAATGCATTTAGGAATTAAAGTAGTTGCCTTAAATGCATGCAATCATATTTGTACGGCATAATAAATTCACTGTTGAATTTATTTGCCTATAAATACAAAGTCACATACCTCGTACAAATTACTTTTTTGCAATTTGGTGAACTTGCTAAAATACTCTCGATCAAAATAGTTATACTTCACAACCTTAAGTATATCGATCCAAGGAGATTATTTAGCAAATATAGATCACTTGTAATTCAAAGATTGTTTAGATAGTTACATACTTGTAATATCTAGGTTCCGCAACAATCTTGTATTTTGTTTAACATCAATAAATAGAATACACTTGAAAATTACATTTGTGTTCCACCATTTATTTACTTGTTTAAATATTGCTTTAAGTCTTTATTACTTTACTTATACTCTTGCATTTGTATTTAAAGTAATACTAGTCCAATCTAGTTCATACTTGACTTGTTATTTTACACTCGTGGGTTAAACCATCGTGTAAGGGACTTTACAACAGCGCAGCTGGCAGAACCATGACTGGTAATCAAACCCTGCTGGAGGAATATAGGGTGCAAGAGGAGCCCTCAATAACTTTTGGAAATGATAGAAATGGACAAACTGATGGATATGGTGTTTTGAATAATGGACAAGTTAAATTCACACGTGTTGCATATGTGAATGGTTTGAAATATAACCTGATCAGTGTCAGTCAACTGTGTGATGATGGCTTCAAGGTTTTATTTGATATTTGTCAAGGCACCATATTCAACAGGGATTGGAAGGTAGTATTGGTTGCACCAAGAAAAGGAAACATCTATATCATTGATATGGAAAGTTCACCTAGTGAACAGTGTTTCTATACAAAGGCAGATGAGGACACAAACTGGTTGTGGCACAAAAGGTTATCCCATCTGAACTTCAAGAACATAATAAGTTGTCAAGAAAACAACTTGCAGAAGGGATACCTCCAATGTCTTTCAATAAAGACAAGCCATGTCCAGGTTGTGAAATGGGAAAGCAAAAGAGAGCAAGCTTTAAAACCAAGCAAAATTTCAGCATAACTGAACCTCTTCACATGGATCTTTTTGGACCAGTGAATGTTCAGACCAGAGCGGGAAAGAGATACACCCCTGTTGTTGTTGATGAATTCTCAAGATATTGCTGGGTGATTTTCCTCAGAACAAAGAGTGAAGCTGCTGCTGAAACTATTGCCCCCATCAAACAAATTGAACTCAAGCACAAACGAAAAGTTTGTCAGCTCAGAAGTGACAATGGTACTGAATTCAGAAATGCCACTCTGGAGTCCTTCTGTACTGAAACTGGCATATCTCAGAACTTCTCCTCAGCTCACACACCAGAGCAGAATGGTGTTGTAGAAAGAAAGAATAGAACGCTGATTGAAGCTGCTAGAAGTATGCTCACTGAATCTGGTCTTCCTACCAGTTTTTTCTGGGCTGAAGCTGTTGCAATTGCTTGCGACACTCAGAACAGATCTGTCTATGTCAAAAGACACAAGAAGACAGCCTATGAAGTGCTCAGAAATCGAAAGCCTAATATTGGATATTTCCATGTATTTGGATGTCTAGTTTACATTCTAAATGATTCCAATCAGCTTGGAAAGTTTGATGCAAAAGTTGATGAAGGTTACTTATTAGGTTATTCAGTAAATCGTAAAGCCTTTAGAGTCTATAACAAAAGACTTGATAAGGTTCATGAGTCAATTCATGTTACCTTTGATGAATCAAATTCTACAATCTTCAAAAGATCAACTCCTGTACCACCCTTAGAAAGTCCAATAAGTTTTGGTGAAACTGATCCCATTAATCAACCTGATCAGTCACCTGAACCTGCTTCTGATCACCTCAGATCAGAACCAGCTAAAATACCACCAAGCAACATTCCATTCTATCCTTCAGTTAGTTTTAAGCTACCTTCTGAACTGACTATTGGATCAGATGTGTGTGCTACTTCAAATCAGATATCAGTTTCCACTGATTTACCCCAATCTGAAGAGTTTCATGATGCAAGTCATGAGCTGCAGGAGGAAGATGAAGAGACTGGGATAGTCTTTTTGGAAGCTGTTCCTAAAGTGAATCAGAGGAAGTCCTGCACTGATATCATTGTTCATCCTGGTCAATACTCTAAGTGGACAAAGGCACATCCAATTGATCAAATCATTGGAGATTCCAGTAGAGGGGTTCAGACCAGAAGAGCCACAAGCGATCAATGCTTATACGTCAGCTTCTTATCACTGATAGAACCGAAGAAGATTGACGAGGCTATGAAAGACCCAAACTGGGTTGAAGCCATGCAAAATGAGCTCAACCAGTTTAAAAGGAACGACGTATGGGAACTTGTTCCTTGTCCTAATAACCTGAAGAAGGAACCAATTGGGACAAGATGGGTCTTCAGAAATAATATGGACGAAGATGGACATGTAGTTCGAAACAAGGCAAGACATGTTGCTAAGGGTTACTCTCAAAAAGTAGGAGTAGATTTCGATGAAACTTTTGCTCCAGTTGCTAGACTAGAAGCTATCAAAATCTTTTTAGCTTTTGCAGCTCATCATGAGTTCAAAGTCTATCAGATGGATGTTAAAAGTGCTTTTTTAAATGGTGAATTGGAAGAAGTTGTGTATGTTTACCAGCCACCAGGGTTCATTAATGAAGAAAAACCTCACTGGGTGTACAGATTGAACAAGGCATTATATGGTCTGAGACAAGCACCTAGAGCCTGGTATGATACTCTTACTAAACATCTTCTGAAAAATGGTTTTAAAAGGGGTGCAATAGATAACACTTTATTCATTTTACATGATAAAAGTGATATCTTACTTGTACAAATTTATGTTGATGATATTGTGTTTGGGTCTACAAATGACAAAATGTGTAAAAGGTTTTCTAAAATTATGTCTTCTGAGTATGAAATGAGTATGATGGGTGAACTGACATACTTCTTGGGTCTTCAAGTAAAACAAACCAAAGATGGTATTTTTATAAATCAAGAAAAATATGTCAGAGATTTGTTAAAGAAATATCAATTTGATTCAGTCTCATCAAAAGATACTCCCATTTCATCTCCATTGACCTTGGATTCTGATCCTAATGGAAAACAAGTGGATCCCACAAAATATCGTGGAATGGTGGGGTCCCTCATGTACTTAACTGCAAGTAGACCTGACATAATGTTTGCAACATGTCTTTGTGCACGTTTTCAGTCTGATCCCAGAGAATCACACTTAAATGCTATGAAAAGAATTTTCAGATACCTTAAAGGTGTCCCCAGACTTGGTCTTTGGTATCCCAAAGGCTCAAGTCTAGATCTAATGGGTTATTCAGATTCTGATTATGCAGGTTGTAAAATAGATAGGAAAAGTACCACAGGTGGTTGTCATTTCCTAGGTGGCAAATTAGTTAGTTGGACAAGCAAGAAGCAAACTGTAGTGTCACTCTCCACAGCTGAAGTTGAATATATTTCTGCAGCAAGTTGTTGTGCTCAGATTTTGTGGATGAAGAACCAACTAATTGATTATGGTGTTACTTATACCAAAACTCCAATCTTTTGTGATAACACCAGTGTAATTGCCATCTCTCACAATCCTGTCATGCACTCCAAAACTAAGCATATCGACCTCAGGTATCATTTTATTAGAGATCACATTATTAAAGGTGATATTGAACTTCATTTAATTCCCACTCATAAACAACTCGCTGATGTTTTTACAAAACCCTTGGATGTCAAAACGTTTAAACATCTCATCAGTGAGTTAGGTATGCTAAATCCTGTGTAGCATCACCTCAGGGGGAAGTGTCAAATAGTTGTTTTTTTACTTAAAAGAATTTTTCTCTAAGGGGGAACTTTGCTTTCTGAAAAATATTTTGACTGAAATATTTCAGCCCACTAAGAGGTCTCAGAATAAGTTTTTAAACTGAGATGATTCAGATTCCTTAAACTGATCATGCTCAGAATTGTATTGAGTCATTTCTGAAATCAATCAGCCTTTGTAATGTCTTTTGGATACTTGGTTGTTTGTGTGGACCCGTGATATTTACTGTGTAACGTTTGAATAAAGATGCTTTTTGCTGACATGTCACACAAGTTGCACCGTAAAAGAAAAGTAATGATCACTTTTTCTTGAAAAGTGTAGAAAAGTTTTTGGAAAAGTGGGGTCTGATGAGCGTCCATTTCGTGATTATTTCTCATATCTTTTGGTCGTGTTTTGATGCTTAAATGATTTTAGAAATGTGAACTTTTGGTACTTAATTGGATGATATGTTATGATAGGTTCACAAGGCGTGCAAGCGAAGGTAAATGCCTCAACTCAACCTAACACGAAGCCACAAGACATTTGGACGAAGACTAGCAAGCGGAACATGAAGAATTTGAGGCCAACATGAAGCAAATGACCATGTGTTAGTATTTTTGGCATAACTTCTTCATACGGACTTCGTTTCTGACGAGTAAACTATCCACGGAAAGCCGAGAGAAAGATCTACAACTTTCGTGTTGAATCTGAAGCCTCTAGCACCGCTCCTTTTACTCTAGCGCCGCTGGAAGTGATCCTGAAGCTCACCAGTGTCGCTGGGACTCCAAGAGCGCCTCTGGGACTTCACCAGCGCCTCTGAGACTTCACCAGCGCCACTGGGATTCCATGAGCCGCTGGGACTTCACCAGCACCGCTGGTGAAGTCGGTTCAGCTAGGGTTTTTTCCGAAAACCTATAAATACCCCCCTAAACCCTAAGAGCCGCACCATACTTCTTCCAGACGACTTGTGGGTCGTTTCTAGGGTATTTTCACCAGATCTAAACCCTCGTAACACCCCCATATCATCCGAGAGATCAAACATCAATCCTTAACAACATCATCATCATAATCATCAATCGAGAAGGTGGTAGCTCGTGTGAGTTGCGGCCGAGAGAAACACAAAGGAGGCAGTAGTCGTGACTTTGGATCTTCGAAGTCGACATCAACATCAACTAGCCACATCACATCTTTCGTTTGATCTTTCTCTTTTATTATTATTATTGTTATTAGGGTTACTATTGCAAGACTATTTATTTGACAATTACTATTATGGATCTATCTATTTTAATAATTGTTAGTAGTATTTGTTTTGCCATGAGTAGCTAAATTAGTTTGCATCTGCTTGGATAATGTGATCATGCTGATATAGTGATACTGATAATTAATTGTAGATGTTGAACTGTTTTATGTTTGACCGTCGATCCATAATTGTTTAGGTTTAAATACTTGAATGAATATGAAAGTATAGTTAAAGTAGGTTGGGGACTTAACATGAAGCCAAACTGCTTGGGTGACTTAACTGGAATCCCGTTAAACTATAAAGGTTAGGTCATAAAAATAGACTTAGTTTTAAATCTTAATTAAGGGACTTAATAGTAAACTTAATTAAAGGGTTAGGTGACTTAACAGGAATCTTGACCACTTAGACCCGGGGACTTAACAGGAAGCTTGGTCATGATTAGTCATTCACCAATTATAAGTAATTTGGTAGATGATCTAGGTGGCATGTGAACTGTTTCCAAGTAGATGTATTGTTTTCATTATTATTGTCTTGCATTTACTTTTCAAAAATCTTTTCGTTGTTTCTTCTGAAACAGCCTGCCCCGGTAATACCGGATTCCATTGTCTTTTATTATTATTAGTTTAGGCATCGTGACAACTCGCTCACAAACCCCCAACAATCTTAGAATTACACCTAGCTGCATTCTTAGACATAGTCCCTGAGAACGATCCTGATCTTACCGATTTGCAATACCATAAACGATCGGGTCCACTGCCCGTGAGTGAGTGTAGTAGAGAAGTTAACTTTGTAATAAATAAATTTAAAACTTGTTAGGAATTTAAGTTAACAAATCTCGCTCATCAAGTTTTTGGCGCCGCTGCCGAGGACTATTCACTAAGGAATATAGTTAGGTTAGGGTAATTCGACTTTTTCATGTTTACACGGGAAAGTTAGTTTTAGTCTTTTTAGGATTAGTTTAGTCTTTTTAAGTTAGTATAGTTTAGGTTGTTTTTAATTTTTCCTAAAATTTGAAAAACCATAAAAATTGAAAATTTTAAAAATACAAAAATATTTTCTTTTATTTGTCTAGATTAATTTTAGTTTTTGTCTTTTCTTTTTGTTTTCATCAATAAAGTTTGCTTTTCACGGGTATAGTTTGTGTTTGTTTTCTAGGGTCGGCGAAAGATGGATCCCTACGCCCTTTACAACAAAATTCCTTTCACCGTCACCCCGCATCATGTCGTTGAGTTGCGGAGAATTGCTTTTAATGGAAGGGATAGGAGACACCTGTACGAGCACTTGGCTAAGTTTCTTCAAAAATGCGAGCTTTTCACCAAGGATGGATAAAACAAGGAGGCGACGAAGTTGAAACTTTTTAGATGGTCCTTCACAGGAGAGGCTCAAGATTGGGTGGATAATTTAATCTTTACGTATCCATGGACGTGGAAGAATCTGAAAGCAATATTCATTTACCACTATCGGGAGTTTCACATAGAGGAACTAGTAAGGAAAAGAATGAGCGGTTTCAGAAGGGAACTTGAAAGGAAAACGGACGAGGTGATCGAGCAATATGAGAAGAGTGTAGTGACGGTTTGGAGAAGAATTGGGTCGAAATTCAACAATCAAGACGGAGGAAAAATGGTTCACATGGAGTATTCGACGCTGTCTTGGTATTTTGGCCATAACTTTTTCATCCGATATCCGTTTTCGATGAGTGACCAGGCCACGGAACCGGGAGAGGAAGAGCTAAAACTTTGATTTTGAGCAGATTTCGTTATTCAGGACCCACCAGCGCCGCTGGGCCCACTTAAGCGCCGCTCAGAGCAGCAGATTCATATCCAGCGCCGCTCAGCTTTTGCCAGCGCCGCTCAGAGGTCCAGTGGCAGTTCGAACTTCATTTTAAACCTTGTAAACACATTCCTAACCCTCTAAATCACCCAACACTTATCAAGAGCCACTCAAACCTTCGTTAGCACATCCGGATCACCGAAAAAAACCAAAAAAATCAGAAAAACCCAAACATCCAAAAAATCATAAAATTAAAAAAAATACCAAAAAGAAAAGAAGACGGAGAAGCTAAAATGGATCGCCATAAAATGGAGTCGACTCAAGCTTTGAGATCATCATTCGTAGTGACTCCACATATGCCATCTTCAATAGTTCATGCAATTTTAACCCGGGAAGTTTCGTAATTCCTTTATCTTTTTATGTTTTTCCTATTTCCCTTTCTGTTTTTCAATGTTTAGTACAACGAGGACGTTGTACAATTTAAGTGTGGGGGGATGGAATAGGAAAAACCCGGTGTTTTATTGTTTGAAAATTCATAAGTTTTCTACTACTTAATTCATGCAAAATTTAAAATTTTCTTTTGTCAAAAACACTTTGAGAATATAAGCTTTGCAAGTAGACAAAAGATGACGATAATTAAGCAATATTAGCTTTGGTAGGATGAACGGTTAGTTAGGACTTTTAGTTTAACTATAGATTTGTGGCTGTTCATTTTCCAAATGGATTAGAGCTTAGACTGAAACTGTATGCGATTATGTTTGCCATAGCACACTTAACCGGACTTTAATATGCCTAGCAATTAGAGCTATCTAGTTATTAGTATAAGTGTATTAATTAGACTTAATGATATAAGTGTTTGTGTAGGAACTAGTTTAGACGTATGGTTCGCCTTAATTCTTACACTATTAAATGTGAACTAGTTGCATGCGGAGTAAGTGTATGAGTCATCTGGGGTCTCTGATAATGTCTATTGCATGAATAATGTAGTAATCTTAAGAAAGGCAATCAGTAGATTAAATAAAAAGAGTTCAAAGAACTAATAACGAGTAAAATCTATACGCATCAAGTTATGTCGCTTTGGGCGTGGGGAACCACCAACCTGTCACCGCTGTCTTGATGTAAGGTATAAACTCTAACCATTAGTTGAGTTATGTCGCTCTGCGCGTGGGGAACCACCAACCTGTCACCGCTGTCTCAACTATTAAAGATGATAATATTGTATAACTGCTTTAGTGTTTAGCTAGCGAGCATGACTTTAGTGTGAGAGTATGTCTAAGTAGTGAAGCACAAGTACAACTAAGAATAAGATAAAATGCCTTGCTAGTAGCTAGTAGATCTGATTGCTATACAAACCTTAATTAAGTGCTTAACTAGTCAGCAGAAAGAAGTAAGATTGAGCTGTAGGACATGTGGAATTATAGAACGCTTTTAGAGGTATTAACACAAATAAAAAGTTAGCTTTAAGTTTTGATTGATTGATTATCTTTACCTCTAGCTATAGCTTTCTGATTTTGTCTTAAGCTTTCTCAAATCATTTTTGCATGACAAATCTTTGAATGTTTTTAAAAGTAGAATAACTTGTACACTTAAGTTGTCCGCTCATCAATGTTTTTATTTTTTCGAGACTATTTGCTTGAGGACAAGCAAAGACTTAAGTGTGGGGGAATATGATGAGCGTCCATTTCGTGATTATTTCTCATATCTTTTGGTCGTGTTTTGATGCTTAAATGAGTTTAGAAATGTGAACTTTTGGTACTTAATTGGATGATATGTTATGATAGGTTCATAAGGCGTGCAAGTGAAGGTAAACGCCTCAACTCAACCTAACACGAAGCCACAAGACATTTGGACGAAGACTAGCAAGCGGAACATGAAGAATTTGAGGCCAACATGAAGCAAATGACCATGTGTTAGTATTTTGGGCATAACTTCTTCATACGGACTCCGTTTCTAACGAGTAAGCTATCCACGGAAAGGCGAGAGAAAGATCTACAACTTTCGTGTTGAACCTGAAGCCTCCAGCGCCGCTCCTTTCACTCTAGCGCCGCTGGAAGTGATCCTTAAGCTCACCAGCACCGCTGGGACTCCATGAGCGCCTCTGGGACTTCACCAGCGTCGCTGGGACTCCATGAGCGCTGCTGGGACTTAACCAGCGCCGTTGGTGAAGTCAGTTCAGCTAGGGTTTTTTCCAAAAACCTATAAATACCCCCCTAAACCCTAATAGCCGCACCATACTTCTTCCAGACGACTTGTGGGTCGTTTCATGAGTATTTTCACCAGATCTAAACCCTTGTAACACCCCCATATCATCCAAGAGATCAAACATCAATCCTTAACAACATCATCATCATAATCATCAATCGAGAAGGTGGTAGCTCGTGTGAGTTGCGGCCGAGAGAAACACAAAGGAGGCAGTAGCCGTGACTTTGGATCTTCGAAGTCGACATCAACATCAACTAGCCACATCACATCTTTCGTTTGATCTTTCTCTTTTATTATTATTATTGTTATTAGGGTTACTATTGCAAGACTATTTATTTGACAATTACTATTATGGATCTATCTATTTTAATACTCCCTCCGTCCCACTAGAAGTGTCATGTTTTGAATTTTCAAAGTCTAACATTTGTAACTTTGACCTTAAATAATTTTATTTGTGTTAGATAAAATTTGATAAAAGTTATATGAATTGATTGTGTTTTAAACGTGTTTTTTAATGGTATAACATTTATAAAGTTTTATATAACACAACAAAATATATTTAAGGTCAAAGTTTAAAAATATAGACTTTGAATATTCAAAGTAGGACACTTCTAGTGGGACGGAGGGAGTAATTGTTAGTAGTATTTGTTTTGCCATGAGTAGCTAAATTAGTTTGCATCTGCTTGGATAATGTGATCATGCTGATATAGTGATACTGATATATAATTATAGTTGTTGAACTGTTTTATGCTTGACCGTCGATCCATAAATGTTTAGGTTTAAATACTTGAATGAATATGAAAGTATAGTTAAAGTAGGTTGGGGACTTGACAGGAAGCCAAACTGCTTGGGTGACTTAACAGGAATCCCGTTAAACTATAAAGGTTAGGTCATAAAACAGACTTAGTTTATAATCTTAATTAGGGGACTTAACAGGAAGCTTAATTAAAGGGTTAGGTTACTTAACAGGAATCTTGACCACTTAGACCGGGGGACTTAACAGGAAGCTTGGTCATGATTAGTCGTTCAACAATTATAAGTAATTTGGTAGATGATCTAGGTGGCATGTGAACTGTTTCCAAGTAGATGTATTGTTTTCATTATTATTGTCTTGCATTTACTTTTCAAAAATCTTTTCGTCGTTTCTTCCGAAACAGCCTGCCCAGTAATACCGGATTTCATTGTCTTTTATTATTATTAGTTTAGGCATCGTGACAACTCGGTCACAAACCCCCAACAATCTTAGAATTACACCTAGCTGCATTCTTAGACATAGTCACTGAGAACGATCCTGGTCTTACCGATTTGCTATACCATAAACGATCGGGTCCACTGCCCGTGAGTGAGTGTAGTAGAGAAGTTAACTTTGTAATAAATAAATTTAAAACTTGTTAGGAATTTAAGTTAACAAATCTCGCTCATCAGGGTCAAAACCGTCGTTGCATTAAATGCGGACGTAAACCCAAAATTATTTTCGGATTTCAAAACCGATCAAAATTGTTTTCAAATAAAATATCATTTATTTTGGTTTTGAAATTCAAAATTATTTTCGATATATTTATTTTGGAAAAACTCTTTGCATTCCATCATAAATATAAATATTTTTTCCCAAAATCATTCCTTCATTTACTTCATTTTTCATTTACTCTCAATCATCATTCTCTCTCATCTTTCTCTCTATTCCTAAATTTCCAAAACCCTAAAATCATCAATCAGTCTCAGTTTTCCCTTGAAGAAATGGCTAAATCAACATCTCAAGCCAAATCACTCATAACTTTCGAATACAATCCACCCAAAGCAGTCAAACCCAGTTCGGCTTGGCCAAAGGGTTTCGATCCATCGACCCTTAGGTTCAACATGAACAATTTTGTAGCCGCTCTGAATATACATACATCTACTTTAATGGGGAGGATTAATAAGTTTTGGGAAGAGTCTCCTCTCCATTACGCTTTGACTACTAATCCTCAAGTTTTGTATCATAGATACTTACTTGAATTCTGGTACACTGCTATCATAAACAAGGATGAAAAATCCATTGCTTTTACATTAAAAGAGGACACAAAGCAGTGTGTCATTTCACTTGATGTTAAACCTCCTTCAGTCTATGCCAGAAGACTGAAAGGAATTAATTTTAGGGAGGTTTTGCAGGCCATGGGTCATGATGACATGGTCGATACAAACGGCGATCTGAAGACCTCCGGGCATATTTTCTTGTCTGGCTTTGGTAATTGTTGGAGGTTCTTCTGGACTCAGATTGTCGAGTGCCTAGGAGGAAATTATGGTGGTTTAGACCAAATTTCTTTGCCCCAAGTTGAGATGGGCTACTATTTGTGGCATGGGATTGAGGCAGACTTCGCTGAGATACTCTTCTCTCAGTTGATTGCAAAGTTAAAAGGAAAGAGAAGTCTGCATATCTCATTTCCCAGATTTTTGAGCATCTGTTTTGTGAACATTCTTGGAGATGCGTACAATGATGAAGGGCCTGAGTTTTCTGCAACAGAGTTCTGCAGAGATTTTGTCAATGCATCTACTTTAGAACAAGAACCAGCACTTTCTGCTGCAATGACTCAGGTAATTTCTAAAACTGTCTCAGCACGACCGGCTGGTTCAGAAAGATCACTGAGCGGGCCACAAAAGAATGTGGGACCCATCGGTGCATCTGGTGGTAAAATGTTGAAGTTGTTCAAAACCCCAACAACTTCATCTACCCAACCACCATCCTCCTCATCCACTGACCAACCTGAGGACCTCCCAAAAGGTCCCTCAGGATCTCCAAAGGGCGTATTGAAACTTCATAATTATAAGAAATCGTCCTCACTGCCCAAGGACATTAGTAACCCTTCTGGTTCTTCCTAACAAGAACCAGAAGAATCGAGTCAAAAGGGAAACCCACAAGCAGCCATCCCCAAAACTTCTTTAGGAGGGGATGGTGAAGAAAATATAAGTGTGTCAGCCGTGCACACAGTAGAGTCCGTGTCAACACGTGCACCCCCTGAAACTTCACAAATCTTACACTCTTCTGATGCACGAATCGATGAAGTCTTTGATGTGACACCATTAGAGACTGAGGTTCCAGACTCTACGACCGATGAAGTGATTCTCGACGATGGTACGAAAGTCACTAAGGCAACCCCTGTGTCTACTATCACTGGCGATGAAGCTGTGGCTGAGCTAACCCATAATGAATCTGGTGACGATGCATCTGCAACAGCAGTTGTTGAACCAGAAGCTGGTTCAGGTTCCAAGGATCTTGTAACACCCCAACTAAGGCGGAACAATGAAATGTACAGAAAGTCGAGTATTCAAAACAAAGGATTATAAATAACATTCACCATAGCTTTATTTGATAAAAGAATTTTACAAATGCACAAGCATGTGAACCAATCCCCAAGTACAATGCGTCCCCCGTACTTGGATATTAAGTCCACGAGACAAATAACAAATACATGAAACGATTTACTACAATGATCAAGGCGGATTCCATTACCCATCACAAGGTTTGATCTTTGACTCCAAAGTGCAATGAAAATAATCAAGAAGCATATAATTCCTCAAAGCTTAAGCTTATTTCCTGAAAAGCATGAAGAAAAAGTGTCAACTACGAAAACGTAGTTGGTGAGTGCATAGGTTTTCAAGTAAATTTCGTTACATATTCATTCAAAACTTGGAAAACATATTATTAAATATCAATATACCCAAACCATATGACCGACAAAATTCTCATCTCAAACTATCAAGTTTTTCCAAATACCATAATGTCATTTCAAGACTTTGAAAATCCATGGTAAATCATGAAGTTCTCATTTATTAAAATCATCATGAGAGAAAAATATATATCAATCGATTACTCATAAATCACCCCCAAACCTGCGGTCACCAATAATATCAATAACACTTGGTCAATGGTAAGACTACCATGACATAATTTGATGAGATTGTTCTTGAGCCACTACTAAGACCGGTTATGTCCAAGATAATAAGAAGCACATGCCGTCAATCATGTGCAATAATAATAATAATAATAAAAGGGGTCGTGGCATGGGGATGACCACTGATATAGTAGTTAGAGCACCGCGTGGTCGGACTGGGAATGAAGGTCGCCACAAAGGCAAACGACATCCCACCGTTACCCAATTAGTGGGTGAGGGGACAAATCCTAGTTGCGCAACTCTCAAACTACAGGCCTCTCGAAGAGTTAATAGTAGTGTACCGAGGTGAAACAGTTTGACAGTACTCAAGCTCATCATATTATATATAACACGTTGAACATACACTATAATTCTCATATCATAATCATTCTTTCGAATATCATTTCATAAAAGAAAGCAAATTTATTTATCATGCTTTTCACCCCGAAAGTAAAACACATAAAAGAGTTTAAAAAGGGGGCTATGACTCACCTTGATATGCCGAGCATTATATCTACTTATCCAAAATGGGTACTTCCCATTTATAGCTTCCTTTGATCATATATTCCTTACGCTCTTCATTCGCATTTCAAAGCCAAGACCATTCCTACGCGAAACTAAGGCGAATAAGGTCCTATCTTAGGTTATCATATAGAAATGCCATATTAAGTTATATTATCCTTATTCATCATTTGATGTGTAACCGATTTTAGCACGAATTAGCATTTGTGATATCAATTTATAGTTTGATTAACGTAATTACTTATGCCCATTCCACTTAATTATCTTTTGTGTTACTTTGATTTCGCTTATCTTTCAAACTCACATACTTCTCCATATGTCTTATGATTATTTGGGTTTAACGTTTAAGTGTTATGGGTCATCATCCTTTGGGCCTAAATGTTTTGGGCTTACATTAGTTGTTGGGCTTAATCTTAATCGGGTTAGATGCTTAATGGGTTATAAGGATTATTGGACTGTATGACTAATGGGTCAAGTGGGTCATTAGGCAAGTGGGCCCACTGATTCATGGTCCATTGGGTACACAAATTGGGCCGGGCTAGCCCATTATGGTCTTTAGTGCATCTTTTAGCCCATTATACAAATGGTTAGTTTCCTTTCAAATTTTCTGTTTTTATACATCAGATTTATGAAATGTTGGCCACTAATTCGGGTTAAATCTAATTATTTGGACCCTCCCGATTTTTATACAATAACCTATATGTGTATCCTTTTTTGTGAATTTTTTGATGAATTTTTGGACAGTGTTTGATATCCTTAAAAATTACCCAAACACAAACTGTCCCGATTGGGCACTGTTTGCGACATCAGAAGTTTTATAAAAGTTCTCGATGTTTTGATTGTTAGAAAAATCCCATGATTTTATTTTAAGTTCATGACACATTGAACTTACTTTCCACCAAGTATGACCTCCTGGAACCTTATGGCTTAGGAGTTAAAAATTGTTAAAGTTGATAAAATATTCAGACAAAAGTGCAGTTTTGACCAGTTTTAGTAGAAAAATCATATCTTTTGTTTGGTCAGTATTTTTGAGTAATTCCAGTTGGTGCTTAAATTTAACTCGTTTATCTAAAACTTTTATTTTGAAAGTTTTGCTTGAAACGGCCCTCACATGTTCAGTTTACCCGTTCCAAGACAGAAGATTGATTCTGCCAGCTTATTTTGTTTACCCAATGCATGCCTTTACTTTATGGCTTCACCAAACACTTATTTTGGTAACCCCAATACATTTTATTCATCCTAATTCATCTCTTAAACTTTCATTAGTGTTTCTCCAGATTTCATTTCATATTTTATGGACAAATTACTTGATTAAAGTGATGAATGTATATATATGTGTTCTTGTGTTTTTCGGTTAGAGATTTTGGACATAGTTTTGGTTTGATTCATATTAAATCCACATTTCTTGTAAAATATCCATAAAATCCAGAATATTATACACATTTTAACATCCAAAGATATATAAAATCATTAATCAAAGATCCATCTCAAATCCAAGCTCCTAGCAAACTAAACTAGCTCATATCACATACATGCATGTCAAGATCTAACCTTTTTAAGCATAATCAAGCTATAACCTTTAATCTTCTTTTTGAAAACATCATTTTTATGAAAAATTCCAGAAGTATAAACATATTTTCTTTGATAGAAAATCATTTTAGTGAGACCCATTTAACCATTTTATAGCAAATCTTGCAACTACTAACTCTTGGGTCTTGTTTGTGTTGAATCCTTGAATCCTTTCTCTTGATTTCAACATGCATGAACATGTGAGATAAGGATCTATCAACTTTGCCCTCATTGAGTTTAAATCAAGAAGAAAATGATAATAAAAGATAAGAAAACATTTTGGTTTTGAAAGAACAAGATTTACTAGAGATTGATTAAGTGAAGAGATGTTGTTAACAACCTTTTTGGATCACGAAGATGGCTGGGATGGGCTGTGATTCACGGCTGTTTTGGGGCAGAAAAATTCGACCAAGATGCACCAAAATGAGCTCCACAACTTGCTTCAACACACCCTTGAATGATTTAGCATGAACCCTTATTATTATAGTTGATTTACTTAAGATTTAACCCTTTATTTGAGTGGTGTATGAACCGAAAATTTGAAGAGAGGGAAAAGAGAATGTGCAGATTTTTGAGAGGAAAAATGAGAGAAAATACTTGTGTGTGTGTGTGAAAGAGGTTAGAGAGAGAAGTTTTGAGTGTGTAAGGGTTGAGTGCATGCTAGGTTTTACTTTCTTTGGAGAATAAAAAGACTAGATGAACTTTGATTGGGTGTGGGGTATTGGGAATGGGGGAGGCCGGTTTTGGCTAAGGAAAAAGGGGAGGGATTTCAAATTTTTGATGTATAATAAGTGTATGTGTAAGTATATCTAGTATAGGTTCATGCATGCTTGCAAGTAATTAGTTATAGGTGATTTCCAAGACAATTTAGGTGTTTACATATATACATATATATATAGCCGTGTGTGTGTATGTATGTATATATATTTGTGTACATTTTTGTGTTTTAATTTGTTACCTAGCTCATTGTATATTAATTTGTATTTATATATATATATATATAGGGGTGGGATAAATTGAGTCCAGCTTAATTTGAGTCCAAAAAGGGTCCATGTAACTTACACATGTGTAAGTTAACTTACACATGTGTAAGTCGTGGTGGCGGTGGTCGCCGTCGCCAGAAAATCATGGTGGTGGTCGGAGATGATGGTGGTGGTGGTTGGAATTTGAGGAGATGGAAGAAAATCAATGGACTCAAATTGGACTCAAAATAAGCTGGACTCATTTTATCTTTTCCCTATATATATATACTTATTATTATTTAAACTCACTTTTGTATATCATCTAGCTTGTAAATTATATTTTTGAGATGTTCATCATATTTTATGCTTAAATGCACTTTGATTGGATTGGTGTTTGAATTGTAATTATAAGGATTCTTGGTTGCTAACACAACTTTTAAGTCATGCTTAGTTATTTTCATAATTTGATTTCTTGAATTAAAATTTTGTTCTATATTGTTATTATTTGAGTTGTTGACTTGTTTGGTTTCCCAGATGCTTGATGGTTTAAATCACAATCTTAGAAAATTGTCATTATGTGTTCATTTGGAGATTGTCTTGGATTATTATAGTTATCGTTTATGGCATTTCTAAGGCAACTGGCTTCCTTTTGGCATTCTATTGAACTAAAGGGCAAATATCGTCATGCCCTAAATTTCTAGAAGGTCAATTCTCTTAATAAACCTCTAGGGATAGATACCTAGATAAATATAAGTAGGTTGTCCTAATCGGAAATTGAGGGTTGTTACATCATTACCCCCTTAACTGAAACTTCGTCCTCGAAGTTCGCTCGTTCACACGGTGATAAAATAAATAGATTGACGATAAGGATAGCTTCACGGAGACGTACAAAATGTGAGAGCTCATCTAGGTTTAATCATGACCTTTTTAGTTACTTACAAGCTTTTGATCTCCGTAGTTGGGGGCATCCATTGCTTGGTGCCCTAACATTCCTCGTGATTAGAAACTTCGAAAAAGAAAAAGGTTACGAATGTCGCTCACTTCTTGAGACGACTAGAGATTAATCGTATGTAATCGTTGTGGGCTGTCAATCTTGCCTAGATCAATACTAAATAATGGGATGATGATAAGAATGTCAATACGGAGGTGTATCATGAGCAAACGGTTCGTAATGTGAGTTATAATAAAAACGATAAGAAACGTTGGAATATCGATCGTTGGTGGCTACTCATTTCCATTGTCACTTTGTGTACTTTCCTTTATCGTTTGCTTTCCCAATTAAAGGATCTCTCCACTGGCTTCTTGCTTACTTTCATCCTTCTTTGGTTTGACGCTGGACGCGCTTGCCGGTACCTAGAAATATCGACTTCGTTTGTGAATAACCACTTGTTAAGGTATTACCCCCTTAACTGAAACTTCGTCCTCGAAGTTCGCTCGTTCACACGGTGATAAAATAAATAGATTGACGATAAGGATAGCTTCACGGAGACGTACAAAATGTGAGAGTTCATCTAGGTTTAATCATGACCTTTTTAGTTACTTACAAGCTTTTGATCTCCGTAGTTGGGGGCATCCATTGCTTGGTGCCCTAACATTCCTCGTGATTAGAAACTTCGAAAAAGAAAAAGGTTACGAATGTCGCTCACTTCTTGAGACGACTAGAGATTAATCGTATGTAATCGTTGTGGGCTGTCAATCTTGCCTAGATCAATACTAAATAATGGGATGATGATAAGAATGTCAATACGGAGGTGTATCATGAGCAAACGGTTCGTAATGTGAGTTATAATAAAAACGATAAGAAACGTTGGAATATCGATCGTTGGTGGCTACTCATTTCCATTGTCACTTTGTGTACTTTCCTTTATCGTTTGCTTTCCCAATTAAAGGATCTCTCCACTGGCTTCTTGCTTACTTTCATCCTTCTTTGGTTTGACGCTGGACGCGCTTGCCGGTACCTAGAAATATCGACTTCGTTTGTGAATAACCACTTGTTAAGGTATTACCCCCTTAACGAAAGTGATACTAGCCTGGGATGTCGAGTTGTATTAAAATCGCGAAGGTACATCTTCGTAGTACCTGATTTTGGGGTTTTCAGATGTCGCCTTCGATGTTCTAAGGTGTACAAGGAAATTATGAATTAGCTATTGGTAGTTCCATCTTAGTTCTCATGCTCGCCCTTGCTTTCCAACCTCGTCCTTATCTTCCAAAGTCACCTTTTTCGTTATTCGTCAAGTCGCATCGCTACCCATTTTTCTCTTAATCTTGCCGATATTGGCTTGTAAATGATTTTAAGGTACCTTTAATTCCTCCTTTTTAATGTAAAAGTACTACCCTCTATGACTTATTGCCGACTAAACTCCTTTTTAACATTGCACATACAATCTCTTTCATTTCTCTTCTATCCCCACACATTCCTCGCGATAGGATTTACACAATCCTTATGCTCTCAAATCATCATATCACTACCATCTTGGCAACACAAACACTTCAAGTCCTTGTTGGTATGAACCCTTTCTTAGGTCCTTCTGACCTAGATCTACTAAATTTCCAATTACCTTGCTCTCCAAAGCCTCATGTTCATTTCTAGACTATATTTCTTTTAAAGTACACTAGCCAAATGTTCTTAGGAACAGTGATGTAACATCGATTACTTTGTCCTTTTTCCTAACCATTCAATTTTCTTAATTTCCTTTAGTGTTCTAACTTATCACCATACACCTTATCGTTTTGCCAATCAGATTTGTCTCTTCATAAGGTAATCGTCGTCTTGATTGAAACGTGCGCAGTTGTCCTTATCACACTTTCGTTCAACGTTCCATAACTAGCTCTTCCCGGATTTTGTAGTTGTTTGAAACTTAGTTCAACGATCACTTCGTTGATCGCTGCGGTAGTATGTGTTATGGTAGTATGTGCCTTGACCTCTAGCGTCGTATTCCTTATTTGCTTTCACTACTAACTTAGCGACTCCATGTTGTCTTCCTTCTTCACTTTTCTTGGGCGCACAACTCCGTGGGTCGATGGTCCTTGACGGTTCACCATGTGTTGCAAAATTTTTCTCACCCAAGTTCATCTTGTTTCAGCCTACCTCCATATGACCGTTGACCTTGAGGGGATAACCATCATAGGTCATCGTGCTTCCTCTACTTATCGACCATACTTCTCCTCTTTAGTAGAGCTAGCTTCCATCGGGTGTTGGGCGTATACCGCTTTCTCTTAGCTTAGTTGACATGCTCTACTAATAGCTTGTCTTTCGGTAGAGGTTTTCCAATTGATATTCAAGAATATCGTGTGGCACTACTAGAAACAGGGCTATCCTTGACCCGCTTTTTATGACCCACGCTAATAGATGACGCGCAAAGTGAGAAGTCATAAAATAAGGGTCATTACGAGTAAATTTACTGTTGGGGATGACGCGTTTTCAGAAGCGTCATAACATATGGGTCATAATCTGTTAAAATTTAGGTTTCTAGATGACGCTCGTTTTGCTTCGTCCTAAATAGGGGTCATCGTTTTTTTTGGCACGATTCCTAGGCATCATTCACTACAACAAATACTTGATTTGTTCGCATTTATTTCTACACATGTTAAAAAGTGCGTAAATAATTATACAATTTTTATACATTTAAAAGTGTATAGAAAATCTATACACGCATAAGTGTGTAGAATGTAAAAACAAGTGTGTAGAGTTGTATGCATTTAAAAGTGTGTAAAATTATATAACTTTTACACATTTAAAAGTGTGTAGATAAGTGTGTAAATTGTCTACACACACTTTTAAATGTGTATAAAAATTAAAAGTATAAAGAATAATAAAATGTTAAACAAAATGAAGAAGTACTCGTGGTTGATATAATATACACTCGTTATAAAATCTATATCTATATAAAAACTGGTATATATTATGAATTGCATCAGTGGGAATTCATTCCTCACTTCCATTATAAAAAAAAACAAGTAATCGTAATATGATTCTATGAATTTCTCTCGCCGGATTTTCTCTCGTCGTGCTCACTTCTCTCGTCGGATCTTCGAACTCCGCCAACAGATCTTCTCTCGCCGTTCTCACTTCTTTCGCCGGTTATTCGAGCTCCGCCAGAAATCCAGTTGAACGGTAAATTCATCTCAATCTACAAATCCGCCCTAATTACTATATTTCTAATGTGATTTTCATCTGTAATTGCTTTGTCTTTGCTCTGATGTATATATGTATTATGTATGTATGTATGTATGTGGATATGTGTATATATATGTATATGTATATGTATATGTGTATATGTATATAATATGTGTGTATCGAGCTGTTTGATTTAAATTAATAGGTTAAGTTATTAGCAGAAGTCAAATTAGGGCCAAATTTAGGGTTAATTTTAAATTAATAGGTTAAGTTATTAGCAGATGTCAAATTAGGGCCAAATTTAGGGCTAAATTTAAATTAATAGGTTAAGTTATTGAGATTGAAATTTGAATTTAAATAAATAGGTTAAGTTATTAGCAGAAATCAAATTAGGGCCAAATTTAGGGCTAAATGTAGCATTTCTAGTTTAAGTTCATACTGGTTTGCACGATATCAATTAATGTGTGCGTAAATAGATGTACGGATACTCATATGCGTAATTAGGAATGTTTGATATTGCTGAACTTGATAACAAGTCATTAGCTCAAGCACATCACTATGTGTAACCATTATAAGATGTAACCTTTCCGTGAGTAAGTATTAATTTTAGGATATTATAATATTTCGTGATAGATAATTGGTTAGAGTTTAAAAGCATTATTTTTAGATGAAAACATGAAGTTCACATATAGATGGTAGGGCGATTACTAATTGCAAAACGTTAACGAGTAAACAAAGTTTTTTCAGAAATATATAAAAAAGTTGTTTTTGTTGCTGTCAAGCTGTGACGTTTAATGAGATTACTTTCTTTCAAAGGCGACATTGAAAATATGAAGGCATAAGACCAGTATCCGGGCTCTGTACATCATACTCGTGGCATATATCTACACTAGTATTCGGGGTCTATGGATAGGAATGGCGGCATAGCTGCAGCAAGTGGCTTACTTTTCAAGCTCATCACACCCGATAAGTATTTACCCATTCTCTATTTAAGTTTCTTTTGCAATTAAAGTCGACCATATCATGTATATACTTTAAAACCCTTAAGTACACATATTTTTGAGGAATTTTCACTAGCTTACATGTGGACAATGAACCAATGTGATGATTCTTCTGTCCCATAAACTATATTTTTTAAATTCGAGGTCTTTATGTTTGTAATATGGGGGTAACAAATAATGTTTTTTTTAACTCATTTAGCCCAAGTATTGCATTATTTATATGTTATATTCAGTCACTTAGATATATTGTGTTTTCGTTTGTGCAGGATGATTTTATCCATGTTAACTTTTATTGTGATTGCAAGATAAAAGCCATGTACACTCATGTTAGTGAGAGATCTGGGTAGAAGGCTGCTCTTATTGCTCATGATGTTTATGAAATCATAATGAAGGTGATTCATGTTTTTTTGTAATTTCATCTATCTATCTTGATGCATTAGTGACGTCTTTATATTATGTGATGTGATGATGTATCTTTAGAAGTAGGTAGTTGTGTATAACTTTATTGCTTCAGCATGCTGCTCGGCTATACTGTGAGATTATATATGAACGGGACTTTGACTATGATTTTTTCATGTTGAAGTTTATGAAGGAAGTAGTTAAACATGGAGTTCGGGTTCTTGAAAATCACAATGTAAGTAGTTAATTAACTGTTTTAAGTAGTTTAAGTAGTAATATCCAGTTTCTAAAATGTTGTTTTATTTGGTGGTGATAGCAATGAGTACATGGATGCGGATTTAGACGATATTAGAGAAGAATGGGCAATTTATGTGTCGAATTTCATTTTTAGGTAGAAAGTATTGTAAACCGCATTTAACTAATTATCGGTATCTATTTGGACATGAATCGTTATGTAATGAATTGGTGACGCATGGTTTTGATATATATGAAATGCGTTAATTTTGTACTATTATCAGGTTAATTTATTGCCAGGTTTATTATGTATATAATCAGGTTTTAAAAAACAGAAAAAATAAAAAAAAATGATTTTATAGGTTATGACACGCAAAAACATATGTCAGAAAAGTGGGTCATAAAGGTTATGACTCTCTACTACGAAGGTCAAAAAGGAGAGTCATAAATGTGTGTCATACGTGCGCGTCATAGACGGATGACGCACAAATGCGGGTCATGAAAATTTATGACTGGTCCATCCTTGACGCGCTTTTGCGCGTCATCTGACCCCTTTATGACGCGCATTGCGCGTCAAGAATAACTGTTTTTCTAGTAGTGTGGAGAGCCATAAAGATGAACGCTACCGGAACTACATCTTGTAGATGGCATCAATGCCTTCACTTTACTTGTTTGAGTCAAATGACGTTTCTTCACTTTATCTTCTACTCCACATCACCTTCAATGATGCTAGTGAATAACTCTTCTTTAAAGGTAAAGTATAATCTTGCACTTCACACTCCTTGTTGAGTATCTACCTTTGCTGTGATTACCCCCTTAACATTTTTCCTCTAGAAAAATGCAAGGGATTTCTTGCTCTTCACTTTATCTCACCATCCTTGACGATCTTCAATTCGCCAAATTCCTTATTCCTTCATGTGAAAAATATCCATCTGCTCGGGTGTTTTGAAAAAGAAAAGGATAGCTCATAATCCTTTTTGTTACTCTTCCATCTTAAGGGTTACTCGACACATCATATTTATCTTATTGTCCTCGGTTTTCTTCTTCTAACTACTTTCGTTTTCCAACCTTGCTAGTGATATCCTGCAAGTTCTAGGGGAGTCCTTATACTTAACCAAAAGTGACCTTCATGTCACACAACCTCCCTTTTGTTGGCCGCTCAATCTTTCCTTTTGGTCGATCAACATAGATAGGAAAGACCTTCGATTCTTTCTCCAAGTTAAGGCTTAGTATACTCTTCGATTGTGCTTCCTTGTACTTTGACTGACACACAACATATCTTCCACGTCCTATGTTATGTACGTGATCCAATAGCATCTTCTATGCCATATAGTTATCCCAAGTATTTCACTTATGGACAACTGATGTATGAACGTCTTTCGCATCCATTGATGTCGCAGCGAGAACAGGGTACTAGTTACTCGATTTCGCCATTGCGGAATGTTACGTAAGTGAGTTGTGTGTTGTTAGGTTACTAACCTTTGAAGAGAAACGGTGATGATCATTACTTTGATTAATCAAGAATATCAAGGATATAGAATTTGGTTTCGAATGAATGAAATAGGAAATACAAAAACAAAAGAATCCTTAAGGCTCGAATCAGACTCCTTGCGCGAGTTAAAGAAATCACTTCTCTGTCTTTCGTTGCCCGATGGACTCCAACTTTCAATGACGTCAATATATGTCGCACCGACTTAGATAATATAGTTAGATGTTCGCGTATACGTGTTAGAATAGAAATATCGCACCAATTTCGGAGCTTCAATCCCTAGAATGTGTCGTCTAGAATGTGTATCGTAATGTGTTCTACCAGCGTCGTCGAATCGTAATTTGGCTTTAATACCACTCGCCCTTCACAAGTCTCCAATTTCATCCGACGTTTCCATATGTTTTGCACTATCCCAGATCGAATACAAAGGTTATGCGTAGTATCTAAGAGGATAGAGTCGCGTCATATCTTGGGACTACAATTCTTAGAGTATATCGTCCAACGTTCGTGAGAAGATGCTCCACCGGTGATATCGCGTTGTCGTATGTAAATAATGAATAGCGGTGTCATAAGAAATAGGATGTGGATAATTTCAAAAGAGCACGAGTGAACGAATAACGGAGGGGTACTTAATGACAACTTTCATACTTGGAAAATTTCTAATATATAATGAATTTCTCAGGGACAATCACTAGTTCTCAAGCGGTCAAATCTCAACACGCAATATCTATCTCAGTAGTAAGAACTAACCACATTATCATCATATCTAGCAAATACTAGTTCTCAATAGTCAAATCTTAGAGCATAATAACTATCTCAATAATAAGGCACAACTATATAATCATTAAATCATCCATGCACTAGTCCTCAAATAGCTCAACCTTAGGGCGCAATAATTATCTCAATAGAAAGGCATGACTACATAATCATCAAAATATTTACGCACTAGTTTTCAAGTAGCTCAATCTTATGGGTGAAGGCTTTAATATCTCTATTGTCCATAAAATTTCCTATCAACTTGTCATACTCATATTCTCTTTCAAATCAATCATAAATAATCAACCTCATTACCCAATAATTTAAACAAGTCATATCCCAAAATGATTTCATGCCTCATAGTAATTATTTTAAAGTGCATAAGCTACTTAAATTTCATCATAAGTCATAAAGCTTTTACGCATGCATTTCTCTCATAATTTCCACATTGCACATTCCAAACTTTCACATTGCACATTACAACTTTCACATTGCACATTACAACTTTCACATTGCACATTATAAACTTTCACATTGCACATTATAAACTTTCACATTGCAATCAAATCATGGCCAAATTCACATGTTATAGCATATAATAGTATGTATCAACGAATATCTTTCAATCTTAGATTCATTTCACTTCTATTGTGCATAAGGGGGAATCCTACTAGACTAGCTTAATCCTTAAATATAGCAAGTCTCGAATCATTATATATACTTAGGTGAATGTCTAAATGCAACACGTATGCTCATAAAAACGGATTTAATAAAGATCTTTTTTTTTTTTTGAAACGGAATCCTTTTGAACATAAGTCCAAGTGGCCGTTTGAGTTTTACATGGTTCTCTCATAATTAAACGTAGATTCATGACTCTTACGTTTAATTATGGTCCTACCATGTAAAACTCAAACTAATCCGCTTAACCTTATGCTCGACTCGACTATAAAAATTCATTTTGAAAAGTGGCTATAGTTTTGAAATTCCCGGAGGAACCCCAATGTTCTCTATAACCTTAGGCTCTGATACCATTTTCTGTAACACCCCAACTAAGGCGGAACAATGAGATGTACAGAAAGTCGAGTATTCAAAACAAAGGATTATAAATAACATTCATCATAGCTTTATTTGATAAAAGAATTTTACAAATGCACAAGCATGTGAACCAATCCCCAAGTACAATGCGTCCCCCGTACTTGGATATTAAGTCCACGAGACAAATAACAAATACATGAAACGATTTACTACAATGATCAAGGCGGATTCCATTGCCCATCACAAGGTTTGATCTTTGACTCCAAAGTGCAATGCAAATAATCAAGAAGCATATAATTCCTCAAAGCTTAAGCTTATTTCCTGAAAAGAATGAAGAAAAAGTGTCAACTACGAAAACGTAGTTGGTGAGTACATAGGTTTTCAAGTAAATTTCGTTACATATTCATTTCAAAACTTGGAAAACATATTATTACATATCAATATACCCAAACCACATGACCGACAAAATTCTCATCTCAAACCATCAAGTTTTTCCAAATACCATAATGTCATTTCAAGACTTTGAAAATCCATGGTAAATCATGAAGTTCTCATTTATTAAAATCATCATGAGAGAAAAATATATATCAATCGATTACTCATAAATCACCCCCAAACCTGCGGTCACCAATAATATCAATAACACTTGGTCAATGGCAAGACTACCATGACATAATTTGATGAGATTGTTCTTGAGCCACTACTAAGACCGGTTATGTCCAAGATAATAAGAAGCACATGCCGTCAATCATGTGCAATAATAATGATAATAATAAAAGGGGCGTGGCATGGGGATGACCACTGATATAGTAGTTAGAGCACCGCGTGGTCGGACTGGGAATGAAGGTCGCCACAAAGGCAAACGAACATCCCACCGTTACCCAATTAGTGGGTGAGGGGACAAATCCTAGTTGCGCAACTCTCAAACTACAGGCCTCTCGAAGAGTTAATAGTAGTGTACCGAGGTGAAATAGTTTGACAGTACTCAAGCTCATCATATAATATATAACACGTTGAACATACAATATAATTCCCATATCATAATCATTCTTTCGAATATCATTTCATAAAAGAAAGCAATTTTATTTATCATGCTTTTCACCCCGAAAGTAAAACACATAAAAGAGTTTGAAAAGGGGCTATAGTTTTGAAATTCCCGGAGGAACCCCAATGTTCTCTATAACCTTAGGCTCTGATACCATTTTCTGTAACACCCCAACTAAGGCGGAACAATGAGATGTACAGAAAGTCGAGTATTCAAAACAAAGGATTATAAATAACATTCATCATAGCTTTATTTGATAAAAGAATTTTACAAATGCACAAGCATGTGAACCAATCCCCAAGTACAATGCGTCCCCCGTACTTGGATATTAAGTCCACGAGACAAATAACAAATACATGAAACGATTTACTACAATGATCAAGGCGGATTCCATTGCCCATCACAAGGTTTGATCTTTGACTCCAAAGTGCAATGCAAATAATCAAGAAGCATATAATTCCTCAAAGCTTAAGCTTATTTCCTGAAAAGAATGAAGAAAAAGTGTCAACTACGAAAACGTAGTTGGTGAGTACATAGGTTTTCAAGTAAATTTCGTTACATATTCATTTCAAAACTTGGAAAACATATTATTACATATCAATATACCCAAACCACATGACCGACAAAATTCTCATATCATAATCATTCTTTCGAATATCATTTCATAAAAGAAAGCAATTTTATTTATCATTCTTTTCACCCCGAAAGTAAAACACATAAAAGAGTTTGAAAGGGGGCTATAACTCACCTTGATATGCCGAGCATTATATCTACTTATCCAAAATGGGTACTTCCCATCTATAGCTTCCTTTGATCATATATTCCTTACGCTCTTCATTCGCATTTCAAAGCCAAGACCATTCCTACGCGAAACTAAGGCGAATAAGGTCCTATCTTAGGTTATCATATAGAAATGCCGTATTAAGTTATATTATCCTTATTCATCATTTGATGTGTAACCGATTTTAGCACGAATTAGCATTTGTGATATCAATTTATAGTTTGGTTAACGTAATTACTTATGTCCATTCCACTTAATTATCTTTGTGTTACTTTGATTTCGCTTATCTTTCAAACTCACATACTTCTCGATATGTCTTATGATTATTTGGGTTTATCGTTTAAGTGTTATGGGTCATCATCCTTTGGGCCTAAATGTTTTGGGCTTACATTAGTTGTTGGGCTTAATCTTAATCGGGTTAGATGCTTAATGGGTTATATGGATTATTGGACTGTATATCTAATGGGTCAAGTGGGACCACTGATTCATGGTCCATTGGGTACACAAATTGGGCCGGGCTAGCCCATTATGGTCTTTAGTGCATCTTTTAGCCCATTATACAAATGGTTAGTTTCCTTTCAAATTTTCTGTTTTTATACATCAGATTTATGAAATGTTGGCCACTAATTCGGGGTTAAATCTAATTATTTGGACCCACCTGATTTTTATACAATAACCTCTATGTGTATCCTATTTTTGTGAATTTTTGATGAATTTTTGGACAGTGTTTGATATCCTTAAAAATTACCCAAACACAAACTGTCCCGATTGGGCACTGTTTGCGACATCAGAAGTTTTATAAAAGTTCTCGATGTTTTGATTGTTAGAAAAATCCCATGATTTTATTTTAAGTTCAGGACACATTGAAATTACTTTCCACCAAGTATGACCTCCTGGAACCTTATGGCTTAGGAGATAAAATTGTTAAAGTTGATAAAATATTCAGACAAAAGTGCAGTTTTGACCAGTTTTAGTAGAAAAATCATATCTTTTGTTTGGCTCAGTATTTTGAGTAATTCCAGTTGGTGCTTAAATTTAACTCGTTTATCTAAAACTTTTATTTTGAAAGTTTTGCTTGAAACGGCCCTCACATGTTCAGTTTACCCGTTCCAAGACAGAAGATTGATTCTGCCAGCTTATTTTGTTTACCCAATGCATGCCTTTACTTTATGGCTTCACCAAACACTTATTTTGGTAACCCCAATACATTTTATTCATCCTAATTCATCTCTTAAACTTTCATTAGTGTTTCTCCAGATTTCATTTCATATTTTATGGACAAATTACTTGATTAAAGTGATGAATGTATATATATGTGTTCTTGTGTTTTTCGGTTAGAGATTTTGGACATAGTTTTGGTTTGATTCATATTAAATCCACATTTCTTGTAAAATATCCATAAAATCCAGAATATTATACACATTTTAACATCCAAAGATATATAAAATCATTAATCAAAGATCCATCTCAAATCCAAGCTCCTAGCAAACTAAACTAGCTCATATCACATACATGCATGTCAAGATCTAACCTTTTTAAGCATAATCAAGCTATAACCTTTAATCTTCTTTTTGAAAACATCATTTTTATGAAAAATTCCAGAAGTATAAACATATTTTCTTTGATAGAAAATCATTTTAGTGAGACCCATTTAACCATTTTATAACAAATCTTGCAACTACTAACTCTTGGGTCTTGTTTGTGTTGAATCCTTGAATCCTTTCTCTTGATTTCAACATGCATGAACATGTGAGATAAGGATCTATCAACTTTGCCCTCATTGAGTTTAAATCAAGAAGAAAATGATAATAAAAGATAAGAAAACATTTTGGTTTTGAAAGAACAAGATTTACTAGAGATTGATTAAGTGAAGAGATGTTGTTAACAACCTTTTTGGATCACGAAGATGGCTGGGATGGGCTGTGATTCACGGCTGTTTTGGGGCAGAAAAATTCGACCAAGATGCACCAAAATGAGCTCCACAACTTGCTTCAACACACCCTTGAATGATTTAGCATGAACCCTTATTATTATAGTTGATTTACTTAAGATTTAACCCTTTATTTGAGTGGTGTATGAACCGAAAATTTGAAGAGAGGGAAAAGAGAATGTGCAGATTTTTGAGAGGAAAAATGAGAGAAAATACTTGTGTATGTGTGAAAGAGGTTAGAGAGAGAAGTTTTGAGTGTGTAAGGGTTGAGTGCATGCTTGGTTTTACTTTCTTTGGAGAATAAAAAGACTAGATGAATTTTGATTGGGTGTGGGGTATTGGGAATGGGGGAGGCCGGTTTTGGCTAAGGAAAAAGGGGAGGGATTTCAAATTTTTGATGTATAATAAGTGTATGTGTAAGTATATCTAGTATAGGTTCATGCATGCTTGCAAGTAATTAGTTATAGGTGATTTCCAAGACAATTTAGGTGTTTACATATATACATATATATATAGCCGTGTGTGTGTATGTATGTATATATATTTGTGTACATTTTTGTGTTTTAATTTGTTACCTAGCTCATTGTATATAAAATTGTATTTATATTAGATATATATATATATATATATATATACTTATTATTATATTATTCATTTATATATATATATATATATATATATACTTATTATTATTTAAACTCACTTTTGTATATCATCTAGCTTGTAAATTATATTTTTGAGATGTTCATCATATTTTATGCTTAAATGCACTTTGATTGGATTGGTGTTTGAATTGTAATTATAAGGATTCTTGGTTGCTAACACAACTTTTAAGTCATGCTTAGTTATTTTCATAATTTGATTTCTTGAATTAAAATTTTGTTCTATATTGTTATTATTTGAGTTGTTGACTTGTTTGGTTTCCCAGATGCTTGATGGTTTAAATCACAATCTTAGAAAATTGTCATTATGTGTTCATTTGGAGATTGTCTTGGATTATTATAGTTATCGTTTATGGCATTTCTAAGGCAACTGGCTTCCTTTTGGCATTCTATTGAACTAAAGGGCAAATATCGTCATGCCCTAAATTTCTAGAAGGCCAATTCTCTTAATAAACCTCTAGAGATAGATACCTAGATAAATATAAGTAGGTTGTCCTAGTCGGAAATTGAGGGTTGTTACAGATCTGAACCAGGGCATATCTGATCAGACTGCAGTCTTGACTGGTTTCTGGGATGACGATGAGCCACCTCAGGGGAATCTTGATTCCCTTGCTGACTTTGAGTTTGACGAGGGTCTATTGGAGGAGAATCAGTCTTCTGATTCTGAGCCAGCCTTCAACCTCGCAAACGTCCCTCCTCCCCCAGAAATCCAAAATGTTGAACAACCATATCGCCCACCGCCAATAAGTCACTCACATCCTTTTTTTCCACCAGGCTCAACTCCAGCATAAATCACTTCACCCAAATTTCAACAACAACTTCAACACATTCACCCTCAACTTCAATCCGTTCCAAGGTCCATCAACTATGATGATCCAGTAGAGAAGGAGTTGGACTCTGCAACTGAATCTGAGAGTCCAACTGATATGCAAATTGAAAAGGCACTGGATGGGCTTGGAAATATTCCCTTTGTTGCTTCTGCTTATGCACAACCACCTCCTCCTTTGAGTGTGGAAGCACAGTCAGAGAAATCTAATACCGAAGTCCAAAGCCTACTTCTCAAGGTGGAGGACTTAACCAAATCTCTAACTGCCAACACTACATCCCTGGCTGAAATGAAAGGTGCTCAGGTGTTTCTTGGCACTGAGTTGACCAAGGTAGCTGGAAATGAGGGATTAGTGGCTGGGAAGCTCAATGAGTTGGTTCATGCTTGTAATAAGATTAGCTCAACCATAAGGGAAGCTTTCAGAGTGACCAAAAGAGATGTGCAAGCAGCAGTGTTTACAAACTTGACATCTTCTGTGGAACTTATCAAACAAGATGTAATGGCAGTCGGAAAGAAAGTTAATGAGCTGGTGAAGAAGCCCAATGTTGATGAGAAAGAACTTGGGTCTTCTATTAGTGTTGATGTGTTTGAGAAGCTGAAGTCTGAGCTATCTCAGGAACTTGTTGCTCAGATTTCAACTTCAGTGGCAGAAAAAGTTGAACAGAAGGTTAGAAGGATGGTCTCTGAACTCACTAAAGACACTACATCGAGAGTGGACAAAGCTGTTGAAGATGTCCAGAAGTCCATCTCCACTCTTGATGAAACTGTTAAGGGCCAGTCCAAGCAGCCTGAAGAAATTCTGACCCTTCTGAAGAAAGAACCAGTGGTTGTTCCTCCTCCTCCTCCTCCTTCATTTAATGACAAAGATCGAAAGCAGCTCAATGAAATCATTAACAAGGAGGCACTGAACCTGAACTCTAATTTCAGATTAAGGTCTCAGTTTGCCACTCTATCTAAAGGGATTTCTGACTGTTTGCAACAACAAAGTTGGGAACCTCTGAAAAATATGCAGATGGCCATTGATGAATATGCTAAAATGCCATTAGAGGTCCCCAAAGGGGGAAAAGTGCCTATTGGTTTGTTGGCCAGCACTCAAGAAATGATAGAGGCTACAAAGAAAGCTGTTGCTGCGTCACAAGCTGGTGCCCAGGGCACCGAAGCAAGACATGACCTCGGTCACTTCTGCTTGGCCCTTCGTTTAGTGGGCAATAGACATAGTCGGGCCGCTCCCATAAGCTCCGGGGAAAGTTAAATTTCTTGTGATAGAAGTCGATTACTTCACAAAATGGGTAGAAGCCAAGCCACTCGCTTCGATTAAAGGGAAAGCAATGGAAAAGTTTGTTTGGGAGCATATAGTATGTAGGTTCGGAATGCCCCAAACAATTGTATCTGACAATGGAAATCAATTTGCGCAAGGAACGTTCCCAAAATTCTGTGAAAGATTAAAGATCAAACAAAAGTTCACCTCCGTGTATCATCCACAGGCAAACGGACAGGTTGAGTCCATCAATAGGGAGATAGTGAAGGGAATGGAAAAGAGGCTAGGAGACAAATATACTGGATGGGTGGACGAATTACCATTCGTCCTATGGGCACAACGAACTACACCCAAGATCAGTAATGGTGAAACACCTTTTAGCCTAGCCTTCGGAACAGAAGCGGTTCTACCAGCAGAAATCCAGGTATCGACATGCAGAACATCTAAGGTTGATGAAGAAAGTAACTGTAACACCCTTCATTTAAAAATACGGGTTTCCAAAAATTTTCGCCTAACGGCGTTATAACAAAGCAGAAGTAAACTTTTAAAGTCCAAACCAATTAAAATCTGTTTGGTTTCTTTAATCATTGGTGTTACTCGGTCATATCGTCAAAACAAGTTTAAATAGAAACCCGTCGGCTGCCCAACACAAAACAACCGACTACATAACATGCAAACTACATAAATGCCAAAACATAAGCAAGAGTCTAAAAATGTGCATCAACTATGGGTAGCTAAGGTCATCAGCAAGCTATCTACCCATTCCTCGCTCTTCTTCATCAACTACCTCAGTTACGCTAAACCTGAGGGAGAAACACATTTCAAAAGACAAGTGTTAGCTAACGAATTAGCTAAGTAAGATAACACTCAAGTTATAAAACATTTATCCATTTCAAACATTGTGGATTTAATCAACGTCATTAAGGCACAACACACATCAATCATATCACATCATCAAAACTACATAATAGGATGAAACACCCTAAATGTGCCTATCCTTCATTCTGAATTACACACATATAACCACATAACTACATTACTACTTTTAACTGCGTAACTACATTTTAACTGCATTACTACGTTTTAACTGCTTTACTACATTTTAACTGCGTCAATGTGTAACATAAGTTACACCCGACTAGATGACAACCATTCAGTTGAACATCAAATGTCGTTAAGGAATGGCAAGCCAATCCCCGAGTAATCCGTATGCACAAGACAAATGAGGGCGGGTCAGACCCCTCGTATTACTCAACTACATCTCAATGACCATGTTGCAAGGAGCCACCCAAGCAACCTACGTCAACGCACTTAGCCGGGCTAGGGCAAGTACGGGTTAAGCTTAACACTTTCCTGCATCAAAGTTTAACGAGCTCGATCCTGCATTATTTAGTTTAGGTGACTGCATTACCTAAACATTTACTACGTTTACTGCTTTTACGTTTTGGGCCCTTAAACGTGCACGTGTCATGGCAACTTAACAAGTCTAGTGAACTAGATGAGCAAGCCATACAATCATGCACATATCAACAATCAACAAGATATACTACATCTCAAAGCATCACAAGCTACTGCATATCACTTCATAACATAACACGACATTATACTTCATATCATAACATATACTACATTATACTTCATATCATAACATACACTACATTATACTTCATATCATAACATATACTACATTATACTTCATTTGGGACTGCATTTCAGGTCTCAATGGTCAACTACATAACCTATATCACCTCCCGTGTAACCCCGAATACCCACACGCAATTCAAGATATAAGTTGGGAAGTTATTATTTGAAACCATCTTTTCGTTGAACCCTCAGCATGTCAAAGTAGTGTATCTTACCTCGTGACGATCAATAAGCAACGTTAATGTATCTTGTTTGTGATCTCGACAACCTAACTCGAGTTCATAGTCATTAAACCTGTATAACCCAACCTAATAAGGTTATAAGACCATACATTAACTTTGGTACACTTATAGGACCCTTAAACGCTTGTTTCGGACCTCAAACGGGCTCACAGGCCCTTTATGCGGCGCATGCTTTGAATATGCGTCGCATATTTGCTTCAAAAATCACCCATAAACCTCCCAGGCCCCGATATGCGCCGCACATAGGTTATATGCGCCGCATATGGAGTGCTGGTCTAAAGACTGACTCGCTCCCTTCACTTGCAGGCGACTTTTCGACCTCAAGACGACCAAATGAGTCAAAACTTAGTTCTTAAGGAATGTAGGGAATTCAAAGAATGTAGGGAATTCAAAGACCTTTACAGAACCATAAAGTTTGACTCTTGAAGATCTCTAATGAATTAGTTATGGCGTCTGCAAAACAGACCTACAGAATTCGTCTTAAATCCGACCACTTCTGGAAATTGACGTTTTTCACCCATATCTGGGCAAAATCAAAAGAAACATTGTTCATATCGAATCAAGAGGACACATAGACCTTTTCAAAAATATAAGATTCATCTTATAACTCTTCTAATTGAAAGAGATATGATTTTTGCAATATTACTAATTTTTCAGATCTAGTAAACCCTTAGTTTTGCAAGCAATTTTCGACCATCAGATGACCATAGCAACCACCACGACCTATGAACCTCATATTCACCCAAAATATGACTCATATAATGATTTCAAATGATCACTTGTTCCAGGAACAATAGGATACAATTACAATACATTAAATTACCCGAAAACCCCAATAATCGACAATGAAACATAATCAAATCAATCTCAACCCTAGAGACCAGAAGTAAGATCCATATGATCGACTATTATGATCACAAATCAAAGGAAAATCGTCTATATTACCTGTAGATGAAAGCAAGGATGAGAGATCTTGATCAAACTTCACTTGAATCACACGTTTTGAAGGATTTTCGGCTTAGGAATTTGATAGGGGATCAAAGGGGTGGCTAGGGCTTGGGAGAAAAGTTATTAGATCTGATTTAATGACTCCCCCATTGACCCTAATCCCGTTTTTGACTTTCACATCGTGTCAAAACTGGTCCCTAAACTTCGTAAAGTCATATTATTAGCCCAAAACACCTCTATGGACTATATACAACTTGATTAACACTTTGAACACCTCTAAAAGGCACATAACTTCTTCTTTAAACATATTTCTACATCAATTAATAAGACATTCAAGTCTCACACATAAAACACTTTAACTACATATAAGCGTTAATCCACCCTAAACTTAACGAACACTTTACGTTGACTTAACAACTCAAGTCAACTGTTAATTAAAAAATTTGGGATGTTACAGTAACGAAGAGGAATTGCGGGTGAACCTAGATCTGTTAGAAGAACGAAAGGACATAGTAGCAATGAGGGAGGCAACATACAAGAAGCGGTTTGAAAAATATTACAACAAACAAACCAATCCAACCTCATTCAAAGTCGGTGATTATGTCCTTCGTCTCAACAGCGCAAGTCAGATCAAGTATACGGGAAAAATGGGGCCCACATGGGAAGGTCCGTATCAAGTCCAGGTAGCCTTCGGCAACGGAGCATATAAGTTAGCAACACTGGATGGCGAACCGGTAGACCGTACATGGAATAGCTCCAACCTTCGTAAATTTTATCAGTAAAACTGATTACTTTGTATTAAAATGCCACGGCATGAAATAAAGATTTGGTAGTATTCACAATGTGATAACTATCCGTCTAGGTTGAATAAAGCAATCACAAAGTGATGCATAACTTTTTATTATTTATCTCAAACGAAGGATCGCTCCCTGGCGTATTTTCTTTTATCACGATCGTCATCTCACAACTCAAATATATAAAGACGTGTTTTCTAGATATAACGCATGTTCAAAGGGACGCCTACATAGCGTACAATCAGAGCCCCAAGGACACAGTCCTAAGGTAATAACGCGCACAAAATTAAAGACATGGAACGACGGAGGGGGACCCTTCGAAACCATGCAGCCCTAGGGGCACCTAAAAAGAAAAGACATGGACCGCCGCGGGGGGACCCTTCGGAACCATGCATTTTTTCCCAAGTACCCACAAAAAATAAAACACCTTCGCAACTATATGACGGAGGAGTACAATTTATCATCGGGAAAAACAACAATTAGATTCTAATGATAATTACATTAAAAAAAAAGAAGAAAAAAGTAAACTTTTTCACTACATCTTATACAGCGTCAGGAACAACATCGGAAATTTTCTCTGAAACAGCCGCCACATCCACCAGACGCTTAGCAGCTTCGGGATCAGTAATAGCAGTTTGATAAATATGGGGAATAACTTCTTTCCTCCACCTTTTCAACTGCTCCTCCGGAAATTGGATCTTGGAATGAGTGTGACAACCGCCAAAATTTCAGGTTGACTATTGACTATTACATGTAATATTTAAATTTTTATAAAATGAATAAACATAGTATGGCATAATAAAACTGAACAAATAATTCTTGAATAAATTATGGACAATTATTGCCAAGCACTCAAATAGATATTTGAGAGTTGTTTATAAATACTTTTTCATACTTATACTATCAATAACTGTATTTATGAATAGTACCGTATCCGTGAATAGTAATCGTATCTAAAAATTGTATTTATGAATAGTGATCGTGAATAGTGACTGTGAATAGTGAACAATGAATAGTACCGTGAATAGTGACTGTGAATAGTAACGGTGAATAGTAAAGGTAAAAAGTAAATTTTAAATAGTAAAGGTAAAAAGTAAATTTTAAATAGTAAAGGTAAAAAGTAAATTGTAAATAAAAGGGTAATAAAATAAAATAATATAAAGGCGGGACCCACGTCAATAATTTAAAGTCTACGTTGAATTGATTTCCGAATAAATTCAAAAGTGAATAGTGATGAATAGTAAACATCGCTTTCATACTTTATTCTTATAATATAAACGTCCAAAACCAGCTCACATGGATTAATTGAGCAAAAATTATTAAAATAAAAGTTGTAGATCTTAATTTGCTGATCTTATAGAAACTTGAATTTTCTCAATAGGAGCCCGTATGGATAATTTAGCATTAAAACAATGTATAAATATATACTACTAGGATAAAGGAAATCTATCATTAGAAACGTCCAAGAAGTAGTGGGAAACACACTTTTGTCTACTTTATAAATTTAAAATTAAAAATTATAGATCACGGGTCTAATTTGCTAATTATATGGACAAAAAGAATACTATATATATACACACCCCTTATTCATGATTAACTTTATAATATAATAATAATAAAAATATAATAACGTACTTTGTTGAATTTGTTTTTCGTTGAACGAAAGCCAACTCGTCTTCTTTGAAATCTACATTTGCTTTATTTTCAAAATTGGATGATAATGTTATTATTAAAATATTCGTTCGTTCGCCTATAAATAGCAGACGATATTAAACTTTAAAACACACACTACTACATAATCTCATCTAACTACTCTCTGGTATAACTATACAAGGCTTATTTCATCTACTTGATTTCTGCTATTATTACTAAGGTGAGTTTCTATAATCCCCTTTTCAACTCTTTTATTTATTTAGGGGCTGAGATACATGCATAAAAACTGTTTGTTATACTTATATGTATATTTACAAAATATATATATTATATATATTTTGTAACTCCACTTTATTTATTTTACCTTCGGGGTAAAATACATACTCTTTACTGTTATGATGAACACAAGTACTCCAGAAATGTATATATGGTTGATTCTAAGTTGCTCTGTTCGCTCAAAGTCCTCACTATCATGAACGATTAATTATGGAAACATAAACGTGGGTATATTGAATAGTACTATTGGGGTAGGCACCCCCATTCGTGTTGGTCATACCAACTGTATACGGATGCATTATATTTGGAAAGCTTAGGGTACCCTGAACAAGGTACCTACTTCGGAGGCAAACAAACATACACTTGTCTAGTTTCGGTTCATGAGCTTAGAACTTGTTATATACAGTATCTACTCTTATATTCTATTTGATCCATTGTGTGATCAAATAGTTACTTTAAATCTTGTGGTTCATACTCTCCTTTTTATACTACACCACCCTTGATACTCTTTTGGCTTCTATGGTATCCATAAACCTGGCTCTTGCGGGTTTCTTCAGCCCCTGGTCCATCTGGACTGTTGCCCCCGTCTTTTTTTCACCCTCGGTTTTTCGTTTCCACAACCTTAAGATACACCGGCTCACCCATTTGAACAAACTCTAAGAGAGGTATAAGTCGGAGTGCGCTAGCCTCCTAAAAGGGCGGGTTTTTAAATCGCGTTTATCGCATACCTTTGCCCTTGCGCTTCTTTGTGCGTTCATTTGGAGCTACCGAGCTCTCTTGTGTTGTAGACTATACGAAGGAGGTTTGGGTATTACAATTGAAAAACTTATGGAACTCACCAACTTTATGTTGACGTATTTTAGCATGTATTCTCAGGTAACTAGATGATACTTTGTGCATGGGACCACTATCCGCTGCATATTACATGAAGGACCACGATCTACCCTCAGACTTTAGTAAAGACTCTTCAATTTGCTAAAGACTCTCTATCTACTGTTTAATATTGAATAAATGTTTTCAAGGATAATATCTTTCATAAATTGTAATATAAAATTGTGAACAATGCTTTTATATAAATGTATTTTAAAACGACAATGTTTTGTGTCATTCAGTATATCTTGTGTTGTGAATCCATGTACGTCATATTCCGTCTAGGGCGGGGTGTGACAATGAGCATACTGTACCTCCGCACATTTTTTACCCCACACCTCCCTAACACCATCAACATAGATATTATTCTCCGACAGGCGCTTCTCGGATTCCTTTTTGTTCAGATCATCAAAAACTTCTTCTTCCACACTTTTTTACCCCACACCTCCCTAACACCATCAACATAGATATTATTCTCCGACAGGCGCTTCTCGGATTCCAAAAGCTTTTTGTTCAGATCATCAAAAACTTCGTTGGCTTCCTTCAACTTCCCCTGATATCGCTTAACGGAACCACGAAGGCCAACGACAAGGATGGATTTCTCCACATCACCAGATAAACGCCGGATCTCGTCACCAGCAAATTGAATGTCACTCTTCAGGCAGGCCTCCCTACTTTTAACCCTAACTATCTCTTGACGGAGGCGGGCCCACTCGGTTCTCAGTTCACGATAAGACGCCTTATCCAATTCTGAATCAGAATCAGTAAAGACAACAGGATGCCTACTTTTTACAGCAGATCTTTTTCGGCGACCTTGAAAATATGTGGGAGCCGGGGTCCTACCGGTAGATGTACCGGCTTGCACAGATTGTTCGCCACCTACTGTCTTTTTTGCTTTAGCACGAGCCATTTGCGATTAAGAAATACAGAGAAGAAAGATAAATAAAGCAATTTGAGAGATCAGGGAGAATGAAGAAGAAGAAAACGAGAAGACCCAAAATGTAATGGCGAGGCTTTTAAGATAACCCCCACCCACTATTTCGGTTACTGTGCAAAAGGACAAAAGATTTTCACTATCTTTCGAAGCTTGTCAATATTAGCCCTTCTACAAAAAGTCACCCTCCTTTAACCCTTGGAAAGGGTTACATTGTTCACATTCAACCCTCCGAATACCACCTTCGAAGATCACATGAATCAGAATCTCAATGCATACAGATAGGAGAAAAGTCTAAAATTACAGCCTTAGCAGCCTCTAATATTAGACTGGGGGGCTTGATGATATACCCCTTCGAGCGCTCATACGAAGAACGCTCCTTACAAAGCATGGTAACGAAGGCCTTGAGCTCGAAGGAGCTTAATTAAATAAGCCGAGATATATCCCTTCCAAAGATAAGAAGATATTCATCATTATCTTAAGGAAGAAATCGGATAAGTATAGTGTTAGGTCCAGATTTACTGGACTTGCTCCAGACTCGACTACTGGAGCCTTACTGAAGATCTGTCCAGAACTGACCTACTCCAGACTTGGAATCTGGAGTCCCTCTGAAGATTTGTCCAGAAATAATGGAAGACCACTGGACTTCACCCCAGTCCAGATCTACTCTACTGAAGACGTTCTCACTGAAGTCAAAGACTGAAGTAAGAATAAAGAAGACTGAAAAATGGCGGAGTCCACTGGAAGTCTTACCAGATCTGCACACTGGAGGATTGTCAGTGTTCTAGACCTTACAAGTCTGAACACTGATATCGAGGATTTGACTTTAAGCCTTTACACACTTTCCAAAGAACAACCCACTTGTTCTTTACCAAAGTATACGTGTGTAAAGGTGGTTGGATAAAAGGATACACTTGCATTTGATGTGACTTTATCCTTATTCTCATCTAATACATTTAATGTTCTTGTCGGATCATTAAATGTATGCAACCATATTTGTACGGCACAAAATTCACTGGTGAATTTTGTTGCCTATAAATACAAAGTCATTTCTTTGAGAAAATCACTTTTAGCAAATTGGTGAACTTGCTTAAATACTCTCGATCTAAACAGTTATACTTCACAACTCTAAGTATATCGATCAAAGGAGTTTATTTAGCAAGTATAGATCACTTGTAATTCAAAGATTGTTAGATACTTACATACGTGTAATATCTAGGTTCCGCAACGATCTTGTATTTTGTTTATACATCAATAAAGAAAATACACTTGAAAACTACATTTGTGTTCCACCATTTATTTACTTGTTTAAATATTGCTTAAGTCATTTATTACTTTGTTTATATTCTTGCATATTTATATTGAAGTAATACTAGTCCGATTCTAGTTCATACCTGTCTTGTTATTTTACACTCGTGGGTTAAACCATCGTGTGAGGGACTTTACATATAGCAACTAAATCTTAGGGGAAAAGATTTAACCCTAATCTTCTCTGTCATGAGCCAAATGGTTCTTAACCGATCTAATGGTTTGTATTGTTTTTAAAAAAAAAACAGAAAATATGATTTTTAAAACCAAAATAATTTTTGATCTTAAATTGTTTGGATCTAATCATTTATGGTTTAAGGAAAATAATGGTCGGCCGAAATAATTGTTTGGATCTAAAATCGACATAACTACTCTTTTGATGTTAATTGTTTGGATCTAATTTTTGATCTTAAACCGAACCAATTTGTTTGCTGCCGCCTAATCGAAAATATTTGTTTTGTCATGAAAACATTAATAAAGCAATCAACAAATAGAAAAAGAAAAGCGGTCGGTCAACTTCTAATTAATGTGCCAACATATTAATTTGTATGTGGCAACTAACAAAACCATTATTTTGGTTTTGGTTTTGCTGGATCGTCAGTGGAAAAAAAAATGAATCTTTAATTTTGATTCATAACTTGTTCACGCATTACATATATGTCGATGTCTAATAGTCGGGTTTAGATCTTAATCTTATTTTTAATTGTTGATTTTGATTTAGTCTTTATTGAATTCGACATTATTTTAAGTTGATTTTGATTTAGTCTTTATTGAATTCGACATTATTTCAAGTCGATTTTGATTTAGTCTTTATTGAATTCGACATTAATTTAAGTCGATTTTGATTTAGTCTTTATTGAATTCGACCTTATTTTAAGTCGATTTTGATTTAGTCTTTATTGAATTCGACCTTATTTTAAGTTGAATTTGATTTAGTCTTTATTGAATTCGACCTTATTTCATTATTGAATTCGACCTTATTTTAAGTCAATTTTGATTTAGTCTTTATTGAATTCGACCTTATTTTAAGTCGATTTTGATTTAGTCTTTATTGAATTCGACCTTATTTTAAGTCGATTTTGATTTAGTCTTTATTGAATTCGACCTTATTTCATTATTGAATTCGACCTTATTTTAAGATTTTGATTTAGTCTTTATTGAATTCGACCTTATTTTAAGTCGATTTTGATTTAGTCTTTATTGAATTCGACCTTATTTCATTATTGAATTCGACCTTATTTTAAGATTTTGATTTAGTCTTTATTGAATTCGACCTTATTTCAAGTCGATTTTAACTTAGACTTTATTGAATTCGACCTTATTTCATTATTGAACTCGACCTTATTTTAAGATTTTGATTTAGTCTTTATTGAATTCGACCTTATTTTAAGTTGAATTTGATTTAGTCTTTATTGAATTCGACATTATTTCAAGATTGAGTTCGACCTAAAGCTAGTCTATTTCGACCTGAAACATGTCTAACTAGACCTTACATGTCATAACATGTCGAGATCGATTTATTTTATTGAAGTTCGACTTATTTATCGAACTTTGATTTATTTATTGAGTTCGACTCACTTATCAACCTCTTCTGTTGAATTCAACTTACCTTGTCAATTTCTTCTAATTGTTAAATATTGCTTACTTGTTGAGTTCTTCTTAATTGTCGAGTACGATTTCACCTTAAAATTTTATGGAAAAATTTGTCCCTCAAATTTCGAAAATAATTTTTTCTGAGACATTTTTTACCATAATACTTAAAAGGAATATAAAAATAAATAAATAAATAAATAAAATTCAATAATGAAGTTTGATATAGTCGCCAGGGGTTGCCGCCCCTTGGACCCCGTAACTTAGGGGACTTCGCACTAATATACATGGTCTCATTATTTGTGCCCAAAGGTCAAATGTGATTCTCATGTTGCGCTTTTTTTTCTTTTGCATAATGAACACTAAGTATATTAATTCTGCCCAAAGGTGATTTAATATGCTTTGTGTGCCAAAAGGACTATTTGCATGCATAATATACACGATTCTTAATTTTGTGCCCAAAGGTCAAAAGATAAGCGTTGTGTTGCATGACCCTAATGCTCCATATTTACTTAGATATTAGTTATTTCTGTCCAAAGGTGATGTAACATCTAAGTAGAGCCTTACTTTAGCTTATTGTTTTGGTGTTTACAATAGGCTTACCTATCACTAGCTTCATTACTATAATAATGGTCATAGTCTCATTATTCTAAGGAACATTACTATTAGGCCTACTTATTTTAGGCATTACTTTAGTTCTATTACTATTAAGAGACATTACTTAGTCTGCCTTAGATAGCTAATCATGTCACTATAATTTCATTTCTATTAGGCCTACTTATTTTAGGCATTACTATAATAATCTTCTATTACTTGTATCATAAATTTATATCATCCTTATCTCCACTGTAATACCTAACTTAGGCATTGAGCCACTTAACGGTGCAAACTTTACTTCATGAAAGGATTAATTACCTCTAACTCTGGAGATGCTAGACCTTGACTATGCCATTCGCCATAATGAACCTACTACTAATATTGCTAACTCTTCCGCAGCTTAGAAAGCGAGTTTTGAGAAGTGGGATAGGGCGAATCGCTTGTCACTAATGACGGTCAAGAACTCCATTAATCTCAGTATCTGAGGATCTATCACTTCAAGTAAACGTATAAGATACACGCGAGTAGCTTAAATACAAAGGAAATAGCAGTGTTCGTGAACACATAATGAAGATGACTGACATGGCTCATAAGCTTAAGAGTCCTAAAATGGAAGTCTCTGACAATTTTCTTGTGCACTTTATAATGACCACATTGCTTGCTCTTTTCGACACCTAATATAATGCTATGAGGATAAACCGTCGATGAGTGAACTAATCGCAATGTGTGTGCAAGAAAATGGTCGCCTTAAGTTGGGCCAACATGAAGTTGTTCACCTAACTACCACTGCTAATTCCATTAAGAGGAAGGATAATAACAGTAATAAGACTGCAAGTAAAGTTCAAAAGGCTAATCATGGTGCTGCTGCCTCTAGCTTTAAGTTCTTCACGAGCAATCCTAACTGCAAATTCTGATTGTGCCCAGATTGCCCTAAAATTAAGGAGTAGCTAGCTAAGAAAGGTAACTTACTTTATGTAATATTTGATTCTTTTACGTCTAATGTTCTTATTAATACATGTGTGAGTGATTCTGGTTCTATGGTTCATGTGATTAACTCAATACAAGGATACCATACAATCCAGAAGGTGTTAAAAGAATCAAAGAAAGCTTAGAGTTGAAAGGGGTGATCTCTTAAATGTCGAAGCCATGGAGACTTATAATTTACATATAAACACTGGAAAGTGTATTAGACTAGTAGATACCTTATGTGTATCGAGAATTTCTCGGAACCTTGTATCTATTTTTCTAGTCTAGACCTTGAAGGTTATGTAATAATTCATGGTTACGGCGAGATTGCCATTACTCATAATAATGAATTCCTTGGTCCTGGTTTCTTGGATGGATTATTGTTGTATAAGTTAGAACTAGATCATAATTTCTTACAGTCTTTGTTGTCTCCTAATATTGATGACATAATTAAAACAAAGACACAATCACCTAAACAATTAGAGAATTTCTCCATGTTGTGGCATAATGTCTTGGCCACATCTCACGAGATCACATGACACGACTCGTAAATGATGGAATCTTACATTCTTTTGACTTTAGTGATTTTGAAACATGTATTAAGTGCCTCAAAGGCAAAATGGCTAAAGGGAATAAGAAAATGAGCCAGTAGAAGTTCCAACTTGTTGGAAATAATTCACACTGATGTTAGTGGTCCGTATCCCACATCCATCACATGACATACATCATTTATTACATCCATTGACGATTATTCGCGTTATATGCACCTATATATGATCTGAATCCTTACTAACTTTTATTGATCTTAAAGCTAACTTGATCGTCAAATAAAAGTTGTAAGATCAGATAGTGGAGGTAGGTATTATGGTAGACATACTGATATTGGTCAAGCTCCTGGTCCTTTCCATAACTTTTGCAAGGAACATGGAATAAACTATCCAATACACCATATCTGATTCTCCTCAACAAAATTGTGTTGCTAAAAGGAGAAATAGAACCTTAATGGACAGAGTGAAAGGCCTTCAAAACAGCCTTTCATATACTTAATAGGGTTTCATCAAAATCTGTCCCTAAAACTCCTTATTAGATCTGGACATGTAGGAAACTGAGTCTAAAATATATGAAAGTCTGAGGTTGTCTTGCCAAAGCATAAGTCTATAACCCTAACTTAAAGTAACTGTATCCTAAATCGCTTTACATTGTTTCTTTATCGGTTATCCTGATAACTCCTCATAAAAGGTTATCTTTTTTGCTGTCCTTCCCACACTACTAGCATTATTAACACGCAGCATGCCACGTTACTCGAGAACTAAGAGATCAGTGGGAGCACGACAAATCATAACTTAAGATTTGCTAGAAGTACAAGAAGCGTGGGGAATCACTCGTCGGTTATTATTACTCCTCCGATAATTCCTCTTGTACCCAACGCTGCTCCTAATATCACTGATCCACCTTCTCCTAATCAAAATTCTAACTCCTAATTAGGATACTACTAATGATAAAGCATCTTACTTCTTACTACTAATGCTAAAGCATCTTCCTTACTGAACCTAAAAATCAACTCAGGAGATCATCTAGGTCACACCGGGCCATAACTTTTGATGATTTCATAACTTATTTTACTGAAGTTGAGGATATTGGAAAGCTTACTGATCCTACCTCTTATTGAGAAGCCATTAAAAGCGATCATGCCACTTAGTAGTGGAATGAAGCCATAATTTGAGAGCTTAATTCCATACAGCATAATGACATTTGGGACTTGGTTGAATTTCCTGAAGAATCCAAATCTGTAGGTTGTAAATGGATCTTCAAAACCAAATTAGACCCGAATAGAAACGTCAAACGCTATAAGGCCAATACTAGTTGCGAGGGGCTTTACTCAAAAGGAAGGAATCTATTATCAAGAGACCTTTTCTTCTGTCTCATAAAGATTCCTTAAGGACCGTCATTGCATTCGTAGCTCATTATGATTAAGAGTTACATCAGATGGATGTCAAGACCACTTTCCAGAATGGAAACTTGCAATAAGACGTATACATGTGAACCTGAAATTCCAGAAGGTAAAGAGCACATGGTCTGCAAGTTGAATAAGTCCATATACGGGTTGAAGCAAGCATCACTAAAATGGTACCTTAAGTTTAATGAAGTCATAAAAAGGACAATACTTCCTAAAGAATCAAGTGGATTAATGCACCTATCTCAAGATCAGTGGGAGTAAATTTACAATCCTTGTTTTGCACGTGGATGATATTCTTGAAAATAAGAACTTGGATATATTGCATGAGTCGAAGCGTTTACTTTTCGCAGAATGTTGACATGAAAGATCTCGGTGATACCTCTTATGTCATAGGTATCGAAACAAATCGGGATAGGCGTAATGATGTTCAGGGTCTTTCTCAAAAGGCTTATATGGAACACATCTTAGATCGCCATAGCATGCGGCACTACACACCCACTATAGATCTAGTAGTAAAAGGAGACGTATGTGATTGTTTCCAAAGTCCGAGCATTGAGATTGAAAAGGAGCAAATGAGGATGATACCTTACTCATAAGTAGTTGGGAGCATTATGTACGCTCAGGTCTGTACTCGTCCAGATATCGCTTATATCGCCGGTATGCTTGGGTGTTACTTATCTAATCCCGAATTAGCACACTGGAAAGCGGCTAAAAAGGTTCTACGATATCTGCTAAGGACCAAAGACTACACATTAACTTATAGAAGAAGTGACAACTAAGAAGTATTAGGATGTTCAATCTACTTCTGGATATATATTTATGATTAGCTGGCGAACCTATCTCTTGACGGAGTCATAATGAGAAACTGACTACAATGTCCATCATGATGGTTGAATGCATTGTCATTTATAATATCATGTCATAGGATGTTGTTAAAGAACCTGGTCAGTGGACTCAAAATCGTCAACTTTATTACGAGACCATTGAAGCTTTATTGTGATAACTCAGCTACCGTAACTTTCTTGAACAGTAACAGTTCAACTGGCGCTGAGATGTATCTCGATACAAAGTTTCTGTTTGTACGCGAACAGATTGAGGAAAATGTTCTTTGTATTGAGTACATAAGTACACATAATATGCTAGTGGATTCAATGACCGAAGGTCTTCCTCCTAAAATCTTCGTAGGACACGTGTCGAAGATGAGGCTTACTAAAGGACCTATTAAGATAGCATGTTGTACTTATTGGTCATTATTATTATTATTGTCTTAATAAAATTTTCCTCCTTATTCAGATTTTGTTTGTCTATTAATTACACTTTGAGTACTCATAATGGTGTATAGACATTATATTACAAAATTTGTCTAAGTCAATTGATCATTGCTTATTAGTTTTAAGTTTGAGTCATAGTTTGACTAGTGGGGGTCCTGAGTTGATGTTCTTCTCTACGACTGTACTTATTGACTATGATTTCAGTTTAAAACAAAATGAGTATTATCCTGGCCGGACTTATTGAATACTCATAGATAAATGATCGCTTGGTCAAGTGGGAGAATGTTGGAACCACGTTAATTGTGACCGTTACTGATCATTTATCATTCCTAATATGATAATTGACGATAACTGAAATCCCTATGTCTAATAAATATACGATGGGCGTATTTACTCTTAAAGACATACTATAGGGTTTCCCATTAGGTGATTGGAACTTCAGGGACTAATAACACACACATTAAACACCAGGGTTAAAACTGTAAGTTCTCTTATTATAAATAGAGACTCATATGCTTCATTTTAACCTCCTAATCTTCCATCTCAATTTCTTGTGTGTGTTTTTCTCTCCCTAATTTCGGCTCTAATCATAGCCGAATTCTTCACTCCCATTATTAATCCATCACCTCGTTTTGGGAACCCGCAATCAATGGCAAATATGCTAACGTTCTTACAGGTTCCACAGGTTTGTCAGGTGGTTTATTATTATCATATTTTCATTATATTTAATTATTTATAATACAAATCATATTAATTCCAACATTCTCCTCCAAGAAAATCCTCTCCTATATAAGGAGAGGTAGCCCTCTTCATTCGGCATGATCATAAAAACACATCATTAGCCGATCACATCTAACACACCTACTCTTGGCGTAAAGAGGCATTGCCCTACCTTCGGGAATCGCCAATAAAACATAAACCCAAATCCCCTTTTTTCATAACCTTCGATTCATATTAGGCTAACGCGGTTCGATGCACAATCATACAACAATGCCAAATTCAAATTTATTAAGAGCCATCTACCCACCGGCCCACCCCGTTTTCCCAAGTTGGGTTGAGTGTTGACTCTCATTACAATGGGTAAATGGATGAAGTTCCATAAAAACAAAGCTTTGCCTAAGATGTGTGTGGCATAATAGAGGATTCCAATTCCATGACTGTTTTTGAACCTTTTTTCTGGATACCCAAAGATGTTTTACTAGTCAAAGGTTCTAATCTGACACCTTTCGTGAGAACATTAAAATGTTTGACCACTAGGTCACCTTGATTGTGGTTGGGTCGACTCATTATACATTTTGAAATGGATGCTGAAACTCTGCGAAACGGTTGAAGTATTAAAAGTTAGATGATATCATGGTAAGATTGCATTGAACCAAAAACTTATACGAACATTTCAAATATTTACACAAGGTTTTGTTTATTTCAAAGCCATGCTAGTCAATTATAAGGCCCCTACAAAATGAGAAAGGCCAAAGTCAGATAGAGATCGAGTGGTTTCCTATAGTAGAAGGAAAAGCGCACCCATACACCAAAATATGCGCTACAAAAAGATTAATGCAAAATAGCTAGCTAGCTACAATTGTGAACATTTTTTCATTATTTGTACACCACAGTAGATTGGCAAGGTTGGGTTTATATTATAAATAGATACATGAGGAATTCATAATAACACAAAGTCAAAATACAACAACATAGTACAGCCAAAAGTCAAACTCTCTATAGTCCCAACACTAGTCATGGATGATAGAGTGTAACAATATTGAAGCCTCGTCTGGCTCCGGAGCTGTAACTGTATCCTCTGTGTTCCACGCAAACAAACATTTACATTAAAAATTTAAAACAAAGGATTTTGATAATGACAAGCTTAGTAAATGATTATTACATGTATAAAAAGAAATGACAATTGATATATATTAAAAACCAACTTCTGAATCTCCACATATAAATAAGAGTAATAATATACACTACTAATTAATGTTTAATTTGGATGATTCTTCTAATGCCTGATTTGTTTCCAATTTGTTTTGATGATTAAAAGTTTTGCTACAGAATCAAATATCAAATGAATTGGTTTCAAAACATATAATGTCCATAACATATATGGAATAAAGATCTTCACTCATCCGTCTCCAAATAGGCGTTTATTATCAAATTAATCTGGATTCCGCTTCCTTTTCTGCTTGATTTGTTTTCGATGTTTTAAAAACCCGTTTTTGAGTTGAAATGAAAATTTTTCCAGAAGCAGTTAAACCGGTTAGACCAATCTATACGTGTGGGCTACTAAACAATGCGGGCCTTGAGGCCCATATGAACATAAACAAATTTACCTGAAGTTATCTAAAGTTTAACCTATACCTAGCTTAGCTAGCTACCTCAGCCGAAAGTTGCCTAAAGTTAAACAAATTCAATATTAATTTATACAAGTTTACACTTTACACCAAAGTAATTGGTTTCAAAGCCTATGATGTCCATAACTTAGAACATTTTCTAATGTGACCTCCAAATTTAATTATCGCATCGATAATATATCATATACATATGACATATACCAGATATTTAATACTTCCTCCGTCCCATTTTAATTGTCCTATTTTGACTGGTCTAAGTCTTTTTCTTCTGATTTTGACCGTAAATATCTTTGTTTGTGTTATATATTAGTTGATGAAAGTTTTATCAATAAAAAGTACGTTTTAAACTCAATCAATTCATATATGTTATATCAAGTATTATATAATACAAACAAAGATATTAACGGTCAAAGTTGGAAGAAAAAGACTTAAAAAGTCAAAAGAGGACACTTAATATGGGACGGAGGGAGTATTTAATAAAGTAGTATAAATATAAACAATAATAAACTCAAAACCATCAATAGAATGAAAAAAAACTTGATTACTTACCAGAAAGAGTTCTAGGCAGTTTTGCTACTATGTCATCGATAATGCTCTCACCACCATTCTCTTTATTATCATGATCAACACCATTTTCCTCCACAACATGACCATCATCATCCTTTTTAATAACCTCATCATCTCCTCCAGCCACTATTTCACCTGATCCATGACCAAACTTATTAGCAGAACCATGATGATCAGCTGATGATTTTGGGCTATTAACCAAATTAGTAATAAGTTGATTAAAAAACCCACCACCGCCACCACTAGTAGCTGTAGATGCAGAAGTAGGGGTGGATGATGATGTCTTTTCTTCTTCATATTTAACCCCATTAATCATTTCATCCCCACTATAACTGTATTGATCTTGATCATCATCCGTCACAACTATCCCACTTGGCCTTTTTCCCAGCCTTCCTACAATTTTCTCACCTTCTTTCTCATCATTTTGATCTCTACCCCTTTTGTTACCAATACCAATTATCCTCTCATCTTCAAACACACCCCCTTCCATTTTTACTAATTAATAACAACAATATACTAATTGCAAAAGATTTTTATATATCTATCAACACTTACTTGAGATATTATGAAAGATGTTATTATTTCAAAGTTATGATAATATATGAATTTGTGTGTTGTTGTTAACAGGTTTGGTTTGACATACAAATTTAGATAAATTAAGCTGTGTATATGTATAGATATCATATATATGTTTGTGTGTGAGGCTGGGGACATATGTCCTTGTATGAAGGAGGCATCATGAAGATCTGTGCATAGTGACACGTGCTCTGCTGATGTTGTCCTCGTTAACATGTTTCACCCAACCATTTCTTTACACGTGTTGATATTATAAATTGGTCGGTCGGTTCTTTGAATGGATAATATGGATTTTTTTCCTTTGTTTTTTTCACTTCTTTCTATTTTTAATTTCTTTTATTTAACCGACTTTGCAAAAGCACTGACTGCTTTTAATACTGACCCTCTATTTATGAAGTAAAGTAGAATATAAATATGATGGTAAAAAAAAAAAAAGTAGAATATAGTAGATTGGTTGGGTTGGGTCACTGGGTGTGGAATATGTGGGTTTATCAGTGTGTATGTTATCCGGCCCAATGCATATAGAATTTGGTCCAATTGAATCTTAATGTTCTTTATAAGCTTTCTTTTTTTGGGTTTCCTTGCAGTTTTTAACAAAAGCCTTTTGTTGAAAAGGGAAACCATACAAAAAAGGTGAATTTTCAAGTGTCAAATTACGGTTGCATAAGTTCATGTGAATTGATTCGACATTAATTAAAACGAGAGAAAGCGCGTTGCGGCGGTGATGGAGATGGCGGCGATGGTGGTGATGTAATGGTGGCGGCGGCGGTGGTGGCAGTGGAGAATGGTGGTGGTGGCGGTGAGTAGTGGAAGTTATTGATGTAATGTGGCTATGATGTATGGTACATCATGTATTAGAATATGTACATTGTTGAAACTTAAAATCAATATTGAAATTTTAAATTTAATGTTGAAAATCAAAAGTAGATTTGTTTTATAATATAATATAGATAGATATATCAGATTATATATAATAAGTTTCTAACAAGCTTAGCTCAAGCTTAATTACGGTATAAAATTGCTTGTCAATTTGTACTGTACATTTTATTGTAAGAATTAACTATTTAGTTTATCAATTCCCAAAACATATATATCAGAGAGTCGTTAGCTAAAATATCAACATATGATAGATATTCATATTCACACAGAACTAATCAGTTCGACCCAATTACATATCAAGATATTTAGACCTTCTGCTGTAAAATATTTCATTAAGTAATTACTAAAAACCAATGTACAATGTACAAGCCTTTTAAGCATAAAAGGTACAAGCTACTTAATGCACATACTAACTTTAACCAAATTTCGTTTTAACCCCCTAAAATTTTTAATTTTTAACATTTAGCCCACATCAAAGTTTTTGTTTTATTTTCGTGACAATAAACTTTTAGTTTTTTATGTTTTCATCAAACATCTTTCACACACTTGCGGTCTCACTTTTAAACATTTGGTCTTTGATTATATCCATCCGTCTTTTTATACATATAACATTTTCATTATATAATAACTTTTATCACCGTTACGTCTTGACTCAATGCACATACTAATTTTAACCAAATTTCGTTTTAACCCCCTAAAATTTTTAATTTTTAACTTTTAGCCCACATCAAAGTTTTCGTTTTCATTTTCGTGACAAGCCTTTTAAGCATAAAAGGTACAAGCTACTTAATACACATACTAATTTTAACCAAATTTCGTTTTAACCCCCTAATATTTTTAATTTTTAACTTTTAGCCCACATCAAAGTTTTCCTTTTCATTTTGTAACACCCGTCATTTAAAAACCTGGATTTTCAAAAACTTTGCCAAACGGCGTTTAAAATGTAACGGAAAAGATCACTTTAAAAACTGCCCCATCCGTAACCGGATGGTACCTTTCATTAAATGGTGTTACCAACGTGCATCATCAAAACAATATAAATGAAATCCAAGTTATGGCGCCAACATAAACGCCATCATTATTACATGTTCATAAATCATAAATAAAGGTAGCCAAGACATAAGGCTAAAAGGTGAAGTCTAAGCATTCAATGTCTAATGCTATTCTTCTTTATTACTTCTACCCATCTTACCGAGCTAATCCTTTTCTAGCTCACGCTTGATTATCCTGAAGGCACAACATTTTCAAAAGAACAAGTGTTAGCTAATAAATTAGCTAAGTAAGATAACATAGTAATGAAAACATTTGCCATTTCAGATATATTAACACAATCATCTTTTAATGTTAATATCACATACATATAAATCATTGCACACATAATCATATCACATTAGGATCATCTTATACCTAATGTGCCTACTTTCTTTCTTTTCTTTCTTTTCTTTACTTTATTTCTTTGCCTAGACGTAGGCTAAGTGACTTATGCCACTTACATAGGGATGTGGGGTTGTGTGTAGGCGGTCTTAGACCATACATGGAGTCCTCACACCCGACTTGATGGGTAAACCATAAGGTGGTCCATCGGCGTCGTTAAGGAATTGACAAAGTCATTTCCAACTGAATAAACCGTTTATGCCTTTATGCAATGGTGGTTAGTTACTCCACCCGGAATACTCAAACGTAACTATGCCACGGGAGGTATCATGATTCCCAAACCACGTGACCACGTACGCACTAGCTCCTTAGAGCTAACACGGGTTAAGCTTAACACAAGACTTTACATATGCTCGAGACTTCTTAATCATATTAGCTTAGGCTACACGTTCACCTAAACTAATCACATAATTCATCTTTTACTTTAGGGCCCTTAACGTGCATGTGAACATGGCAATCCTGATCATAAGTCTAGTGACTAGGTGTTCAAGCCATGCATACAACATATAACATAAGCACATCATCAGTTCATAATCGTATAACAATATCATGCCAACATTTCATTTCATAAAAACTTACATCTTACCTTTGCAACCTGCAAATGCATATCATACATCATAAATGATAAGCCACATATCCCGTAACAACCTCCCATAAGCACCATTTAACTTACTTTTAAGCATCATAAACATTTGGAAGGTTTAACTTATGAAAACGGGTTTTGTTGTACCATCAGGTAACAAAAGATGTTATCTTACCTCGAAGATCTTACACGTTACTTCACAAACGTCCAAACACCTAAATTATGATAACATTAAATAATACAATATCAACATCGACCATCTTAACAATTAACACATCTAAAAGTGCACAAACTGTCGTAGTTCTTTACCTACTTGTAAAACTAGTTACTTTCATAATAATAGAATTACATATATCTAGCATGAATTAAAGCAACCTCCATGTTTTAAAAATCTAACAATACTGTACAATGTGAATGCAATATACTATCAATCCATGTAACCTTACAATATTTTATAAATTAAACTTTCGCACTCTAAGTAGCTGCTAATTGTCTAAATAATTATAACATTACACTAATTACATTTAAGATCTAATTAACTTTTAGTAAAATTAATTAATGATCCATGAGACTAAAAAGAACTCATGGCCACGTGAGTCCATGCCAAATTCTGAACAAAGTGATCTTGCAATTAAATTAAATAAACTTATGAATTGATAGTGCATGAATTCTTGTAGCCATAATCCATTCTCAAGCTATTACTAATTTATATTGTACAATACTTTATTACCACTAGTTTAACATACTGGCATGATCTCCAACGATGTAAACATACGTGAATACTTGCTGTCTTTTTTAGCAAACGACATCGATCATGTTGACTCAGAAAACTACCAGACTTGCTACTTTACGATATATCATATAGCTCGACTTTACATATTCACGAATGCTTATACATGTCCATAACAATAACGTGTTTCAGACACTTGCTCGTCGTCAAAACTATATATATAATCGACTCGCATATTGTAACGAAACCATTATCTAGACTATTATTATTAGATGACTCGAACATGATTATTACTTTACGCGCTTATTATATGAAGCTATTTAAAAACGTATTTATATCGTCAGGTTGCATCACAAGCATGGTGACAAGTAAACTATATACATATACTTATGTTTACTCGCTAACTTAATTACGCACAAGGGCGGACCTAGAGTAGTCCAAGGCGGGTCCTAGGACCTACCTAAGTTTCGGAAAAAATTTAGAGACGATGTGATAATTTTTTTTAGGACCTACGTAAATATTTGGTCAGGACCTACCTTATACTTTTTGAACATAAAAATTTGATATGGACTTAAATTAAACCCATTAAGTATGTGGGATGACCTTTCAACCACTTAAATATTTAACCTTTATAAACCCAAGTAATAAAAAAATGAAAAGAAAGAAAGCCCACGTGATGATCTGATCGGTTACAGAACTAAACAAAACAACAAAAGAATAAAGTGATGTATCTTGTAAAGAACAAATGGCATTAGTATTGCGGTTTGTGAATAATAAAGGTGTTGTTGTGGAAAGGTTTCTTGGCATAAAGAAAGTTAACGACACTTCAGCTTCATTATTAAAGAACACAATTTATGCCATGATGTCGGATATGAATCTCAGTCATACTAGGATTCGAGGACAAGGTTATGATGGAGCTAGTAACATGAGTGGTGCATTTAATGGTTTGAAAACCTTGATTATGAATGACACAAAATCCGCATACTTTGTTCATTGTTTTGCTCACCAACTCCAGTTGGCATTTAAAGAACACAATTTAGTGTTTGTTGCTAAGACTCACACCAAAGTTAATGATTTTTTTCTTGCGGTTTCAAATTTGTTAAACATCATCGGAGCTTCTTATAAGCGGCGAGACAAGTTGAGAGATAAGCAAGCAACAAAAGTTGTGGCATCATTGGCGGAAGATATGATATATTCCTATTTAGTTTGTATTTCTCTTTATATCTTTTAGGCTGATTAACTTTTTATGCTTAATTTAGGAGAACTAGAAAGCGGTAAAGGTCAGAATCAAGAAGTCGGTATCAAACGACCATGTGATACTCGATGGGGTTCCCATTATGCTAAGAACTTTTTTAATATGCTAGTATCATTTTGTAGCTCTATTTTTATAGTAGTATAGGTAAGGTATGCAATAGTATAACCGCCCCTTTGCATTTGTAACATGGTATGGTGATCCGACCCATTTGATTTTTTTCTCTCCCGCAAATAAGTCGTCAAGTCAAAGTAAGGACCTACCTAAGCTGAAATCCTGGATCCGCCACTGATTACGCAGCTAATTCGTACCTACCGATAATATCTATTAAGAACACTAAATTAGTCACCACATCATCTATAGCTGTTCAAATAGAAAATAATCGACATAGTTCAATGATTTGTACCTTGCTGCTTGTTCGATCGCACGACTAAAAAAACCCAGCAGATCTCCTTTTTATTATTATTATTATTATTATTATTATTATTGTATGCAAGAATGAAACAAATTTATCAATATGTTTTGGCGGCTAGCATGACACAGCAAAACTCAATGAGTATTATTTGTTTTCCTAATTATCTTGAATCACTAATAAACTGGATGCAGCTTTTTTTTCCTCTTTCACTTTTTTTTGGGTTTCGGCAATTTGACGACCACAAGCTAGGAAAACCGATGTATATGTATACTTTGGATTTACGGTTTATTAATCCTAATAGCAATAGGTTACGTAAAGTTTTCTAAATAGACACTTAGCCCCCTCAAAGCTTTATTTGCCATCTAAACACTAATAAAAAGGCATACCATATTAACACACATACACATTTAATCACATAATCCCATTAAGGCACATAAACTTGACGGAACCTAACGTTAACAAACGGAATAGTCAAATAGTCAAACTTGAAAGGTTTGGGATGTTACACATTTTCGTGACAATAAACTTTTAGGTTTTCATGTTTTCATCAAACAACTTTCACACAGTTGCGGTCTTACCTTTAAACATTTGGTCTTTGATTATTTTCATCCGTCTTTTTATACATATAACATTTTCATTATATAATAACTTTTATCATCGTTACGTCTTAAGTTCACGTTACATTTAAAACATTAATATAGTTATTGTCAATGTTTTTATACATCCTAATATTCTTTTACATTTTTTTATTGTTATTGCTACATGTTTAGTGGTTGTTTTAAGGAAAGTTTCTATCTTTTAACATTTACACCACATCAAAGTTTTTGTTTTCATTTTTCTTGACACTAAACTTTTGGGTTCTCATGTTTTCATCAAACAACTTGCACACAATTATGGTTTTACTTTTAGATTTGGTTTTTGATTATTTTTTCCGTCTTTTTTTATATATATATACGTTTTTAATATATAACAACTTTCATCATGGTTACGTCTTACATTCATAAAACATTTAAAGCTTTAATATAGTTATTGTTTATGTTTTTATACAACTTATTATTCTTTTACTATATTATCATTGTTATTGCTACATGTTTCGTTGTCATTTTTAAAGTTTGGGTTCGAATATTTGACATAAATTTGCCAAAACTTTATTGTGTAAAAAACGTACTCCGCGGCAACGCGCGGGGTTCAATAACTAGTTTGTTACTAAATATCTTGAATTTATTTAGTCATAAGAAAGAAAATAATACCTAAAGAAAAATGATTGATATTGGCCGGAATGGAATTCTCAGGAAATAACTTATGTGCAAAAAGTCAAGGTCAGAGTCAGCTATATTATTATCATTATTAGTCAAATAATAAACACAACTAGAAGGGAGAAAGAACATACATAACAAGAAACACGTACACATTTGTAGACTCCTGGGCCATCTTATCATTATCGTAATCCTAACTTAATATTGATTTGATAATATCTATCGATCTATACATCATTGTTAAGGTGTATTTTCTTGTAATAACACAATTTCATCAACCACGTATTAAATTAGATTTCAATTATAATTCCTGTACAGAGAAGAGATAGGAGTATAATCTAACAAATAATATTCATTTATTTTCTGGCACGTTTGACAAGTTCAAGTTGCATCTTACATTTCATTTAATCTCTTTTGTAAGTTTTCTTATTCTTGTTTAGCTTCAGCCAAATCTAAACTTTTGATCTCGTTTACAAGATATCGATATTCATTTTATTTGGTCATACTGTAATTCATGGCCTCATGGGCTTTTCCTTCAATGTTTTCGTAGTTGAAATCTGCATAAGAAGGCACAATGTGCATTTTTGTGATGAATTACGGCTCTTTGATATTATAGAACTTTGTGTTGGTCAGTGATCGACTAATTGTATAAAAATGTTTCAGGTGTATATGGTAATGGATCAGCTGGTATGCGGAGGCTGCAGAACGTTGCTGATGTATCCGCGTGGTGCTACTAATGTCAGATGCTCCTGTTGTCATATGGTGAATCTTGTTCCCGGTGGTATGTTACTTTGGATAATTTAGTAAGATGTAACAGACAAATTTATGGCCTTCATATCGTCAATCTCTTTGTCTGGACAAATTGCTACGGCCCACATCTTCTCTTCAATATTTCTGTTTACCGGTCTGAGGCTATAAAATGATCGATATGTCGTTAGTTTTAGTTGATGTGAATCGTATGTTATTGGTTTATCTTGTTTATGTTATGTTTACTCAAATGCAACTGGTTATCAGATTGATACTAATTATACATAAAATTAATGTGGTCACATATTGACTAATTCTATAGGCTATCTATGTTGATGTAATGTCATGAATTGATGTTACTCGTTCTCCCAATGTCGATGAATCTCTTGAGTTTTCCCAAATTTGGAACTCAATTTTGCTGTTCCCATATTCATTGCATTACATGTATTCATTATCTACAAGTACATAATATCTTTTTCTTAAATGGTCCTGTTTTTTGGTCGACGGGTTCAAACCAGGTTGCTCAAGTAAATTGTGGAAATTGTCGTATAAGGCTGATGTATCCATATGGTGCTCCATCAGTTAGATGTGCAGTTTGTCACTACATTACAAATGTAAATGTGAGTACAACCACCTATCTTCTTGCTACGAAAACAATTCACAAACTCACTCATGCAGAGTAGTATAACACGGCAAATGGGGATGCTAAAACCTTTGGCCTATTTTCAGTTGCATAAATAGATGTTTTTTTCTTGCCCATTTTTGGTTTTCGATTAGTGGTGTATTTCACTCTTAAAAATGGCCTGGTGAGTTGTATCAGACTTCAGCTATGTTGTTGCCATTGACCATCGGTCTCTTTTCCCTGCAGATGAACAATGGAAGAATACCCACTCCTGTTCCTATGCGGCCCAGTGGAATTCCATCATCAGGACCAATGCCCCCTGTCCCGATAGTGAGTTGCTTCCTCTTTTTTTCTTCAATCCGAAACTAATTGTTGCTAGACTAAAAGATTGCAAAAAAATAGGTTTGTTTGATCAAGTTTTAGCCAATGGACTTCATATTCCAACAAATTTTTTGCACTTTGTTTCTACTCTGTATGTGAAAAAGACCCTTGTTAAAATGCCATAACCTTGGTTTTCATTAAGCACAACAATGTTGGAAAATGTTTGAGATTGACCAGTAAACAAGACCAAAAGCAAAGTCAATGGGAACAAGAAGTTACTGACCAAATAAGACAAGATCTTGACCTTTGGATCATGGTTATATTGATGCACGAAGATTCACGAAGTAATTGATGCACGATGATTTTGATGATGCACGATGATATTCAATGAAGAGAAAGTTATTGTTTTATGTTTTTTACAACTTATTATTCTTTTACTATATTATCATTGTTATTGCTACATGTTTCGTTGTCATTTTTAAAGTTTGGGTTCGAATATTTGACATAAATTTGCCAAAACTTTATTGTGTAAAAAACGTACTCCGCGGCTGCGCGCGGGTTCAATAACTAGTTTTCAAGTAAATTGTGGAAATTGTCGTATAAGGCTGATGTATCCATATGGTGCTCCATCAGTTAGATGTGCAGTTTGTCACTACATTACAAATGTAAATGTGAGTACAACCACCTATCTTCTTGCTACGAAAACAATTCACAAACTCACTCATGCAGAGTAGTATAACACGGCAAATGGGGATGCTAAAACCTTTGGCCTATTTTCAGTTGCATAAATAGATGTTTTTTTCTTGCCCATTTTTGGTTTTCGATTAGTGGTGTATTTCACTCTTAAAAATGGCCTGGTGAGTTGTATCAGACTTCAGCTATGTTGTTGCCATTGACCATCGGTCTCTTTTCCCTGCAGATGAACAATGGAAGAATACCCACTCCTGTTCCTATGCGGCCCAGTGGAATTCCATCATCAGGACCAATGCCCCCTGTCCCGATAGTGAGTTGCTTCCTCTTTTTTTCTTCAATCCGAAACTAATTGTTGCTAGACTAAAAGATTGCAAAAAAATAGGTTTGTTTGATCAAGTTTTAGCCAATGGACTTCATATTCCAACAAATTTTTTGCACTTTGTTTCTACTCTGTATGTGAAAAAGACCCTTGTTAAAATGCCATAACCTTGGTTTTCATTAAGCACAACAATGTTGGAAAATGTTTGAGATTGACCAGTAAACAAGACCAAAAGCAAAGTCAATGGGAACAAGAAGTTACTGACCAAATAAGTACATACAATAGATGTGGTTAATACATACTTCTCTAATAGTATTCGGGCAAAACTACAATGACCTTTTGATAGAACAATATGTTTTAAGGTTGAATAGATCAAAAGCCTCTATTAGGACAGTTCCAGTGACAAAGGGAACACCATGTAAACTTTCTACCATTTAGTGCTGAGTGAAAATATGGCAACTTTTCCTATCTAAATAGATCTTTCACCTTTTCATTCTGGGTTCATACATTGTACAACATGGGGTTGGTTGTACATGGTTCTCGACTTCTCGTATATTCTTTTACCTTATTTGATATCTTCTGCAGGCAATGCCGCATTCTCATGACCAAACTGTGGTTGTTGAAAATCCCATGTCTGTTGACGAGAGTGGAAAATTGGTATGTAGTTCTTTCGTAGTCTTTTTAACTATTGCCAATTGTTGGTGGAGCGGTTGGGTAACAGTTCCAAATGGGTTGTTAACTTGTTTTTTAGTATGGGTCGATACGGATTGGGTCATATAGTCTTTCTAATCCATTTCTAAAGAAAACTACACAAATTCCACTTTTTAAAAATTATTTTACATTCATGTGAACACTTTGGGCGACTTTTGACCCATTCGACCCATTTACTTTTTACCTATTTTTGTTTTATTGTACTTGGGTTGAAATTTTTGCATCCAGCAATGGTGCTCTTTTTAAAATTGGTCCCCTTATTTTGTGAGTATCCAGGTAAGCAATGTTGTTGTTGGAGTAACCACAGAGAAGAAAGCGGTCAAGTGAATAACTGATCATTATCCATGGTCTCTATTGATGAATGAAAACGGGTTCTTCTGAAGATTTGATGTGTATAGTAATACAAGTAGAAAAATGGTCATCATTATAGCATTGTTGTAACATAAATTATTCAGGAAACATATGAGGATTTGATCAGTTTTTTGAATTGAGAGGGGCACAATTTTGGTTATATAGCTGCATTATGCGCTCATTTTCAAAAACATTTTGTGACCATTCCCAATAGACCAGATGCTGCATATTAGACAGAATATTAGTGATACATTAGCTGGCCCAAAAGTCTGTATATTAGCCGGCCCTAATTGGGCCTGTCATGTCTATATATATATGTTGTTCTTCCATTGTACAATTACAACTGACAGATAATATATATCGATTCATACTGCATATAATGATTTAAGTAAATTGTTATGAGAACTAAAGTTTTTATTCTGCCAAATAAAATAATGTATATACATAACTAAAAAGAAAATTATAAATTGATATAAAACTACTAAGTATTCTTGTGTGCTCATTATGTCGTCGAATTCTGGGGGACAACTGTAACCCTATATACGAGTATAAATATAGTATCGACAACTGTATTTGTATATGTTTGATACGTACTAAAGAGTCAAATAATACTTAATAGTTTGGCTCCCAACCGAAATATTAAATTCAATATTTAATAATCGATTCCTATATTTGCACACGGTTAAAAAAATGATACTGTATATCAAACAAGGATTTGATATGATGGAGCGTGTTGGCGTGGAACTTTTTTCTCAAACCTAAGAAGCTGTTTATTTTAAAAAATAGTTATATTTAAGTAATAATTAACCTTCCTGGTATCATGATTGTTACTATGCTCAATCAGTCTCTTTGTGCAGAAACTCACACTTTCAGGAAGAAATCAAGTTTTATGACATAAATAACCTTCCTGGTATCATGTGTCTAATTATGTACCAAATGGCCTAATAGTAATAATATACATGTTAAGTCACAAACCAAGGTGTATAATACACTTGAAACATGTTTGACATTTGTCCATATGGTTTGAACTTCAGACCATATCACAAATCACAAATTTTAAGTTCTTTCTTTCATCATCATCATATAATTTTAAGGAATCAAACTATATATGATCAAGGGCGTAAAAGCATTAACTATCTACAAGCATCCCAAGTGTCATTTTAAGCATATTTTGTTACATCAGATTTTTGATTTTGAATTTAACATATCCTTTTCATGTTATTCTTCTGAATTTGACTAGCCTGATTTTATTTAGTCCATACATACTCCAATAAACATGAAATTCTACAAGGGATCATGAACACCTTCATATTAACCAACCTCGAGTAAAAAGAGTGTTTTGAGAAGTGTCGTCACGGAATTCAATGCTTTGTAAGTCCGTAAACGTAATTTCTTCTTATGACATGTGTCGCCAAGTTGGAAGAGCCGTGTCATACTCACTCGGTATCCAATCATAGATCCTCCTAAATGCAGTCTCCTCTCACCGATTGAGAAATAAAGGTCTAACAGTATTATGCGGCAAAGTTTAATGATCAATTGGCTATTTTAGAGAAAACGTAACTAGCTAGTGAGTTTTGCAAGCTGTATTCGTTGTCCGTTTACCAAATTTAAGCTTTCCTTCTTCTCTTCTCTACTACTTCCTCAATCAGCATTCTTCTGATTTGCACTATATATGGAACCGAAAGAAACAAAAAGTAAATTCACATGTTATATATGCAAGTAAGAGATTGCATATAAACACATACCAGAAAAACAAAAGGGATAAGCCTTACTTCTTAATCTCATTCTATCTTCTGATCGTGGCTTTTAAATTTGTTTCCATTCGCAAATCAAAAGTAAGAAAGCACGGTATAGCAATGGATGTGAGGCAGGTTATGGGAGCGGTTCTTACATTTTCCATGTTTATGATGCTTGGTAACATGATCAAAAGAGACCATTTTGATGGTGATGTTTTGGTAAGTGCATCAAATATCATGTCTTCTATTAATCATATACAGTATGTAGATATCATCTACTTGAACTTCTTGTTTTGGAGGATTATTGTCTATATTTGCTTCATTTCATATCTACAAGAGGCTTAAAAGTCTTTCAATATTTCATATAGTTATTGTTAATATCCAAGAGGCTTAAAAGTTTTTCCTAATTATACAATCTGGCATAATAACATTCTTGTAATCATCCAATCATATTATAATCAAGTTAACTGCAATTCACTACAAAGCAATAATTATGTTTATAATTTTGTGGCATACCTCAGTATATTGTTACTATAAGGCAAAAGGACCAATTTAGCTTTGTAAGTTGCCAAAATCTAGTACTAAGAAGTTTATAAAAACCGTCAAAGTATAAACCATTGTAACATTAATTCGTTTATTCAAATATTGATGATATATTAGTTGTTGCGTTCGGTGCAGCTTGACATCCCAGCGACTGCGAAGGCTGAACAAGACTTCAAAAAACCGATTTCAAATGCTGATCAAGACTACATGAAGACTATGAGGCACAGTCTTTTTGAACTTTCTAAAGGACTACGGAAAAGTGATGCTCAACCCTTAAAGCTTTGTTGGAACAATACTTCACTACGTAAGTAACATAACCAATGCCTACTAGTTGCTAAAAGTCCTTTGACTCTATGGAATACGCTTATGTTGATATTGGTTATCTGATCATACCGTTTGTTTCTGTTCTAGCGAAAGGAAATGAGAACTCAAAAGGTTTTGTTACGTTTTCATTAACTGATGGCCCAGAATATCACATTTCTCAGGTTTGATCCCCAACAAATTTGATTCGGAGTAATATTTTTTAGTCACTTAATGTAACTCGATGAATAATTCATTCAGATCGCCAATGCGGTGCTAGTTGCTAAACATCTTGATGCAACTCTGGTGCTGCCAGAGATTGTTGGCAGCAAAGGTGAAAAAAGGTTAGCAGCTCATTCGATCCATTTATTACTAACCCGAGTGATATGGGTTATGTTTCATCTCCATTTTGTTCGGGTGTGTCATCATATTATTATTGTGTGATTTTTAATGAACTCGCCATTTATTAAAATAAAAATGGGTCGACCCGACCAACTCGGTACAAAGGACTCGTTATGACATGGTTTTCTGTCCGGTTGATTTTAACAACTTGAGGTTGGAAATCGTTAATCAGTTTAGTTGGATCTGATGTATGGTGGTTGGTTGGACTTACACCACTAATTCGCTAAATTTCAGAGGTTTCGAAGAAATTTATGATGCGGAGAAATTCTTAACGATCATGAACGGTGTGATTCAAGTACAAAGGCATAAAACTCCAGAAACATCAACAAAAAAGCTCGTTAGTGTGAAAGTTCCCCACAACGCTAACCGGAACTACATTATGACCAATATTAAACCTCTATTTCAAAAAACACAAAACGTGCGGGTCATAACGTATTTTCCTTCGTCAACCATGGGACAAGGCAAAGTCGACAAGGATATGGACCCTCATTCATGTTGGGCAACTTTCGAGGCACTCCGTTTAAAGCCTGAATTGCAAGCAATGGTCGACTCACTTGCTGAGAGGCTAAGAAACCATGGACCAAATGGGCAATTTGCTGCTATAGACTATAAGGGTGAGCTGTTGGGAAAAGGTATTTGTCGAAGTAATGCAAATAAAGAGATAAAAAATTGCTATAACCCTGTCGAAATTGCACAATTTCTTCAAAGAATTGGCTACCCACTAAATGCGACAATTTACATGACTCAATCAAAAGCGGATCGTAGCATTGGCGCAATGAAAGATTTATACCACAACACACTCACAAAGGTACGAACTTTTGGTTCCCTTTAGCACAGTTTTAACAAAATAACCACAGCGGAAAAAAAGATTTGGTCGATGTTCACTCAACATGATTTTTACTACTTCCAAACTTGACGCATTTACTCATCCATTTTTTACTACAAACTCATCCATGTAATCATAATGATTTTTTGTTTTATATCCAAAAATTTGAAACAGGAAGACATATTGAATGAAGACGAGAAGGGGAAGCTTCTCAAATCAGAACTGGAACAAGATATCATAGACTTCCATTTATGTTCAGTTAGTGACATTTTCGTGCCTGCAAAATCCGGTCTCTTTTATGCTAACGTGGTCGGAAAGAGAATCGCTACTGGCAAGATAGACATTCTTGTCCCAGCTCAAATAACATCAAACGTGGCACAAGATCATGTCTCCTCATACATATCAAAAAGGAGTCACCCAGCATATGCTTGTTTCTGTTAATAAACAAAACCTCAAGTTGTATCTAAAGCTTGAATAAGGTGACTTTAAGTCGCGTGTTATATCAAAGTTTGTGAAAGTATCGTTTTTGTGTTATCATATTGATAAAGTTGTATATAAGTTTCAAAAACAATTAAAAAGACCACCACAAATATGTGTAAAAAATCTATGTGCAAATCCAATATACAAAAAACTGTGCCTTAAAAGACAAGTACAAATAAAAAGAGGTGCATGTCACCCAATGTAATCTTCAAGATTAGTAACTCCTGCTAATAAACCTAGTTAGTACCACATAACTAGTTTATCCATGTACACACGGATAACCCTACCAAAAGCTCACAGTGCTTCATGTGTCATCCACATTTCCTCTTGATGAACCTGGCACAACACAAGAAGAGTAAGCTATGTATAACCAAGTAGGCTGTTGGGGGTCAATACTCGACATTAATAATGTGATATTGAATCATAAAATTTAGATATTAAGCTGGCAACAAAGCAAACTCTTTAAGATAGTGTGTGCTTATGTTGTTTGAGTACTCAGCAAATTCTCAATTTTATGTTCTTTGATAGTCAGTTCCGTCGTAGCTACTATGAAACTGATTATTTGATCCTAAAATTCATTCAAATACTAGAACTGACTTTTACACCTTCTATTAGATAATCAGTTTCACAGCATAAATGAAAAACATTCTTTACGCCGTTAAAAACAAATTCATGAGATCCACCACAAGATATAGAATCAGCATTTCATGAAACCCTTCACTAAATGTTGCAATTTTATATAGAGGAAAAACACGAAAGATGATATGTCCCAAAGATGTACCTCTATTTCTTCGACCGGATGGCATGCATAGCTTGAAGAGAATAGAAAAGTATTGACTCAAGGGCCGCTCAGGAACAGGTATTAATTTCCCGAGAACCGCAAGAGGCCAACTGGTCACAATAAGCAATAACAGTAAGGAAGAAATGAATGACGGGCAAGCAATAACAGTAATGCAAAGTCAAACACATGTTTGTCTATTTGACCAAAAAGATATTCAAAAATCAGAAGTTAAAAGTAAAAGAAACACAGCACAATAACTTTATAAAACCAACCTGATAATCCCAATAACAATTGAAACTAGCCACAATTGCCAGCTCAGCCTAACAGTAGTTGTAAATTTCCCCAAGAACATGATTATAATCACCTGAAAGCGAAGAACTCAATACGTCATATATTACAAGACGCAATATTGCGCGAGTAAAAGACAGAGAAACTAACTTGCAGTACAATAGTAAAGCCAACGATTCCCATGAATAAGCGGTTTTTGGTAACTCCAGCAAAAACGTTCATCTCATCAGGCTTTCGAGCATTAAATTCATTGAAAATCTGCAGTAAACATGGTTAGCAAACTAGAAGTGCAAAGTTAGACCCATTTACCTATATGTAGATCGACTAGTAGTCTAGGATTACATTCTATCATTTCACTGGGTAAATCGGGTGAAACTTAAAAACTTCTCTAAAAACAGAATGTGTTCAAAGTCACCCAGCATGTATTCATAAGCTAACCATCTCCTAAAGCACCACATTAAAAGCAAATTATTATTTAGATTGTATCTACAGTTTCTATAAGTACATTTTTTTTAACAGCGGAATGGCATTATAAAATTCTTTCGGCAAGACGCTGAAAGAAGAAACCCAAAGTTACATCAGGTATGACGGGCTAATTTGCCATGGGGACCAATTTAACATTTCCTTCTATAGGTACATTTAATATATTAAAGATTTTCCAAAATCAAAGAGGAAAGAAATGCGTTGGCAAATGAATTTCTCCTAACCTGAGTTATAGACACCAGTTTTAACCCCGTTACCCAACCCACCCATGTTGCCGCACAGATCATCGACATAAATCATCACCTGAGAGAAGACAAAAGCGTTAAATATGAGTGTGTTCTTCTTTTTAGCAGCATCCTCAGCGTTTTCATGCTCTAAATGCAGAATCTTTCTGCCTTCAAAATTAAGTACAAGGAGGACAGTCACTTGATAAAATGCCTGTAATTTTATCACAATACAACCACCATCAGTATCGAAATAGTCGATGCAAAGCCTTCACATGCATTTTCACAAGCTATACCTGTACCAACAAATTCCTCCACATTATGTTCGTGATGAGAGGTTCCCTAACAAAGAAAAAGAAAAAAAAAATGACTTTTACCCAACGACATTACCAAAAAATTAACTTGTTACCTCTATTGGGTCGAACGAATTAAAAAACTAAGCATGATGGAAGAAGGCTAAACGGTCAAAAGTATCCCCCCTCATGATTCTGATACATATAACCTCCTAAATCAATTGATTAACAACTTTGGATATTCATGGGATTAATATAAACTTTGTAATCATATTTAATACATACTATTAGCAGGAAGAGTTCGAGTGTTTGCCAAAGGGTAATGCTTCAACACCACCCCAACCAAGATTTCACCTGTCTTGACCCAAACCCAGTTTAAGCCGACGCACCACTTCACTACCTCCATAATCAAATAATATTTTAATATTACAAATCTAACCTTCGGCCAACTGGGGTTCGGTCCATGAGGTGATCTGTTGGTGGTTCAGTAGCTAGAGCAAGCGCACCAAGAGTGTCCATTATAAGATTGACCCAGAGGAGCTGAAAAAAACCATTCATGAAGTGATCTGTCAGTATTTTAGTCTCATATGTTTATGTGAGACTGTGCGAATGCGTGTGTGTGTGTGAGAGAGAGAGAGAGATTGAGAGAGAGAGAGAGAGAGACCTGCACTGCATTTAGTGGGACATCACCCGAAGATATAGCAGCAACAACATTAATAACGAGAGCGGCAACATTTACAGTGAGCTGAAACTGAATGAATTTCTGGATATTGGCATAAACGGATCTTCCCCATCTAACAACCTGTAGTATAATGACAATAGATTAATAACTCATAAAAAAAAAACAATAAAGGATGAACCAGATAATTACACCATACCTTGACAACTGAAGCAAAGTTGTCGTCTAATATGATTATATCACTGCTCTCTTTCGCCACTTCAGTTCCTTGGATACCCATAGCTAGCCCAATATCAGCCTACAGTCCAATAAATTCAAATTACATCTATGTAAAAATACAAAACTAACAACAAAAAATATCTTTTTAAAATTGGTCAGCTGCAATCATCATTAGTCAAAGTTTGACTTTCTAGCAGTTAACCACTTATCCCTTGTTTCCAACCTCATGTAATGCAGGGGCATCATTAGTACCATCCCCAGTAACAGCAACAACATGCCCTTTCTTCCTAAGTGCTTGCACAAGTAGTAATTTATCATTAGGGGAAGACCGCCCCATCACCTGTTTCACAAATGACATTAAATCCATTTATCTCTTCTCAATTTACCAAAAGAAACACTGATATAAGTTAGTTAAAAAACACACAGATATCTTATCAGCAACTTCTAGCCTTTGATCTTCTGATAATCCCCTGAATGTTTTCCCTTCGATTAGATTTGGTTCTCTTGCATCTGCATTTGACTCCAAAATCCCACATTCAAGGGCTATTGCTTTGGCTGTTTGAAGATTATCACCCGTCACCATTCTTACCTTCACACCAGCCTTTATACAAAGTCGAACTGCATCTTTCACATTCGGCCTACAAGGATCCTACATACATATAAAAGAAAAATATAACGTAATGTGCATCAACATTGCATACATAACATAGATCACAAATAACCAACATGCCATTGTCCTATCGGTATCTAGGTTGCCCAAGAACCAATTGTTGGTGGGTTCAAGTCTCAGTTGAAATTGAAACAAATATGTAATAATGGTATAACAATATAACAAGTGGGTGTGCCTCTTTTGCCTTTGAGGAAAACATCAGTGACGCATAGTATAAAAACCAATATAATGTAATAATAACCCAAATGTACGTACCTTCAAACCAACGATTGCTAACAAAACAAGATCATCCTCGGGCATTTGCCAATGCTCTAATTCCTCTTCATCAGTTGGAAAAGTTTCATCTTTTACAGTTCGATATGCAATAGCAACACAACGCAGACTTCCAATAGCCATAGTTTCAATTGCATTTTTAAAATACTCCACCTGAAATCAATATTAACAAAATGAGCGATATAAAAAAAAAGAAGTGAAGAGCTATAAATGGTTATTCAGCAAGATGAAGATATTATAAAAATTTTGCTAACCTTATGAGTATCCAAAGGCACTAAGGTCCCATTGGCATCCATGTAGCTGGTACATGCAGCTAACACAATTTCAGCGGCTCCTTTCCAGTGTATATGAACTTCCGAATCAGGCTATAGAACAGAAAAACAACTAAATAAACCACACTAATCTCATAGGATAATACATCGTAGTGCCAAAGATGAAAAAAAACACATATTTTTACCCTTTTCACTGCAACGCCGCCTCGTTTTTTCTCTGAATTAAATGGGAATGCATGGACTATTGTAGATTCTGACCTAATGACATCAAAATTCATTCCAAGCTGCATAGTTTGTATAAATGATAAGCATCATGAATGTACAATACATGAAACAAAAAGAGACAATTAAAACTTAAGTATAGGTACTATCTACTATGTACTAACATTAACCCCCCATTGGAGAATAGCTTTTTCTGTTGGCGATCCAGACACTTCAACATTACCACCGCCCTATCAAACATCAGAAACAAGTACTAAAAAACAATATCTAGATAGATAAAGAAAAGCAGTTATATGCATTGTTAAGCTGTTACCTCGGGCAAAAAGACACTGCCAGTTGTATTTTGAGCTATGGCTTCAATGAGAAGAGCTACAAGTCCAGAGGGTAGTTCTGACTTGTTATTTGGTGGATCAATTTTCTTCCCGCAAATGTATGCCTCAACCACGGTCATCTGAAGAAAATAGAAAACGTTATGTTATCTTTCAAAAGATCTACAACAAACGTAATAAGATTTAAGAAAGAAAAGAAAACTCACCAAGTTTAATGTCAATGTTCCAGTTTTATCACTGCAAATTGTAGTAGCAGAACCCATTGTCTCACAGGCAGAAAGCCTTCTAACCTGCACTTGGGCGATTAGCATCCATATATTTGATGTAATAGCTGAACAGATAAAAACGTTCTTAAGAGATATAATCAAACATACCAGTGCCTTATCTGCCATCATTTTACGCATAGAATATGCAAGCCTGTAATTAAACAACAATATCGAAATTTTAAGTTAAGTGCATCTTTGTTGGGAGAAAATAAACACTAAGGAATAACACAGCTAATTATATAAAGAGAATCTTACGTTAATGTGACAGCTAAGGGTAGCCCTTCAGGAACCGCGACAACGACAATAGTGACCTATACATTCTTCAAGAATCAATAAAGTGGAAACACAAAACTTAGCAATTAATAAGTGCTCTGGTAGTCTGGTTTACTTTAAATAAATGTCAAGATTTTGTTTGTTTCAACTTGTAAAACCAATATTTCGTGTCTAGTATAGTTTCTTGAACAATCTTTCTGAGTGGAAATATATCATTCGGCCTTTAAGTAGAAAAGTAGTTTTCTTTACTCTTAAAAGTCGACTAGAACACATATTAAGGGAATCGGGTATTAACATGGTATTACAGATACATACTGCAACAGTGAAAATTTTAATTGCACCATCCACAGCATCACTTAGACTAGTTTTGCCAGCAGTGAACTGTACACTTCCATCTGTGTTCTTCGAATGCCCAGTAAAATACCTACCAACCAAAAATTAAAACCTTAGAAATTACCATCTCAAAGAAGAACTAATATCACAGTGTAACTATGTATTACCTGACGAGAAGGATAATGAGAACAGCTATGGCTACCACAAGCCCAACTATACCTATAAATGTGGCCACTCCATTCAACCTCACCTATCATACAGTCAAAGATGTATCACTTCGAACGCCTAGCTATGATTATTCTTTGCCAATAAAAAATGATATTGTATGTTTCAATAACTAACCTGTAATGGAGTTTCCTCACCATTATCCTCTGAGATGCTAGCCATTAGTAAACCCCATTCTGTATTTATTCCAACACTAGTAACCTAAAAGCAAATACAGAGACATAAGTAACAATTAGGAAAGTTTAAACTGCTGATTCAAAAAAAAGGAATATTGATCTCTTTTTCTTTTTCATACCAGCATAGTACCATATCCATCTGCAACCTTGCATCCAGACATTAAGAATGGTGCTTTCTGGTCCTTATGAACCTACCCAACCAAAAGAAAACAAATTTACATACCCAAAAAGAATCATGCAAAACATGTAACAAAAAAAGATCAAGAAACTCACAATTTTACTCTCTCCAGTCATACTCGATTCATCAATAGCCAAAGAGTGACCAGATATTAATATCCCATCAGCAGGAACCTGGATCATAACCAATTGTGAACATGGTGACAAAATTAACATGCATGTCATGATAATAATAAAAATGGCGTAGTTTTCTGACCTGGTCACCGATTTTTAAAGGTATTACATCACCAACAACGATATCGAATATTGAAATTTCAATCCTTCTACCGCCTCTTACAACCTATCATTCTCATTTTGTCAGCATAACTAAGATGGTAGTACACGCGATATAAACAACATGATCGAGAACTCACCTCCAAGTGTATATTCTGCTTCTCTTCATTCAAATTTTGAAATTGAAGCGACTGTTTATAATCACTGACAGCTAAAAATTACAAGAAATAATACCATAAGATATGGAAACAGAAGAGAAAGCTACTTCTCAAGAAAATTTGGATTATAAACACCAGAAACAAAAATTAAGAGGTCAAAGAGAGCAAATATTATTTTTGGAACAAAGGATAGTTAATACTTTATAAAAGAGGTTGAATTGCATCTGCTAATAAAGAATAATTAAACAGCACTTCTATATATATATATATATATGAGGTCGAGGTCGAGGTCTCTCTATATATATGTAATGTCATACCTGTAACAACTATAACAATGATAACCGCCAATGCTATACTCCCACCATCATACCAACCTTCTTTAATCCCCTGTAATAGATAAAGGTGAAAAGATGACAAAGATGTTAAGGGTTTTTTTTGTCTACCAAAATTTTATATGGGTATGTTTTTTCAATTATCTATCTGTGTTTTCACTGTTATGTGTGCAATAAATGTTTCAAGGAGTTGCGATACAAAATCAATGGATGTCGTAGTTATGTGGAGACGTTCTATTGGATACACATTGCCTTTTGAGACAAGTTCGCCAAAGAAACATAAGTTTGTGACAATTGTGAAGAATTAATGTTATTGGTGCCAATTTCACCATCGGTAATCAGCTATGTTATCAATTTCGGTGAAATTTCGGTGGTATTTATATAGAAACAATTAGAATGAAAATTAGATACCATCACAACAATGGGCAAGTGACCAAATAAAAGAAAAAAGTGAGGAGATAGGTCGCATGTTCCATCATATGCTGGGAACCAATATTTTTTTAAGTAGGCACAAATGCCTAATAAATTTAGAAACATAATCTATTAGAGTAGTAACAGTAAATAGAAATAATCAACTTTCTTTTGCTTACCTCAGTCTTAATACCCAATGCTAAAGAAGCAGCTGCAGCTACCATCAAGATAATTAAAGTAGTATCTCGACAAGCATCAAATACAAACCTCTATTAAATCAAAAACATATGAATATCAATTATAAACATTCAATCTTAGATAATGTCATAGCATGCTCATATTAGAAAAATTCGGGATGTAAAATGCATACCCAAAAGCTTCTTCCCTTTTTCTTTGGGTACGTATTTGACCCAAAAACATTCTTCCTCTCCAATATATTTGACTCATCATCCTGAATCCCCTTCTCAGGATTTGTCTTAACCTTCTCCGACAATCCTTTGACCTGATGTAAAAGATCAAAGCATTACATGATGATAAAGCCAAGGGTAGAGTAGTAAGTTTGTGCATAAGAAGGACACAAAGAAAAATCCCGTTAACATGATAAACTTGCCCCGCCGTAAGTTTGCAGAGCAGAGAAATCGTGATCTCTAGTCATTGATGCAAGTTGATCCGGGCTAATGCTATAATCACCCGTAGGAATAGGAGATGGAGGTGCTCTCTCTGTTCCTGTTTAAGAAGAGCCATTCTAAATGCCAATCGAATATTACAAAAAAAAAGTAACGATGCGTACAATGGTATTATTCTCTTCATAAATAAAATCGTGATGCAGGTTGTAAAATAGTTGGATAAAGCACAGATAGATAATGGTTACTAAAACATGTCATTTATAGTACACGTTGCATTGACCCACACTTTATGTCCCATTTTCTCTTCTATTTTAGATGATTAAAGCGTGAACAATCATTACAGAAATGGAAGCTTTACAATAATAAACTAAATGTAGATGATTTGGGAAGTAATGCATAAGATATAAAGTTCAGGTGACTTTCAACAAAGCCCATACCGACATATTCAAACGTATACTGTTCAATATTGTAACATCTAGTAGACAAGGTGTTATTGTATCTCAATGCAATGTCTTATTAATAAGCTATGTACCATTTGATTTTGTTGCGGCAGCTTGAAAAAGGTAGGCTGCCTGAAAGAACAGTAATAACAGATCATAAATACTCGTATATCGAAAGGGTATATTAAATAGTGAGCAAAAATTATGTGGTAGAGATATTACTCGTATAACTTGCGCATGTGTCCTTATCTTGGCTATAATTTGTTTCTTCTCTTCTTCTTTTTTTAAATCTAAGGTGTATCGAAATCGACGAGAAGCATTGAGCACAAGCGCTGCTTGCTATAACAGAAGGCCAATAAAAATAGAATTGCATTTAGTTTCTGTGGTATTGTATGGTTTATAAAATACAAAATAAGTATAAGTAACTATCTTAGCAAAATATATTTAAAGGTTGCTCCTTTGAAGTCGATATTGTCGCCGCAAACCATATAAAGTTTGCTATTAACATAGCCTACCTTCTCAGCCAAACCAGAATTATTTGTCTCCACATCATACATCTGGTAAGAATCAAGCTTCTTCCAACAAACGGTAACTTTTTATGTTGTTCGGATATACAGATGCTGTTCCTAAATAAACTTAGAAGTCTACCATTCCCATTTCAGAAGACGTCTATCATCTATAGATACTTCCATTCCCATTTTAGAAGATGTCTCATATTTTTACAAGGAATGTAAGTATTGGTCAGTTTATCTTTTGGTTTCGTAAAAATAATCATAATCAGAAAAACACTATAGTGACTGATTATCTAACTATTACCAAAAGCACAACCAAGCACTACCTACATTCTAATAGGCAGTTTGCAGAATGAAGCTCACAGAGAAAACATGCTGCACTTTTTGAGACAATCCAAAATCAAAATGTGGCAGTATAACACTAACTCATTAGATCCACAATATTTGACATGTACAAAGGAGGAAGGACGACGATCCAAATTTTCCGTTATATCATGACACGAATACAAGAACGCAAGTATAACACCGAACTCTTAGAAGTCGCTTTCTAAACTTTCTTTCCAAATGCTTGCATAATCGTAATTTATAGCCGTACTAGCACAATGCATTTGCCTAAACTCCAATGTACCCTCATTCCACCCAAGAAGCACAAATATATAGTTTTAAACTCACGTCTATCATTTATCTACACTAAAAAGAACCATACCAAACCTAATCAAACACCCGTACTAATCCAAGATCCACTTACCAAAACACATTCACATTACACGTCAGCTCAATATATATACCATATACTTGCAAAGTACCTTGCTACGTCCAAAATTTAATAAAACGTTCACATTATGGATATCCCATGCTAAAACAAAATCCGCATTCAAAATCCCATCAGTAAACTGCATGTCATCTCCGTATACAATATCCCCCCATATAGCATGTCACTACATCCTAATTACACTAACGTAACAAAACATCCGCATAATCAAACTACCTATATCAAATCAGGATCCTCTTACGGAATTTTCGCCATTCAATATCCGTCATATCCGCATTGCAAGCATCTCAATATACCATATAGTCATAGTCATTTCACGATATCCACATCACACTAAAGAACAAAACGATCACATAATCAGATTCCTCGTATTAAAAACCAAGATCCGCTTACGAAATCCCACCATCATATCCACATTGTAAACATCTCAAAACACCACACACAATCCATCTCAACATCCACATTACACTAGAATGACAAAACGCCGAATAATTCAATTCGATTACACATCAAATATAGAGTAAAACATTATTATATAGAATCATAATAATAAACATCAAACACAATGCAACAAGAGAGTGAGAAATTACCCTCCATCTTCTAAGGCGGTCGACTGAAGCACTTTTTGTTCTGACTATATCAAAAGGATCGGAAACGGACTCGTAATCCTCTTCAAACTCGCCTATACCGGCTTCCACATCGTTGTGATGCCTCCGGTACGGCGAACTACCACCGCCACTCATACTACTGATAATAAAATCACTGACTGTGTGTAAGTAAAATTCAAAAGTCACAATAATAACGATAATTTTGTTACTTATAATTATAATAATGATATTGCAGGGGAGATGACACCGTCTCAATTATTATTATTATACACATAATAATAATAATAACATACACAGATAATTTCATAATTTTTTTTTTCTTCTAAATTATCAACTTTTTATTGATAGAAAATAGTAGTATCAGTACTACAGTATTTTATTATTTTATTTAATTAATAATTTCTAGGGTTTCGTATTAAATCCACCGACCAAAAACCATACTGGCACTCTTTACAAGATATATATAATATATACAATATATATAATATATACATATATTGTAGATATATGTATGTATATAAAGTACTGGTTATATTATATTATATAATATGAAAATATATATATATATATATAATAAAAATATAGTAATTATATTATAGATGAACCTGTATACAGGGGGGGAAAAGGGGGTTGAAATTGTGTGTTGTTTGTTGGGAGGAAGATGAAACGAAATTGCTGGCACTGGAAAAGTGAACTTCCAGGAAATTTCTTTCGTTTAAGTGCAGGCTTGTACTTATACTCACTTTGCTTTCAAATATATGAATAATAAAATCAATTTCGCATCACATCACATCACATCGATCACGTGTATATACGCGCATTTCTATTTAGGTGTGTGAAAAACCGAAAATAAAAGGGAAAATTTTATATATGTCACTACTAAGCATTTAAATATCATATATATATTCAATTAATTTTTGAAATATTAAAAAAGCCACTATTAACATTTAAATATATCATATTTACCCAAATAGTTAAATGAACAAAATGCATTTTTGGTCCCTGTGTTATCATATCATTTGCAATTTTGGTTCAAACATTTGCAAAGTGGCGATTCTGGTGCCACAAATGGAAAAGTTTTGCATTTCTGGTCCATTTTTAACCTTCCGTCCATATGGCTCCGTTATTCGACCCACGTGCGTGTCACGTGAGGGGTAGATTTATCCATTTAACGCGTTTGGACCAGAATTGCAACAACCAACAAAAACCCACCCCTTTTTATTTTCGGATCTAACACCAACTCATTATTTATCTCAAATACATATACATATATCTACTATATATATGTATCTGAACACAACAACCAATCAAACACCCCTAAGCAAATTAATTAATACCTAAAATATATGTTTGAATAACAAATACCACCATTAACATTCATCATCATCATCTTCGTACAAAGTACAAACCAACCACCACCGCCACTTCCCTCAACCCATCCACCACAACCATCAGACCATCACCTCCATTAGCCACCACTGTTTCCCCACACCGGCGCCACCACCCTTTTCAGATCTGCCACAGATTCACCACCAACCGCCTCCATCCATCTCTATGTTGTGAAGAACCAAAAGTGAAACATAATTGTGGTATTTCATATTGATTTACGGTTGTCATTTCAAATTGATTTTATATGGGATTTTGATGCATTTATTGAATGATGCAAGTAGATTGTGTCTTCTGGTTGTGCTCATTTTTTATAAAACTAGTTTTTTTTTTTTAACAGCAAATTTGGGCTCAGCGGCATGCCTCTTCATATACCCAACTCCAATTCCAGAGGAAACCCATTATGGGAAAACCCCTGTCTCCATCCTGGGAGCATTTTTGCTCACACCAGGATTTGAACCCAAGACCTTTCAGACTCAGGTTTCACCATATACCAATCCATCTATTGATGATTGGTATATTTTATAAAACTAGTTTTTTTTTTTTTTAACAGCAAATTTGGGCTCAGCGGCATGCCTCTTCATATACCCAACTCCAATTCCAGAGGAAACCCATTATGGGAAAACCCCTGTCTCCATCCTGGGAGCATTTTTGCTCACACCAGGATTTGAACCCAAGACCTTTCAGACTCAGGTTTCACCATATACCAATCCATCTATTGATGATTGGTATATTTTATAAAACTATTTTTTTTTTTTTAACAGCAAATTTGGGCTCAGCGGCATGCCTCTTCATATACCCAACTCCAATTCCAGAGGAAACCCATTATGGGAAAACCCCTGTCTCCATCCTGGGAGCATTTTTGCTCACACCAGGATTTGAACCCAAGACCTTTCAGACTCAGGTTTCACCATATACCAATCCATCTATTGATGATTGGTATATTTTATAAAACTAGTTTTTTTTTTTTAACAGCAAATTTGGGCTCAGCGGCATGCCTCTTCATATACCCAACTCCAATTCCAGAGGAAACCCATTATGGGAAAACCCCTGTCTCCATCCTGGGAGCATTTTTGCTCACACCAGGATTTGAACCCAAGACCTTTCAGACTCAGGTTTCACCATATACCAATCCATCTATTGATGATTGGTATATTTTATAAAACTATTTTTTTTTTTTTAACAGCAAATTTGGGCTCAGCGGCATGCCTCTTCATATACCCAACTCCAATTCCAGAGGAAACCCATTATGGGAAAACCCCTGTCTCCATCCTGGGAGCATTTTTGCTCACACCAGGATTTGAACCCAAGACCTTTCAGACTCAGGTTTCACCATATACCAATCCATCTATTGATGATTGGTATATTTTATAAAACTACTTATGTGGGTACTTTTGAATTCTTATGCTATCAGGCTGGATTCCCCTAGCTATCTATTGAAAGATCTGAATTTAGTAAAGCATCGTTTGGTGCTTTACTTGTTGCTATAAAAATGCTATTTATTTCTTATATGTTTAATTTTAGATTAAGATTTTTTTGTTGCAATTCTGGTCCAAGCGCGTTAAATGGACAAATCTACCCCTCACGTGACACGCACGTGGGTCGAATAACGGAGCCATATGGACGGAAGGTTAAAAATGGACCAGAAATGCAAAACTTTTCCATTTGTGGCACCAGAATCGCCACTTTGCAAATGTTTGGACCAAAATTGTAAATGGTGTGATAACACAGGGACCAAAAATGCATTTCGTTCTAGTTAAATTTAATCAATTTAAAACATTAAAATCCTTTAAATTATTAAATGGGATTTCCAAATTACAATTATACTTATTGTAATATTGATTTGAATCTGGAGTAATGTCATTCTTTGTATGGAGGGTAAAATGTCGTAAAATAACATCTTTGGCTTGGTTAGATGTGTGTAAAGACACTTCATGTAGTACAAGATTAACCATTGTGATTTGTTTCTTAAGGATTTCACTAAGTATAAACAATTTTGCATAATGTAAATGGGGTTAACTAAAAGAGGGTATACTTGTAATTTGGAAATGTCATTTACTAATTTAAAGGATTTTAATGTTTTAAATTGATTAAATTTAACTATTTGGGTAAATGTGATATATTTAAATGTTAATAATGGCTTTTTTGATATTTCAAAAATAAATTGGATAAATATGATATTTAGAAGTTTAGTAGTGGCATATATGAAATTTTCCCAAAATAAAAACACGAAAAAAATCGAACCATTAAAACCAAAATTTGATCCAAACCAATTGGTGTGGTTTTCATTCTTTAAAAACCAAAAATATTGGTTCTCATTTGGACTTCATATAAAAATTTCACATAAAAATGACTAAAAACTAAACCGAATCGAACTAAATATATTGTAAATTATTTTATATATATATATTTCTATTATTTATGGTTAATAGATAAATTAATACATTTTAACTTTTTGCCTTCTAATTGTACAAATAAAAATCGATTGATTGTTTGTCATAGATGAGAGTGCACAACTAATTAATTCGGTGTATAAAAGATTACTAACAGTTTTAACATATAAAAGGTATAATTGGTTAATAAAAAGTATCCATATATTTTAGTTTCTTTATCATATTTGTCCTTGCTGGAAAATTGAATGTTTAATTTATAACCTAATAAGCTTAAAGCGTTAAAAAAAAATGAAATCAAAGCCAAAAACCCGACCCAAACCGAACCATAAAACCAACACGTACCGAACAAAACCAAATTTGACGATTTTTGTTTTCTAAAAACCAAACGGAACAGTTAGGATTTCGGATTTGGTCAAAACTGATCCAAGCCATTAACAAGCAGCCACGATTATCCTTCAAGAGCCTTCATTTCCATCCTTCACATATTCATTAATTTCTACCGAATCATTGACATCGAAAACAAAAAACATTTTAGCATACGCAGTTACTTATAATTTGCCAAATAATTGTGGCTATCCCATAACAGCAGAGAAGTGTTTCGTAGTCTCATCCCATACTCGCTAAACACACACTTAGTATCATTAAAAAAAAACAATTCTTAACTTGGAGAGCTAGAAGGGTCATAAGCAGCCCATAATCGACCTTGATCTACCCAAAGTCCCAAACTACTAATCTCTTTTATTCACTAATTTCAAAACGCATCATTCTTTTATTATAACTATTTGGTATTACTTTTAATGAATCGTAATTTATTTTGATTAATTTCATTGGATTGTAAGTATAGTAGTATTTTTATAAAAATAATGTAAAATAAAAAACTCATCTGGTTCAACCGATCGGTCCAACTGAACCGGATTTTTGGGTTGCCCGATCCCGTTCCAATTCCAGTTTCAAAACATTGCCTTTCCATGACCATTATTAATGAAAGTAATGCTTTTTATATTAACTAGTGGGGTATATGCCTCATGTGTTATGACTTCAGTTATCGTGTTAATACATTTTTTATGTTAATGTATTTGTGTTGAATTTATAATCGTTTAATTAAAAACCATTTTGTCACGGATAGGTTTATTTTCACATATTAAGAGAAAGATTGCATATAGGCAATTGCATTTCTTTTGATTTATTTGCACGTATGCAAAGCCGCGTCATTCCCATCATCAGAAAATAAAAAACGACCAAAAGGAATTAATGTCAATGTGATTCATAAAAATGGAGAATCTTATAGGGTAGTACTTGCAAGAAAAACGTCAAAATGGAAATATACTTATCCATAGTATATACTTATATTATATTATGTCAAGGATTTTTTTTGTATACATACTTGGACGTTAAAAAGGAAATGCAGTGCATAAACTAAAAGCCAAAAATTCTTTTGTCTAATATGGTATGAAAACTATTCTTATCTTATACACTATGAACCATTTTATTCCTTCTTTACCTTTTTCTGTTGAAGAAAACTTTGATTAAAAGGAAAGACAAGAATATAAAACAAGAAGGTTCACATTTATTAGAAGGGTCCATGAACAAGGTTTAAATTAAATTAGATCAAAGTTGTAGATTAAAATAGATAAATATATAAAAAATAAAATTTAAGATTATTTTTATATTATTATTTTTTGAATGTCAAACTAATCTGTTTTTACTCTTAATTACATGCACGTTTGAGATGAAACTCATAACTCTTAAAAAATCTCACAATAATTCACTTCTACAAATACAGGTTGCTGATATATCTTTACCTATACTATTATATAAAAATTATCCACCTTTCATTTTGAGAAAGAGTTAGACAAAAGTTAGTTGTGAATTAACCAAAATACCCGTAATCAACCATATCTGTAGAAAGATTTGGATGTGATATATTAGTTACAAAGTTCAAAACTTGAAGGGGGTTTAGGGTTGGTTCGATTTAATTAATAATTAAATATTAAAAATCGTTTTTTGTTTATTTATTTTAATTAAAATCGAAATTTAATAAAAATAAAATTAGGGTTTTTGTTTTTATTATTAATTCAACCTAATTAAGTTAATGGTTAAATTAAACCCTCTATGCAAGTTTTGATTGTGTGAATTGACATGTTTATGTGATAAATTTAGGGCTGTAAACGGTTCGGTTCGGTTAGCTAGAAATTTCGAACCGTTTTTCGGGTTTCGGTTCGGTTAGCTAGAAATTTCGAACCGTTTTTCGGGTTTCGGTTCGGTTAGTTAGAAATTTTGAACCGTTAATTTCGGTTACCCGCAAATCGGTTACCCAAAAAAGTCGGTTAATTTCGGTTTTATTTTCGGTTAACCATTTATTAAAGTTATGCTAATATAAAGTTTAAGTTTACAATTATAATAGTCAATTTACATTATATTAATTAATTTTTCTATGTATAATAGTTATTTAACTACATTAATATTTTGTTTTATAAATAAATATACATTACATCTAATTTTGAATTACTTTTTTCTAACGTTATATTTATGCAATGCAAGTTTCTATTTAAAAGTATCATGATTTACTACTTAAAATGTCTTCTATATGCTATTACTAATATTTTTGATAAATATTTTAAACAAAGTTAACAACTTTTCTTAAAAAGAGTATATATATAAGAAAATTACTTAGATTATCCAAAACTAATCATAGATTGTGAAAGAAAGTTAGTAAAATTGTTAATATTTTAGGCAACAAATACAAAAAATTTAGCTAAATAGATATGTAAATAATGTATTCATGTAATACATATATGTGTAAATATACATATATATGATTATATGTAGGTATATATCAAAATTCGGTTCGGTTCGGTTAACCGCGGGTAATGAATATTGAAAACCGTAACCGAACCGTTACACATCGGTTTTTTGTTTTCGGTTTTTTCCGGTTTCGGATCACGCGATTCGGACCGGTTTTTCGGTTTCCGGTTCATTTCTTACACCCCTAATAAATTGCATGTTTTATGTACTTTATTAATTTAATGTTGTTAAATAGAAGTAAAAATCATAAGAAATTCATGCAAAATTCTTTATGATTGTTACTTAGATATATAGATATAAATTGCTTAGTTTAATGGTCCAATAATTAGGGTTAATTATTTGATAATTGTGTGACTATGTGAATTTTTCGTGTGATTTTTTCTGCTTGACACCAGTTCACTAAAAAATTCATATAAAATCAACCGTAATGAGTTAGGATCTGTCCTTTGGACTGTAGATGCACGACTCATAGGGCTACAACTTTGTAGTTCTGGTCGAAGGCTCATTCGGACTGAAAATAGGACTAAACTGGTCGTGAAGCTGCTGGAAATTTCCAGTCAGCATGTTTACATGTATTTATTTGATAATAGTTTGTTTAAAGGCTTACGCAATCAAGGCAACTTGATGTATGTGGTCCTCTTCTTTGAAGGGGGAGCCGACTTAGACATATACATTAACCATAGTGACCATGCTTTAGGTGGCCTACCATAAATCGTTACATGATTAATTGTTAATAGTTAGTAAGTTTATTATTTTGTTATTATTTGTAAATGGTGATGCAAAATTGTTTTATTGAAAAGAATAAACTTGACTAAAAAATATCAAAATATGATTTTGTTTTAATAAAATTTGTGTCTTACAATCAAAAGATACACCGGCTCACCCATTTGAACAAACTCTAAGAGAGGTATAAGTCGGAGTGCGCTAGCCTTCTAAAGGAGCGGGTTTTTAATTGCGTATATCGCAAACCTTTGCTCATGCGCTTCTTTGTGCGTTCAAATGGAGCTACCGAGCTCTTTTGTGTTGTTAAGACAATAAAAATGATTTTATTAAACATTATGTTATGAAGATGTGCATGAGTCTTCATACATAAACTTTTGATTCACATCAATTGCATTACCCAATTAAAGTTAAGTCATTGCCACCCACTTTGCTAAGAACACTTGCAAGTGCTTTTTGCTCTACGTGAGACGTAGGTGAATTGTAACTCCAAGGTAAATTACTACTCATCGTGAGACGGTGTGTGACAACCGCCAAAATTTCAGGTTGATTAATTTACTATTACGTGTACTATTTAAATTTTTGTTGATCAAACAATATGAACAAACATTTTATGCCATAATAAACTGAACAAATATTTTTTTGATAAATTATGGATAACTATTGCCAAGAACTCAAATAGTTATTTGAGAGTTGCTTGGAAATATTTTTTCATACTTATACTATCAATAACCGTATTTATGAATAGTACCGTATTTATGAATAGTAACCGTACTTATGAATAGTATCGTAATTGTGAATAGTAACCGTACTTATGAATAGTACGTATTTTGTGAATAGTAACCGTATACATGAATAGTACTGTATCAGTGAATAGTAACCGTATCCAGAAATCGTATTCATGAATAGTGACCGTGAATAGTTACTATGAATAGTTATGAATAGTAACGGTAAATAGTAAAGGTAAAAAGTAAATTGTAAATGGTAAAGGTAAAAAGCATATTCTTTGCATATTCCAAAGAATATGCTAAGGCATATTCCAAAGAATATGCTAAGGCATATTCTAAAGCATATTCTAAAATTATTTTCTATAAATAGCGACCTTAGTTTAATTATAAAACTCACACCATTTATATTCACTTCTAAAATCTCTTTTATAATCACACAAGACTAAGTACGTCTAAGTGATCTTCTTCTACAACACTAAGGTGAGTCTTCATACTCCCCTTTTCAGTTATTTATACATTTATTTGGGGACTGAGATACATGCAATAAAACTACTTGTTATACTTATATGTATATTTTCAAAGTTATATACTTATATGTATATTTACAAAGTTATATATTATATATATTTTAAAGTTATATAGACTTATATTATTTTAAATTATATATTATATTATATATATTTTGTAACTCCACTTATATTATATTTTCAAAGTTATATACTAATATGTATATTTACAAAATTATATATTATATTATATTTTAAATTATATACTTATATGTATATTTTCAAAGTTATATACTTATATGTATATTTCAAAATTATATACTTATATGTATATTTTCAAATTATATACTTATATGTATATTTTCAAAGTTATTTACTTATATGTATATTTACAAAATTATATATATATATTATATTTTGTTATATACTTATATGTATATTTTCAAAGTTATATATTATATGTATATTTCAAAGTTATATACTTATATGTATATTTTCAAAGTTATATACTTATATGTATATTTTCAAATTATATACTTATATTATATTTTAAATTATATACTTATATGTATATTTTCAAATTATATACTTATATGTATATTTTCAAAGTTATATACTTATATGTATATTTCAAAATTATATACTTATATGTATATTTTCAAATTATATACTTATATGTATATTTTCAAAGTTATATACTTATATGTATATTTTCAAAGTTATATACTTATATGTATATTTACAAATTATATATTATATGTATATTTTCAAAGTTATATACTTATATGTATATTTTCAAATTATATACTTATATGTATATTTCAAATTATATATTATATGTATATTTTCAAAGTTATATACTTATATGTATATTTTCAAATTATATACTTATATGTATATTTTCAAATTATATACTTATATTATATTTTAAATGTATATATTATATTATATTTTCAAAGTTATATACTTATATGTATATTTCAAAATTATATATTATATGTATATTTCAAATTATATACTTATATGTATATTTTCAAAGTTATATACTTATATGTATATTTAAATTATATACTTATATGTATATTTTCAAATTATATATTATATTATATTTTAAGTTATATACTTATATGTATATTTACAAAATTATATATATATATTATATATATTTTGTAACTCTACTTATATGTATATTTTCAAAGTTATATACTTATATGTATATTTACAAAATTATATATATATATTATATATATTTTGTAACTCCACTTTATTTATTTTCCAAGTTATATACTTATATGTATATTTTCAAAGTTATATATTATATGTATATTTCAAATTATATACTTTATTATATTTTAAAGTTATATACTATATGTATATTTTGTTTATACTTATATGTATATTTTCAAAGTTATATACTTATATGTATATTTACAAAGTTATATATATATTATATATATGTATATAGCAACAGAATAATGTCGGGATTCGTAGTGGAATACTTATCCGACCGTGAGGAGGAGATCACGTCTCGATCACCTCCACCTGTACTTGAACCCTCCGACTCTCCTCGTCATGTAGTAAATCAGCCAATGGAGGAGACCGATCACGTTGGAGAAGAAGCTGATAACGCACTTGTCCCTGGACCAAACACTACTGTCACCACTAATGTTTTTACTAGCACTACGCCTACTTTTACTTTTTCAAATCCATCTGGGGAAGGTCCTTTCAAGCTCACCTCGATCTTTAATACGAAGGATCTGAACGCCTAGATATCCGATGTTTAACCACCCTCAGTCACGACGTACTCGACTTACTCATCCTGAACCACCCGCTCAGCGGCTGCGGAGATCTATTAATGCTATACCAAGATTCCTGGCGGAATGGAGATTTGAAGAAGGACTCCTTAACTCTGACCAGTTCAGAAGAGCTGAAGGTCCAACCAATATTCCTGCATTAACTATGGAACCTTTGCATGACACTGTCCCTACATTGGTACTACGCATAGTCCGAGCAGAAAAGTGTATTACGGAGTTGAGGGAAAGAACAAACATACTGCGGAGGAAGGTGGAAAATCAAGATAATATGATAGTCGCACTGGAAGGTGAGATGGAGGAAGCTCACTTCAGGATACATGGTCTTGAAGACACCGTGTTGGAACTACAGGAGAAGATAACAAGATTTGAAGCTATGTTTGAGGCTATATCGAGAGCCACTACTATAACCCCATCTACTCTGTCACAGTAGATATTGTCTAGTTACTTACTATTTACGGCGTATATGTCGGGAAATGTAATTTTAGATAAAATAATGGATTCTTGAGATGTTTATATCTCAAAGTTTGTTATCCAATAAATCTACTATCTTTATCTTGATTTACACTTCTTTTAGTCATAACTATTGAATTGTGGTTATGGTATGATGTGGTAGTATCTCATCAATTTCTTTATTTATATTTAAGGATCTGGACGTCAAAAGAAGTACCAGAAATGAACGCAACAGATATTGCTAGAATTGTAGCAGAAAGTATAGCAGTAGCTTTTGCAACTCAAGCCGCCAACGGACACAATAATCATGACAATAATGGTACACCTAGAGGTTGTACTTACAGAGAATTTCAACAATGTAAACCCATTATATACAATGGTACCGAAGGAGCAATTGCACTCATCCGATGGTTCGAGAAACTGGAGTCCATATTTCGTGTTAGTAACTGCGCTGAAGATAGCCGAGTAAAATATGCTACCTGCACACTACAAGATCAAGCTCTTACCTGGTGGAATGAGTACGCCACTACAGTAGGAATTGATGCAGCTTATGCAATGTCATGGGAAGATTTGAAGGAACGTATGAAAGACAAGTATTGCCCGAGGAGCGAAATTCAGAAAATGGAGGTAGAATTTCATAATTTGAAGACGAAGGGATACGAAGTATCTGAATACACCAACCGCTTTCATGAGTTGGCACTTCTTTGCCCAACCATGGTTACACCCGATTATAAGAAGATTGAGCAGTACATTTCTGGACTTCCACCAAAGATTCAGGATTTGATCACTGCTACCGAAACCACTGACATCGAACATGCGGTTCGGTTGGCAAACAGTTTGGCTGACAAAGCAAAACTTCGTGCAAATACAGAAGGAAAGTCTGGTGATAAAAGAGGGTTCAATAAGAAAAGGAGATGGGAAGATAACTTTGGGAAGAATCAAGAGGATCAACAGACAAAGAGACCTGCTCAGACCTCAGGACCATCATCAAATAATGGTTATATAGGAACCAGGCCATATTGCAATAGGTGTACTTTACATCACACCGGTCCTTGCACAGTACAATGCAATAATTGCAAGAAAATTGGTCATCTGGCCAAGAATTGTAGAATACCTAATCCAACTGTCAACAATGGAACAAAAATAAGATGTTATGAGTGTGGTGAAGAAGGACATTTCAGGAATAAATGTCCAAAGCTGAGAAACAACAACAACGGAAACAACAACAATAACAACCACAACAACAACAATCGAAACAACAACAACAACAACAACAACTACAACAATAACAATCGAAACAACAACAGCAGCAACAACACAACAACAACAACAACAACAACAACAACAACAACAACAATGCTCGAGGAAGGGCATTCATGATCAATGCGGGAGAAGCCCGCCAAGACCCAAACATCGTCACGGGTATGTTTCATCTGAATAATCATTGTGTCTCTGCTTTATTTAATCCTGGTGCCGATAGAAGTTTTGTGTCAAATAAAATTATTCACCTGCTTTCAATTATACCTACCCCATTAGATGCTAAGTATTCTGTAGAATTAGCAAATGGTAAAATGATCGAAGTCGAAAGCATAATCCAAGGTTGTACCTTAGAATTAGCAAAAGAATTATTTTCTATAGATCTAATACCATTCGAAATAGGAAGCTTTGATATTATCATTGGTATGGACTGGTTGTCTAAAAACCAAGCAGAAATAGTCTGTCACGAAAAAGTTGTTCGAATTCCAATTGCAAACGGTGAGAAGTTGATTATCCAAGGCGATAAGAATGGAGTACGATGTAACATTATATCTTGCATGAAGACTCAGAAGTATCTCAGAAAGGGATACCAGGCAATCCTAGCCCATATATCGGAGAAAAAGACTCCGGAGAAACGGCTTGAAGACATACCCATCGTACGAGATTTTCCAGAAGTCTTTCCTAAAGACTTGCCTGGTCTTCCACCAATCCGGCAGGTGGAATTCAAAATAGACTTAGTACCTGGTGCTGCACCAGTGGCACGAACACCATATCGATTAGCTCCTTCCGAAATGAAAGAACTTGCAAGTCAATTGCAAGAACTTTTAGAGAAAGGATTCATTCGACCGAGCTCCTCACCTTGGGGAGCTCCAGTCTTGTTCGTCAAGAAGAAAGACGGATCTTTTCGCATGTGTATAGACTATAGGGAGTTGAATAAGTTGACGGTTAAAAACCGGTACCCACTTCCTAGGATCGATGACCTGTTTGATCAATTACAAGGGTCGAGTTGTTACTCGAAAATCGATCTTAGATCCGGTTACCATCAGCTTAGAGTTTCAGAAGAAGACATTCCCAAGACGGCGTTTAGAACCCGCTATGGCCATTACGAGTTTGAAGTGATGCCATTTGGTTTGACGAATGCACCCGCAGTTTTCATGGACCTCATGAACCGTGTGTGCAAACCATATTTAGATAAGTTTGTTATCGTATTCATAGATGACATTCTAATCTATTCTAAAACCAAAGAAGAGCACGAGGTACATCTGAATAAAATTTTGGAACTACTCAAGAAGGAAGAATTGTACGCAAAGTTTTCAAAATGCGAATTCTGGATTCGTACAGTACAATTCTTAGGCCATGTCATTGATAGTCAAGGAATTCATGTAGATCCTGCCAAGATCGTGGCTATTAAGAACTGGGAAGCACCGAAAACATCAACAGAAATACGACAATTTTTAGGTCTTGCTGGCTATTATAGAAGATTCATCGAGAATTTTTCTAAGATAGCCCAACCTTTAACGTCGTTGACTAAAAAAGACAAGAAGTTTGCCTGGGAAGATAAACAAGAAAAAGCATTTCAACTGCTGAAGGAGAAGCTCTGTAGTGCTCCGATTTTGTCACTACCCGAAGGAATGGATAATTTTGTGGTATATTGCGACGCATCTCATCAAGGATTGGGATGTGTGTTGATGCAGAAAGATAAGGTGATAGCCTATGCCTCGCGTCAACTTAAGGTGCACGAGAAGAACTACACGACTCATGATCTGGAACTAGGAGCTGTAATATTCGCTCTAAAGATCTGGAGACACTATTTATATGGTACAAAGTGTACTATATTCACCGACCATAAGAGTCTCCAACATATTTTTGACCAAAAAGATTTGAACATGAGGCAACGTAGATGGGTAGAATTGCTCAGTGATTACGATTGTGAAATTCGTTATCATCCGGGCAAAGCAAACATTGTAGCAGATGCTTTAAGTCGTAAAGAAAGAGTAAAGCCACTTCGAGTACGAGCTTTAAGTATGACCATTCATACTCATCTTACTTCCCAAATTTGTGAAGCTCAACTTGAAGCATTAAAGAAAGACAATCTCAAAGAAGAAGCTTTGAGGGGGATGGAAGAGCAATTTGAAGTTAGACCCGATGGAACCCGATATTTTTCTAACCGGATTTGGCTACCAAGCTATGGAGATTTAAGAAACTTGGTGATGAACGAATCACACAAGTCAAGATATTCGATACATCCTGGATCGGATAAGATGTATCATGGACTAAAAGAATTATACTGGTGGCCTAACATGAAAGCTGACATAGCCACCTATGTTAGCAAATGTCTAACATGCGCAAAGGTGAAGGCAGAGCATCAAAAGCCATCTGGATTGCTACAACAACCAGAGATTCCCAGTGGAAGTGGGAATGTATAGCCATGGACTTTATCACAAAGTTACCGAAGACTGCTAATGGTTGTGATATGATATGGGTAATTGTAGACCGACTCACTAAGTCTGCACATTTCTTGCCCATAAAAGAGACTGATAAACGAGCAAGCTGGCTAGATTGTACATAAAGGAAGTAGTATCACGACATGGAATACCTATTTCGATTATTTCTGATAGGGATAGTCATTTTACTTCCAGATTTTGGCAGACTCTACAGAGAGCCCTAGGTACACGGTTAGATATGAGCACTGCATACCACCCGCAGACCGATGGTCAAAGTGAAAGGACCATTCAAACGCTTGAAGACATGTTGCACGCTTGCATAGTTGATTTTGGGAATGGTTGGGAAAAAACACTTGCCTTTGTGTGAGTTCTCATACAACAACAGTTACCACACTAGCATCAAGGCTGCACCATTTGAGGCACTGTATGGGAGAAAATGTCGTTCACCCATCTGTTGGGTTGAATTAGGTGACAAAATTCCAGTAAAGAAAAACAGTCCAATTACAGGTCCTGAACTCATTCATGAGACTACTGAGAAGATCGTACAGATACAAAACCGATTAAAGGCAGCACGAGATCTTCAAAAGAACTATGCTGATGTAAGAAGAAAGCCTTTGGAATTTCAAGTAGGAGACAAGGTTATGCTGAAAGTATCTCCTTGGAAAGGAGCCATCCGATTTGGAAAACGAGGTAAGCTAAATCCTAGGTTTATTGGACCTTTCGAAATACTAGAAAGAATTGGTCCAGTAGCTTATAGGCTTAGACTGACACAAGAACTTAGCCGTATACACGATGTGTTTCACGTCTCAAACTTGAAAAAGTGTTTGTCTGACGAAACACAAATTATTCCACTGGAAGAACTTCGAATGGATGACAAGCTGCACTTTGTTGAAGAACCAGTAGAGATTATGGATAGAGACGCCAAGCAGTTGAAACAGAGTCGAATTCCAATTGTCAAAGTCCGATGGAATTCAAAGCGAGGTCCTGAATTTACCTGGGAACATGAGGATCAAATGAAACAAAAGTATCCTCACTTGTTCGAAAAAGCCCTACATTCCGACCACACGCGCTAAATTTCGGGATGAAATTTAAATAACTGGGGGAGAATGTGACAACCGCCAAAATTTCAGGTTGATTAATTTACTATTACGTGTACTATTTAAATTTTTGTTGATCAAACAATATGAACAAACATTTTATGGCATAATAAACTGAACAAATATTTTTTTGATAAATTATGGATAACTATTGCCAAGAACTCAAATAGTTATTTGAGAGTTGCTTGGAAATATTTTTTTTCATACTTATACTATCAATAACCGTATTTATGAATAGTACCGTATTTATGAATAGTAACCGTACTTATGAATAGTACCGTATTTATGAATAGTAACCGTACTTATGAATAGTACCGTATTTTGTGAATAGTAACCGTATACATGAATAGTACTGTATCAGTTAATAGTAACCGTATCCAGAAATCGTATTCATGAATAGTGACCATGAATAGTTACTATGAATAGTAACGGTAAATAGTAAAGGTAAAAAGTAAATTGTAAATGGTAAAGGTAAAAAGCATATTCTTTGGAATATGCTAAGGCATATTCCAAAATATGCTAAGACATATTCTAAAGCATATTCTAAAATTATTTTCTATAAATAGCGACCTTAGTTTAATTATAAAACTCACACCATTTATATTCACTTCTAAAATCTCTTTTATAATCACACAAGACTAAGTACGTCTAAGTGATCTTCTTCTACAACACTAAGGTGAGTCTTCATACTCCCCTTTTCAGTTATTTATACATTTATTTGGGGACTGAGATACATGCAATAAAACTACTTGTTATACTTATATGTATATTTTCAAAGTTATATACTTATATGTATATTTACAAATTATATATATATTATATATATTTTGTAACTCCACTTTATTTATTTTACCTTCGGGGTAAAATACAAACTCTTTACTGTTATGATGAACACAAGTACTCCAAAAATGTATATATGGTTGATTCTAAGTTGCTCTGTTCACTCAAAGTCCTCACTATCATGAACGATTAATTATGGAAACATAAACGTGGGTATATTGAATAGTACTATTGGGGTAGGCACCCCCATCCGTGTTGGTCATACCAACTCGATACGGATGCATTATATTTGGAAAGCTTAGGGTACCCTGAACAAGGTACCTACTCTGGAGGCAAATAAACACACACTTGTCTAGTTTCGGTTCATGAGCTTAGAACTTGGTATATACAGTTTCAACTCTTGCATTACATTTGATCCATTGTGTGATTAAATGGTTACTCTAAATCTTGTGGTTCATACTCTATATTTTAATTAAAAACATATGATACTCTTTACTGATATTGTATCATAACTATTTGACATTGCGGTAAGGCAATGGTCACACTGAACTCTGGCATTTTGTGAAACTATATTTTCTATATGAAAAACTTATGGAACTCACCAACTTTATGTTGACGTATTTTAGCATGTATTCTCAGGTAACCAGACGATACTCTATACATGGGACATTTTTCCGCTGCATACAACATACTGGACCATGGCCTACCCTCAGACTCTAGTAAAGACAAGTCAATTTGCTAAAGTCTCTATCTACTGTTTAATATTGTTTAATATTAAATAAATGTTTTCAAGAATAATATCTTTCATAAATTGTAATATAAATTTGTGAACAATGTTTTATAAATGTATTTTAAAACGACAACGTTTTGTGTCGTTCAGTATATCTTGTGTTGTGAATCCATGTAAGTCATACCCCGTTTAGGGCGGGTGTGACACGGTGGTAGACTATTTACAAGTTCTTAATTGGGCGACTTAAAACGAGTTAAGCGATGAGACCTTGACCCGTGGCATAAGATGGGACAAAACATGTTTACAAAACACTTAATACCCCTATAAGTGTTGTTGTAAGTTCCATAAATCTAGGAATTGTACTTGTAATACAATTACTACTCGTCACTTACCTTTTGAGTACGTCATTTCTAGCAGATCAACTGATGAAATGATGGTATGTCAATTGGATCCTAGCCTTAATGAAATTAATCGTTAAAAAATTTAACATTGGGTGGTTATATTTCTTAAGGATTTATTATCGAAAATACCGATAATTGAACTTGAATCTGTTTTGTAAATGGCAACAAATCCTTCACAAAACATACACCAATCGGCTTTCAGGTCGATGCTAGAAAGAGAAAAACTTTCTGGAACCAACTTCAATGACTAGTATCATCAGCTGAGAATCGTTCTAAGAGTTGAAAAGAAAACCGATGTCCTTGAAAATCAGATTCCCGCTATCCCTGATGCGAGTGCCACTGTTGTGCAGATGGAAGCATACAATACTCAGTACGATAAACATATTGAGGTTGCTTGTTTGATGCTAGGCAGCATGACTCCCGAGCTTTAAAAGCAATTCGAGACTTATAATCCGTATGATATGATCAGAGAACTCAAGTCTATGTATGAAAAGCAAGCTGGAGTTGAATTATTTGAACTTGTTGAGTCACTCCATGATTGTAAACACGAGTATGGGAAACCGGTAAGTGCTCATGTACTCCAGATGAAGAGTTACTTTGAGCATTTGGAAAGGTTAAACTATGTGTATCCTCTGCCTATTGCTATTGGCATGATTCTTAAGTCTCTTTCAAGGGATTTTGAGAGTTTTGTGTGTAATTACAATATGCACAGCATGAGCAAAACCATAGCTGAACTTCATGCCATGTTGATTAAGTATGAGAAAAACCTTCCCAAGAAATCTGAGACACTCCAAGTTCTTATAATCAAGGGGGGAAAGGTTCCGAAAGCCAAACAACCGAAAGCTAAGGGCAAGAACTTTGGTAAGGGAAAGCAGTGTGCTTCAGTCTCAAAACCTAAAAAGACCCCTCCGGCGAAAAGGAGCATCCGGCTAAAGACCAGGCTTGTCATCACTGTGCTGAAGTGAGACACTGGAAGAGGAATTGTCCTAAGTATCCAGCTGAGTTGAACAAGAAGAAGAAGCAAGTTGGTTTAACCTGTTCTTCAAGTATCTTCACAATTGAATTATATGTGTTGTTGTGATTCAAATAATAATTCAATAGCAAAAGAGTCAATCTTAATTTGGACTCTACTTATCTTTGGCATTGTCGTCTTGCTCATATTGGCAAGAAACGCATTGAAAGACTTCAACGTGAAGGGATCTTACAATCAAATGATGAATCATTTGACAAATGCGTGTCTTGTGTTTCTGGCAAGATGACAAGAAAACCTTTTCCGCATAAACCGGAGAGGCTAAAGAGCTACTTGGACTTATACATACCGATGTTTGTGGCCCATTTAGACATGTGTCAAGGAAAGGTGCTAGCTACTTCATCACTTTTACGGATGATTTCAGTCGTTATGGTTATGTTTACTTGCTTAAACATAAACATGAAGTCTTCGAAACATTCAAAGAGTTTAAAAATGAAGTAGAAAATCAACTCAGTAAAACCATCAAGATTCTTCGTTCGGATCAAGGTGGGGAATACTTAAGCCAAGAGTTTAAGGATTATCTAAAAGCTTGTGGAATTATTCAACAACTTACTCCTCCATATACTCCACAGCTTAATGGTGTATCGGAGAGGAGAAATCGAACCTTGCTAGACATGGTGAGATCAATGATGAACCTTACGACTCTCCCATTTTCATTTTGGGATTATGCTCTAGAGACTGTTGTACGCATTCTCAATATGGTTCCAACCAAGAAGGTTGACAAGACACCGCATGAATTGTGGCATGGAAGTGTTCCTAATTTGTCTTACTTAAGGGTCTGGGGATGTGAGGCACTTGTAAATCAAGATACGCCTGACAAACTTCAACCTAGATCCGTTAAGTGCATCTTTGTAGGATACCCAAAGGAAACGATGGGTTACTACTTCTACTTTTCTACCGACAACCCTCTTAAAGTTGCTCGATATGCTGAGTTCTTTGAAAAGAATCTCATCACTCAAGAACACAGTGGGAGGATTGTCGAGCTTGATGAGACTCAAGAAGAAGATGTGTCACCTTCTAAAATACTAGCGATCATCAACTTGGGGGGGGGGATGTTCAAAGTGATGAACCTCAAGTTGAAGATAATGCGATTCCAATTCGTAGGTCCTCAAGGACAATACGTGCTCGTGAAAGATTGAATCTTAATATCGAGTCTGAAGAACACGTATTAGGAGACTTAAATGAACCTCCTAATTTCAAAGCTGCATTATCAGATCCAGAATCTGACAAATGGATTGAAGCTGCGAATGTGGAAATAAAATCCATGAAAGATAATCAAGTCTGGAGCTTGGTTGATCTTCCACCTAATGGTAGAACCGTTGGGTGTAAATGGATCTTCAAGAAGAAGACCGACATGGATGGAAATGTACACACCTATAAAGCTCGTCTTGTAACGAAAGGCTATACTCAACTCTACGGAGTTGACTATGAGGAAACCTTCTCTTCCGTAACGGACATAAGAGCTATTAGGATCATTTTATATGGCAAATGGATGTCAAAATCGCTTTCTTGAATGGTTTTCTAGACGAGAAAGTTTATATGATACAACTAGAAGGTTTTGTTAATCCAAAATATCCCAACAAAGTGTGCAAGCTTCAGAGGTCCATTTATGGACTAAAGCAAGCATCAAGAAGTTGGAATAAAAGGTTTGATGAGGAAATCAAAAAGTTTGGTTTTGCTCAAAATCTTGATGAGCCATGTGTATATCACAAAGCTAGTGGGAGTAATGTTACTTTCCTTGTCTTATATGTTGACGACATATTGATAATAGGAAATCACATTCCAATGTTGCAAGATGTAAAATCCCATCTTGGAAAGTGTTTTGCTATGAAAGACTTGGGTGAAGCAGCATTCATTATTGGAATCAAGATCTATAGAGATAGAAGTAAACGGTTGATTGGACTAAGTCAAAGTGCTTATATTGATAAGATCTTGAAGCGATTCAAGATGGAGAATTCCAAGCGTGGTTTTGTACCCATGCAAGAAGGACTTAACTTATCTAGCAAAAACGGTGCCTCTACACCTAATGAGGTGGAGCGTATGCAAAGGGTTCCTTATGCTTCGGCTGTGGGATCTATTATGTATGCGGTAAGATGCACTAGACCTGACATTGCGTTCGCGCAAAATATCGTTAGCCGATATCAACAGAATCCGGGTGAAGATCACTGGACTGCTGTAAAGAATATTCTTAAGTACATGCGTGCTACTAAAGATTTATTTCTGGTGTATGGAGGAAATCCCGATACAGAGCTCAAAGTGACTGGATACTGTGATGATGGATTTCAGACTGATAAAGATGATACAAAATCTCAGTCGGGATACGTCTTCGTTTTAAATGAAGGTGACGTGGATTGGAAGAGCAAGAAACAAACCACAGTTGCTATGTATGCGACAGAGTCTGAGTATATTGCCACCTCATAAGCCGCCATGGAAGCTGTCTGGATTAGAAAGTTTACTTCTGGGCTTAACGTGATGTCCTAAAATAACACACTTTTAGATATGTATTGCGACAATACTGGTGCAATCTTTATTGCCAACGAACCCGAAGTTCAGAAAGGTGCCAGACATTATTCTAGACGATATCACTATGTTCGTGAGCAAATCGAACTAGGAGAAATCAAGTTACTCAAAGTTCACACAAATTATAACTTAGCTGATCCTTTTACAAAGGCATTGTCAAAAGGAAAGCTCAATAAGCATGCCGAGGGCATAGGACTTAAATTAGCTAGTTATATCATGTAAATCTATGATTGGTATTTGGATAAAGGATGTTAACAATTATTATTTTATAAATGAATTAAAATACGTGGTATGTTTGTTTTCATTTAATACATAATTGTATCCTATATTTGCATGTTTAAATCCATGAATATTTAATATTCTAAATGTCCATTGTCGATTAACTATATGGGAATATAGTTAAACTAAGACAAATCTGAGTGATTGGTAATATTCTTAGGAATATTTGAAGATGGTCCTACCAAACTCACATAATATCCATAGAGATGCATATTGGACTACCCCACTTAACGAATCATTACTTTATGGATCGGCGTCATTAAGTGAAATTCGTGAAATGGTTGCTTTATTTATCCTTAGACTTGAGATACAAGCAGGTTATGCATGTATGGATTGCATTTTCTTGATATAGTTCTAACTATCCTGAATAAGGTACAATGTTCTAAATACCGGTAAATACCGACCGGTAGTACCGGTATCGGAGGGTCTTCCGGTATTTTAAGCCCGGTATTTTTCGGTATTTTCACTATTCAATACCGACCGGTATTTCCGGTATTCCCGGTATTTCCGGTATTACCATTCCGGTATTTTTAAAAAAAAATAAAAAATATTTTTTTATAAAATTTTTTTATGATACTTTAATGTTACTTTTTGTTATATGTGAACTTTAAACCTTATATTTTGTTATAAAATACCTATTTGGTATTATTTTTTAGTGAATTATAACTGTATTTTAACTATTTTTGTTAAATTGTAACAAGTTTTGTAGGATTTTTATAAAAAAATAAAATAAATTAAAAATAGTCGTACCGGCCGGTATTTCCGGTAATACCGATAATACCGGAAAATTTTTCCACACCGGTATGACTAAAATACCGGTTTTTAAAACATTGATAAGGTAGTAATAAAGGGCTATTTTCAGAAATGTAGTGAAATGACATGACTAACACGTGTAGTCAAAATAGGATTTGTTCCTTCAACTTGCAATTGAAGAATGATACCATTTGGCGCTCTCATTGATTAATTAAGATGTTTGTATGGCCATAACCAAATGAACTCAAATGTTGTCTCGATTAATTTGGTAATCTTAATTAGTTATAGAAATGAGAAACATAATCGTTAAATTATGAAATGACATTGATCCATATTCATAATTAACAAAGGTATCTGAAACAAAGGGATAGTAAACACTGAAACCGTTTCAAAATACTTTAAGAAACTATACTTAAATATTTCCGGGAGCATTGGCGTGTTGCTAGACGCTAACCAATGTTATTGCCTTTATTATAACATGCTCAAGTAGGAGCTATTGGAATATGATCACGTTAAATAAACGCATGTCCGAAAATGTTTAAGCCTACGGGGTCACACGCGATGACACTTAGATATCCGGTAATATGTATATATTGTATCTACATATTTATAATCACAAAATTGAGAGAAATGATAATTGGACATTATTAACTAGATATGTTAATTAGAATTATTTATTAATTAATAAATATGAATTATTAATTAATAATTAATGTAATTATTAATTAAACCCTAGTCCAAGTCAAAATATGTTAGCTTGAAGGTTAAGTTATTAGGGATATATTTATACCCTATATATATATCCTAATAATTAACCCTAACACAATACACAAAAACATACATTTATATGCTCTCTCTCTCGTTCGAAACTTAATACCGAAAACCAAAAACTCATGTTCTAAACCAAACAATATTATATAGATAATAAGTGACACTTTGGTGGGGTGATTCTTTTTTCGGCAGAATCATTAATTGTGGTTCTTGGTTGTATTCGACAAACACTAAACTAAAAGCTAACTAGGAGCTTTTGGTTTTTGGTGATTAAAGATCTAGCAATCTTCGGGTTTTTGTTCGACGTGTCGTGTGTGCGATCGTAGAGGGGTTTTACTTTAAACCCTAAATAATAATAATAATAATAATTATTAATATTGGAAGCTAAACTAAAAGGTACACATTCACTTTTATCTTTGTTAATTAATTATATTGCATATGATTCTTTCCGCTGCGTACTCGTGTAATTGTTCTTGATAATAGTTATGAATCCTAACAGTGGTATCAGAGCCTACTATGTGATATATTAGTTACAAAGTTCAAAACTTGAAGGGGGGTTTAGGGTTGGTTCGATTTAATTAATAATTAAATATTAAAAATCGTTTTTTGTTTATTTATTTTAATTAAAATCGAAATTTAATAAAAATAAAATTAGGGTTTTTGTTTTTATTATTAATTCAACCTAATTAAGTTAATGGTTAAATTAAACCCTCTATGCAAGTTTTGATTGTGTGAATTGACATGTTTATGTGATAAATTGCATGTTTTATGTACTTTATTAATTTAATGTTGTTAAATAGAAGTAAAAATCATAAGGAATTCATGCAAAATTCTTTATGATTGTTACTTAGATATATAGATATAAATTGCTTAGTTTAATGGTCCAATAATTAGGGTTAATTATTTGATAATTGTGTGACTATGTAAATTTTTCGTGTGTTTTTCCTGCTTGACACCAGTTCACTAAAAAATTCATATAAAATCAACCGTAATGAGTTAGGAACTGTCCTTTGGACCGTAGATGCACGACTCATAGGGCTACAACTTTGTAGTTGGGTCGAAGGCTCATTCGGACTGCAAATAGGACTAAACTGGTCGTGAAGCTGCTGGAAATTTCCAGTCAGCATGTTTACATGTATTTATTGATAATAGTTGTTTAAAGGCTTACGCAATCAAGGCAACTTGATGTATGTGGTCCTCTTCTTTGAAGGGGGAGTCGACTTAGACATATACATTAACCATAGTGACCATGTGTAACATCCCGAACTTTTATGTAACGTTTGACTAATGCCGTTAAGTCAATTTGGGGTGTCGTTAAGTCTTTACTTAATATTTGAATGTGGCTATGTGTGATTAACGTAGATAAAGTAGTTAGGTTTGAGAGCCTAAATACTAATGACGAACAAAAGTGTGTTTAATGTCGCTTAAAGGCTATGTAGTGCCTTTTAATGAAGGACTAATGTTGTATATGGTCAATAATGCAGTTTGTGACCAATAATGAAGGATATAGAAGTCCGAGGGCTGATTTTGACATAGGTTGAAAGCAAAAAACGGGATTAAGGGTTAGGGCTGCCATTAGATGTGATTAAGCAGCCATTAGTAATTAACAAAGCAATTAAATCCTTTCTTTAATCCTAAAGCAGTTATTAGAGCATTCGATCAACGATTTGGTGTTGTAATTGGTCGATCATCGAGTCAAGCAGGTAATTATTGAATCATTGAATGTATTTTCCAGGTTTAGAGGTTGTGTAATTATGAATTAAATCTGATTTTAAAGAAGTTTTCAAAGAGTTAGAGTTTTAATGGTGTTTTGGTTAATTAACATTCAAAACGATGTTAAACGAGAGTGTAATCGATCCGGACGATCAAAATGTGTTTACTGGTGTCAAATACATGTTTTGGAAGAAGTTTTGATGAGTCGGTTATTGGAAAATCGAAGAACTTAGTCGTTTTTGAGAAATCTGTCGAACAGCGTTTAAACGAAGATGATCTTCGTTTGAGGTTATCTTCGTAAGTAGAAAAGCTATCTCCGTTTGAGCTAAGTTCGTGTGATGTAAACTATTTTCGTAAAGTATATTGAACGAAGGTGAAGTTCGTATGAAAATTAAGTTCGTACTCTATTTTCGTAAAATGAAGCCAAACGAAGTTATGGTCTAAATTCGTAAGTTGTAAAGTAACGAAGTTAATACTTAAGTTCGTAAGAACAGAGTAAACGGAGTTTAAGTTCGTACGAAGGCTATCTTCGTTAGGTGTAATTCTGAAATTTTACGTAGTCAGTCTTAAGTTCGTACGAGGGTCCATTTAAGGTCCTAAATGACTTATATTCATTATGTTAATGAACGATAGGTGTCGGAGGTTACTGATAAGCAGTATTAGCTACTTGTTTGTGCGCGTGTACTACAACCAGGTAAGATACACTACTTTTGTCACGCTGGGGGATCAACTAAAAGCAGGTTTCAAACTTACATACTTCCAATTGGTAACTTATAATGCATGTGGACTTATGGGGTTACTTGGGAGGTATTATGGGATTACGTAGTTGACCATGAGACCTGAAATGCAGTCCCTAATGTAGAAGAATGAAGTATTGGCTAATGTAGTGATCTATTATGCAGTTATGTAGTATAATGAAGTATTAGCTTAATGTAGTATGACGCTATGCAGTTGATGTAGTCTAATGAAGTATTGTATTATGCACGAAATGTCGAAATGAAGTTGATGTATGTTGTGTGCATGTTTGTATGGCTTGAACACCTAGTGCACTAGACTTGCTAGGTTGCCATGTCACTTGCACGTTTAAGGGCCCAAAACGTAAAAGCAGTAGCGCAGTAAATGTTTAGGTAATGCAGTCACCTAAACTAAATAACGTAGGTTCGAGCTCGTTAAACTTTGATGCAGTAAAGTGTTAAGCTTAACCCGTACAAGTCTTAGCCGGATGAGTACGCTAACGCAGTTGTTGCTTGGGTGGCTCCTAGCAACGTGGTCACACGCAGTTTGAGTAATTAACGGAGGATTGACCCCCTCAGGATTTTGGATTACTCTCGGATTGGCTTGCCATTCCTTAACGACGTACGATGGGTGGCCTTTCGGTGAACCATCAAGTCGGGTGCAATGTAGAGCACACTTAATGCAGTTAATAACGTAGTAAAGCAGAAGTGTAGAAAGCAGATATGTGGATAATGAAGTAATGCAGGATAGGCACATTTAGGATGATTATCCTACTTGATATGAAGTTGTTATGCAGATTTGTGTGATGTGTGACGTGCCTAAAGAACTTGTCTAATAATGAAGATTGTTTTAATTGGACAAATGCTTTTAAATTAAGTGTTATCTTACTTAGCTATTTTAATAGCTAACACTTGTTTTCTTTAATGTGGTTGTTCCCTCAGGTTTAGCTTGATGGAATCTAGATGCAGGATGTGTGAGCTTGGGTAGATGCAATGCAGGAGCCTTAGCTACCCTTAGACAATTGCTTTCTTTAGACATTCATTACATTACGTATTTAATGTCGAATTTATGTAGTGATGTGTGAACGGTTGTTTTATGTTGGGCAACCGTTGGGTTTTCATTTGAACTATTGTTTGATATGACAAGTAACACCAAATAAATGCAGAAACCGAAATGTTTTTATCGGTTTTGACTTTTACAGTCTTTACTTCCGCAAGTTAACACCGTTAGGTGAAAAGTTTTTGAAAACCCATATTTTTAAACGACGGGTGTTACACCATGCTTTAGGTGGCCTACCATAAATCGTTACATGATTAATTGTTAATAGTTAGTAAGTTTATTATTTTGTTATTATTTGTAAATGGTGATGCAAAATTGTTTTATTGAAAAGAATAAACTTGACTAAGAATTATCGAAATATGATTTGTTTTAATAAAATTGGTGTCTTACAATCAAAAGAAACACCGGCTCACCCATTTGAACAAACTCTAAGAGAGGTATAAGTCGGAGTGCGCTAGCCTCCTAAAGGAGCGAGTTTTTAATGGAGCTACCGAGCTCTTTTGTGTTGTTAAGACAATAAAAATGATTTTATTAAACATTATGTTATGAAGATGTGCATGAGTCTTCATACATAAACTTTTGATTCACATCAATTGCATTACCCAAATAAAGTTAAGTCTTTGCCACCCACTTTGCTAAGAACACTTGCAAGTGCTTTTTGCTCTACGTGAGACGTAGGTGAATTGTAACTCCAAGGTAAATTACTACTCATCGTGAGACGGTGGTAGACTATTTACAAGTTCTTAATTGGGCGACTTAAAGCGAGTTAAGCGGTGAGACCTTGACTCGTGGCATAAGATGGGACAAAACATGTTTACAAAACACTTAACACCCCTTTAAAGTGTTGTTGTAAGTCCCATAAATCTAGGAATTTCACTTGTAATGCAATTATTGCTCGTCACTTACCTTTTGAGTACGTCATTTCTAGCAGATCAACTGATGAAATGATGGTATGTCAATTAGATCCTAGCCTTAATGAAATTGATCGTTAAATGATTTAACATTGGGTGATTATATTTCTTAAGGATTCATTATCGAAAATACCGATAATTGAACTTGAATCTGTTTTGTAAATGGCAACAAATCCTTCACAAAACATACACTAATCGGCTTTCAGGTCGATGCTAGAAAGGGAAAAACTTGCTGGAACCAATTTCAATGACTGGTATCGTCAACTGAGAATTGTTCTAAGAGTTGAAAAGAAAACCGATGTCCTTGAAAAGCAGATGCCCGCTGTTCCGGGTTCCAGTGCTATGGCTGCACAATTGGCTGAATACAATACTCAGTATGATAGACACAATGAGGTTGCTTGTTTGATGCTAGGAAGCATGACTCCCGAGCTTCAAAATCAATTCGAGAATTATAATAATCCGAGTGATATGATCAAAGAACTCAAGTCTATCTACGAAAAGCAAGCTGGAGTGGAATTGTTTGAACTTGTTGAAACACTTCATGACTTAAAACACGAGTATGGAACACCGGTTAGTCCTCATGTACTCAAGATGAATAGGTACTTTGAGCAATTGGAAAGGTTAAACTATGCTTATTATCCGCCTATTGCTATTGGCATGATCCTTAAATCTCTTTCAAAGGATTTTGAGGATTTTGTGCGCAATTACAATATGCATAGCATGAGTAAAACCATAGCTGAACTTCATGCCATGTTGGTTGAGTATGAGAAAAAGCTTCCAAAGAAATCTGCTACACCCCAAGTTCTTATGATCAAGGGGGGAAAGGTTCAGAAAGGAAAACAACCGAAAGCTAAGGGCAAGAACGATGGTAAGGGAAAGCAAGGTGCTTCAGTCTCAAAACCTAAAAAGACCCCTATGGCGGAAAACGAGCATCCGGCTAAAAGACCAGGCTTGTCATCACTGTGCTGAAGTGAGACACTGGAAGAGGAATTGTCCTAAGTATCTAGCTGAGTTGAACGAGAAGAAGAAGCAAGTTGGTTTAACCAGTTCTTCAAGTATCTTCACAATCGAATTATATGTGTTGTTCAAATGATAATTCAATAGCAAAAGAGTAAAACCTGACTTGGACTCTACCTATCTTTGGCATTGTCGTCTTGTTTATTTTGGCAAGAAACGCATTGAAAGACTTCAACGTGAAGGGATCTTACAATCAAATGATGAATCATTTGATGAATGCGTGTCTTTGGCATTGTCGTTGGCAAGAAACGCATTGAAAGACTTCAACGTGAAGGGATCTTACAATCAAATGATGAATCATTTGACAAATGCATGTCTTGTGTTTCCGGCAAGATGACAAGAAAACCTTTTTCCGCATAAACTGGAGAGGGCTAAAGAGCTACTTGGACTTATACATACCGATGTATGTGGCCCATTTAGGCATGTGTCAAGGAAAGGTGCTAGCTACTTCATCACTTTTATGAGTGATTTCAGTCATTATGGTTATGTTTACTTGCTTAAACATAAACATGAAGTCTTCGAAACATTCAAAGAGTTTAAAAATGAAGTAGAAAATCAACTCGGTAAAACCATCAAGATTCTTCGTTCGGATCGAGGTGGAGAATACTTAAGCCAAGAGTTTAAGGATTATCTTAAAGCTTGTGGAATTATTCAACATCTTACTCCTCCATATACTCCACAGCATAATGGTGTATCTGAGAGGATAAATCGAACCTTGCTAGACATGGTGAGATCAATGATGAACCTTACGACTCTCCCATTTTCATTTTGGGATTATGCTCTAGAGACTGCTGTACGCATTCTCAATATGGTTCAAACCAAGAAGGTTGACAAGACACCGCATTAATTGTGGCATGAGAGTGTTCCTAATTTGTCTTACTTAAAGGGTCTGGGATGTGAGGTACTTGTGAAACGAGATACGCCTGACAAACTTCAACCTAGATCCGTTAAGTGCATCTTTGTAGGATACCCAAAGGAAACGATGGGTTACTATTTCTACTTTCCTACCGACAACACTGTTAAAGTATCTCGATATGCTGAGTTCTTTGAAAAGAATCTCATATCTCAAGAAAACAGTGGGAGGATTGTCGAGCTTGATGAGACTCAAGAAGAAGATGTGTCACCTTCTGAAAATACTAGCGATCATCAACTTGGGGGGAAAATGTTCAAAGAGATGAACATCAAGTTAAAGATAATGCGATTCCAATTCGTAGGTCCTCAAGGACAAAACGTGCTCGTGAAAGATTAAATCTTTATATTGAGTCTGAAGAACACGTATTAGGAGACTTAAATGAACCTCCTAATTTCAAAGCTGCATTATCAGATCCACAATCTGACAAATGGCTTGAAGCTGCGAATGTGGAAATAAAATCCATGAAAGATAATCAAGTCTGGAGCTTGGTTGATCTTCCACCTAATGGTAGAACCGTTGGGTGTAAATGGATCTTCAAGAAGAAGACCGACATGGATGAAAATGTACACACCTATAAAGCTCGTCTTGTGGCGAAAGGCTATACTCAGCTTTACGGAGTTGACTATAAGGAAACCTTCTCTCCCGTAGTGGACATTAGAGCTATTAGGATCATCTTAGCCATAGCAGCGTACTATGACTATGAGATATGGCAAATGGATGTCAAAACTGCTTTCTTGAATGATTATCTAGACGAGGAAGTTTATATGGTACAACCAGAAGGTTTTGTCGATCTAAAATATCCCAACAAAGTGTACAAGTTTCAAAGGTCCATATATGGACTAAAGAAAGCATCAAGAAGTTGGAATAAAAGGTTTCATGAGGAAATCAAAAGTTTGGTTTTGCTCAAAATCCTGAGCCATGTGTATATCGCAAAGCTAGTGGGAGTAATGTTACTTTCCTTGTCTTATATGTTGACGACATATTGATAATAGGAAATTACATTCCAATGTTGCAAGATGTAAAATCCCATCTTGGAAAGTGTTTTGCTATGAAAGACTTGGGAGAAGCAGCATTTATTCTTGAAATCAAGATCTATAGAGATAGAAGTAAACGGTTGATTGGATTAAGTCAAAGTGCTTATATTGATAGGATATTGAAGCGATTCAAGATGGAGAATTCTAAGCGTGGTTTCGTACCTATGCAAGAAGGACTTAATTTATCTAGCAAAAACAATGCCTCTACACCTAAGGAGGTGGAGCGTATGCAAAGAACTCCTTATGCTTCGGCTGTGGGATCTATTTTGTATGTGGTGAGATGCACAAGACCTGACATTACGTTCACGCAAAATATCGTTAGCCGATATCAACAGAATCCGAGTGAGGATCACTGGATTGCTATGAAGAATATTCTTAAGTACATGTGTGCTACTAAAGATTTTCTGGTGTATGGTAGAAATCCCGATACATAACTCAAAGTGACTAGATATTGTGATGTTGGATTTCAGACTGATAAAGATGATACAAAATCTCAGTCGGGATACGTCTTCATTTTAAATGGAGGCACGGTGGATTGCAAGAGCAAGAAGCAAACCACAGTTGCTATGTATGCGACAGAGTCTGAGTATATTGCCGCCTCAAGAAGCCGCCATGAAAGTCGTCTGGATTAGAAAGATTATTTCTGGGTTTAACGTGATACCCTCAAATAACACACCTTTAGATATGTATTGCGACAATACTGGTGCAATCTTTATTGCCAAAGAACCCTGAGTTCAGAAAGGCGCCAGACATTATTCTAGACGATATCACTATGTTCGTAAGCAAATCGAACTAGGTGAAATAAAGTTACTCAAAGTTCACACAAATTATAACTTAGCTAATCCTTTTACAAAGGCATTGTCAAAAGGAAAGCTCAATAAGCATGCCAAGGGCATAGGACTTAAATTAGCTAGTTATATCATGTAAATCTGTGATTGGTATTTGGATAAAGGATGTTAAATAATTATTATTTTACAAATGAATTAAACTACGTGGTATGTTTGTTTTCATTTAATATTAATTGTATCCTATATTTGCATGTTTAAATCCATGAATATTTAAATATTCTAAATGTCCATTGTCGATTAACTATATGGGAATATAGTTAAACTAAGACAAATCTGAGTGATTGGTAATATTCTTAGGATTATTTGAAGATGGTCCTACCAAACTCACATGATATCCATAGAGATGCATATCGGACTACCCCACTTAACGAATCAACACTTTATGGATCGGCGTCATTAAGTGAAATTCTTGAAATGTTTGTTTTCATTTAATATTAATTGTATCCTATATTTGCATGTTTAAATCCATGAATATTTAAATATTCTAAATGTCCATTGTCGATTAACTATATGGGAATATAGTTAAACTATGACAAATCTGAGTGATTGGTAATATTCTTAGGATTATTTGAAGATGGTCCTACCAAACTCACATGATATCCATAGAGATGCATATCGGACTACCCCACTTAACGAATCAACACTTTATGGATCGGCGTCATTAAGTGAAATTCTTGGTATGTTTGTTTTCATTTAATATTAATTGTATCCTATATTTGCATGTTTAAATCCATGAATATTTAAATATTCTAAATGTCCATTGTCGATTAACTATATGGGAATATAGTTAAACTATGACAAATCTGAGTGATTGGTAATATTCTTAGGATTATTTGAAGATGGTCCTACCAAACTCACATGATATCCATAGAGATGCATATCGGACTACCCCACTTAACGAATCAACACTTTATGGATCGGCGTCATTAAGTGAAATTCGTGAAATGGTTGTTTTATTTAATATTAATTGTATCCTATATATCATGTAAATCTGTGATTGGTATTTGGATAAAGGATGTTAAATAATTATTATTTTACAAATGAATTAAACTACGTGGTATGTTTGTTTTCATTTAATATTAATTGTATCCTATATTTGCATGTTTAAATCCATGAATATTTAAATATTCTAAATGTCCATTGTCGATTAACTATATGGGAATATAGTTAAACTATGACAAATCTGAGTGATTGGTAATATTCTTAGGATTATTTGAAGATGGTCCTACCAAACTCACATGATATCCATAGAGATGCATATCGGACTACCCCACTTAACGAATCAACACTTTATGGATCGGCGTCATTAAGTGAAATTCTTGAAATGGTTGCTTTATTTATCCTTAGACTTGAGATACAAGCAGGTTATGCATGTGTGAATTGCATTTTCTTGATATAGTTCCTAACTATCCTGAATAAGGTAGTAACAAAGGGCTATTTTCAGAAATGTAGTGAAATTACATGACTAACACGTGTAGTCAAAATAGGATTTGTTCCTTTAATTTGCAACTGAAGAATGATACCATTTGGCGCCCTCATTGATTAATTAAGATGTTTGTACGGCCGTACCCAAATGAACTCCAGATGTGGTCTCGATTAATTTGGTAATCTTAATTAGTTACGGAAATGAGAAACAGAATCGTTAAATTATGGAATGATATTGATCCATATCCATAATTAACAAGGTATCTGAAACAAAGGGATAATAAACACTGAAACCGTTTCAAAATACTTTAAGAAACTATACTTAAATATTTCCGGGAGCATTGGCGTGTTGCTAGACGCTAACCAATGTTATTGCCTTTATTATAACATGCTCAAGTGGGAGCTGTTGTAATATGATCACGTTAAATAAACGCATGTCCGAAAATGTTTAAGCCTACGGGGTCACACGCGTTGACACTTAGATATCCGGTTTATGTATATATTGTATCTACATATTTATAATCACCAAATTGAGAGAAATGATAATTGGACATTATTAACTAGATACGTTAATTAGAATTATTTATTAATTAATAAATATGAATTATTAATTATTAAATATTAATTAATAAATATGAATTATTAATTATTAAATATTAATTAATAATTAATGTAATTATTAATTAAACCCTAGTCCAAGTCAAAAGATGTTAGCTTGAAAGTTAAGTTATTAGAGATATATTTATACCTATATATATATCCTAATAATAAATCCTAATAAAATAACTAAAAACTCAATTCTCTCTCGTTCGAAACATAATACCGAAAACAAAAACTCATGTTCAAAACCAAATAATATAATATTATATAGATAATAAGTGACACTTTGGTGGGGGTTTTTAGTTCGGCAGGAACACATATTTGTGTTTCTTGTTTGTATCCGACAATACAACAATAAAAGGCAAGCTAGGAGCTTTTGGGTTTTGGTGATTCAAGATCTAGCAATCTCCGGGTTTTGTTTGACGTTTCGTGTGTGCGATCGTAGAGGGGTTTTACTTTAAACCCTAAATAATAATAATCTTATTATTATCTTTATTGGAAGCTTACGCTAAAAGGTACACTTTCAATTCCTTACTTTGTTAATTATTGTATTGCATATACGTTTCTTTCCGCTGCGTACTCGTGATTGTTTATGTGAATAATATGCTTATATCCTAACAAAATGTACATTATATTCTTAATGAATTAATTTTATCCACCAGTCTCGTATCTTCTAAAATATATCCACTACCTTCTTTAGATTACCTTTACATCAATTACCCACACCACCAGCTGCCGCCGCCACCACCACCACCAGTTGCCTCACCACCACATCGTCTTATCCGCTACTGTCGTTGCATTGCGCGAGTAGTAGTTAGGGGGTCTTTGGTTTTAGTTTGGAACATAAATATGCAACAGTTTTTATCCGGCTACCTTTTCTATATGAAAAAGACAATTGGTTCAGCCAATTTCAAGCTTCAACTATAAAAAATAAAATAATAAAACCAAAAAAGCAACAAGAAAAAAGAAAACCAAGAACAATGAGTCTCAACTTGGTCTACCAGAACCAAATTTTTTCAGGCCCAGCCCAACAAATTTGCACCTCTATTAGTTCAGAACGCAAGCTCATGTTCCGATCCATAAATCCATAAAAAGTTGTAAAATATAGGGCTCTTGACCCTGAACATCATTACTAGCCTACTATCATTTTTATATTTTGATGAGTCAAATGTTAGTATTATCATTTTTTTTTATAGATATAAATGCATAGATATAATACATCATCAAAAGTAATACGAGTAATATTAATATCAGTATATCACCTTCCTTAAACGAAAGTAGTGTGCTACTATTACTTCGTTGAAATTTAATTCAAAATTAATTAACCACCTATAATTTTACTATGATATCGTAGTTTAATACCTAATTATTAACAGTCTTAATAGTTTGTCAAAGAAATGTTTTCTTATTGAATGAAAGATTCATGTTATTAACAAACTCTAAACTAAAACAATTTAAACCGTCGATAGAAGGTAGCCCACATACTTTTTTCTCTCTTTCAGATGTCATGATGAGTAAACCATGGACATAATTGGCTCGTATATATGAGCGAGGTCGTGTCAGATACTCGATCTATCTACTGTATCAAAGTCTATTAAGATAATACCGACCATAAAAGTATAGTTATAGTCTTATAGATGAGTCAATTCAGATAAAACGTATATATAGCTAGCCAATATATATGAGATATATATATATATATATATATATATATATATATATATAGTTGATACAAAATTACAAATAGAATTGAACTGGATGTCCATGATGTGATCACCTCAAATTAAAGATTGTATAAAAGACATATAAGAGAAATTGCCAAGAAATTTCCATGAAAGTTTTTCTATCACTAATCGATAATGACTTGACTACCGCATGTTGCATGTAAAGGGGCATTAGAGTGACGTCCAAAGCAATGCAAGTTGGTGAATATTTATGATGTTTCTTAATTGCAAAGTTAATGTAACTTCATTCTGTTTTCATAAAACCTTTTTTAACTTTTTTCCTTTCGTGATGATCATAAAATTAATCAAGATCATTTTTTTTCTTTTTACTTAAAACCGTGTATACAAAATCAACATATTCATTACTAAACTTATGCTAGATTTATTATTACATTAAAGTTTCAGCTTAGTAATTAAGCCACTCGATCTGCTAGCTAGCTAGTAAGTCGTAACATGGTACCTCCGACCGTTCTTGCTATAAAGCCTTAACCACATTGGTGCTTAATTAAAAATATGTGTAGTAATTAAATAGATGCAGCTAATAATAGCTAGTTATGCTTATATCTAATTAACGACTAAACTAATTGCTATAGTGAGCTTAGATAAAACCTGCTTGCTGCAAATCTGTTCGAAAAGATCATTAACAACTTTTTATACAACACGTACGTACAATATGCTATACTAATTCAAGGTTCAGTACGTTTATGTTTCTAAACTTACAACATGTATCAAATGTATTACTACATCATGTTATGTTTGCAGAGATTTACAAACTATATATTGACATATTTCTAAAAGATCCTGGCTGAATCGATATTATAAATGTCCATTATATATAGTAATATATAGTTATCGGAATTTAAAATTATTGACATTTTTTAAACAACTTCTTTTAAAATAGAACTTGTCTTTCATCATCCAAAGGTGAGGGCTTTAATTTCTCAAACTAGGATAATTGGTTGTTTTGGTAGGCCCAGTTAAATCTTTGTTAAGCGTAGGCGTTCAAAAAAAAAAAACTCCCAAAAGCTCCCACAACTAGGGTTAACAAAGATCAAATATTTGCCTCATGGGTAAAATTGGATGTCTAATTGTAGTATGTAGATCATTGACATAATGCAGTGACTTCAATTCATTATTTCTTTTGTCATGCCACTAAAGTCCTCGTTGGGTCATTGTGCATTAAGTCCATAGATATAAGCGGTCCATGCATCATTGTGCGTTCTAGCACTATAGGCTAATTAAGCAAGCTAATTAGGCTCCCACAAATTAACTTTACATTGGTATATTTAAAAAATTTGCAATACACTTGGTCTATATGGATAGATATTAATATATGCAAGCATACATGATAGATACATGTAAGTTATACCATTTATAACAAAAAAATTATCCCGGATAATGGAGACGGATTTGTATATATTCATTCATGAGACGGGTATATGAAAGTTTTTAAAAGAAATGGACCAAGTTAAAACAAAAGTGATATGTGAAAGTGAAGAAAAAACTAAATCAGCAATCGATAATTATGTTAATATTGAATTATAAGTCTTACCTTATTAAAATGCGGCCCAAAGTATAAGTTACGAGTACAATGGAAAACTAGCTGTTCCGATTAACCAATGATGGTTTGGCCCTCTGGGATGGATCAAAGATGCTCGACTAATTAATAGCAAAATGGAGAGTGGTAGATGTGAGAGTAAAGGAGGTCAATTCGTTTGATTATTTATAGGCCACAATAACATCTATCGTCAATATATAGTACAATAACTAGCTTGTATATTATTTAGGGATATTTACTTAAATAAACAAAAAAAAAACCCTATTTTATTAATTAGACACACTTTTTGAAACTTATCAATTTAAACATTAGGGGCAAGGGTGTAGTGCCAAACATTGACAATTTGGCAAGTTTTTGGCAAGTTTTAAGCCAATGATAGCTTGACATGTGTGTTTGCCAATTCTTGCCAAAATGAAGCCAATTCTTGCCAAAAGTAAACTTGCCAATTTTTTGGCAAAAAAAACTTACCAAATAAACCCTAAACTTTCATTAATTTTAAAAACACAATACAAATAAATAAAACATTTCATTTAAATCTTATACAACCAAACAACTAACGGCTATATACCTTTTTTATTATTATTATTTTTTTCCTTTTACACTCTATTTATACCCAACAAACACAACCATTTCAAACCACAACAATATTATCTCAAATCCTTTCTATCTTTATCAAATCATTTCATTCAAACATCCCAACCAAATGGCGCATCATCCGTGGACTGAAGCAGAAGATCTTTTGTTGTCGAGGTGTTGGATGTTGAGGCATCCTGACCCAGTGACCGGTAGATGTGAAATGGCTAACCCAAGCGAAAACTTGTGGAACGACATTACTGAAATGTTCAACAGGGACACGACTGAAGGTTCACGGAGCGAACATCAAGTAGCAAGTCACATGAGAAGAATTCGGCATGCATGTAAGCAGTTTGAGGCAATTTGTATGCGGTTGAATGCACAGGGGAGGATCGTCGATGATGAGATGCTTTATGCAACGGCGCATCAGGAGTACCATGAGAAGTATGGGAGGCGTTTCAGTTACGAGCAGTGTTTCAGGGAGCTTATCATGGTTGCTTATTAATTGTTTTGAATTATGAAGTGTGTTTTAGTGTTTTAATTAAGTGTGTTTTAGTGTTCTGAATTATGTAATGTCTTTAAGTATTTTAATAAAAGATGTCTACTTGGTAATTTAATAACAACGGAAATTTATTCATAATTTAAAAACATTACAAACTTATTAAAGAGAAACATACAACATAATAGTGTTCCAGAACAATTTAAGAACAGAAATTATTCATTGCTTTTGCCCATATGATCAGATGGTCCAAGGTGATGACCGCACAAGCAAGTTGTTCCACAGCAATTTGAATCTTGTCGATCTTCCCCTGCAAATAAGTAAAGTATTGACACTCAAGATCAGTACAATACCCGGTTTGTATATAATCGATTTGTTCTCGACACCATTGCTTATTCGCATTTAGTTTTCGCATAACTGCAACAAGTTCCTCTTTGAACCTTTGGTGGTCGAGGATATCAGCCATGATACTCTCATGCACTTGATCGACAGTCATTTTATTTGATGAAGAAGCCATTTTTCAGATGTATAAAAGTTTGTGTTTTGAGATAATGTTTCAGATGAAGGACCCAGTATTTAAAGTTAAACTACAAGACGCTCCTTCAACGTTCAAAATTCAAAATATTTACACAATTAGTCCCTCCAACGGTAGAATTCAAAATATTTACACTTTCAGTCCCTCAAACGGCCAAAAATTCAAATACATTTACACTTCCAGTCCCTGAACGGCTAGCTGGATTGTCACTCTATAAATACGAACCCAGAGCTCAATTCAGTTGCATTACCATCAAAATATTTTCATCATTCTAAAAACTCACTCTTTCTAACCAAATGGTATCCTCATCATCAAAAAAGAATGTTCACCGACCTCGTCTGACCGAAGATGAGATAAAAACACGAATCATGGCTGATATCAAAGAGGAAACCCTCCTTCAAACTGAACTCTCTGGGGTCATGGGTTACCTAAGGGAGAAAAGACGACGATGCGAGCAAAAGGTAGAGGCAATACAACCCGTCAGGACGCAATGTTTCGAAGCACGTAGAGCACTTCTTCGTTTCTACAGGGGGAGATCAACAACGTCAAGAGTGTAGTCGATGATGTTTTTAAGGCCGGTCACACGTTGGGTGACCAATGCACTTGGGCCGAATCGTTCCACGACAACTGCGGGGAAGACAAAACCACGTGGGAAGTCAAATGCCCGCAACACGACAAGTGGTGGCTCGACGATTACGCTTACCGTAGCTTAGGAAGTATGTCAATCAAAGATGATGATGAGTAATCGTACGCAATGTATTTCGTGTTTTTATCATGTACTGTCTTTTTTAATTATGTGTTGTCTTTTTATTGTAAAATGTGTTTTTTAATAAGAATAAAATGTGTTTTGTTTAATTATATTTGAAAAATGTATGTGTATGTTGTATATGTAGAAGTTGAGGGGGAGAAAGTATAAAAAAAAAAGACACTGATGGTGGTTTTATTTCTGCTTTTAAATTTATAAAATGTTGTACAAGTAATTATCCCGAAACACACACACCTACGGGCAGAGAACCCGATCGGATGTAGTATAGTTAAGTGATAAGTTACAGAATCGTTCGCAGGGACGCGTTTCTTTACCTAATCTAGTAATACGTGTAATTCTAGCGGTTGTGGGGTTGTCACGATTTCCTATTAAACTAATTAAAATACTGAAAAGTAAATAGAAGCCGCAACCGCTTATTCAGAGAGAGACTTAGTCTGAAAATAGTTTGAAAAAGCAAATAACAGTAATTAAATTAAAATACTTATTTGGCATCTCCGATCTCATGGTACGACCAAATATCATTCTACCTACTTGCTAGACTGTTGGAAACTTAATCACGGCTCAGATTCTCGTTAGATTTACCTTTGCCTAAGTAACTAGTGCTGTCGCTAGACTCACACTACTCTATAAACAAATTCTCGTTAGATTCATTGTTTAAGCATTAATGACCTAAAGTTTGTGTTACTAGTTCATCTTTAAGTTACCCGGCTCTTAAGCCATGACCAGATAATAATTCTCTCCGGTGACCACAGTGCTCGTTTCCAAGTCACTGGATCGCGTCTGACATTGTTAAGCATCATGCTCTATTCATCCTAATTACTACGGTTCTGGATCCCTCGGTTACAAGTGAATCACCTTTTACATCTAGTTAAAGACCGACTAGTGTTTTCCATCCTTATGTATTAATCCTAGTGTATGATTATAGACCGATCATCAGAATTAAATCAATACATGCAGATATAGAACCGATAATAACATGAAGAACTAGTAAAACATGGATCTACGATAAATAGTAAAACACACTCCAACAGATCTAACAAATAAAGTAAAATAGATAAACGTCTACATGATCACATCGATCCAAACAAGTATTCAGCCTACTAGCCTGACATTATTAAAGGAATAACAAAGTCTGAAAAGATGAAAAACATTGTTTACAAACTGAAAGTAAAGTAAAAGAGTAGATCTAGGTTGAGGATGAAGATCGAAAGGTGTTTGAAGCTCCAAAACCTCCTTGGAATCTGCAAAGTCGACCTAGGGTTGAATATGGGCGGCTAGGGCTGCTGAATCGGCTCTCTCTTAGGGTTTTGAGGGTTACTTCGACTTAAATAGAGCTGAAAGTCGGTTGCTGGTCTGGGCCGCCCAGCGGCGCTGGGATGGGCTCCAGCGGCGCTGGACATGGGCCAGCGGCGCTGGCAGCTCCTGCTGCTTCTCGTATTGCTTAGTTCGGCTCCCGAATCACCTCCTTGTGTCTAGTAACTTCATAGGCCTTCATCTTGAGTCACTTGATGCCATTTACCCTCACTCGCATCTTCCGTGAACCTGCGTAAACATACGATTCATTAAGTACCGATAGTTCCGGAATATTAACTCATTTAAGACATAGAAATGAGGCCTTTTGATAGGGTTTTTATCACAAAATGGACGCTCATCATATACCCCCACACTTAAGTCTTTGCTTGTCCTCAAGCAAATAGTCCAAGAAAATAAAACAATGATGAGCGGACTACTTAAGTGTTCAAGTTATTCTACTTCATTAAAAACATTTGAAAGATTAGTCATGCAAAATGATTTGAGAAAGTTTTAGACAAAATCAGTAAGCTATAGCTAGAGGCAAGATAATTGGTCAATCAAAACTAAAAGCTAACTTTTTATTTGTGTTAATACCTCTAAAACCGTTCTATAATTCCACATGTCTTACAGCTCAATTTTACTTCTTTCTGCTGACTAGTTAAGCACTTAATTAAGGTTTGTATAGCAATCAGAACTACTAGCTACTAGCAAGGCATTTATATTCATCGTTTGTGTACTTGTGAGTCACTACTTAGACATACTCTCACACTACAGTCATGCTCACTAGCTAAACACTAAAGCAGTTATACGATATTATCATCTTTAATAGTTGAGACAGCGGTGACAGGTCGGTGGTTCCCCACTCGCAGAGCGACATAACTCAACTAATGGTTAAAGTTTATACCTTACATCAAGACAGCGGTGACAGGTCGGTGGTTCCCCACGCGCAGAGCGACATAACTTGATGCGTATAGATTTTACTCGTTATTAGTTCTTTGAACTCTTTTTATTTAATCTACTGATTGCCTTTCTTAAGATTACTACATTATTCATGCAATAGACATTATCAGAGACCCAGATGACTCATACACTTACTCCGCATGCAACTAGTTTACATTAAATAGTGTAAGAATTAATGCGAACCATACGTCTAAACTAGTTCCTACACAAGCACGTATAATTAAGTCCAATTAATACACCTATACTAATGACTAGATAGCTCTAATTGCTAGGCATATTAAAGTCCGGTTAAATGTGCTATGGCAAACATAATCGCATTCAGTTTCAGTCTAAGGTCTAATCCAGTTGGAAGAATGAACAACCACAAATCTATAGTCAAACTAACAGTCCTAACCAACCGTTCATCTACCAAAGCTAATATTGTTTAGTTATCGTCATCTTTTGTCTACTTGCAAAGCTTATATTCTCAAAATAATTTTCCGACACAAGAAAATTTTGAATTTTGCATGAATTAAGTAGTAGAAAACTTATGATAAATCAAGCAATTAAACCACGGGTTTTTCCTATTCCATCCCCCCACACTTAAATTGTACAACGTCCTCGTTGTACTGAACCTAACATAACAGGGTAATAGGAAAAACACGAAAAGATAAAGGATTAACGAAACTTCCCGGGCTTATGTTGCATGATTGTTGTTGAAGATGGCATGTGCGGAGCGACTTGAATGATGTTGAACTTCAAAAACTTGAGTCGTCTCCATTTGATGGCGATCCATTGATGCGTCTCCACCTTCTTTTCTTTTTAGTATTTTCTGATTTTTTGGATTTTTTTGGATTTTTGGGTTTTTCTGATTTTTTTGGATTTTTTCGCGATCTGGTGTGCAGACTGGAGCTGTGAGCGGCGCTGGAAGCAGGCAGCGGCACTGGATAGGTAGGGAGTGGCGCTGGATGCTGCTGAGCGGCGCTGGATCTACACAGGTGCAGGTCCAGCGGCGCTGGAAGGGTCTGAGCGGCGCTGAGAAGCCCAGGTGGCTTTCCCAGCGGCGCTGGAGGTCCTCTAGCGGCGCTTTTGGCTCCTGTACGTGTTTCGATGTCTGATTTTCTTCAACGATTGATGTTTGAACTCCCCCACACTTAGCTTTTGACTAAGTGTCTGGTTTTCTTCAGACTACAAGACAAAATACTCCTGCACACTTCAATCAAAATATCAAAATGGAAATAACAAGCTAAAACATAAAAATAAAAAAATAAAAACGAAATACGATTGCAATAAGTTACTTGTTTCCTTCATCCGTTGAAAGCTTGCATCTGTGATTCTAAAGACATACTCATAAAATAGATCACAAATGATAAAATTCAAAACAATTCACTAAATTGCAATTGGTCACATATTCCTAAAAATGAAAATAAAAATAAAAATAAAAATGAAAATAAAAATAAAACATAAAAATAAAACTAAAAACGAAATACGATTGCAATAAGTTACTTGTTTCCTTCATCCGTTGAAAGCTTGCATCTGTGATTCTAAAGACATACTCATAAAATAGATCACAAATGATAAAATTCAAAACAATTCACTAAATTGCAATTGGTCACATATTCCTAAAAATGAAAATAAAAATAAAAATAAAAACGAAATACGATTGCAATAAGTTACTTGTTTCCTTCATCCGTTGAAAGCTTGCATCTGTGATTCTAAAGACATACTCATAAAATAGATCACAAATGATAAAATTCAAAACAATTCACTAAATTGCAATTGGTCACATATTCCTAAAAATGAAAATAAAAATAAAAATAAAAACGAAATACGATTGCAATAAGTTACTTGTTTCCTTCATCCGTTGAAAGCTTGCATCTGTGATTCTAAAGACATACTCATAAAATAGATCACAAATGATAAAATTCAAAACAATTCACTAAATTGCAATTAGGTCACATATTCCTAAAAATGAAAATAAAAATAAAAATAAAATAAAAATAAAAATAACAAGCTAAAACATAAAAATAAAATAAAAACGAAATACGATTGCAATAAGTTACTTGTTTCCTTCATCCGTTGAAAGCTTGCATCTGTGATTCTAAAGACATACTCATAAAATAGATCACAAATGATAAAATTCAAAACAATTCACTAAATTGCAATTAGTCACATATTCCTAAAAATGAAAATAAAAATAAAAATAAAATAAAAATAAAAATAAAATAAAAACGAAATACGATTGCAATAAGTTACTTGTTTCCTTCATCCGTTGAAAGCTTGCATCTGTGATTCTAAAGACATACTCATAAAATAGATCACAAATGATAAAATTCAAAACAATTCACTAAATTGCAATTAGTCACATATTCCTAAAAATGAAAATAAAAATAAAAATAAAATAAAAACGAAATACGATTGCAATAAGTTACTTGTTTCCTTCATCCGTTGAAAGCTTGCATCTGTGATTCTAAAGACATACTCATAAAATAGATCACAAATGATAAAATTCAAAACAATTCACTAAATTGCAATTAGTCACATATTCCTAAAAATGAAAATAAAAATAAAAATAAAAATAAAAATAAAATAAAAACGAAATACGATTGCAATAAGTTACTTGTTTCCTTCATCCGTTGAAAGCTTGCATCTGTGATTCTAAAGACATACTCATAAAATAGATCACAAATGATAAAATTCAAAACAATTCACTAAATTGCAATTAGTCACATATTCCTAAAAATGAAAATAAAAATAAAAATAAATAAAAATAAAAATAAAAATGAAAATAAAAATAAAAATAAAAATAAAAATAAAATAAAAATAAAAATAAAATAAAAATAAAAATGGAAATAACAAGCTAAAACATAAAAATAAAACTAAAAACGAAATACGATTGCAATAAGTTACTTGTTTCCTTCATCCGTTGAAAGCTTGCATCTGTGATTCTAAAGACATACTCATAAAATAGATCACAAATGATAAAATTCAAAACAATTCTCCTAACTCGGTGTTAATATCAGTGCATGCGGTCTTAAGGAAGGGTTGACCTAGAATGAACTCATTTCTAGTTACCACATTTTCTTTGACTAGAAAGAACTTTGTCAGAAATCGTAAATCATCAACTGACACTATGACCTTCTCAACGAATCCCCGAACCCTAATATTAACACCCTTAAAAATCTTAATTACCTTATTCTCCCAGATCACTTTTCCCAACTATCTCCTAGTGTACTTTGTGTAAAAATCTAGAGGGAATATGTTCACCATTGCCCTAGCATCTATAAACACGTGACTTCCTATACTTCCTATCGAGCAATGAACCTGAAAGATTGTTGGGTCGCCTAAAGCAGTGGTTGACAAATAAGGGTTATACTCGGATAGTTGTCGATCTTCTACGTCATTCCAACCTAAATTGTCTAAAAACCTATCTATTCCAACTAACAGCTTATTTCCCTTATCTATTCCCTTTTCCGTTTCTTTTAAGATTTCTTCCAATTCCTTAATGTTGGTTTCTCTATACAGTACACATAATCCTTTCCTATGTGGTCTGGATAGGTCTAAGCCTTCATGATACCAGAAACTATGTGCCTTCCTAACGTAGTCGTCAATGCCTAAGGGTTTTCCATCATAGTCAATTTCCACATTCATACATGTTTCATCATAGTCGACATCCCTAGAGTCTATAACAGGCAGATTGACTCTTAATTGACCATTTGACAAAGAAATTTCACGTTTAAGAACATGGATGATAGCATCCGCAGCATGCAAAAATGGTCTGCCTAAAATTAGGGGTGTCACTACCTCGTTTACCGAATCAAGCACAACAAATTCAGTCCAAAATTCTAATTCCTTAACCCTGACATGGACTCGTTCGACAATCCCCTTGGGTTGTCGATAAGTCTGATCGGCTAACAGAATGCTCATGTTAACGGATTTTAGCAAACAAAGGGTAAGTTTCTCATAAATCACAGTAGACATAACATTAATACTTGACCCTAAATCAGCTAATGCACTTGAAAAATATTCATTATTAACAGTGCAAGGAATAAGAAAACTTCCTGGATCGTCAGATGCTTGTTGTAGCTGTGTCCCGTCATCCGGTGCCTCGGGATCTTGAACTTCATCCCTACTGTCGAGTCGTCCCCATCTTTGATTTTGCATTTTGAAGCGAATTGGGTCTCGACATCTCCTTGAAAAACAGCTGAAAACGAAGTTTCGCGCGAATCTGGGCTGACGGAGCTCTAGCGGCGCTGGGCTGGGCCAGCGGCGCTGGGCTGTGCAGCCAGCGGCGCTGGTGCTCTGGGTGGCTTCCAGCGGCGCTGGCTAGTGCTGAGAGGCGCTGGGAAGTACCTGGCATCATCTGAGCGGCGCTGGCTTGCTTCTGGGTGGTTGCCAGCGGCGCTGGGCTGTGCAGCCAGCGGCGCTGGTGGCTCCTTGACAGTTTCCGGTTTTGCGTCTTTGCTTGTTTTTTCTCCGTTTTGCTCCCGTATGACCTGTACCTGATTGGACACTTCACAAAAATCATTAGAAAGCTCGGTAGAGTCATTACCTTCGGTGAACACGGCGTTCACATTCTCGTTTCGTGCGATTGGTGGTTGGTACTTTTGACTCGTGCTAGGGTTTGAGCTTGAACCGCCTTGGATGATTTGCCTTGGAGTCGGGCTACTCTCCTTCCTTGCATTCTGTTCAATCCATCTATCTATCCTCCTCTCCAGGTCCTTGATTATGGCTTGTTGATTTCTTGCTCCCTCGTTAACCTTTTGATTGAGATTACTTATCTTCTTATTGAGCGACTCTGCATAGCCTGCCAAGAAGTCATGCCTTTTGTCGTTCATGTCCATATACTTCTCCATCATGTTGGTGAGCTTGACAATAGGATCCTCCTTGACTTCATTTTCCGCTTTTGGTTGCTCGGGTTGACCATTACTCCTTTGCCACCTATTTTGAAAAGAACCAAAGTTATTTCTAGCATAACTAGAATTGAAGTTAGAATTACCGGGGTTTCTTTGAAATAGTCCTCGTTGATAGCCTCCTCGGTATTGGTTCTGGACAAAATTGACTTGCTCGGTAGCCTCCTCTTCACAATCCTTGGTATAGTGCATTCCTCCACAATTGTTGCACCCGTGTGCAATCACCTTGAGGTCTTTGTCCATAATGTCCAACCTATCTTCAAAAGTAGAAAAACAGTTAGATAAAGCTTTAAGTTCATGAATTACCTCATTGTCGGAGTTGCTTTCAATGCTAGCCACGGTTCTCCTCGTCCTCCTATCTCGATCCTTATAATCCATATCTCGAGCTAAGCTAGCTTGCGCCATATCTTCCATCATTTTGTACGCGTCATTGGTAGACTTGTACAAAAAGTTACCACCGCCGGCTAGGTCTAAATCCTTTTGGGAACTCTTGGTTAAACCATAGAAGAAAATCTCCATGATCTCGTCCTTGTTAAGTCCATTCCCGTGACAGTTTCTGATCATTTCCCTAAGCCTTTTCCATGCATCAACTAGTGATTCTCCCTCGTCCTGCCTGAAAGCCTTGATGTCTCGAAGCATTTTCCTAGCTAAACTCGGGGGAAAGAATCGCGAGATGAACTGTTCGCAAAGTTGATTCCATGTAGTGATGGTACCTTCATCGAGCTCATCGAACCAAGCACGTGCCTCTCCCGTGAGAGACGACGGAAATAAGCTAAGCTTCACATCGTCATCGGTGACGTCTCCTCCGTATTTGAACATTTTGCACAAACTTGTGAACTTGCTTACATGCTTATGGGGGTCGGATTTGGCTCGGCTGTCATATTGGTTGTCTTGGATTAACTTAAGGTGGTGGCGTTTGACTGAAAACGAATCTCCTAGGTTTGGTGGGACAATAGCCGATCCCGGTTTCGGTACTACGACTCTCGTCCTTTCCATCATCGGTCGGTCGAATTCGTCCATTTCGGATCTAGGTGAACTAGGTTGTGAAGGTGTTTTTGGTGGGTTTGATGAGGCTGCTTCTAACTGGTGTATCCTAATCCTATCGGGTGATCGGTGCCCTAATGTTCTTGTCCTTCGATTTGTCTTCCAGCTTGATTACCTAAGTAAAACTGCAAAACTCAAAGAGAAACGTCAAACGCACCAATATAAAAATGAAAAGAAAAATTAAACTACTTAAACTAAAAATGAAATGAAAATACTACTAAACCCTAATTTGATCTAATTTGACTTCTAAACCTAAAATGACTTAAACCTAAGTACTGAAAAGTAACTTTCTCGTGTCGAAACACAAGAAAGGATCGAACTACACTACTAAACTAAGAATGCGTCGCGTCCCCGACAGCGGCGCCAAAAAGCTATGATGGTGGTTTTATTTCTGCTTTTAAATTTATAAAATGTTGTACAAGTAATTATCCCGAAACACACACACCTACGGGCAGAGAACCCGATCGGATGTAGTATAGTTAAGTGATAAGTTACAGGATCGTTCGCAGGACGCGTTGCTTTACCTAATCTAGTAATACGTGTAATTCTAGCGGTTGTGGGGTTGTCACGATTTCCTATTAAACTAATTAAAATACTGAAAAGTAAATAGAAGCCGCAACCGCTTATTCAGAGAGAGGCTTAGTCTGAAAATAGTTTGAAAAAGCAAATAACATTAATTAAATTAAAATACTTATTTGGCATCTCCGATCTCATGGTACGACCAAATATCATTCTACCTACTTGCTAGACTGTTGGAAACTTAATCACGGCTCAGATTCTCGTTAGATTCACCTTGCCTAAGTAACTAGTGTTGTCGCTAGACTCACACTACTCTATAAACAAATTCTCGTTAGATTCATTGTTTAAGCATTAATGACCTAAAGTTTGTGTTACTAGTTCATATTTAAGTTACCCGGCTCTTAAGCCATGACCAGATAATAATTCTCTCCGGTGACCACAGTGCTCGTTTCCAAGTCACTGGATCGCGTCTGACATTGTTAAGCATCATGCTCTATTCATCCTAATTACTACGGTTCTGGATCCCTCGGTTACAAGTGAATCACCTTTTACATCTAGTTAAAGACCGACTAGTGTTTTCCATCCTTATGTATTAATCCTAGTGTATGATTATAGACCGATCATCATAATTAAATCAATACATGCAGATATAGAACCGATAATAACATGAAGAACTAGTAAAACATGGATCTACGATAAACAGTAAAACACACTCCAACAGATCTAACAAATAAAGTAAAATTGATAAACGTCTACATGATCACATCGATCCAAACAAGTATTCAGCTTACTAGCCTGACATTATTAAAGGAATAACAAAGTCTGAAAAGATGAAAGACATTGTTTACCAACTGAAAGTAAAGTAAAAGAGTAGATCTAGGTTGAGGATGAAGATTGGAAGGTGTTTGAAGCTCCAAAACCTCCTTGGAATCTGCAAAGTCGACCTAGGGTTGAATATGGGCGGCTAGGGCTGCTGAATCGGCTCTCTATTAGGGTTTTGAGGGTTACTTCGACTTAAATAGAGCTGAAAGTCGGTTGCTGGTCTGGGCCGCCCAACGGCGCTGGGATGGGCTCCAGCGGCGCTGGCAGCTCCTGCTGCTTCTCGTATTGCTTCGTTCGGCTCCCGAATCACCTTCTTGTGTATTGTAACTTCATAGGCGTTCATCTTGAGTCACTTGATGCCATTTACCCTCACTCGCATCTTCCGTGAACCAGCGTAAACATACGAATCATTAAGTACCGATAGTTCCGGAATATTAACTCATTTAAGACATAGAAATGAGGCTTTTTGATAGGGGTTTTTATCACAAAATGGACGCTCATCAACACGCTCCCACATTCACTTTTTCTGCCAAAACTGGCCACGTGGCACTTGCCCAACGTTCATTAGCATCGGCCGAAACTAGCCGATGTACCTTGCCAAAACTTGGCCACGTGGCACTTGCCCAACGTTCACTAGCATCGGCCAAAACTAGCCGATGTACCTTGCCAAAACTTGCCGATTAAACTTGCCGATACTAGCCGATGCTTTTTGCCGACTACACCCTTGCCCCTTAGTGTAGTGCCAAACATTGGCAATTTGGCAAGTTTTGGCAAGTTTTTAGCCAATGATAGCTTGACATGTGTGTTTGCCAATTCTTGCCAAAATGAAGCCAATTCTTGCCTAAAGTCATGGTGTAGTGCCAAAACTTGCCAATTCTTTGGCAAAAAAAACTTACCAAATAAACCCTAAACTTTCATTAATTTTAAAAACACAATACAAATAAATAAAACATTTCATTTAAATCTTATACAACCAAACAACTAACGGCTATATGCCTTTTTATTATTATTGTTTTCCTTTTACACTCTATTTATACCCAACAAACACAACCATTTCAAACCACAACAATATTATCTCAAATCCTTTCTATCTTTATCAAATCATTTCATTCAAACATCCCAACCAAATGGCGCATCATCCGTAGACTGAAGCAAAAGATCTTTTGTTGTCGAGGTGTTGGATGTTGAGGCATCTTGACTCAGTGACCAGTAGATGTGAAATGGCTAACCCAAGCGAAAACTTGTGGAACGACATTACTGAAATGTTCAACAGGGACACGGCTAAAGGTCCACGGAGCGAACATCAAGTAGCAAGTCACATGAGAAGAATTCGGCATGCATGTAAGCAGTTTGAGGCAATTTGTATGAGGTTGAATGCACAGGGGAGGATCGTCGATGATGAGATGCTTTATGCAACGGCGCATCAGGAGTACCATGAGAAGTATGGGAGGCGTTTCAGTTACGAGCAGTGTTTCAGGGAGCTTATCATGGTTGCTTATTAATTGTTTTGAATTATGAAGTGTGTTTTAGTGTTTTAATTAAGTGTGTTTTAGTGTTATGAATTATGTAATGTCCTTAAGTATTTTAATAAAAGATGTCTACTTGGTAATTTAATAACAACGGAAATTTATTCATTATTTAAAAACATTACAAACTTATTAAAGAGAAACATACAACATAATAGTGTTCCAGAACAATTTAAGAACAGAAATTATTCATTGCTTTTGCCCATATGATCAGATGGTCCAAGGTGATGACCGCACAAGCAAGTTGTTCCACAACAATTTGAATCTTGTCGATCTTTCCCTGCAAATAAGTAAAGTATTGACACTCAAGATGAGTACATATTCCTCCTCAAGATCTTCCCCGTGAGTTTTTGGTATATAACCTACGGACTCTCTCATCCAATCAGAATCCAACAGCTAGCATATTCCTCCTCCACCTACATACAGTCCACCCAGACATCCCATATTCTTTTTTTCTCTTCAACCAAAACACCCAGTGATCACCCACTACGAAAATTTGCAAAGAAATAATATTTTGAATCTAACTTTTCTTGTCTTCTTTCACCAGACAAGCATTCCTTCAATGGGTTTAACAACACCATTTGAAACATTAATGTGTTTATCTCTACATTCTTCACCTTTTTCTGAAAAATCCCTAAACCGGGTCCGATGTGAAATCGGTATTGCAGGATTGTGGGGGACGAACCCTGCTGGTTTGTATATAGTTTAGTAATTTGCAATCATAGAAATCCCAACATATATTCAATCAGAAGATGTTACTATGAAGATGAACAAAGGGAAATCCTCCCCAACGCAAAACAAAACATATAGAACTTTAATCTAGTTTAATTGATTGAAAGAACAATGGTTGGATTTGTGGTGTTAGTATCTTGATTTGTTTAATGGGATCCCTTGTCTAATTTAGGATTTTGATGCATGCATACAACCTGATCTGGAGATGGAGGAAAAGAGAAGAGGGAGAAATGGGGGTATTGGGTGGAGAGAAAGTAAAAGACAAGTGGTAAGTATAGATTGGTAGAAAAACAATCCGTGTGGTTAATACCAAAAACTCACGGTTATAATGTTTAAATTGGTAAGTTTTAAAAAGTGTGTCTTATTCATAAAATAGGGGTTTTATTTTGTTTATTTAGGTAAATATCCCTATTATTTACATATTGTTTTAAATGCAAGTATTCAATACGTAAATACCATACTCTTAAAGCTAGCACTATTGAATGATAAATATATAGTTTTAATTCTTTCATAAACAATCAAAAAAATTATATATTCAAGTTGGAAAATTTTGAAACAAATTTGTACAGAACGAAATATGTGATAAGGAAACTTTGGTTCGATCAATAGTTCGTTAAGTGATCAATAATAGAATAATCAAATGAACCTTTACGCAAATATATATACACTATTCAAAAATCACCGTGTTCTCCACCACTAAAAACCCTAACTGCTGAAGCCGGTCATAGATCTTGGCCGAGATGCTCCCAGGGGTCATTGGAAAACCATGCCGAATTCGCAATAGACCTCACTGTTTCTTGCCATGCTTTTTGTAACCATAATGGCCACATTTGAACCATTATGAATGCTCTAATGACAAATAACTTTACGAGCTGATGATATATGCTAGAGTGAATGAAAGATATAGCTATATATAGTTATTGATTATTTCAAAGAACTAGCATCATATCGATGTTAAATTTCTAGAAACATAAAATTCGTCAATTAATTGAACTCGTCAAAACAAATGCACCTAAAATGGAACAAGTGATAGTCGAAATGTAAATTATTCTCAATAAAAATTGAAAATAGGCTAACGTTAATTGTAGTCAAAAATGAAAACGTAAAATATAGTTGAAGAGTATAAATGGAAGATGAAGTGACTATCATTCTTTTTAAGTCGATAGTTCTGGTAATTGATAGTATGATAATGCTTCATATAACGCAAAAAAAAAAGAAAAAAGAGTATGTTGTATGATAAATGATAAATCTATCACCTCAAATAATCATAAGTTCATAACATAGAATTTTGATGGATAATACTAATTTTTCTTAGAAAGTACTCCGTATATAAAAAGGTAAATTATCCCACACATAACACGACGAAGACGCTAATGTACGTAGTATTCTAGAGATCATACAATAAGCTAATTACCTAAGCCACAATGATGTTCATGTTAAGAGTTATAAACGAAAAAACTAATTTTATTGATTGATTTTTGATAATTGTTTTACATAAGCTTTAAGCTCTATTTATACATAACTATAAAAAGGAACCCTAATTCTCAACCGACTCTTTTCTCTTGGACTTGGGCCCTTACTGGGCCGATTCTTGTTACGGCTTTCTAACACTCCCCCTCAAGTTGAATAGTGGGATCACCAAAATTCAACTTGTTTAGACATCTTTTGAATATGATAGTCCCTACGGCCTTGGTTAGGATATCTGCAAGTTGATCCTCTGATTTAACAAATGGTAACTTAATTATCCCGTCTTCAAGCTTCTCTTTGATAAAATGTCGGTCAACCTCCACATGCTTTGTTCTGTCATGTTGTACTGGATTTTCTGAGATCTGAATAGCTGCTTCATTATCGCTCATAATCCGGATGCTTTCTTTAGGAGCAAACCCTAATTCTGTCATCAGTTTCCTTAGCCATAATGCTTCTGCTAAACCTTTAGATATACCCCGGAATTCAGCTTCAGCACTTGACAAAGAGACAACTTTCTGCTTTTTACTCTTCCACGTGACGAGATTCCCTCCGATCATAGAGAAATATCCTGATGTTGATCTTCTGTTTCCTTTGTCTCCAGCCCAATCAGCATCTGTATATATCTGAATCTTAAGATGACCATTTGCTTTAAACAAGACCCCATGACCAGTGGTTCCTTTGAGGTATCTGATAATTCTTAGAACTGCATCCATGTGTTCTTCTTGAGGTTGGTGCATGAACTGACTCACTACTCCAACAGCATATGCTATATCTGGACGAGTATGAGCAAGGTAGATCAGCTTCCCCACCATTCGTTGATACCTGTTTTTATCAGCAAATTTACCATCTAATTTCATAAACAACTTCTGATTGATAACCATGGGTGTATCTGCTGGTTTACAATCAATCATCCCTGTTTCTGCCAAAAAATCAAGTATATACTTCTTTTGACAAATAAAAATTCCTTGTTGTGATCTCAACACTTCAATTCCGAGGAAGTACTTTAAATTTCCCAAATCCTTCATTTCAAACTCTGCACATAAATCTTCTTTTAACTTCTTGATTTCCTTCTCATCATTTCCGGTGATAATCATATCATCAACATAGATTATCAAACATGTTACCAAACTTCCTTTATGGTTAAGAAACAAAGTATGATCAGAATTACTTTGCTTATACCCATATTTTTTCATAGCTAGTGTGAATCTGCCAAACCATGCTCTAGGCGACTGTTTTAATCCATAAAGGGACTTCTTTAATTTGCAGACTTCTCCTTCCTTGAAATGGTGAGAAAAACCAGGTGGAGCTTCCATATACACCTCCTCTTTTAGTTCTCCATGTAAAAAAGCATTTTTTACATCAAACTGATGAAGTGGCCAACCTTCATTTGCTGCTACAGAGAATAAGACTCTCACTGTATCTAGTTTTGCAACTGGAGCGAAAGTTTCAGAGTAGTCAATTCCATACGTTTGAGTGTATCCTTTGGCAACTAATCGAGCTTTATATCTCTCAATCTCACCATTTGGTCTATATTTAATTGTATAGATCCACCTACATCCTACTGGCTCCTTTCCTTGTGGCAAAACACATTTATCCCATGTTTCATTTTTAACCAGTGCATCCATTTCTACATCCATAGCATCCTTCCACCTTGTAATTTTCAAAGCTTGCTCTACATTTGATGGAATTTTTTCTGAATACAACTTTGCTGTGAATGCCTTTGCTTCTTTAGATAGATTTCCTTTCACCATGTTGGCCACTGGATATTTAGAGCTCCTAGAAAATTTTTCTGGAGAATATCGTTTTGCAGGAATTCCTCTAGTTGACCTTGCTGGAAGCACATATTTTCCTGGAGTATTTAGTTCAACCTCTGCATTATTCTGTTCAACCTGTTCTTCACTTTCCTGCATACTTTCATTCATGGAATCTGGTACACTTTCATTTGAAACATCAAGAGAACTCAGTGGAGAATTACTTACCTCAGATATCAGGTTTGGGGCAGTATTTTCGGTGGCACTGGAATTATGAGACTGAGAGGACTGTTCTTGAGTCTGAGAAGGCTGTTCTTGAGAGTCAACCACGGTATTTTCAGAATCAACTGTGGTATTTTTACTAACTTCGGGATTATAACTAAGCCAACTCAATGTGTCACATTGTTCCTCCCCCTGATCATTGTGTTGCGGGGAGTAATAATAGCTGGTTTCAAGAAAGTCACAATTCATTGTGGTAAACATGTGTTGAGTTTTCGGATTATAACATCTATACCCTTTTTGAGTGACTCCATACCCCACAAAGACACATTTCTCAGCACATGGATCAAGTTTATTTCGATATGATTTTGGAATATGAACAAACACTGTACATCCAAAAATTTTGGGTTGAAGAGTAAGAGGTTGTGGAGGAGTATGGTATTCAGTGAAGGTTTCTAATGGGGTTTTCATGCTCAGGATTTTTGTAGGAAGCCGATTAATTAGGTAAGTGGCAGTGGCTAGGGCTTCAGGCCAGAACAGTTTGGGAACACAAGACTCGATAATTAAAGCTCTAGTCATTTCCAATAAAAGTCTATTTTTCCGTTCAGCAACACCGTTTTGTTCAGGGGTATGAGGGCATGTGGTTTGATGGATTATACCTTTGGATTGAAAAAACAGGTTCATTTGTGAGTTTATATATTCCCCACCATTGTCGGACCTCACAATTTTAATAGATTCTTGAAATTGGTTTTGAACCATGGTATAAAATGTAGTGAACTTATCATAAACTTCGGCTTTATTTTTCAAAAAATAAATCCAAGTCATCCGGGTGCAATCATCAACAAATATCACATAATACCGGAAATTTTGACCTCCAATAACAGGAGCCGGGCCCCAAACATCTGAGTGAATTAGTGAAAAAGGTCTTTTGACTCTAGTATTACTAGGTTTAAAGGTTTGTCTATGGCTCTTAGCTAAAATGCAAGTTTCACAAGAAATTGGTTTATTGGAAGGAAAAAGATCAGGGAACAAGATGTGTAAATAACTACCAGAAGGATGTCCCAGTCGTCTATGCCATAACCATGCTTCTCTTTCACTTGTTCCATGAGCCAGCATCACTGTTCCACTTTGAGTTACTTCATCAACATAATACAGTCCTCCTCTCTCAGTGCCACGCCCAATGATCTGTCCTGTCCTGATATCCTGTAAGATACAAAAGGTTGGATGCATAAGTACTGAGCAATTGAGTTCTTTTGTCACATGACTTATTGACAAAAGTTTATGTGACAAAGATGGAACATAAAGACAATTTGATAACTTAATGTTTGGAGAAATTTCAATTGTTCCCCCGGTTTTCACATCCATTCTTCCTTTGTTTGCGGCTTTGACGTACGTTTTTCTGGGACTTGATATCTTAGAAAAATCAGAAACGTCATAAGTCATCGTGTCAGTGGCTCCGCAATCAAATATCCACGATCCACCTAAATTTCTGTGAGTACCTTGGGCCGTGTGAGTTATATGAGCTGATCCAGCACTTTGGGCCGAATGGGTATTAATTTGTTTTTTAATGTGATCCGATCCAATTGGCCCATTAATCTGATCCACTCTTTTTGACTTACAAAACAAGCAGACACATAAAAAACTTTGGGAAAATAAGGAAAGTGTGGAATTTTCACACACTCCTTTCTCTGTATCTGTCATCATCGAGAAACCCTTATTTCTACCATCTCGTCCGGCCGCCGCTACCCCTACAGATCCACCACCAAATTTTTGCCCATCGTGATTGTCGCTGGTATTTTCTTTGTTGATGGGGTTAGTATTGGCGGTAGGACTCTTCGACTTGACTGATTTGGTACCTTTTTTGGTGCCATTAGTCCACCAATCTGGATAACCAACAATACGGAAGCACTGCTCTTTCGTGTGTCTTTCCATGCCGCACTCATCACATTCGAGGTGAGATTTCTCGTCTTTGGTCATGGTTTTTTCTCTGTTATATCGGTGGTAGCCTTTTGTTGCTACCCCGGTTGCTTCTGTTTCAATGGCGGTGAGTTCGGTGGTTTTATTTGACTGTTTTGGTTGTTTATTGGTATTTGTTTTATTCAGATTTGCTAAATCAAACCCAAAGTCGCCGGAAAAATTTTCCATGGTGGCTTGGGTTTTGATGTTGTTAAGAGATAGAATTGAAATAAGCGATGATTGAATTGATTTGTTTTTGTGATTCTGTAGCAAATTGGCAATCTGAAGTGCCAACTCAGAACCCGAGCTTTGGTCGCCGGCTTCAGCCATGGTGACTGCTCGATGGTTTGTGAGTTTAATGGACGTTTATTGGGTAGATGATGATCCCTGAATTAGTGGCTCTGATACCATGTTAAGAGTTATAAACGAAAAAACTAATTTTATTGATTGATTTTTGATAATTGTTTTACATAAGCTTTAAGCTCTATTTATACATAACTATAAAAAGGAACCCTAATTCTCAACCGACTCTTTTCTCTTGGACTTGGGCCCTTACTGGGCCGATTCTTGTTACGGCTTTCTAACAGTTCACAACGTGTTCTCCAATACACAAGTATAATATGATAAATATATACCACAATGTTTGATTTACTTATCATAATTTATGACTTTTACAACAAATTACATGGAAATTATAATTTATAACTTCTACAACAAATTACTTATCATAATTATACTAAAGTGTTGGTGATACACTTGTTCCCCACTCCAGGTCGAATAGCAAGGACAATAATGCGGTTGGATTTAATTTATTGCCAGAAAATTACATGGAAAGCGCAAGGTAGTACAATCTAGGACTTAAAAAAAACTATATATGTTGGTCTTTAAAAAAAAGAAAGAATTATTATGGGGTATTTGTAAACTTAAAAAGCTTATAATTCTATTTATATAGCCTGCTTTTAGTAATTATTAATGACTCTGTAATTGTTGGATTTTATAGTAAACTTGAAAAGTCATTAAAAGGTGCAAATATACACATCTAATTTTCATTTGCAGATATAACTCTGTAAATCTACTAATTAAATTGAAGTTTTAGTATGTATAAATGTTTTCTAACGTGGTATTGCTTTAAGAAAGTCAGAAAGCGAATTATTTGAGTTCGAAATATTATGGTGAGGACTTTGTAATTTATTACTGTAAAAATTATCCGTTGTGTCAAATCTTAACCTTATATTAGTTGTTTTGTTTCAACCTTATATAAAGTCACCTAAGAAAACATCAAATATGTTAAAACACTTACAGCCAACATGATTAGAGAGCTTAGTGTTTAAACCTTATGAAGTAATTTTCATATGAATCCCATCACTAATATTTACTAGAATTATCATATTACGAGTCTATCTTAGATTAACCAATAGCGCTTTAAGGTAAGTATGTTTCCTTATAGCCAACTAGTACATTTCATATCCATTTAACAATACTGTCTAAAATGAAGTGGAAAATGACTATGAAGATAGAAAGTATATGTATATATTATTATTAAAATAAAATAAAAGTTTTTAAACCACAGAAGTAACTAGCCCAAATTATTAAACCCCAAAGTCGATTATTAATTATGGAGCGTTTTTTTTTTTTTTTTTGAACATTCAAACTTTTATTCATTGTATGAAAATCAGCAAGGTGCTAGATAATACATACACAAAGATTATACAGAGAAGGAAATACAGAGAATTAAATTGATGAACAAAATCAGAAAGTAAATGAGTTCCATTGGGACCAGGTAGTGCTCGTGTTGTGTTTTCGGTTTGAGAGCCAGAGATAGCTATTGCTTTTGATTTCCTTGATGGCAAACCGTAGTGAGAGTGGTTTACTGGAGAAAATGAGCTCATTCCGGGTCTTCCATATGACCCAACATAAGCGGTTATACAGAGAGCATGGGTCGAGCTTCATAATTCATATATAGCACGCCCATTAGCCCAGCTCACTATAGTTATAGAAAATGAGAAATTTATTTATATACGAGGAAACATTCGCTGCATGCCTGCATTAACATATCCCAAAACATCGTGAGTCGTGACAACGCAATTTAAAGAATTTATTACTGTTGGTAAATTTTTTTAAAATGCCATCACCAACATTCGTAGCATGAAGATTGAAGAACCAGACTCTTCAAGGGGTTTGCTTATATATCAAGGGCAGAGTTCAAGACACAATATAAAAGTAATAAAGTAAAATCTTACCAACTTGGAAAAACAAAAAATTGTAACATTGGATTACAATATATTGAATGGTCCTTGCAAAACAATGCCAAATCCGAATCAAAATTGTTATGAATACATAATCTTACTTGCATGGATTTTAATCATATGGTTGATACAAAAAGCACAAGACTGATCAACAATGCAAGGCCGCAAATGATTCAGCAAAATAATTCTAATAACACTCATGACATTAGCAATCTCTTTGAAATCACTCTTCTTCAGAGTAATCAAACTTTATCGAATGTGATTGTAAATCTATTTGACCTCCCCTATAGCTTCCACGCTTCTTTTTTGTTTTTTCATGTCGAAAGTCCCTACATAGAAGATATATTCAGAATTTCGTATAATCTATTAGTTTTTTTCAAGGCAAAGAATAGTAACAAATAATCCTTGGTAAGAAAACAGGCCATAATGTACTGTGATGATAGGGAGTAAAAGTTTCTAAAGAAGAGGTAAACTGATACTTTTACTTCCTCTACAGTACGATCAAGTAACTTTTGCTACAATTTACAAGGGAACTCAATAGCCCAAAACCAACTGTTTGTTCCATGAAAAAATCAGGTGTTTAATACGGCACTCTAAAAACTAATTGTAGTTTTACTTGAATGCAAATTAATCAGATAACCATTTTCAAACACATCCTTAGCAGCAAACTAACATTCACTTTTTTTTTGATGTAAATTAATAATACAATGTGTTTTATGATACTTCTAAATGCATGAAGGATCCGAGACATACCTCCCTCTCACTTGACCTAGAACTTCTTGTGCTTTAGCACCATATCCAACATCTGCCCCATCCTGCAGCGTGTAAAAGAAAACTCAAGTTCTTTTGTTGGGCCTTATTTGTACATAACCAATACAAAAATGACGCACACGACATGGAGAAAAATGGGCTCATCATATGAACTGTCTTTGTTTTTAGAACATTATAGTAAGTTCAAAAGGTTTGAGCATACCTTTAACGTTCATGTAAACAAAAGGATCATTATTACCTTCGCCCAGTATGAATTATCTTGCAATTTCTCATGAGCAAATTCCACTTCATCGATTTTCACCCTTTGAAATGCAGTTACTGTCTTCGGCTGCAAGTGCACAAACAATCAAAAACGTTTCTTCTGATTACCAATTTACCATACCTGTACAAGTTTCTCATGCTTTTGGTAGAGGTGACGATTTCAACCAACTGACTTATGAATGGCTCTAGGTACATAGCTTATCTCTAATGGGTCAATACTCAATCAGGTAAAACCAAAAACATTGGTATAAAGAGAAAGGGTCAAACAGCAGCTAACACCCAGATAGTAATCAAGTATGTTATTGTATAACCCATAAAACCTCCCAAATTAGATTTTAATTTATATAACTATAGTCATCATATTTGACATACTCATTGAATTAATAATTTTTTTTTTTTAAAAGGAAGAGACAAAAAGGTGTTTCGGCCCAGCTCAGCCCTGCCCAGCCTCATTTCAAAATGTACCGCATAGTTGCCTGCTTTGACATGACCCATTACACAATCTGACCACCTATTTAGCCACCTCTAACTAAACGAAAAGTAACACGAACCTCTGCCGAACCAATACGTTGCTTTTTCTCAGATTTCCGAGGTCCAGATTTTTCGACTTCATTTATCTCTGGTTTCTTGTTTTCAAGTTTATCACTTTCAATAACCTCGACTTCTTTAATAGTAGTATTAGTTTCTATCTTCGTAGACTGATCATCGTTATCATCAGAGATTGATCTTTTCCTTTTTTTAGAACTCTTCTTTTTTTCCTTATCCACATCTTGATCAACATCTCCATTTTCTTTGTTGCATACCTCCTGTTGAACTTCTTGGTTACTCTTTCTCTTTTTATCTTTCGATTTTTTCTTTGATTCAGTTACTTCCAATCCATTCACGTCCTCATCTATAGGCTTCTTTGGTGCTTCCAATTTTACTTCTTCGGTTTCATTTTTGCTTTTCTTCTTCTTTTCTGTTTTAGTTTCAGATTCAACAACTACATTTTCTTCAGTATGACCACTGCATACCTCCTGTTGATCTTCTTGGCTACTCTTTCTCTTCTTATCTTTGGATTTTTTCTTTGATTCAGTTATCTCCAATCCATTCACGGCCTCATCTATAGGCTTCTTTGGTGCTTCCAATTTTACTTCTTCGGTTTCATTTTTGCTTTTCTTCTTCTTTTCTGTTTTAGTTTCAGATTCAACAACTACATTATCTTCAGTTTGACCATTGCATACCTCTTGTTGATCTTCTTGGTTAATCTTGCTCTTCTTATCTTTGGATTTTTTCTTTGATTCAGTTATCTCCAATCCATTCACGGCCTCATCTATAGGCTTCTTTGGTGCTTCCAATTTTACTTCTTCCGTTTCATTATTGCTTTTCTTCTTCTTTTTTGTTTTAGTTTCAGATTCAACAACTACATTATCTTCAGTTTGACCACTGCATAACAGAAAAGCAATTACTTAAAATTTTCAGCAATTTGCTAAAATTCAATTGGTGTTACTAAGATTTTATTACAAGTTTCTTATTTAGAAATATTGCTACAAGATTCTTAAATTGTGGTCAATGTATAGGAAAAGAAGCAAAAAACATACATAAAAATTTGCAAAAATTATATAGGTAAACAAATTGATTATAAAGCAAAACAACTGTTCTTGATATCCTACCAGGCACTTAAGTATTTGTAGTAAATGTCCTCCAAAGTGGTTGAAGAAGCCTTCAACGTATCACTCTGCACCAAAAGCATAACCGTCAGAATTTTATGATTAGACACTAGTGCAAAAGGGGAAAACAGTTTTTCAATGAAACACAGATTCTAGTTCGAATCCATGAAACACTGCTTGCTCCAAACACTTCTGACTTCAAAAGCAAAAGTATTTAAAAATCCCATGAAAAAAAGAGTGAATAACTTTCTCTTCAATTAACAGTCATTATCTTGCCCTTCAAATGTGTCAAACAGTTTTACAGATGAAGTTAGTCTTAGTAATACTAAGGTTTGCATTGTTATTAGGAGCATAATATAAAAAAGCGCTTCCTTGTATCTAAGTCATTGCGAATTCAAAACACAAATTATTTTAAGGTCACAGTAAGTCAAATGGGTAGTCTTGAAATGTTGCTTCAAAGGACCTTTAATAAACTGAAATCATCAAGGTTGCAAAGAATATTAAACACAAAGTTGATAAGGACAGTCTTAATAAAACATTCGTAAAAAAACACAACCCACGATCAGCCATTTTTTCTTTAGTTTCTTGATTTCAGCCTCTAATGTATTGAAAACCACAACATGTTCTTCTGTATTTTTTGAAAAAATTGTACGGATGAGACTATTTTCGGATCACATGGTGTTTTTGAGAACTTTTTCCAAAACATTTGTAAACATACGAAGTCCGGTGTCTTAGACACCGGTCTTAGAGAAAAACAAACAAAGCCGGCAATCCCATCACCGGTCTTCAATTATGTGAATGGTGGCAAGCTAAACCCGGTGTCTAAGACACCGGTCTTCAAGTTTTGGTGGTGTTTTACATATTTTGCAACCTAACTCCACACGTGGTGTTTGCTCATTGGATCAATATTGAAGAGTGGTGTCTTAGACACCGGTTTTCTGCCAAGAAATTGTTCACACAAATCAAGTTGATATTTGAATGAATTTGAACGTTAATTTGTCTCACATATTAGTTATATATTCACATGGTATCACCAATATAAAAAGAACTTTATTTACAAAATTCTGTGAACTCCTTGAAACCGTATACACGTGGATCTAGCTAGTAGCATCGGGACACTAATACAATCATTGTTCATGATAACTCTCAACAGTCCACAGAAGATCCATTTTCCAATATCTACATGACATGTGTCTTAGACATATAGTATACGCTGCTCAAAAAATTGCAACCATGCCACATAGTTGAAGACCGGTGATGGAGTTGCCAACTTTACTTGTTTTTCTTAAGACACCGGACTTCGTATGTTTACAAATGTTTTGGAAAAAGTTCCCAAAAACACCATGTGATCCGAAAATAGTCCCATCCGTACAATTTTTTCGTATTTTTTGGTTTGGATCAATCTTCATTAACATACATATTAAAATCTGGCTTAAGTCATTCTTCTAAAAAAACTGATTGCTATTATCTATATACACTTACCTCCAACATATATATAAATATATATATATATATAATATATATATATATATATATATATATATATATAAACATTCCTACAACCTTAAAATGAACAAAAGTAACCCCAGAGATGGTTTAACAGACTACTGTAAATAAGTGCGTAACAAATAGCATTTGAACTTTTGATGTGAAACCAATCAGTCAAGCCTGTTGTAATCCAAAAACCAATCAACTAACTATTATTTAAAGGCAAAAAATCAAATTTTGACCGTCTCGCCGTCCATGATATGTTTCTCTTAAACTACCTTCAGGATCTACTCCCTCACATGCAACGTATATGGACTTATAATAATCAAAACCGTCAGATATTGGAAAAAGGCAACATAACCATAACACAGCACTTATCAAACTACAGCTTAGTAATACGTGGGCAACTTTTTAAAGTAACCCGTCCAGTTTATTTGTTCGTTTTTCTAACTCCAAAATTCAATACAAATACCCGTGCGTTAAACATAGCAAAGGCACTTGATCAAACTATCACCTTATCATTTAGAAAACATCGATAACCGCCAACACTAACCCGCCCACAAAACAATACGTGATAGATAATGCTCCTTACTAACTCAACAAAACCCGCTAAATTGAGTGTCCACCCGAAATAAAAACACAACCATATTTGCAAAAGTCTCCAAAACCAACAGAGCTATTTTAACTAATAACTATCACTTCTACACTTTCACTTTAAGATTTAAACATCTTTAATAGATATGTATGTTTTCAACCTTTTTTTTTATTTTCATGTCAAACCTAAGTAACTCCACTTATTTCTTATACAATAATCAATTACAAAGATATTATTTTCATAATAATATAAACAAATTACTAGTACTACTACTAGTAGCAGATATAAATGATACTAATAAATTAAAACATAATAATGAAGAAAGTAAGAAAAATATAAAGTACCTGAATTTGGGCTTCGGATATAAACCGTTTGTGTGTTTTGGAGAATCCACTGCGATGAAGATAGTCAAGAATTGCTTGATTAATCATTTCTTTAGTTTCTTGGCTGCCTGTCATTTTTTGACTAGTTGATTTAGTGGGAGGAAGGGAGGCTGACTACATACAAAGAAAGCAAAGGGTTTTATGGTCGTATGTTAATTTAGGGTTTTGGGGAATATGGGTCATACCCTTTTATTTATTTATTTACTTTTTGTAAAACAAATTTACTGGAGTAAATTACAGGAATTGACCGAATTGCCCCACGAGTTAATTACACGAGTCATAGCGTCATACTAAACCTGGCTATTTAAGACCACCCAAACTTATTCTGTTATTCGTGTGATCAAAGTTGTTTGTTTGTTTTTTTTTTCTTTTTTTTTTAAAATGATTAATTTTTCAAAATATTAACCTAAAAATCTTTTTAAAATCATATGAATGTGACAGATGGATTTCAATTGTTTTCTTTCCTAGTCTTATCCCTTAATTTTCACATGTCATCATCCAATAATAAATTAGGAAAATCTTTATTAGACTTATAAATTAGAAGGAGGATTAATCATTCCCCTCTCTTCTTTTTTTTCCGTTAGCACCTTTCACGTGCAAATCACTTGAGAAAATTCTGTCATTTAATATGTTTTTGAGTTCAATCCATTTTCAAAACAATAAAAAAAACTTAATTATTATTATTTTAGTAAGTGTTCATTCGTTTTTTTCCTTATTTGGGCTCGGGTCGATAGTCGACGTGGTAGTAATGTCCCGGAGCCCGGCTACCGACCCGAGGCGCCGATCGGGAAAGTCATAAAGGGATGTTTGATAATAATTATTATTTAATATATTAATTAATGAAAATCTTGCCCTTAGGCTTTAGCTCAAGTGGTGACGGGGCTTTGCCTTTTCTTTGGTGGTGTGGAGTTCGACTCTCACGCGATTGGAGAGTCTTGGTGTAATTTAAATAGGTTTAGGATATAGAATTTAGCCGTTCAAATAAAAGAAAAAATTAATGAAAACTTAATTTAACTTCGATCTTTGCCTCTTTCTATTTCTTTGTCTCCATTTATTTCTCCACCTATGACGTCGGGTTCGGGATAACCTATACCGACCCATACTCGGCCTAGTACCATCCCAAATTACGGGCCTGAGTTGAGATTAGTGACCTCATACTTTTTGTGGGTCGTGTTAGGTAGGGAAATTATAACTAACCATCCCCTGAACTCGAACTGATTAATAGTCGTTTTTTTTCTCACAACATGTCTTCGGTTCAAAAAATCATTAGTTAAACATCTTAAGGTAGTTAAAGAAATCATCGGAATTATTTAAGGCAGAACACATAAACCATGTACATCAAAGTAAAAAAAAACATATCATCCTCTCAATGCTCTCATAACCTAAAAAAAAAAAGCCTCATTCGTTAGTTTATAACCATTCATATCGTTATTTATTACATCAAAGAGGCTGTTGTATCCAGAACCACATGATAACAATCATGTAACATTAGCAAAATTCACTCGGACTGAAAATTAAACATTTGATACTTTCAAAATTCAGCTATCTCTCATAGATTAAAATTTTAACATATGGGGAATAAGGGATAGCTAGTATGTGATGAGGTGGATGCGACGAACGTTGATCGTAGAACCGAGTAAACCAAGAAATAAACTTTAAATGTCATATGAGAAAATGATATAATTGATGTATCATATTTTACACATCAACATAGACGTAGATATATTGTTTGTAATGTTGGATTCAGACCCAAGATTAAACACTCTCACACAATATATATAACACTCTATATGTATACGTATGGAGTAAATAAAACGGACAGAAAATTGGTTATGAGAAAAACGTCTCTTAACTATTAAAGAAGGGTTGCAAAAATCAATAAAGCAAATGGCTATTTATAGCCTACAAAGTTACAACGTGGAAACAAAATAAAAACAATAAACTACTAGTAAACTCCTAAAGAAATGGTAAACATGCCCAACGTGCACTCCTGGAAACTCGGTCAAACAAATACTTTCTCAACTTCATGCACGTTTCTTTATTAATTACCAGTAAAACCAAACCTAAATATAACACTATTAAGGTTGGCATATGATGTGTGAAATCTAGTTTAAAATTTATAACAAGATCTACCGCTAACTGACTACAACACACTTACGGGCAGTGTACCCGTTCGTATGTAATATAGCTAACTGGCAAGACCAGGATCGAACACAAGGACTGATTGTTGTACTAAAGGTTGTTAAAATGTAAATCAAGAGAAAGTTTGGATTGTGACCGAATTGTCACTTTGCGTTTCTGAAAGCTATGTAATCAACAAGTAAATAAAAGTACTCAACCGGCGTCAATCGAGAGCACACGAAAATAGTTGGAGTTGTGACAAATAATTAAAAAGCCATCTATGTCGAATCTGCTACACAAAAAGTCTAGGTTGCATATGGGTTAAGCTCAAAATTCTTTAATGTTGGTGATAATAATCGTGACAAGACAAAACACAACTGGCGTGCACTCCGTTTGTAAAATCGACTCAATCACCTAATCAATGCAATTTCTTGCAACAAGTGGTACCGCCACCCCTGCTACAATTCCTTGAACTAACTAGTTTAATTGATTATTTAAATAACAATTTTATCTTTGTGAAAGAAACGTGGTACCACCAACCGTTAAATCCACTTAACAAAGTAATTTCTATTCAACTTGTATCATTTACTATCATACCATGACCTAGCAAGAGTTATTCATAGACAAACAACTCAAATAATACTTGCATTCAACTAGTACCACTATCGAAGAACCAAATATCACCAAGAACACAAGTTTAAGTAGAAGAAATCACTTCATTAAGATCTTGACAAAATGTTAAGTAAAACCAACTTGAATTCAAAATATTATGCAACGATAACTAATTGTTTCACTTCATCTTCATAGATGTATAGAGATTTAGCTACTCATAATGAAAATAACTAGAGGTTCAAATAAAAAGGAGAACATAGTGTACCAAATATGAAGTAACAATCCAAATCGAGGTTACAACCGAGTCACAATCACTAATCTAGAATCAAAATTAATCTTCAAGTCTTCAAATGATGTTGGAGTAGTGAAAACCCTTAAAAAACCCTAAAAATCGTCTGGAAGAAAAGTGTGTAGGCTGTGGTATCCCAGATTAGGTTTAGGGTTGAGTAGAGGTTGGTATTTATACCCCAGGAGAGAGAAAAACATGTTGTCAGCTCGAAGTCGCGCCGCGAGGTACACGGGTAGCGCCGCGAGATCTTCCAAAATTCGAGCAGAGGACTGCAGACCAAAAACTCGCGCCGCGAGCTTCTTTTCTCGCGCTGCGACTTTTCTTGTGAGCTCGCGCCGCGAGGTTTACTGGTCGCGCCGCGACTTTTGCCTGGTTTCACCATTTTAACTCTGTTTTCGACCATTCTTCATCCGTTAGTGCCTTTGGACCATTCCTAAGTCGTTTTCTACCATTTGTGAGTGAAATACCTGCCTTAGACCTGAAATCACTAGCAAATACCATAAAGCACCACAAAACATGTATAAACGGCTATCAAACGTGTCTAAAACGTCCAAATAAGATGTGGAAAATATGTATATATTGAGACACATCAAACCTCCCCACACTTAAACCTTGCTTGCCCTCAAGCAAGTATTCACTTTAATCAATTCTCAATAACCCAACAATTCACAATTTCATAAAACAAAACATAGTTATAAGGGAAGTTTCCTACCAAGCGGTGTCGAATACCAAAAGCAAATGCCTTTAAAAACTAATGAGCAAAGTTTAAGACGAAATCAGAAAATTCGACTAATCTAGATCAAAACCATCTTTCGGTTACAATTAGAATCCTCCCTATGCTTGTGTTAACACCTCTTGAACATTTCTATCATTCCAATGGACCTTAGGCTCGTTCTTACTAAGCTATAATCTACTAGCAAGCATCAACATTATTATTGGCAACATAAGCAATATTCCACAATGATTATCGGTAATTGTCCACTTAAACACTCACGCCATTGGTTTTCCATAAGATTTTTATCACGTTATACTTATGAGTCCCTTGACAAAACATACTCCTGCGGTCTATAATTGCAACTCTATCCACACATCAGGTGATCATACGAAAGTGTACTTTAAGCGTCCGGCCAGCGTTCGCTACGGATACGTGAGTATCGTTAAGAGACATACGCCAGAACTCAAGGTTGGGTTGCATATCCAGAGACCATGCTCTAAACACTAATACATACGAGAACAAAAGGTTTTATAATTAAATACCCATGAGTTTCTATGAGACCCATGTAGCGAACTTTCGGGCAACTCATCCCAAGTTGGAAGCTTTAGGTGAGCTAGGTAAAACGAAGTTACCCCAAGGACCTACTTGTTCGAATCTCAAAGCCCACATTAGCATTAGACTATTGAAAATTGTTTTGCGCGTGTTCCCGCATGTGCCACCCGTTTGATGTCGCAGCACCCCAGACACTCCGATATAATGACCAAACATAATGACTAGAGCTACAACCTATAACATAAGAATTAAGGACCGGACATCCGGTGTGCCAACCATATGTTGAGTCAAATTACCACAAGCATATTTAATACATTTCGAGCTTTTCATGCACACAAGTTGCAAAATTCAAATGGAAAACCTCAAGCGGTGCCTACCAATACATCATCTAGTGAAGCTATTATTCACATTAAGTTCATCATTAAGGTATAATTCGCAAGCAACCTAGATTATTTGAAGTTCGGGACAAGCCTATGACCTCTTGGAACGATGAAATGCCACAAGCACTAGGAAAGGAAAGCTAAAGGTAAACAATCTCAAGTTTTATCCTAGATTAGCAAAATTCAAAGTCCTCATTTCTTGTCTTTGCACAAAACCTATAGCCTCAAAAATTTAAAAACATAACCAAAATGCTAGTAAAGGAAAGAAACTTCAAAAAATTTCATTTTTCCAATTTACCAATCCCCCTCCCCACACTTAAGTTGTACATTGTCCTCAATGGACGAATAACTAAGGCAAAAGATGGGAAAAAGGGGAAAATGCAAAATGTAGAAAGGAACAATGAAAAACCTCCGGGTGAAAGCAAGAATTCACCAATGCAAAGTTGAAGCCAAAATTAAGTGGGTGCTGAACTGACTGCCAGCATAAACCCGCTTGTTTATTCCAAAATTTCCAAAAGCAATCTTCCAGAATTCAACTTGCAAACCCAAAATTTTCACCTGACAATCACCATAAACAAAAGACCAAACAAACTACAGAGTTCATAAATAAGGGAAATACGGAAAATACTACAAATGTATCATCGCCTAAACGGCGGAATTACAACCAAATCGAAAAGAAATAAAGTTCAAAGTTGCAAAAGTTTCAAAAGTTAGAAAAGAAAATAGAGTAGATCAATCATCCTCCATGTCATGGGAAGAGGGAACACCGTCACCAGCATCAGGATCTGCCGGCTCACCAAATATACCCCTGTAAAAATCATAGGCGGGTCCGGAGTAGCGCTCCCCAGTCGTGTGTCTATAGGTCCCAAACTGGGGCCTATCCTGAATGCCCCCTGTGCTGCTGCCAGCACCTGCTGTGCTCGAACTCGGACCTGCCCAACCGGGCTGCTGTGGTGGATGCTGCTGACCTGGGTGCGGGCTGTAGAACCCAAAAGTGGTGCTGGCTGGCATGAAGATGGAAGGAGGACTAAAGGTCTGAGTAGGCGGTGGTGGAGGTGGGGAGTCCGGTCGGATCCAATGGTTGATGTAGGGGGACCAAGACTCGCACTGAAAGCCCATGCGGTTCACCTGGCTCCACATGGTCCTATGACCATCCATCATCATGTCCTGAGTGTCCTGGAGCTCCCGCTGATGTCCCAGGATCTCATCGAGCTTGGTTCCCCAACCTGCAAAATCATAAGCCGGGTAAGGGTTAGGCTGCTGCTCCATCTGGGGTGACGGCTCCACCCTCTGTCTCTGAGCCGGCGGCTCCTGCTCCTCATCCGAATGTAAATCCCTCGCGTTAGTACTCCTTATCAACTTTGACTTCTTCATCTCCGTAGTGTCAATCAGGGAGGTGTTCAAACAAAGAGTAATACCCGACCTACCCGCGGGTGTGTCACAACCAAGCCTCTCCACCATCTGGGTCACAAAATGACCACACAAATACCTATGCTCCCGAGACTTATACATATGTCTAGCCAAAATATACGGAGCACACCCGAACCAACCAGAAGAAGGGAGCTCCTGAAACTGCCTAAGCGAGATGTGAGCTTATCGGTTGCATTTCCCCGATGGAGAAATGAATAGGTGATCATCTTGTGAAGAATCCTCAGTCTCTTGGACCTAATGTCCGACACCTTGCTAACCCCTGAATAAAACCTGTCCTTCCCAGAAATGCCCATCCAATATGTGTTAAACGTCCCATAGTCCTCAAAGAATGAAAGAGCAAATTGACTCCTGTTTATAAACGGATATACCTCCCCATCCTCAAAATCCTGAATCTGGAACATTCCACATAAGTATCCAAACTCGGAAACAGTACAGTGGCGCTGTTTACCTCCCAACCTAAATTGTATTACCCGATCCTCCATAGGATCCTGTATGGGTAAGTCTTGCACCTGCAGTGTGGAGTAGAACTCTTGACACCACTCCTTCACCACCTCCTTTCTTAATTCAAAAATTCTGTTCCACATTGGAATACGTATCAACCGACCAGCCCTTTCATCCATAAACTCGGTCAAAAATATCTGTTCAAAATAACCCATGATGTAACATCCGTGAGTTTTGACCCGTTGACTTTATGTGTAATTTGGCTAACAATTTAAGTTAATGAAATATTTGGATCGTTTTGTGATTAAATGACAATGTGGTATGTTCGTCGGGTCGATAATATGTTTAATCAGTGTTTAAATGCCTAACGTTTTGTAATTTGGCTTGAGAAGGAAACGGGTCGGCCCGTGGGTCATCCACGACCCACCAGCCCCTTTATGACCCATTTCCTTTCCTTATCTCATTAGTTCACCACATATCTTTTTCTCTCTTCTCTTTTCTCTCTAAGTAAAAAGCAAGACCATCCATCTCTAGTTCTTCATTTTCTCTAGCATCATTTGGTGTTTTGGGTTGGGTTAACTCAGAAATCATTATCATCTTCATCTCATTTTCGTCTAGCAAAGGATTTAGTTGCTAAGTGCAAGCATTTTACCCATTTTGACCTAATTTCGGGTTTGAGCTCAAGAAGGAGTTTTGGTAAGTCAAATTCATCCCATCTTCACCTATTTATGCTTATTTATATGTTGTTGGCCGATTTAAAGTATTTACAAGTCTTAAATCGGGTCGAAATGAAATTAGGGTTCAATTAGGGTTTTGGTTTGGGTTGAATGATTTGGAAGTGTTCTTGATGTTTTGGAATGGAAATTTATAATGGGTTATGTGTATTTATGTTTAATGGCACTTAGTTAAGCTTCAAAATGAGTTTCAAACTCCTACAAATCGTTTTGGTATGGTTTGGGTCGAGTTTTGGTAGTTTTGGCTCATTTTCTGCACTTAAGAACTGCTGGTGCAGGTGCAGGAAGTTGTCCCACTGCGGCGCAGTGGCAGGACCTTGTCCCATTGCGGCGCAGTGGAAAAGCACTAACCTTTTGCTTCGATTAGCCTCACTGCGGCGTAGTGGCAAGGCAATGCCTTGACTGCGGCGCAGTGAGATAGTTCTGGGAATTTCGCGCGTCAGTTTTCAAACGTTAATAACTTTTGATCCGTAAGTCCAAATAAGTCGTATGATCCATCGTTGGAATCGTAAGAGAGTCCAGTTTCTCGTAGTAACCTTCATTTTGTATGAATCTTCGTACATTTCTAAAAATGTCGAGTCAAAGTGTTATGTTTCACACTCGGTAATGTTAAGAAAGTAATTGTGGGTTCGTGACGCAACTTAAACCTAAGGAACCAACTTATTTATGATTATAAAGTTGACATTATGATATATGACATGCTTTGATAGGTTGTGAACGCGTGGGGCCCAATACTCGCTATTAATCTTTTATTAACTCGACTTAAGCTTCTTTGCCGATCAAGGTGAGTTTCGTAGCTCCCTACTCGTTTGAGATTCGGGCTGAAAAGTGTAGGATTGACGTGTTTACTTGCATTTGTTGATTAATTGATGTGATGGTTCATTTCGTTTGGTTGACTTGGTTTATGTTTTGGTTAAGTATTCCATTAATATTAGGATAGACGTACATACATGGAAGTCGGTTATACCTTCAATGGGTTTTAGATGTGGTGGGAAGGCTGCGGGTGACCCTATATATAAGCATCTGGGACTCGAAGAAAGTAGAATCCTCTTAAGTGTATGTACGTATAGATTTGGTGTTGATATTGATTGTTGGTTCATGTTCATCGTATTGTGATTGTTGGGTTATGATTGATGCATTTTCGATTGATTGTAAGCATGCATACATTGTTGATAATCCCTCGGTTGAGGATTGCGTACATCCAAGTGTATAGATGTATACACTTATCTGATGGATGTTGAGTTCATGATCCCGAGTATATAGACATATATATCTCGATGTTTTTGAGATGCAGCCTGTGTCATTGCTATGACAGGCGGGTATCGTTGCATATGTGACTTGAGTTCACACATTGGGCATACATGTTGGCACTTTATGCATTTAGCACATTCATTGATATTTTTCATCTTTTGTGCTCATTTATTACACGCTTACTCGTTGTGTAATCTTGTTGTTGGACATTATTGTGATACTTAGAGGCTCACTGTAAGTCTTGTTTCGCCTCTATTTGTATATAGATATTGTTGATGGTTCCTTTTGGACCATTACTGCGAACTCACCAACCTTGTGTTGACTATGCTTAGTACACTTTTCAGGTAATCAAGTTATCCCCAGACGTGGAGTTTAGTTGCTTGCTTGCTGTAAAAACCCGGGCTTTGGACTTTATGGATCAAGGATTCATTGACCTTCTCTTTTGCATTATACTTAGGATCGATTTGCCATCTTCTGGATGTTCTTTTGTAACTTTGATGGTTATTTGCTCCTTATGTATTTTGGTACTTGCTTCGCTTTGTAATGGATTCATTGAATCTTTATTTGCATTTAGTTCTTGTCCTATTGTAATTCCACCTTGTGCTATATGATTTCTGTGATATTTCGAGCCTCGGCTTGGGGTGTTACACATGAGATCCGCCTCTCGAATCATCTCCCAATCCATGGTCCGAGGAGCGACCAATACATAATCCTGGATTTCACACAACCTGTTCAAGTAAGCCTGTCGCTCCCCTTTTGGAGCATTCGGAAACTTAAGCCATGGGTGGGTTGTTGGTTTCAGCGATCTAATCATGCTGCTCTGTCTTGCAGAGGGCGCCTTGTAGGTTTCATCCACGTAGTCAAACTCATAATCTTGTGGCCAAACGTTGCCCTCATACCTTTGTGGTCCCTGTTGCCTCCTGGCACCAAAACTCGCGCCGCGAGATAAGCGGCTCGCGCCGCGATCCTGTCATGTTTCTCACGCCGCGAGCTCGAGATCTCGCTCGCACGAGAAAAGTTTCTGATCTCGACACCCCTAATCTCGCGCCGCGACCTTGCCAAGTTGCTCGCGCCGCGATTTTGCTACCTCGTGTCCGCGAGATTAGTTTCTGACCTGAATGATCCACAACTCGCGCCACGAGCAGCCAACCTCGCGCCGCGAGTTGCGCTTGTTTCTCCACTTTCAGACTTTTCAACACTCATTTTCTCTTATCGGTTCGACCTGACGACTTATCACCTGTAGATCTCAACAAAACACATAAAAATAGAAAGCAAAATACTGAAAACAATAAAAATAATAAAAACACACGGGTTGCCTCCCGAGAAGCGCTTTATTTATTTACGAGTCATTAGCTTGACTCGATCAAACCTCAATGATTAACTAAGTTGGGGCCTTTAACCCCCCTCCCCACACTTAAGTTGTTGGGAGTTCCATCCTTAATAGGTGGAAAGCAATCATCTTTCATCTTTGTCCGAATCCAATCATTTGCTCTACCAAAAGCATCCACCTCCAACATCAACTCCTCTTTCTCTTTGGTTGACAAATTCGAACATAGTTCTTTTGACAACTTCATATTGCAATGAGAAACTGCGGACTTGACACGATCGTACAATTTACGGATCTTGGCACTTCGGCTACTTGTCGGTCGAGAATTAATCACAAGCGTTATCTTCCCCTTATCTCCTTTTTCATCCACTTCATCTTCCGACCGTTCATCAATCTGAGAATCACTAGAACTAACACAAACAGTCTCAATAGCATTAACAATGTTAGGTGAAGAAAACGAAGTAGTGTTCGAGAATTCTACCGATTCATCCCCCGTTCTCAATGTAAGCTTACCACGACCGACCTCAATGGTAGCATCGGCCGTAGCAAGAAATGGTCTTCCTAGAATAAGGGGCACGTTTAATGCCTCTCCCACATCAATGATGACAAAATCCACGGGAAACACCAAACCCCCCACTTCGACCAACACGTCTTCTAAAATACCCATAGGTCTTATAATAGATTTATCGGCCAATTGAATTTTCATGTTGATGGTTTTAGGTTTTCCTAAGTTCAGTTTAGCATAAATAGATGAAGGCATTAAATCAATACTTGCACCTGAATCTGTCAATCCCTTACTCACGGTTAAATCACCAATCTTACAAGGAACAGTAAAACTACCTGGATCTTTGCGCTTTTCGGGCAACTTACCTGCCATTGCCGCCGAACAAACACTTTCCAAAACGGTAGTCTCCACCTCAGCCAACTTTTTCTTGTTCATCAAGATTTTCTTCAAACATTTTGCATACCCTGGCATCTGCACAATTGCATCTAAAAACGGAATATTGATATGCAACTTCCTTAGATCACTTACAAATTTATCCATTCGCTCCTTCATCCTTTCCTTCATCAATCTCTGTGGAAAAGGAATCTTCGGTTGGTAGGGTTTCAACACGGGTTCCTTGATCGGTGTGGCTTTAGGAACCGAAGTGCTCTCCATCAGTGGTGACTCCATCTCTAGCTCGTCATCCAATCTTTCATCAATTTGCTCAACCTGTGGAGAAACGTTAGAAATTACCTTGCCGGACCGCGTAAATATGGCATTGACGGTTTCATTCCGGTGTTGGGGACCTTTGTATTTGTCATCCCCATTCCTCCATGAGCCTTTATCTTGATTCGGGTTTTGTTGGGTATTGCTTGGAAGAGTACCCGATTGCCTTTGTTGAGTGCCCATTCTATCAATTCTCTTTTCCAAGTTGGAAATCAAAGCATGGGTGTTGCGATTGCTAATGTCCAACTTGTCATGCAAGCTCCCGATCTTGTCATTCAAAAGTTTGGAATAGTTCTCCATTGAGATATTCCTTTTCTCTTGGGCCTCCTCTCGTTTGTCTTGTTTGTCAAGGAACTCGGCCATCATGGTCATGAGAGGTGATCCTTCGCCCTCGTCTTCTTCTCGCCTTGGAGGTGATGGTGGTGCTTGTTGTTGTTGAGGTGCTCCATGATTGTCATCCTTTTGCCACCTACCTTGAAAATTACCACCACGATTGTTAGAATAAGAATTAAAAGAGTTAGAAGGGTTACCTTGATATCGGCCTTGGTAATTGCCACCACGTTGAAAGAGAGGTTGGTATTGGCCTTGGCGTTGATTTTGCACAAAATTCACATCTTCCTTGACTACCGAATCACACTCGTCGGGATGATGTGGACCTCCACAATGAGTACATCCCCCGGCCATAATCTTCACATCTCGCTCAAGTCCACCAAAATTGTTCTCCACCATAGAGAACCTTTCATCCATTCGGTTTGAAAGTGCCCGAATTTCAGAAATTACCTCGGATGTTTCACCCTCATCAACTCTAGCTACTACCTTACGTGACCTCCTATCTCTATTTGAAGTCCTAGAAACTTGAGCTTTCGCCATATCCTCAAACATCTTCCAAAGCTCACTTGAGGTCTTGTAACTAATGCTACCTCCGCATGTCATTACCATCTTCTCATAACTCTCCCTATTCAACCCATCCATGAATATCCCCACAATCTCGGTGTCACTCACCCCATGCCCGGGACATTCCCACAGTAGATCTTTCATTCTTAACCAAGCTTCCACTATCGACTCATCCTCATCTTGCCTAAAAGATCTAATTACAAGTATGAGCTCTCTTTCCCGATTAGCGGGGAAGAATCTCTCAATCAACGCTTCCCTAACCGCACCCCAAGTAGTCAAACTATCTGGTGCCAAACCTTTCAACCATTTGTGATCCTCCCCCGTGAGAGACATGGGAAAAAGCTTCATTTTAACGTTGTTGGCCTGATTTTCCCCATAATTGAATAAGTTGCAAATCATCTCAAACTTGTCAAGATGCTCATGAGGGTCCCTTTTGTGCCTTCCGTCAAAGCACAAATCTTTAACCATTTGCAAGTGATTGCCTTTCACCGTGAAGGTGTCAATTTCGGGTGCACGAATGGCCGATTGGCGAGATGTTGGTATGGTTCGAGGAAGGTCCTCGATCTTCATGTTGAAAAGATCGGGAGGGTTTTGTTGTCCGGCCATGTTAACGGTGGTTTTCGGTGATTCGGGTGGGGTAGGTGTTTTATCGGAAAGTGGTTCTTCTTTTTCGGAATGGTATCCCCACTCGTTACTTCCCGACTCGTAATAAGTCTCGTGAAGTATGTGGTCGGATTTGGGTCTAGGAGTGGTGTCTATGAAAAAGGGGTCGGAAGTTGATGGTTGTGATGTTTGTGTTTTGGTGCGCTTTTTGAGTTTTTCGGGATTGGATGTGGCCTTCACTAATGGTCTCCTAGAAGTTCGAGTGTTCATCCACTACCTGTGAATAATCTGTGAACACAACACAACAAACAAACCTTAATAGCACCTGGGGTACAATTAAAGCAAAATAAAATGAAATAAAGCAAGTAACTTCTCCGTGCAAAGCACGAAAAAGGATCGATTCACAGAATCTCAACCAAAAGTACTTAAAATCAATCCCCGGCAGCGGCGCCAAAAACTTGATGTGTGAAATCTAGTTTAAAATTTATAACAAGATCTACCGCTAACCGACTACAACACACTTACGGGCAGTGTACCCGTTCGTATGTAATATAGCTAACTGGCAAGACCAGGATCGAACACAAGGACTGATTGTTGTACTAAAGGTTGTTAAAATGTAAATCAAGAGAAAGTTTGGATTGTGACCGAATTGTCACTTTGCGTTTCTGAAAGCTATGTAATCAACAAGTAAATAAAAGTACTCAACCGGCGTCAATCGAGAGCACACGAAAATAGTTGGAGTTGTGACAAATAATTAAAAAGCCATCTATGACGAATCCGTTACACAAAAAGTCTAGGTTGCATATGGGTTAAGCTCAAAATTCTTTAATGTTGGTGATAATAATCGTGACAAGACAAAACACAACCGGCGTGCACTCCGTTTGTAAAATCGACTCAATCACCTAATCAATGCAATTTCTTGCAACAAGTGGTACCACCACCCCTGCTACAATTCCTTGAACTAACTAGTTTAATTGATTATTTAAATAACAATTTTATCTTTGTGAAAGAAACGTGGTACCACCAACTGTTAAATCCACTTAACAAAGTAATTTCTATTCAACTTGTATCATTTACTATCATACCATGACTACTATCATACCATGACCTAGCAAGAGTTATTCATAGACAAACAACTCAAATAATACTTGCATTCAACTAGTACCACTATCGAAGAACCAAATATCACCAAGAACACAAGTTTAAGTAGAAGAAATCACTTCATTAAGATCTTGACAAAATGTTAAGTAAAACCAACTTGAATTCAAAATATTATGCGACCATAACTAATTGTTTCACTTCATCTTCATAGATGTATAGAGATTTAGCTACTCATAATGAAAATAACTAGAGGTTCAAATAAAAAGGAGAACATAGTGTACCAAATATGAAGTAACAATCCAAATCGAGGTTACAACCGAGCCACAATCACTAATCTAGAATCAAAATTAATCTTCAAGTCTTCAAATGATGTTGGAGTAGTGAAAACCCTTAAAAAACCCTAAAAATCGTCTGGAAGAAAAGTGTGTAGGTTGTGGTATCCCAAATTAGGTTTAGGGTTGAGTGGGGGTTGGTATTTATACCCCAGGAGAGAGAAAAACATGTTGTCAGCTCGAAGTCGCGCCACGAGGTACACGGGTAGCGCCGCGAGATCTTCCAAAATTCGAGCAGAGGACTGCAAACCCAAAACTCGCGCTGCGAGCTTCTTTTCTCACGCCGCGACTTTTCTTGTGAGCTCGCGCCGCGAGGTTTACTGGTCGCACCGCGACTTTTGCCTGGTTTCACCATTTTAACTTTGTTTTCGACCATTCTTCATCCGTTAGTGCCTTTGGACCATTCCTAAGTCGTTTTCTACCATTTGTGAGTGAAATACCTGCCTTAGACCTGAAATCACTAGCAAATACCATAAAGCACCATAAAACATGTATAAACGGCTATCAACCGTGCCTAAAACGTCCAAATAAGATGTGGGAAATATGTATTGTAACATCCCAAAACTTAATCGTATGTGTTGACTAACGTCGTTAGGTCAAATTCTAAGTCCGTGATAAGTTATGTGGTAAAAATGTGTGAAATACGAAGGTTTATGTCTATGAAGTGACATTTAATGAAGGGATAATGTTGTATATGGTCAATAATGTAGTTTGTGACCAATAATGAAGGATTTGGAAGTCTAGGGACTAGTCTTGACATATGGGTAAAGTTAAAAACGGGTTTAGGGTGGGATTAGCCTAATCTAGGGTTAGTTTCCAGCCTAAACATAATTAAAAGACAAACACAAAGTATATTCCAAACCTTTCTTGAATCCTTTAGCAAAATCTACAAGTTTTGGGTCATACAATCAAGTGTTTTGCATTGAATCTGTTTGGCTATCATTGATGCAGGTAATCCACGATTATTATTTGTATTTCAGATTCAAAGGTCATATATTAACGAATTAAATCTGATTTTTGAAAGGGGTTTTGATTAAGTTAGGGTTTATATTATGTTTAAGCCAATTAATGTTCTAAACGATGTCAAACGAGTTTGTAATCGATCTTGATGATCAAAAGAGGTCTATGTATGTCAAAAACATGTTTTGGGTGAAGCCAAAGTTGATTGATTTCTGGAAAAATGAAGAACGAAGTCGTTTTATGAATTCTGGTCGAAAATAAGCTTAAATCCGTTTGCTGATGACAAATTCGTTCCTGCAAATCTAAATTCGTTTGCCCCAACGAAGTTTAACTTCGTTTGAGGCCAAATTCGTTTGATGTTGACAGCCTAAAATCATTTGGAACTAATTTCGTTTGATAGGAGCTTATGTTCGTTTGTCAAAATGAAACTCAAATTCGTTTGCTCATATGAAGTTCAAATTCGTTTGCTCATATGAAGTTCAAATTCGTTTGTTGAACAAATTCGTTTGTAGAAGTTAATTCGTTTGAATGAATTCAAATTCGTTTGTATATGAAGTTAAATTCGTTTGTGAATAAATTTCGTTTGATAGGAGCTTATGTTCGTTTGTCAAAATGAAATTCAAATTCGTTTGTATATGAAGTCTAAATTCGTTTGCATATGAATTCAAATTCGTTTGTATATGAAGTTCAAATTCGTTTGCTCATATGAAGTCAAATTCGTTTGCTCATATGAAGTTCAAATTCGTTTGTATGAAGTCAAATTCGTTTGCCTATGAAGTCAAATTCGTTTTATGAAGTCAAATTCGTTTGCTCATATGAAGTCAAATTCGTTTGTATGAAGTCAAATTCGTTTATATGAAGTCAAATTCGTTTGTTATGAAGTCAAATTCGTTTGCTCATATGAAGTTCAAATTCGTTTGTTATGAAGTCAAATTCGTTTCCATATGAAGTCAAATTCGTTTTATGAAGTCAAATTCGTTTGCCATATGAAGTCAAATTCGTTTGTTATGAAGTCAAATTCGTTTCCATATGAAGTCAAATTCGTTTTATGAAGTCAAATTCGTTTGCCATATGAAGTCAAATTCGTTTGTATGAAGTCAAATTCGTTTATATGAAGTCAAATTCGTTTGTTATGAAGTCAAATTCGTTTGCTCATATGAAGTCAAATTCGTTTGTATGAAGTCAAATTCGTTTATATGAAGTCAAATTCGTTTGTTATGAAGTCAAATTCGTTTGCTCATATGAAGTTCAAATTCGTTTGTATGAAGTCAAATTCGTTTCCTATGAAGTCAAATTCGTTTTATGAAGTCAAATTCGTTTGCTCATATGAAGTTCAAATTCGTTTGTTATGAAGTCAAATTCGTTTCCATATGAAGTCAAATTCGTTTTATGAAGTCAAATTCGTTTGCCATATGAAGTCAAATTCGTTTGTATGAAGTCAAATTCGTTTATATGAAGTCAAATTCGTTTGTTATGAAGTCAAATTCGTTTGTATGAAGTCAAATTCGTTTTATAACCTAAATTCGTTTTATGAAGTCTAAATTCGTTTGTATATGTAGTTAACAAAGATACGTGTGACAATGTGTGAACTAATGCAGGATAGGCACATTTAGGATGATTATCCTAATTAATATGAAGTCGAAATGTAGTATATGTGTGAACGTGTGATGTGTGTTGTGCCTAATAAAACTTGTCTAATAATGAAGATTGTTTTAATTGGACAAATGCTTTTAATTAAGTGTTATCTTACTTAGCTATTCTTATAGCTAACACTTGCTTCTTTAATGTGGTTGTTCCCTCAGGTTTAGCTTGATGGAATTAGACGAAGGATGTGTGAGCTTGGGTAGATTCATTGAAGGAGCCTTAGTTATCCATAGACGATTCTTTGCTTAGACATTTATTTACATTTCGTACTTAATGTCGAATTTATGTTGTGACATGTGAACGGTTGTTTTATGTTGGGCAACCGTTGGGTTTTCATTTGAACTATTGTTTGATATGGCATGTAACACCAAATAAATGCAGCAACCGAAATGTTTTTATCGGTTTTGACTTTTACAGTCTTTACTTCCGCAATTTAACACCGTTAGGTGAAAAGTTTTGAAAACCCATATTTTTAAACGACGGGTGTTACAAGTTGGTATCAGAGAAGTGGTTTAAGTGAACCAAGGCCTATTAACCATAGGATTTGGACTTAAACTTAAGATATGCATGCTAGGTATTTGTAGGATGCCTTAGTTTTAATGAAAGATGATATAGGATGGGTTGGGACGAGTGCGAGTGTGATAGGGCTTATGAGATGTTTACGTTACGATGATATGTTTTAGCCTTATCTTAACAAGCATTTTGCTTTAATTTGCGCTTATCGACTCTACCTTTTTATTAAAGGAAAATGGTTAACACTCGCAACCGCAACTTCCGACGTGATGGAGCTACTGCTAGCATTACCCCACCTGTCCATCCAGGTGCAGGCGCTGCAAATGCTGCTGCTGCTGTTGCAGCCAATGCAAATAGAAATCGAGGAAATCCCCGCCAGGTCAATCAGCAAGGCTCATTGGGTCCTATGCCTCCACCTCCCGGCAATCCACCTAGGGTTAACGAGGAAGTGGTGGAACAAATCCCTAACGCGGCTGAGTTGTACAATCTCGTACGGACTCTCCAGACCCAATTGGCCCAGACACAGGAACAATTGAACAACGCGCTTGCTGAAAATGCTGAAGGAACTAATGGCAACTATTCAGTGCCTTCTCACCACTCTGAGCCACCGGTCGATGATGTTGTTGTTCCCCCTGCAAATGCCGTTGTGGTTACTCCTAATGTCGTTCAAGCCCCTCGGTTTAAGTTTGAAAGTTTCCAGAAGTGTGGAGGTCAGAAGTTTGATGGAACCCTTAATGCAGTGGGTTGCATGGAATGGCTCGATGATACGGAGATGGTCTTTGAAGCCTGTGACTGTCCCGAGGATAAGAAGGTGTTGTGCGCTAGTCGAATGTTGAAAGAAGGTGCTCGGGATTGGTGGAAGAGCATTACTATTTCGATGACTCCAGCTATGGTATCTGCTATCTCGTGGGCTAACTTTAAGCAGAAATTCATTGAGGAATATATTGGGGTTCATGAGCAGCGTAAGATGGAAAAGGAGTTTCGTGCCTTGACGGCTGAAGTCGGGAAGGTTAACGAGTATGCTCGTTCCTTCATGGAGAAGATGAAGTTCGTGGGTCATTTATTCCGTACTGATGCGGATCAGGTTGCTTGCTATGTTGATGGTTTGCCTCCGAGTTATCGAGGTATCTGCAGGCAGCACAAGACTCTGACTGAAGCTATCAAGGAGTCTAAGAAGCTTGACGATGATTTCGCTTCGGACAAGAAGGTTGAGAAGAGTGATGATAAGAAGTCGGGGTTTAAAAGAAGGTCAAATTGGTCTTCCAATAACAATAATAATAAGAAGTTCCGTGGAAGTGGTAGTTCGAGTGGTGACAAGGATAAAAAGAAGAATGGTTCATGGTGTACATTTTGCAAGACAATTCATGAAGGGCATTGTACCGACAAGACAAGAAGGTGCCATAAGTGTGGGAAGTCGGGACATCTTGCCACTGAATGTAGGGACAAGACTCGTTGCTACAAGTGCCAAGAAACGGGTCATCTCATTGCCGATTGTCCACAGATGAAGAATGTTGGAAAGAAGACCGCCACGACAGCAACAAAAGTGAGAGCTCTTCAAATGACGGTTGATGACGCAAGGAACAACGATGAAGTGGTATGTGGTACTTTCCTTGTTAACTCAAAGCCTGCCTCTGTTTTATTTGATTCAGGTGCAAATAGGTCGTTTGTGTCCACATTATTTGCTCCTAAGCTAGAAAGAGTCACTACTCCCTTAGATTGTTCATTAGAGGTAGAAATTGCTAATGGTACGGTTAATAATATACGTGTGGGTTATGACGATTGTGACATTGAGATTGAAGGTCGTTCTTTTCCAGTCCAACTATTGCCTACTACCTTAGGTGGTTTTGATGTAGTGATTGGTATGGATTGGTTGGCTAGAAATGAAGCTAGTATTTTATGTTCCCAAAAGATAATTCGATTGCCTATGTCCGAGGGTAAAGTGATAACGGTGTATGGAGACAAGAAGAGAGGAGGAATAAAGATTATTAGTATGATGAAAGCTATTAAATGTATAAGGAAAAACAAGAGCCATTTCTTGGCTTATGTCATTGATGCAAGAAAAGAGAAGTCTTCAATCGCTAGTGTTGATGTAGTATCCAATTTCCCCGATGTGTTTCCCGATGATCTACCCGGTATTCCTCCCGATCGTGAAGTTACTTTTCAGATAGATCTTATTCCCGGTGCTACACCCGTTGCTAAAGCACCTTACCGATTAGCTCCTACAGAAATGAAGGAATTAATGACGCAACTTCAGGAGTTACTTGACAAGGGGTTCATACAACCTAGTTCCTCGCCTTGGGGAGCTCCGGTTCTCTTTGTTAAGAAGAAGGATGGATCGATGCGCATGTGTATTGACTATCGTGAGTTGAACAAACGAACGGTCAAGAACAAGTATCCTCTCCCGAGAATTGATGATCTTTTTGATCAACTACATGGTGCTTCGTATTTTTCAAAGATTGATTTGCGGTCCGGTTATCATCAGTTGAAGGTAAAGAAGGAAGATGTAGCAAAGACAGCTTTCCGGACTAGATATGGTCATTATGAGTTCTTGGTCATGCCATTTGGGTTGACCAATGCTCCAGCCGCGTTTATGGACTTAATGAATCGGGTATGCCGCCCCTTTCTAGATCATTTTGTTATTGTGTTTATTGACGATATTTTGATCTATTCTAAGTCAGAGGATGAACACCGTGAGCATTTGAAAGCAGTTTTGGAGGTGTTGAGGGAGAAGAAGTTGTACGCAAAGTTTTCTAAATGTGAGTTTTGGCTCCGAGAAGTGCAGTTTCTTGGTCATGTTATTACATCAGAAGGTATTAAAGTAGATCCTTCAAAGATTGAAGCTGTTTCAAAGTGGGAGCAGCCAAAGACTCCTACCGAGATTAAGAGTTTTCTTGGTTTGGCTGGGTATTATAGAAGGTTTATTCAGGATTTTTCCCGAATAGCCAAGCCTATGACGGAATTAACAAAGAAGGGTGTGAAGTACGAGTGGACTGAAAAGCAGGAAAATGCATTCCAAACGTTGAAAAAGAAGTTGTGTGAAGCTCCTATCCTTGCCTTGCCTGAAGGTACTGATGATTTAGTGGTATATAGCGATGCTTCTATTACGGGTTTGGGTTGTGTCTTAATGCAGAGAGACAAAGTGATTGCCTATGCTTCACGTCAGTTGAAGCCTCATGAGAAGAATTACCCTACCCATGATCTTGAGCTAGCGGCGGTTGTGTTTGCATTGAAATTATGGAGACATTACTTATATGGTACTAAATGCACACTTTTCACCGACCATAAGAGTTTACAATATATGTTTACTCAAAAGGAGATGAATGTGAGACAAAGAAGGTGGATGGAATTACTTAAAGACTATGATTGTGAAATCAAATACCATCCGGGTAAAGCCAATGTAGTGGCGGATGCACTAAGTAGGAAAGTGCAAAGCTCTTCTTGTAAGTTGATGAGCATGCAAGTTCAAGCCAAGTCGGGTCTATTAGATCGAATTAAAGAAGCACAAGAGATGGCATTAATGAAGGATAATATTGATAAAGAGAGTATTGGGAAGAAGAAACGACTTGTGATGGAGACTAATAGCCGTGGGTTTAAAACATACAAGGGTCGTATTTGGGTGCCACTGCTTGGTGGTAACCGAGAGTTGATCCTTGAAGAGGTCCATAGAAGTAGGTATTCGATGCATCCCGGTGTCACCAAAATGTATGCAGATTTGAAGCCGATTTATTGGTGGCCGGATATTAAAGGTGAAGTAGCTCATTTTGTAGCAAAGTGTTTGACATGTGCACGTGTGAAAACGGACCATAAAAAGCCGTATGGTTTGTTGCATCAATTAGACGTTCCCGAGTGGAAATGGGATCATATCACGATGGACTTTGTAACGAAGCTACCGAAAACGCCGAAAGGGAATGATATGATTTGGGTGATTGTAGATAGATTGACGAAGAGTGCTCATTTTCTAGCTACCCGACAAGATGTGCCTTTAAAGAAGATGGCAAAGATGTATATAGATGAAGTTGTCTCGAAACATGGAGTTCCATTGTCTATTGTCTCGGATAGGGACACTAGATTTGTGTCTAAATTTTGGAAGGGTCTTCAACGAGAATTGGGTACTAGAGTGAACTTGAGTACCGCCTATCATCCTCAAACCGATGGGCAAAGTGAGAGAACCATCCAAACCTTAGAGGATATGTTGAGAACGTGTGTACTAGACTATGGTGGAGCATGGGATGAACACTTGAAGTTGATTGAATTTGCTTATAATAATAGTCACCATGCAAGTATTGGAATGCCACCATTTGAAATGTTATATGGAAGGAGATGTAGGACTCCAAGTTGTTGGATGGAGCCCGGTGAAAAGCAGTTAACCGGTCCCGAAATTATTGAAATCTCCGCTGAGAAAGTTAATGTAGCTAAAGAAGCTTTACGTGTGGCCAGAGAAAGGCAGAAAACTTATGCAGATAAGAAAAGGAGACCAATGGAGTTTAATGTAGGTGACTTAGTGATGCTGAAAGTGTCACCATGGAAAGGAGTAATCCGATTTGGAAAGAAGGGCAAGTTGAGTCCAAGATTTATTGGACCTTTTAAAATCTTGAAACGCATTAAGGATGTAGCATATCAGTTGGAATTACCTCCAGAATTGGATGGAATTCACAACACCTTTCATGTATCCTACCTAAGGAAGTGTTTAGCCGAGGAGTCAAGTGTGATTCCAATTCAAGATGTGAGCATTGACCCAATGAAGAAAATGGTTGAAGAACCAGTGGCAATACTTGGAAGGAAGCAAAAGAAGTTACGCAGGAAAGTGATAGATCTTGTCTTGATAAAGTGGAAGCATAATCATGGAGAAAGCTTGACTTGGGAAACTGAAGCAGTAATGAAGGAGAATTATCCCGAGTTGTTCCTTAATGATGAGATTCCGGGGACGGAATCCTCTTAAGGGGGAGGTAATTGTAACATCCCAAACTTTTCTTTAAGATTTGACTAACGCTGTTAAGTCAACCTCATGTGTGTCGTTAAGTCTAGTGTGAATATATGCATATACGTAGTTAATGTGTGTTATGTGTGAGGTTTGAAAACCTAAATGTTAATGTAGTATAAATGTGTGAAATACGAAGGTTTATGTCTATGAAGTGACATTTAATGAAGGGATAATGTTGTATATGGTCAATAATGTAGTTTGTGACCAATAATGAAGGATTTGGAAGTCTAGGGACTAGTCTTGACATATGGGTAAAGTTAAAAACGGGTTTAGGGTGGGATTAGCCTAATCTAGGGTTAGTTTCCAGCCTAAACATAATTAAAAGACAAACACAAAGTATATTCCAAACCTTTCTTGAATCCTTTAGCAAAATCTACAAGTTTTGGGTCATACAATCAAGTGTTTTGCATTGAATCTGTTTGGCTATCATTGATGCAGGTAATCCACGATTATTATTTGTATTTCAGATTCAAAGGTCATATATTAACGAATTAAATCTGATTTTTGAAAGGGGTTTTGATTAAGTTAGGGTTTATATTATGTTTAAGCCAATTAATGTTCTAAACGATGTCAAACGAGTTTGTAATCGATCTTGATGATCAAAAGAGGTCTATGTATGTCAAAAACATGTTTTGGGTGAAGCCAAAGTTGATTGATTTCTGGAAAAATGAAGAACGAAGTCGTTTTATGAATTCTGGTCGAAAATAAGCTTAAATCCGTTTGCTGATGACAAATTCGTTCCTGCAAATCTAAATTCGTTTGCCCCAACGAAGTTTAACTTCGTTTGAGGCCAAATTCGTTTGATGTTGACAGCCTAAAATCATTTGGAACTAATTTCGTTTGATAGGAGCTTATGTTCGTTTGTCAAAATGAAACTCAAATTCGTTTGCTCATATGAAGTTCAAATTCGTTTGTTAAGGAAAGTCCAAATTCGTTCCAGTTAACCTAAATTCGTTTTATGAGGTCTAAATTCGTTTGGCAAACGAAGTTCATCTTCGTTTGAAGCCAAATTCGTTGGTTAAATTCGTTTTGAAGCTAAAGTGAGGTTTAAGAACAAAACTAAGTTCGATAAGGTCCCAAATGACTTATATTTTATATGTTAATGTACGATAGGTGTCGGGGATTACTATTAAGCACTGTTAGCTTTTGTTTGCGCGCGTACACTACTACCAGGTAAGATACACTACTTTGACACGCTGGGGGATCAACTAAAAGCTGGTTTCAAATCGTAAACACTTCCATTCGGTATCTTTATATTGCATGTGGGCATATGGGTTACTTGGGAGGTATTATGGGTTATGCAGTTGACCATGAGACCTGAGATGCAGTCCCTATTGTAGTGTAATGTAGTATTGCTTAATGTAGTATGTAGCTATGCAGTTGATGTAGTTTAATGAAGTATCTTGATATGCATGATATATAGAAATGAAGTTGATGTGTGATATGCATGCTTGACTTGTACGCCTAGTTCACTAGACTTGCTAGGTTACTATGTCACTTGCACGTTTAAGGATCCAAACGTAATGAAGTTAAAGTGTGTGAATGTCTGGGAATGTGTGTTACCTAGACTATATGTGTGTGAATGTTTGGGAATGCAGGGACCCAATCTATATGTGTGAAATTGAGCTCATAAAACTAATGCAGGGAAAGTGTTAAGCTTAACCCGTACTTGTCTTAGCCGGATGAGTGCGTTGATGCAGTTGTTGCTTGGGTGGCTCCTCGCAACATGGTCTTTATAACGCAGGGCGAGTAATACGAGAGGTTTGACCAACCTCCACATACGGATTACTCTTGGATTGGCTTGCCACTCCTTAACGACGTAAGATGAGTAGTCTTTTGACTGATCATCCAGTCGGGTGTGATGCAGGGCACACTTATATGCAGTTAACAAAGATACGTGTGACAATGTGTGAACTAATGCAGGATAGGCACATTTAGGATGATTATCCTAATTAATATGAAGTCGAAATGTAGTATATGTGTGAACGTGTGATGTGTGTTGTGCCTAATAAAACTTGTCTAATAATGAAGATTGTTTTAATTGGACAAATGCTTTTAATTAAGTGTTATCTTACTTAGCTATTCTTATAGCTAACACTTGCTTCTTTAATGTGGTTGTTCCCTCAGGTTTAGCTTGATGGAATTAGACGAAGGATGTGTGAGCTTGGGTAGATTCATTGAAGGAGCCTTAGTTATCCATAGACGATTCTTTGCTTAGACATTTATTTACATTTCGTACTTAATGTCGAATTTATGTTGTGACATGTGAACGGTTGTTTTATGTTGGGCAACCGTTGGGTTTTCATTTGAACTATTGTTTGATATGGCATGTAACACCAAATAAATGCAGCAACCGAAATGTTTTTATCGGTTTTGACTTTTACAGTCTTTACTTCCGCAATTTAACACCGTTAGGTGAAAAGTTTTGAAAACCCATATTTTTAAACGACGGGTGTTACAAGTTGGTATCAGAGAAGTGGTTTAAGTGAACCAAGGCCTATTAACCATAGGATTTGGACTTAAACTTAAGATATGCAATGTTTTTATCGGTTTTGACTTTTACAGTCTTTACTTCCGCAATTTAACACCGTTAGGTGAAAAGTTTTGAAAACCCATATTTTTAAACGACGGGTGTTACAAGTTGGTATCAGAGAAGTGGTTTAAGTGAACCAAGGCCTATTAACCATAGGATTTGGACTTAAACTTAAGATATGCATGCTAGGTATTTGTAGGATGCCTTAGTTTTAATGAAAGATGATGTAGGATGGGTTGGGACGAGTGCGAGTGTGATAGGCATGCTTGACTTGTACGCCTAGTTCACTAGACTTGCTAGGTTACTATGTCACTTGCACGTTTAAGGATCCAAACGTAATGAAGTTAAAGTGTGTGAATGTTTAGGAATGTGTGTTCCTATGTTCATCACGGTCACCCCCGTTGTCTTGAACGGTACACCCCGTTTCTCTCACGACAACACTTGACCCGAACAACCCACTGTCTTCATCAAACTGTTGCTGTTTATGTGTTCCAAACTTTGATCAAAACATCACAGCTTCTGTTGAACCCAAAACTCGGTTCTCTCTTTGCTGCTCCATTTGCCCGGCAGCCTAGGCGACCCCTCTCTCGAAACCGACTCTCAAAACGCCCTCTTTCTAAGCCTCGCTCTGATACCAAATGTTGGATTCAGACCCAAGATTAAACACTCTCACACAATATATATAACACTATATATGTATACGTACGGAGTAAATAAAACGGACAGAAAATTGGTTATGAGAAAAACGTCTCTTAACTATTAAAGAAGGGTTGCAAAAATCAATAAAGCAAATGGCTATTTATAGCCTACAAAGTTACAACGTGGAAACAAAATAAAAACAATAAACTACTAGTAAACTCCTAAAGAAATGGTAAACATGCCCAACGTGCACTCCTGGAAACTCGGTTAAACAAAGACTTTCTCAACTTCATGCACGTTTCTTAATTAATTACCAGTAAAACCAAACCTAAATATAACACTATTAAGGTTGGCACATCATACGTGACCCATGCATATGCTGGACCCGTGACCCGTAACTTGTGAATGACCCGATTAACCCAACATGTAAGGTATTGAGTATTGACAGAGAAGAAGTACTAATGCGCGTGCGGAGGACCCAAATTCATGCCATTGTCTTCTATCATAAAACGCTTTTCAATTTAGGATCCTTAATTAATCTTCACTTTTAAGAAGACGAGTCATATGCCCGCGCAATGCGGCGGTATAATTGGGGTACGAAACTCGGAAATCAGGATCGATGAAGGAAGGAGTTCTGATTTTCTAAAACTCGAATTGAAACCCGCGCAATGCGACGACAAAAACTTACAAAGCAATATGCCATGATAACGATAATTTACAAAGTGAGACTTATTTTCCTTTAGTTAGAACTTTTGTTCAAAAAATATAACCATTAAACAGGTGAACATATAACTATAAAAGTTATAATTATCAACTTATTAAAAAAAATTACATACTCTTTGGACCCCACATTATATTTGTTAAAAACATAATAATTTGTACATCTGCTTATAAAAACTAAATTTATTACTAAGAAAATAAACCTCTATTTTTTGTATATATTTATAGAAATAATAATATCTACTTGTATAGCTAATATCTTATATTTATATGATGATTGCCTACTTTTTACATATTTATCAGTTAAAAAAAAAGTTCATTAATAGTTAACTAAAGTATTTATAAAGTGGACCACGTACCTCTCTCCTTTGGTCCACATACCTACCTCTTTCCTTTTACATAGTTATTATTGATGCCTTCTCCCCAATTTTGACCTTTACTGCCAACTTATTCTCATTCACATTTTATTTTATTTTATTTTCCAACTCCTCAAGAAATTATTCTTGTTATACTCGTCTGATGATGTTTTTGAAGGCTTGAGATCGCAAACACATTATCAAATACTACCTATAAGAAACCCATCACCGCCGCCGGAAATCACCACCCAACACCGCCGGACATCACCAACCACCACCGCCTGCACTACATCAACATCATCATACGCCACCACATAAGGGAGAAACACCAGATCTGGCAACAATCGACCGAATCCTCACCGATTTGACCTTTTTTATAATATATAATATCTATATCATCACCAACATCATCACCATCTTGGTTTTTTAAGAAACCCACCACCGCCGGCCATCACCAATCACCACCTCCTGCAATGGGTTTGTTCGCGATTGAATTCTGATTCGATTGCAATGGGTTTCGTGTCTTAATTCGAAAAAGCGAAAGAGTAATCACGTTTTTCACTTTTCCGGCGAGTTTTTGAATTTTCCGGCGAACCTTGAATCGGTTTTATTTTGGCAAGGGTGTTTTCGGATTTTGTTTCTGAGCATTTTGGTGACAATTTCGAGTTCCAATTCGAAGAAACGGAGGAGCAATCGTAGATCTAATTTTTCCGGCGAGATTCAATGAATTTTCAGGCGGCGGTGATGGTGATGTAATGGCGGCGGCGACGGTGACTGGTGGTGGTGGTGAGCGGCGGTAGCAGCAGTATTGGCGGTGGAGATTGGTGGCGGCGGCGGGGGTGGTGGCGTACGTAACGGCGGTGGTAGAGGTGGCGGCGGTGGCTGGAGGTGGTTGAAGACAGCGGCGGCTGGTGGTGGTTGAAGACGGCGGCGGCTGGTGGTGGTTATAGGTGGTGGTGATTGGAAAGGTTTTGGGAGTAAAATGGTAATTATTTATAAAAGGTAGAGGTAAATTAGGTAGATCAACGTTGTAATTTGAGAAATTAAAAAAGGGTTTTCTCTATTATAAAGGAGTATAGATATAGATATGGATATCGTAAATTATGGATTGTGTTTTCACACATTCGTATTCACTTTGGGTTTTTAGTTTAACTTATGCTTGAATTATATTTATGTGTCGTTGGAAGATGAAATGAAGGAATTAATATTTATTTTGACAAGTCAAATGTCATGGCGTAAATTTCATGACAGCCATATAACTACAACGATTGTAATGAATCACTTCAACAAGCAAAAAAAACAGTATGAAAACAAAGCTCAAATACACCATAAGTTATCAATTAATTAAACATGTAATTGTTCAAAGTCATTTAAATCGATTTACTCCAGTAACGGTGAAAGTTATTTTTGTATTAACTTGTTATAGAGTTTCCAAAAACAAGTTAAAAAAAAACATGATTCCTGAACTCGATCTGGCCTATTGAAAAGTTTATGTCATATACCGACTCATTACTGAAACTATATGATCCATGTTGTTAATTAAATCTTCTCTTTTTTTTTTGTAAGGCAATAATTGTATAAAACCAATAAGTAATTACAAAGTAAAACTCTACAAACCAAAGAGTTGCAAGTAGCAACCACTTGGCCGTAAGTTAGAAATACCAATAAAACATGAAACAACTAACAATATGTTTAACACATAAAACACTCTACCCAAATCTAAACCAAAAGCTAATGTTCTTCTATCTTCCAAGGCGCAATGCACCATTCAATCCATTTAAGTGATTGTTTTTTCATTCTATTTGATATCCAAAAATGCGAAATAACTTGAACTTCATCACAAACCTTATGCAAATTCTCTTTGCTATCTTCATATACCTTCTTATTTCGAGCTCTCCAAATAGTATATAGCATTGACCAAACTACCACTTTCCAAACCATAATTTGTTTCTCATTAAAACCAATTGCCCCATTATGGTTGAGTAGTTCATCTATCGAAAAAATATTAAAATCACCCATCCTCCACCATTTGAAAATATTTGTCCACCCTTTAGCCACTCTTTCACACGTTACAAAACAATGGTCAATTGTTTCAATTACATCATCACAACAAGGACAAAGTGTAGAGTGAAGGTCAATACCTAAATAGTCAAGCCATGATCTCACCGGTAGTTTCTTTTGTTGAATTCTCCAAATTAGAATGCCCACTTTCCTAGGCACCAAGTAATTCCAACTTGTTTCCAAATTTGAGTTATGATTATTAAGAATTACATCATCAATAAGCTTTCTTAGTTCCTTCACCACGAATTTTCCATGCTCCACAAGATCCCATTTCCAAGAATCCTTCTTATCCCGTTGAGGTGTCTTTTGTTGAATTATATTGATCAAAGTATGAAGTTCACCTACACCCCTTCCTCTAACTTCCCGCAACCAATCCCATTTCCACTCCCAAACTTCGCCCTTCCAATTTCCTTTTTCGCCAACTCTAACTTCCTTATTGATCTCAAGATGATATAGTCTACTAAAATTAGATTCAAGGGTGTATGTTCCCACCCATGGATCTTTCCAAAAATAAGTATCTAAACCATCGCCCAACACTTTTGAAAATGACATAGTGAAAGGTATGTTTAATTTGTCGATTTCGATGCCAACTCGAATAATATTACTCCAAACCCCTTTCTTCTCATTAGTAGTCACTTCACTTTAAGTCCACCATCTACTCCATGTATACTTTTAATCACTTTACACCAAAGTCTTTCATCCTCAACATGAAATCTCCACCACCATTTACCTAATAAACCCCAATTAGCACTTTTTAAAGTGCCAACATTTAATCCGCCAACCTCAAAACCTTTTTGCACATTCTCCCATTTCACCGAAGCCATTTTCTTTCTTTCATCATTGCCACCCCAAAAAAAAAGTCTTCTAATCTTTTCAAGATTTCTTAACACTCCAACCGGCGCCCGATACAATGAAAAATAATAAAGTGGTAAACTTCCAAGAACCGTCTTGACTAGTGTTAGTCTCCCACCGTATGACATATTACCCTTCCAACCTGACAACTTCTTTTTAAACTTGTCTTCAACCACATTCCAATTTCTAATGTTGTTCATATTCACACCAATTGGGAGGCCCAAATAAGTAAGCGGGAATGACCCACTAGCACACCCCATCCTACTTGCAAGCATCTCCACCTCGTTATTTTCTACTCCAATACCAAACACCTTGCTTTTACTAGTATTTATTCTCAAACCCGTCACTTCTTGAACACACTTTAAGATTCTCATCAAGTTTCTAGCATTATTAACATTCCATTCTCCAAAAAATATAGCATCATCCGCATATTGTAAATGCGAGACACTAAGATTATCACTCCCCACTTTGACTCCTTTGAAAAAATTCTTTGTAATTGCTTCTTTGACCATCACATTTATCCCTTCCGCGGCAATTAGAAAAAGAAAAGGTGATAGCGGGTCACCTTGCCTAACCCCCTTTTCCATATAAAACTCATTTGTCGGTGCACCATTTACCAAAATTGAGATTGAAGCCGAAGACATACAAGAATATAACCATTTACACCACTTCTCGTTAAACCCCATATAAACAAGAGTTTGGTAAAGAAAGTCCCAATTTATACTATCATACGCTTTCTCAAAATCAACTTTCAAAATAAATGCTTTTTTTTCAAGACTTTTATATGATCCACAATCTCGTTTGCCACTAAAACCCCATCAAGAATAAAACGATCTTTTAAAAAAGCATTTTGCTCATCACCAATTACCTTCCCAATAACCTTTTTAAATCTTTCCGCAAGAACTTTGGAAAGAATTTTGTAATAGCAACCAATGAGACTTATGGGGCGAAAATCCGAGAGGCTAATCGGGTCATGATTCTTTGGGATTAAAGTGACAAAAGACGCATTACACCCTTTGGAGATATTACTAGTTCTCCAAAACCACTCAAGTGCTAATAACAGGTCACTTTTTAGGATCGGCCAACATTTTTTAATAAAATGAAAGTTGAACCCGTCAGGTCCCGGTGCCTTTTTACTACCACAACCATTGATAGCGTCCCGAATTTCCTTCTCTGAAAATGGAGCAACAAGAAAATCATTGTCATCACTAGATATACATCGAAACCCATTTTTTCCCATCTTTTGGCCGATTCTTTTCACCTTCTGTAAAGTTGTTCTTAAAAAAATCAAACACTGTATCTTTAATAGTTTTTGGGTCTTCACACCACTCCCCATTAATTACCAGCCCCTTCAACCCATTCAACACATTTCTTCTCTTAACAAAAGTATGAAAAAAATTTGAGTTCTCATCCCCATCAAGTACCCATTTAACTCTTGCTTTTTGCCTTAGCATTTTAGTCTTAACATTTTCTTTTTCAAGCAAAGTTTTCTTTGTATTTTTCCATAACTCCATCTCTGCATCTTCAAGATCTCGACTTTCCGCTAACAGCTCCCAATTCATCATTTCCACTCTAAGTTTCTCGATCTCCTCATTATTTGTACCAAACTTCTCCTTACTCCACTTCTTCAGTTCTCTTTTTACTTTTTTTAGTTTATCTCTAAACTTTCCATCCGGGTAAATCGAAGTGACTGAATCCTCCCAAGCATCTGAAACCACTTTATCAAAATCAGGATGTTCCATCCAAACGTCAAAAATTCTAAACGGTTTTGGGCCAAAATCAACATCTTTTGTTTTAAGAACAATGGGACAATGATCCGATAATTTCCTATCGAGTACCACTGCCCCAAGAGAAGGCCAGAACTTTAAAAACTTATCGTTTATTAGAAAACGATCAAGTTTGCTAAATTTTAAACCATCGTCACTCACTCTAGTATACTTCCTACCACCCAAACTAATATCAATTAACTCTTCCTCTTGAATAAAGCTGTTAAATCTTTGAGCCCCTCTAGCATTGAAAACAGAATTCCTTCTCTCAAGACTATTTCTCACCTCATTGAAATCTCCAAATACAATTAAATCTTCTCTTAATTGTGAAAATCATGTAAAGTGATATGGTAAATGAAATGGGGCATGGGGGTGACCAGAGAAGGCTCCCTAGCCAGGTACCAATGTTGTTGTTGTCATCGCAAGGACGAGAAGAAGCCTTGTCATTTGTTGAGCAATTAGTTAATGTGTAGGGACTATAATAGTACAATGATAAAATATGAGGATGATGTTTCAAGACAAGCAGCAACCCACAAGTCATTTAATTTGTTTGTCCTTTCTTGAGGACAAATTTATTGAAGTACAACAACTCAACAAATGGTTTAACATTTGAAATTTTTTTAACAAACTTATGACTCATTATTTATACAACTTCTCAAGATACGACTAAAACATCCATGCTTCCTCATGGTTTTTAGATTTACCAGGTGATAATTTTTGGGTGATCGTATTAGATTTAAATTTAATGGCATTTTCGTACAAATTAATTACCCATGCAAGTGATAGATAATGCGTTGGTATTTATTTTGAACGTCCAACAAACGAAAAATGTTCAAGTATTCCGTACGGGTTGACTCATTGTCAAAATTAGACAACCGTTAACTGACTTAACCCAACCATACAAATCCCTTAAGCGCCTCATGTTACTACATTTTTGGAGAGAACCTGCTAACCCGTAAACACGAGACACGACTACAAATTAATGGTAAAATCCTATCGCCTAAAAGATCGAACCTGGGTTTCCCCGAGTCTCCTATCAGCAAGCCTCTGACCAGATATGTTGGACGTCTTTGGCGTACAATGCATTGGTATATTTATTACAGACAAGGATGAATTTCAGCCAAGCGTAATTAATGAGTGTTGCGTAGCTTCACAAGTAGTGTTGTACAAGGGAGCTTGAACACACTAGTGAGCGTACGTGTGCTTTTGAGTCATGCTAGTCTACACTCTACAAGGGAGTCCTTCGATATCTTAGAAAATATCCCTATGATTGAGTTCTTCCCACACCTAGTCACCCACACGTACAGCTCGCAAAATTAATCTTTTGGATTCCGGTTTTTGAATATGGTCATATGGATCTGATTGCAAGATTAGCTATGTAGGCAAGGCAACCACCACCACATTATTTGCTATGTTACCTTTGAGCTATCCTTAAATTGTTTTATTAAGTGGAATAAATTACTCTTAGAAATTAACCTTACCTTTTCCATGATATTTTGAAATTCAAGACAAAAGTTAAAAATTTTAAAGTTTAATTATACTTTTCTATCATCTGCCTGACAATTTTGTTACGTTTTTCATTCTCAAACTTTAATAATAGAAAGAAAAAACTCTTCAAGTTGGCAAATTAATTTAGTAATTTTTGTCTCTGCAATTAGCTAAAGTCACATCGACGTTAACCATGTGTCTTTCATGATTATTTTAGCTATAATAAAGTATTACTTTAGTTATAAAAGTTCAATATGAAAAGTGCAAAAACTATCAACCACAAGGATGAAAAGTGTAACTATCTATCTTCCGATTTTTGTAGTTTGTACTCAATGAACTTGCTACACAATGCATATATATGTGGGGAAAAACCCAACTAATTTTTGAAGTTTTGACAAGAATATGATATGACAGAACTATGTTAAAGATGGGGACCCTATGGTGTCAAAGGGGACCGATCAGTATCACAATGTAAAGCAAACATGACATTTAGCCAATGGAAAATGATAAATTCTCAAAATGTAGAGCCTATAATTTGATTATCTTAAAAGGACTCCATGTAGTTTAACTCAAAATAATTAGGCATATACCAGAAGATAGGATATATGTTGGTATCATCATCATATATATGAACTATTTGCTAACATAGAGATGTATTCAACTTTCACTACTACAAAACCCATTTTTTGGAACGCTTATTTGGAACGGTTATGATAAAAAACCGTTCCAATCTTTAAAAAAAATCTTTTTGGAACATTCTTTTTATAAACCGTTCCAAAATTTTAGTTTTGGAACGGTTTTTCTGTAAACCGTTCCAAAAATGCTCTAACATTTCTGTTTAGGAACGGTTTTTTAAAAAACCGTTCCAACTTTAAAAAAAAAAAAAAAAAAAAAAAAAAAAAAAAAAAAAAAAAAAAAAAAAAAAAAAAAAAAAAAAAAAAAAAAAAAAAAAAAAAAAAAAAAAAAAAAAAAAAAAAAAAAAAAAAAAAAAAAAAAAAAAAAAAAAAAAAAAAAAAAAAAAAAAAAAAAAAAAAAAAAAAAAAAAAAAAAAAAAAAAAAAAAAAAAAAAAAAAAAAAAAAAAAAAAAAAAAAAAAAAAAAAAAAAAAAAAAAAAAAAAAAAAAAAAAAAAAAAAAAAAAAAAAAAAAAAAAAAAAAAAAAAAAAAAAAAAAAAAAAAAAAAAAAAAAAAAAAAAAAAAAAAAAAAAAAAAAAAAAAAAAAAAAAAAAAAACAATACTAATAATAACAAAGAAAAGTGAATATGTGGCTGTTAGATGCTTAAGTTTAGGTATAGAACCTCTCACATATTAATATCTTAATACATATTATATAATGAATAAATGATTGGACCCTCATATTTTTTATGGGTTATAATATTAATATATGTATGTTCTATACCCAAGCTTAGGTATATAACAGCCATATATTCTCATTCCTCATAATAATAATCCTATATTGGTATATACCATTTACAAAGGTAGTGGTATTATGTTTTTAGTTTATTTTTAATATTATTTTTATGATTAATATATTTAGTATAATGTTATTAGTTTAATAATAAAATAAATGTGAATATTATAATATGGGTTGATATGTAGTGTGAGTTGGTGAATGGTGATGCCAACAAATTTAAAAAATATGGTTGATAAAATAAATTTGATGTGGCATAATGAGACTGGTTGAAAGTGTGGGTTGAAATTTATGGTGTGGGTTAGGTTGCCATCTCCTTAATAACTTTTCAATAAGGATCCTCTATAATTAGATCAAGTTAGAGGTAAAGTTGTACAATTCTCAACTTTTGGATTAAAATTAAAGATCAAAATTCAAATTTGATTTTTAAATCTTAACCGTTGATGTTAGTCCAATGGTCATAGTTGCTCCAACTTTACCTATAAAATTGGATGACTTTAGAAGAACTTTATCCATAACTTTTACAAAACCTTTTATTATTTATCGCCATCTAAACAATGTGTGAAAAAACAAATCCCGTTATCCAAGGAATGTGAAGAAAAAGGTAAAAAAATAAATATATTTATTTACCTTATTGGAAAAAATGTACCCAATAGCTCGATAGGATTATTGTTGAACATTCTTAAAAAAACTACAGATGAGGTTAATGCTCGAAAAGACATGGTGTCATGACACGTCAAGGATACGACATTAACGGCTATACATTTTACACCAAACAACAAGATGAAAAGAGTACAGTGCATGACCGTCTTTGGCATAGGTCAAAGTGGTGGTCGTTCAAGGTCTGATTTTCTTAAGGGCCCGAATGTTTTAACTTTTAACTATAAATATACATTATTATTATATACACTTAAAAGATATCTACAATTAAAATATCATATTTTAAAACAATAGTTTCAATTTACATATTATTCTACATTTTAATTTAATCATACTATAGTTAATAAATAATATGCTAACTTATTCCCCCATTTATTTTTATAAATACAAAAAGGAAGAGTAAATAAATATAAAAATAAAAAATCATGTAAAAAAGAAAAAAGTTTGTATAAAATCAATTGGCACATTATACAAGTATTAAGATTAGTGTTAAATACATAATGATAATAATGATACATAAATATATAATATAGATATGCTAAATACAGCTTAATAGATGTAGTTGACGTTCATAAAAAATTATATATTTCATATCAAAAATTCACTCTCTGATTTTTATAGTAAGACTGTCAGCTGCTGGCTCTCTCCATCTCTCCTAAACTTCCCCCGGGTTTCGGCCCGAGCTGTATGAGGCAGAAACTCGTCCCACGTACGGTTCGGAGGCCGAGCCCCACCCCAGCAGTAAGGGTGCGGCTTAGGTTAACTAACACAAAGAAGATACAGTTCACTCAACGATTGCCTTTCAATCTCAACAAAAAATGAAAGCATAACTCTTTGCTAGCCAACCAACGTACATGGAAAGGAGCTGACACTTGTCGAGAGGAGAAAGGGTCAATTATTTTATGCACCTTAACTACATCTATTTACGAATATTTAATCTATTCCACTTATAATTTTTTTCATTTTAAGTTTTTAACGAAATATTTGAATCTCCCTCTCATTTACAAAGTGTGGAGCCATTTTAGTGTTTTTAAATGTTATTCAGTTATTCACCCTTTTACTATTTCAATTTTAGATATTTATTTCTTTCTGCCGTCAAAAATTCCCAAAAACAACCCACCAATACTTGCAATTAATTAACTAAATCTTCCAAATATCATCACTTGTTATTTGATCCGTAGCCATCAAAGAAGAGGTTTATGGTCAAATTTCAGAAAGGTAGTGTTCCTTCTCTTCTTTTAGAATTTTCGAAAGTTGTGAATGGTTTCTTCCCCCTTCGTTTTAATCTGCCGGAAGAATTCGTTTGTTTTCTTTTTTCTATTCGAATAGATAGCTTAGTAGCAGTTATTGTTGAGAGTATTGTTCATTCACGCAGATTTTCTAAGGGAAAAGAGTTTAGGGTTTGAAGCAATGTGAATTGGGGAAAGAAAGGTGCATCAAAGAGCTCTCGGAAGTTTTATATTATATCGAGTTTAATGAACCATGTGATCCAATTCGGTACGATCTTCTTCAATCCTAAGCTATGAATTTGTATTAATCAAATTATTTAACCGATTCTAAATGCTTATGTGATCCAATTTTTCAGGTGTGAATTGTTATTGATTTGATTGTGACATTGTTTTTACAAGCCTATGTGAATTGAGATTGTGATAGCTTGTTAAACATTCATTGATTTATTTGGTTATGTTAATAACATGAGCTCGATGTTTCAATAGTTTACTGTTTGGCAAGTGCTTTTGGCTAGTTTTGGTTTGAAGTTTAAATCGCACACAATTCATTTGATGAAATGTCTAAATGAAAATATGAATGTGAATTCACTAGTTCTGTTTTCATGATCAAACTTGTGTGTACTCTGCAAAAAAGCTAGCTAAAAAGATATAAATTTGTTAATTCATTACAAAATTTTATTTGTTCGCTATCATCTTAGCTCGGCATTCATTAGTTATAATTTGATGTATTTTCATGTTTGATGTGTTCTATAGTTCTCGTATAGAAAACATAACTAAGGTCGCTAGTTGATAGTCAGTTCCATAGTATATACAGTTTGTTTATTTGGGTAGTTTGTTCATTACTTGTTAGTTCGGTTGTTTGTTGAATAGCATCCATCTAGTTGTTGACTTGGTAGTGTAATTGGCAGTTTTTGTGTTAAAGTTGTATATATGATATTGCATTTGTGACATCCTCAGAGTTTTAGCAGTTCGTGGTTATTCCTCTACCTATTGCGATCCTGATGATGCAGATGATGTCACTGAATAGTTGAGGTATTTAACTACAATGTTCACTTCTAGCACCACCATTCGTTACTTAATGGTAGTAGGTTTAAAGACGTAATGACATGAATGTTAATGTAAGCTACTTCTTGCAGGTTCTCTCATAGGTATTGAAGGCGATGGAATTGTTGACATAGTTCCACTGTATTCAAGAAATGGATATTGACAACCGTATCATGGTAACTTTTTATTTTTTATTTTTAAGCTGATCAAATCACCTATCATTATCTATAGAAGGTTGTTAGATAATTTGACACCATGATAAAGATTTCTATCTTGATATTGATCTGCCTATCACTAATTATACTATCTGCACCATTTTTGATATTTTAGCAATCAAGTGGTTGAAGCAATAGGTCAAACGGATTTTGAAGCTACTACATCTTGGAATTTTGAGGAAGATGTTGGAAGGCCTATTATGGCCATTATATATGGTCATGATGGGTAACTTATATATTAGTAATACATTGTTATATGAAAGTGTATGGATCTTTATTGTAATTTTATTATGTGTTTTGGTGTAAACCTTGATCAAGTGTAAGAGATTATGAAGCATATATATAAGTTTATTTTCCTGGAAAACGATATCTTGTAGATTGAGTTTCATTTGGTTTTGTTGAATCTTGATGATGTATTATGAATATGATATGAATATATATAATAAAATAGTAAATTGTAAATTATAAATATATGGTGGAATTAAATTAATTAATAATTAAATGTAAAAGACTGACACATAATTGTAACGGTTCATATACAACCGTTCCAAATGTAGTTTGCATACTGGATTTCTGAAGGACAATTGGAACGGTTTATAGAAAAGGCGTAACAAAACTGGGATTATTCGGAACGGTTTTAAAACCGTTTCAAAAGGCAACTTATTATTTGGAACACCATTTTTTGGAACGGATGAAAAAGTGTTACAAATAACCAAAAAAACCGTTCCTAATGGCATTTTTTTGTAGTAGTGTTTAGTACTTTTTTTTTTTGTAACAACAGAATTGTATTAACAAAAGGACTTTCTTGTTAATCATATATCTTATATTATGTGTAGAATGGAAAATGATAAAAACGTTTAATATGTAATCCAACTTTTTTAGTTTCAGTAAAACTTCAATGGAAAGTAAACAATATGCGTAATATGTTGTACATGGTCAAACTCAAAAGTCAAACCATGAATCCCATTAGAAAAGGCCAACGTGGGTTAACTTACTTGATACTTGGTAAAGACTTATGTTTGTTGAAGGTTTTAGGTTCAAATCTAAATTTAAGATTAATTAATTGAAATTTTTTGGTGTGTAATAAATTAGGACTTCGGTTTACCAACGTTGTAATTTGTTTTAACGTTTGATTATGTGTACTTTCCTTTTGCCGCTATTTTCATCCACATAGATAAACTTTTTGTGTTATAAAAAGTCTGTACTAATATAATTGATTTAGTTAATTAATGCATTAAATTTATATATAGTTTTCTCTATGTTATAAAAACATAACCATTATGGTGTAGTGGTTAGATGCTTGATGTACTCATAAGTGGTCTTATCATCTTATGTTTAATAATTTTTTCCTTTTTAACACCTACATAAACTGATGAACACCTTAATTTAGACGCATACATTTGACTATTTGAGTTATAAATTCGTTTGTTTTAACCGGGTAACCTGAATATAAAAAATAACATATCTAAATAGTGATAAGGTACGTGAATTATCAACTATAGGTTGTAAGTTAAGTCCTACGTTAAGATAAATACGTGTGAATAATTTTCAATTTCAAAAAATATATTTTTCTTCGAGACCGTAATATCAAACCATCTTTGAGTCTTGTTTATTGATTCGCAAGAGATATTTCATAAAACAGAAATTACCTGATAGTTATCTTGAGCAAGGCATCGAGTTCGACTGTAGTGGTAATGTAATTTGTGTGGTTACTCAACAAGAAGAGAAACCACAAGTGAGAAAAACGGCGTTATATACTTGCATTTTGTAGTAGAGAATGAAAGGGCAGATATAGAAAGTGAACTAGAAAAGCCTAGAACATGAAAGGGCAGATAAATAAGCAAAGAGCCAAAGACATGAAAGAATGACTTACAACAAATTAATGAATTGTATCATTTTGAAAGGATATATATTCAGACTCATGAACCAAATAATTACTTTACACAATATTAATTATTTTATCTTCATACATATCATATCATATCAACCAAATGACACATTTTTGCAATCATATATATATCATATATAAAATGCAACATCAACTCTAGCGTGCTAATTTGCTAGCTTTAACCTATGCATCAACAAATTAATTAACACGTACACAATAAAACATCTAATTAATTAGATCAACAATCCAAATTACAATTACCACAACAAATATAAATAATCATGCAAAATTTTAATGCCAACTTAGCTTAAGAGTACAAAAACACCAATTGTTTAGAGCAAAGAGTGCATTTGTATCTTCTTTTAGTGATATTACAAACGGGGACGAAACAAAGCCTCCATTTGTGAGCACAATCGACCGCCTCCACTTTGCCACCACATTGCGGGCAACTACCAGGAGCTTCTTGTCGACTTAACTCCTTTTTTTCTTCCTCGCACACGTACAACAGTCTCATTTAATCAACTAATTAGTGGAGTACAAAATCCGTATAATTTTATGTATGGCCGGATTAAATCCGGCAGGTTTGTGTATGTTGTTTGCCTAGAAAATTCAATTTCTTCAAGGATAAGTATATGACGAGACAAAAATACATGTGTATTGTGACGGTGTGTGTATATATATAGATTCCAGAGATCTGTTGATTCAACCAAGTACTATTTTGTTTTTGTCTCTTTATATGTTTTTTTTTTAAATCCAAAATGATTTTATTTGATAGAGGTTTGCGCAAGTAGGTGTGTTTAATATAGTTTCAAACTGATACGGTAAATTGACATAGACACTGTAAATTAGTTAAACTGATAGTTCCTCGATCACATGGAAAAGCATATTCAAAACATTCCCTTGAGGGATGTGAGTTATTTTCGATGCCAGTTATTTTCAAGGAAAGTGATTAACTTTCTTAAATATTATTTTAAAAATCTTTCAGACCATTAGAAAATGACAAGATTACACTATTTTACTTTCCTTACTAATTCCATCTCTTGATTTGGTCACATATCATGATCTGTAATTAAAAGATTTGTTAAGAAGATAGGATAGAAGAATATATCAAGTATTACATTCAATCTTTTGTACATATGATTATGATAAAGCTTCTATATATGCAAAGTAGTTTGGAATGATTATTTAGCCAATATTCGTTTTCATAGTGAAGCTGCATGATGAAGTGATGTAACACCATCTCCAACATCGGCCCGGTGAGGTGATCGTGTGACCTGATGACGAAGTCCATATCGTTCTGCCGCTGTTGACTTTGGACCATACGTGTCATCTCCTCCTCCCGTACTTTCCTAGCCTCCTCCGCCGCCATATAACTATCCATCATTGCCTTCTGAATCTGAAGCTTCTCCTCCCGAGCTCGCTTTTTATCCTCATTGTCGCATTTCAACTCGGCGACCATCTTCAAGAATTCTTCAGATGTGGTGGAGGCGGATGTAGCCGGCTGCTTACCTCTAGGTCTACGCCGGGGCGACGACACGGGTCTAGCAGGCCGTGGTGGTGCATCAACGTCGTTCCCACCTTCTTCTTCTTGATCACACTGGTCCTCGTTCAAGTCAATATGGATCGACGCCTCCCCAGATGAACGGACATTGACATTTGACCTTCCGTTCGTGCCCTTTTGCTCCCCGAATCCTCCATCCCCTCCAAGGTAAGAATTCCGCCCATTTGGGCGCGTTTTTCAAAACATTCCACGCCTCTATATGTGGAAACCCGGACTTGTTATTGTATTTCCGCATGTACACTGCCACGACCGACTTAAACACATCCTCGGTCGTTTTGGCCACTCAACATCTTACCCTTCTTAACATTATAAATACCACAAAAACCCGAAACCTTATGTTTCAAATCCTTCCATTTCGACCGAATCACTTCCGGGCTACGGTTCGAATCACGCTTCAAATGTTATTCCATCTCATGCTTCACCTTCCTCCAAAACGAGTTACCCGTTTGGGGTGTTTCCGGTGTAGGGATCATCGGAAACGTTTAACCAAGCTTTTGCCAAACACGCCTCTTCATCCTTCCCCCAATTTCGACACTCTCTTTTTCCTTTAACCGGGACTTGGGTTTCCGGTATTGCTTCTTCTTCTTCTTCCTCCTCGGCCTCCTTTTCTTCTTCTTCTACATCTTCTTCGGCATCTTCGTATTGTTGTGATGAACCACCCACAAATTGCGAAAACCCGGATTGACTTTCACCTGCATAGTGCGAAAACCTGCTAGTATCGAAAAACGCGGGATCCATCTGACTCAAGATATCATCAGCGGGCTGCGGTATGTAAACATTATTGGTGGTGTTTTGTGGCGGAGGAGGAGGTGGCTGATGAGCGTTCATTTTGTGATAATTTCCTCTATCAAAAGTCCACATTTCAATGTCTAAAATGAGTTAATATTCCGGAACTATTGGTACTTAATGGATTCGATATATATGCAGGTTCACGGAAGATGCGAGTGAGGGTAAATGGCATCAAGCAACTCAACATGGAGGCCTATGAAGTTACAAGACACAAGGAAGTGATTCGGGAGTCGAACGAAGCAAATCAGACAGCAGCAACGCCGCTGGCCCATCAGAGGAGCCCCAGCGCCGCTGGAGCCTAGCCCCAGCGCCGCTGGGCGGCCCAGTTCAGCAACCGACTTTGACTCTATTTAAACACGAAGCAGCCCTCAAAACCCTAAGAGAGAGCCGATTCAGCAGCCCTAGCCGCCACCAACAAACCCTAGGTCAACTTTGCAGATTCCAAGGAGGTTTTGGAGCTTCTAACACCTTCCGATCTTCATCTTCTACCTAGATCTACTCTTTTATTTTACTTTCAGTTGGTAAACAATGTCTTTCATATTTTCAGACTTTGTTATTCCTTTAATAATGATAGGCTAATAGGCTGAATACTTGTTTGGATCGATGTGATCATGTAGACGTTTATCTATTTTACTTTATTTGTTAGATCTGTTGGAGTGTGTTTTACTGTTTATCGTAGATCCATGTTTTACTAGTTCTTCATATTATTATCGGTTCTATATCTGCATTTATTGATTTAATTCTGATGATCGGTCTATAATCATACACTAGGATTAATACATAATGCTTCTTCTTCTTCT
>CM067170.1:105276009-105426009 GCA_034093135.1 Erigeron breviscapus | reverse complement strand
CTACACACTATCGGGCAGTGGACCCGATCGTATGAAATATAGTTAAGAGGTAAGTCCGTGTTCGTTCTCGGGGATTGGTTTGAACTAGTTGTCTAATAAAGTAGGTTGGAAAACAGGGTGGAACACTTTGAATCTCTCTTTGACAATTAAATTAAAGTAAATTTAAAAGACAAAACACTTAAAAGTAAAGAAAAGCTTCAAACAATAATAGTAAAGATCATCCACCTTGACTTCGCTAGACTTCAAACATGATTGCATTCAATAAAGACCAAATTCATTGAGTTGAAAAGATAATCGTAAGAGGATAAGATGCTCGCGTGGTACCACCAACCGCTCACAACTCACCCAAACACCTAAGTTGCTAGTTTAATTACCCAAGCCGGTACCACCAATGCCTAGACAACCTTACCAACAATTAGTTTGCTTGACTATCAAATCACCAATTGTGCCTATGTGAAAATAACGTGGTACCACCAACCGTTACAAAACACGTTGACAAAACGATTCCTTTTATTAAAATGACATTCACTATCATACCATGAACTAGTGATAATTGCTCATAGACAAGCAACCGTCTGAAAATCACAAATGTATTCAACTAGTACCACTAACGAAGAACACACATGCCACCAATATCATAATAATAAATATAAAGGAATTAAATCATCAAGATCTCGACACAACGATAATTGAAATCAACTCTTTGAATTAAAACATATAGCAATCACATCATTCGTCTAGTTTCATCAAGGTGGATGATTAAAAGATTAGCCACTCATGATTAAATTGAAATAACAATCAAAATAAAGGAAGAACATGATGTACCAATCGTTTGAGAAATAGAAATTGCGAGACAATAAAATAGATACGATCTAAGTGGGTGCACGTGAATCTTCAATGAATCGGAAGATGATGAAGTCTTGATTTGATCCTTGAAGGTGTTCCTTGAAGTGCAGCTCTTAGAAAGAAAACTTGATGATTTGGGAATTAGGTTTTGTTTTCTATTTATACCCCCTTCCATCAGATGCAAAAGCTGCCCAAAACCTTTCAGCCCCGCACTCTCACTGCGGCGCAGTGGGCGAGTGATGCCCCCACTGCGGCGCAGTGCTTATACACTGCCTTTGGTGCTCGTTTGTCAAGGCTGACTGCGGCGCAGTGGGCACACGCACATCCCACTGCGGCGCAGTGTAATATTACTGGTTGAATCTCCTTTTTCCACTAGCTGACTGCGGCGCAGTGGGCCTTGATCACCCCCACTGCGGCGCAGTATAATATTACTGGACTCGATGCTCTTTTCCTTGAGATGACTGCGGCGCAGTGGGTACATGCATTCCCCACTGCGGCGCAGTCCAATCATGCTGGTCCGAATAACACTTTTTTCACTATGAACAACTCTCGGACGCACAAATCAACATCTTGGCCAAAGAAACATCCGAACTTGCAACAAATGAGCGTAACCTGTTTAGAGCCTGAAACACTAACAAACAACATAAACGCGCCAAATGCACACAAAATCGACTTAAAACGCTTAATAAAATGGCCAAAAATGATGTGGGCGATAGGTATAAATTGGTCACATCACTTAAACAATGAATCTAACGAGAATTTGTTTAAAGAGTAGTGTGAGTCTAGGGACAACACTAGTTACTTAGGCAAAGTGAATCTAACGAGAATCTGAGCCGTGATTAAGTTTTCAACAGTCTAGCAAATAGGTAGAATGATATCTGGTCGTGTCATGAGATCTGAGATGCCAAACAAGTATTTTAATTTTATTACTGTTATTTGCTTTTTCAACTCTTTTTCAGACTAAGCCTCTCGCTGAATAAGCGGTTGCGGCTTCTATTTTACTTTTCAGTTTTAATTAGTTTTAATAGGAAATCGTGACAACCTCCAACCGCTAGAATTACACATATTACTAGATTAGGTAGTGCAAGCGTCCCTGCGAACGATCATGTACTTATCACTTACTATACTACACTGATCGGGTCATCTGGCCGTAATTGTGTGTTTGGTTTGAGATATTTACTTGTACAACATTTTTTATAAATTTAAATACGAAACACCCATCAGTGGCATTGAATCGCGATTGTTTGGGGGCGGTGGGTTTTTGCGACGTTTGGGAAGTTGAGAGAACACTGGATCTTTACGTTTTGGATTCCCCTCCCTCGATTCATTTTTGTGATTTATGTAATTGTTGTTTTGATTGTTTAAATTGAAACAAAGAAAAGAAAGAAAAAAAAACGGACAGAGAGCTAGAGAGGAAGAAAGAAAGAAAAAAGAAGAAGAAAACGGGGGAGAGGAGAGAGAGAGATTGGAACATTAGTATGGGCCCCTCTGTTTTATTCTTTTTTTTATGCGTAACGGTCAAAAACTGCGAGACGAGGCCGGGGACAGCTATCTCCAATCTACTCACCGCCCACCCGGTACCGGTACCACGGGGCGGTGTTCCCTTAGGTACCGGACCGGTACCGGTTGGGTGCCTAAGGCACTCCACCCACCCTAATGAACTAATTTTACATTCTTAACTTTTATCTTTTAAAATATTACTATTACCACTTTTACATCCATTATATTTACATCAACCTATACGAATTGCGCCGTCACCGCCACCACCATGAATAGGCGTCACTATCACCATCTGTCATTGCCACCGTCGCCGCATTGTGCGGAACCATGCTAGTTTACTTAATGCATGTTTGCTACTAGTATTGATATTCGGGCTAGTATTATTGTGGATCGTATTTTCCATCAACGCACCACTTACCTACATACTTAGAATCCGCTTCGAAGAATTTTCTAATGCTTTGAACGAGATGATCCATGTACGTTCATAATAAATTGTGTTAACAAACTAAGCATTGACTGTGGAATCTGGATATGCTAGGTGGTTACTTTTTATTAAATGCAAAAATGATAAAAACTTTTAACTCCTGAGAAGATAAAATCTGAATAAAGTTCAGCTAAGTCAACCTGAAATAACCTCTTTATGACTTTTCTAAAACGAAAATATAGTAAAATTCTAGTCAACATTAATCAACATCAACATTAACTAATAAACTACTCTAGTATCAATGAACAATTACTACCCTCTTAAGCCTCCTGTTAACTTAGAAAATTCCATTAAGCGCACAAGGTTAGATCTATCATCCATAATTAATACACTTGATTAGTTTATTGTTACATAATGTTTTTTTTGAAAGGCAGAGCGGATAAATGACTAACACCCTCAACTTTGATGCGCCACGCCGGTTTCAAATCCTGGCAATGCCCTAAAGGGTTTGCTATCCCATGTGTTTATGTGTAGATGGGTATAGCATTGCTAAGGCCCCCTCACCACATTTGCATGTGCCATGATTTAAACCCATGACCCCCTAGGAAGAAACCACAAAGTTGAAAACTCTCTGACCACTGGGCTATCACCCCAATGGCATTGTTAAACAATACTAGTTCAATGAGAGGTTAGCATTGGACTACTAGAGAGCCTCATATTTGCCTTTTAGATGCAAATCATAATTATAATATTAATATTAATATACTTAAATTATACGAATATACATATACTCGAATCTCGATTATATAGAATATTCATGATTATGCGAATATACTTGATTGATGGACGCGTGAAATGTACTAAAATCAAATCAAATTTATTAACGTATACAAATTATATACAACTTACAAAAAGAAAATAACAAATTATATACAACTTTAAATAAGATCAAATAAAATAACTCATTATTATCTACGCACTTACTATTGTAGTAAACAAATGGGTTCACGCTTATAAGTTTGTAGAAATATAAATTCTATTGTATAAATCAATTCTAAACGTTCAGTTCTTATGCATTTCCCATGTGTACAGATATTTGAGAGCGTAGAATTGACTATCTACAATAAAAGTGCGTGTAAAAATAATTTTTTCTGATTTCTACACACTTAAATGTGTAAACAGTTTCTTTTCCAAATTTTATGTTTTATATATACACACTTGTAAATTTAGACATTTTTTACTTGCTTAAAGTACAAAGAAGCTTACATAACTAGACGCATATTTTAATTTAGGCGTATATTTTAAAATTGTGTATCATAGATGTATACAAATCACACATTTGTTGTAGTTATAAACATAAACGTAGGAACACTTTCAATTTTGAACCGACCCGCAACTTGATAGCGTAGAACACCCATCTTGATAGGGCATGTCGATTTTGTATAAGTTGCTAACTCAGTATGAGCATGGCATTCTCAATTCTAACCTTAAATACATCAAGAGAACAATGATTAGTTGCCTTCACTCTTTTTAAACCAACAAACTTTTGATGACGTATCTAGAGGCCTCGACCCAAGACAACTTAAAACGTCACTTTAACATTGCATCCATTTTCACTATTTCATCATTTTAAGACCGTTATAGGAAGAAAGATGACCTGGGCCACTATCTTTTGCATAAAAAATATATCTACTCCACGTACATACAATACAAAAACAAATTAAATTTTTTTCCAAAAGTCGATGTTTAATCGACAAAGGAACGCTTGTTCCCCCACGACAAAGTAGAAGAACTTGATATGGGGCAAGGTCCGACATTGGACGCCATGATGTTGTCATCGACGCCAAAGCCCACCCCGATCCCATACCCCATGTTTTCAACACAAAATCATCTTAATGTCTTCTTCTAATCCAACTACTCTTATAATAGTAACTACTAAGATTATTGTGTATGAGATTAAATTTTTGCAATTCACAAGTGTCATTCAACCGGATATGCATTGATTATTTGTCAAATTTTGAGGCTTACTCCACTGTTAATGAATTTGGAAACTGAAGAAACAAATCACTTGAAGAATTATGTAAATATATATAGTTTTGTACAGTTTAGATAGTTAGAGGGGGTAATATGTAATTATTGATAGTCTGAGGTTTAATTTGTATAGATTAGAAATAAGTTAGTTCTAAGCGCTTTTGTCTTTAGCTCTGTATATAAACTCTTTCTTGTAATATTTTTCATTAATACAAAATCATTTCATAATAAATCTTCCGCGTTCATATGGTATCAGAGCCATGAATCTCGTTTTCATGGCGTAGCAATTGCAAAATTAGGTCTAATTTTGCCCTTCTCTTGTTACATTGGTGGTGTAATTAGAAGGAATTGCTATTTTCCGTCGTCTTCTCCGATTTAGGGTTTTGCGTATTCGTAATTGATTGACTATTCTTGTCAATCTTGCCCTAATTTTCATCATTTTTCGTTGATTGAAGCTGATTGAAGCTTCAATTGGTTGTTTGATTGCGTTTTGATTGAGTTTTGCTGAAATTGTGCTGACGTCATCATTTTCATGGCGGTTACTGATTCAATTCCTTCTTTTCAAGCAAATATTGTTCAAAACACGGTGAATGATCCTTTACACGTAGCTAGTTCTGATCATCCAGGTATGGCTCTTACAGTCACTGCTTTTAATGGAAGTAATTTTCATGGCTGGAGTAGGACTGTTAAAATGGCTTTAGGAGCTAAACTGAAATTAGGCTTTATTGATGGCACTTGTAAGAAGCCTGAGGATGATGAAGAAAAATTACAGAAATGGATTAGATGTGATTATATGGTTACTTGTTGGATCTTGAACTCTATGATAACTGAACTGTCTGAAGCTTTCTTGTATACTACTTCTGCATTTGAATTGTGGAAAGAAATCACTGAAAGGTATGGACAAAGTAATGGTCCATTGATTTACCAATTAGAAAGAGAATTGAGTGGAATTACTCAGGGTAGCTTGTCCATAGCAGCCTTTTTTAATAAGTTGAAGAAATGCTGGGATGAACTTCATAACCTCAATGGTTTGCCTACATGTACATGTGGAAAGATGAGTGAGTGTACTTGTAAATTGGTTGAGAAGTTTCTTGAGTTGGAAAGTAGAACAAGGCTTGTGCAGTTTCTTATGAAGCTAAACGATGATTATGAATCTGTGAGGAATCAGATTCTTGCTATGGATCCTCTGCCCAATGTGAATAAGGCATATTATATATTGCAACAAGTTGAAAAGCAGAAGCAGATCACTCACAATGTGCCTGATCCAACTGCATTTTTTGCAAAAATGAATGGAAAAAAGAATGGTTTCAGTGGGAAGAAAATTGGAAAAGGACCTCAGGTTGATTTTAGGACTGAAATGAAAAGGCATTGCACCTATTGTAATGAAGATGGGCATTCTTTTGAGCAGTGTTTTGAGAGGATTGGATATCCTGACTGGTATAAAGGAAAGAAAGGAAAGAAGGGAAAATTGGCAGCCCAAGTTAATATTGGGTATGAAGGAGAAAGTCCATTTGATTTGCCATTTGAGAATGAGATTTCTGCAGGAAATACAGGATTGGATCCAAAACTAATTTTTGCAGTTTGTCAAGAAGTTTTCAGGATGATCAAAGACAAAGGGCAGATACATGGCAATGTGGACCCTAGTACTTCTAGTGGTCATGCAGGTATATCTTGTTATGTTACATCCTTTGCCATGACTTCTATTGGGAATACTTCTATTCTGCATATTGAATGGATCATTGATACTGGAGCTTCTTATCACATGACACCCCATTTCCATCTTTTCATTACAACCAGAAAATTAAAGAAACCTATTCTTGTGCATCTGCCTAACAAGAAAGTCATTCCTGTCTATATTGTTGGACAAGTAAAATTATCTGATAATTTCACTCTAAATGATGTCTTGTATGTCCCTGAGTTTGAGTTCAACCTGCTCTCTGTGGGAAAATTACTTGTTACTCAAGGTCTTTTTGCTCAATTTTTCCCCACCTTTTGTGTTTTTCAGGACCTTTCAAATAGCAACATTGTGGCTGTTGGAAAGGGTTCTAGATGCTTATACACATGCTTGTCTTCTCTTCCAAAGATAAGTTCTCAGCTATCTGATTTCAAAAGAAGGTTTCCCCCAGTTTTTAGCAAATTTCCTCTTGTGTCAAATAATAATATTGCTTCTAGCAATTCTGCAGTGCTTTGTAAAAATGTGAGTCTTGAAACTGTGCATGCTAGACTTGGTCATTTGTCTTTGTCTAAGCTCATTCATGTACCTGAATGTAAGAATATGAATGCAGCTGACTTTGTTTGTGACAGTTGTAGACTTGCCAAAACTCATAGATTACCTTTCCTTAAGAGTCAAACTATCTCTCTTAAATGTTTTGATTTGATCCATGTTGATTTATGGGGTCCTTATAAGGCTCCAGCTTTGAATGGGTCACATTACTTCTTTACTATAGTAGAAGATAAAAGCAGAGCCACTTGGACTTATCTTGTTCACTCTAAAGACCAAATTAATGCTATTTTAGTAAGCTTCATAGCTTATGTGGAGAATCACTTTAAAACCAAGCCAAAGTTCATTAGGTCTGTTAATGGGACTGATATTGTAAATAAAGATTGTTCTTGTTATTTCAAAGCACAAGGCATCATACATCAGAGGTTCATGGCCTATATACCTCAGCAAAATGGGGTAGTTGAGAGAAAACATAGGCATTTGATTGAGACAGCTAGAGCTCTTAAGCTACATGCCAGTTTACCTGCAAAATTTTGGGGAGATTGTGTATTAGCTGCTACTTATCTTATTAATAGGATGCCTATGCAGCAGTTGGGTTGGAAAACTCCTTTTGAGGTTCTTCATGGTGTCAAGCCCATTTATGATTTTTTAAGAACAATTGGTTGTTTGTGTCATGCTGCAAATGTGAAACCACATAAAGATAAGTTTGCTCCCAGAGGAATTAAATGTATACTTTTGGGATATCCACCTGCTCAGAAGGGATATAGATTGTATAATCTTGATACTGGGGAGGTTTTCCATAGTAGAGATGTCATTTTTGAAGAGACAATTTTTCCTTTTAAACAAAGGCAAAGTGTGCAGACCAAATCAGCATCACTTCCTATGGTTGCTTCTACAGATGAGTTTGATAATTTGGATATTTCTTCTAATTCTGACATTAATTTTGAATCACTTAATAATTCAAATAATGCTCAGAATTTAGTGATTTTCAAAGGATCCCTCAAGATCACATTGCCTTTTTAGCTAGTGTTTTTCGTACAGAAGAACCTAAGTCTTATTTGCAGGCTAGTCAAAATTCTGGATGGGTTGATGCTATGCAGAAGGAACTTGATGCTCTTGAGAAGAATGAAACATGGATTTTGACTACTTTACCCACTGATAAGAAAGCCATTACTTCAAAATGAGTTTATAAAACCAAATTTAATCCAGATGGGTCTGTTGAGAGATTAAAAGCCAGATTGGTCATAGGGCTAATTGGTTAAAAAGGTCTTGAACTTGTCACTTTTTCTTATTTCAGGGGCCAACGTAAAATTTCATATAACGTGGTGTATATCGTGAAGGACACCGTCTATTCGAGGGTCTAAAAATACCGGATGGTTGTATTGTCACATGTAGGCTGGTTTTGTACATGTGGCTTGCCACCTGGCAATCCACCTGATGATATAACCAGATGATGAAATCTAATTTCGAATTCAAGAAGTCCTAATATAAATCATCATAATATATTTTCTTACGCCTAATTGATTTCCTAAACCATAAATTGGTCCATAACAATAAAGAATGGACTAGCCCATTATCTAACAAATTCCGACCACACTATCACAAACCACCATAAGTTTACTGCAGCTTGACCCTAGTTATTTCTGATTTCTGCCCTAATTTCTCACTTTCTTGTTGAAACACGGAATCTGAAATCTCATCAAATCAGTAAAATATTACTTGATGATTTAGTGAAATGCAAAATCCTTTTCATGTTCATCTCTTTTCTTTTTTATTCGAAACCAAAAACCTAAAAACTAAGATCTAAAAATCAATGCAATGGATTGGAAGACAACTACCATGATACCAAACTGAATATATGTATATATATGGTATATGTATATACATATTATGTATATGTACATCAATGTACACAGGCAAATTAGCTAGGTTTACTTTTATCGAGAAAGAAGTCGCCACCATCAAGATCCGTCGGCAGCGGCGAAATAAGATATGACCACCATAATTGAGCGATTCTTTAGTGGTGGTGGTGGCAGCCGGAAGAACGGCGATGCTGGTGGAAGGTGCAGCGGTGGTTCGGGGCAAATGGGATTTCTTGGACTATGGCAGCAGCTTCGTGTAGCTTTCTTTTTTTTCTTCTTTGTTTCTTTTCAGATTTAGTGATTATTGATGGAATCGTTGATGTAGGCATTTCTCTGTAAAACCGTAAAAAAATAAAGTAACTTGATGGTAACGTAATCAGGGCTATGAATCTGATTAAGATGGAGGTTTATTGGCGAATCGATGATGATTTCAAGATTACTTTGATTCCAGATTTATTTTTGATGATTGATGATGATGATGGTGGAAATATATATAATAATACATATATGTATATTAAGGCTACAGTAAAGTGGTCTGCACTTTGCACACCAATAATTCTGCTAATGTGTTAGTCAAACTTGGTCAAAAACACACATAAAACTAGTACACGTAGACTTTAAATACCTGATAGTAGTTTTTGGTCTCTATATTATATGAGAAATGTCACGATATACCCCACGTTATATGAAATTTTACGTTGACTCCTCAAATAAGAAAAAGTGACAAGTTCAGAACCTTTTTAATCAATTAGCCCTTGGTCATAAGAGGATTCAATCAACAAGAAGGGACTGATTACAAGCATACCTTCTCTCCTGTTGCTAAATTGGCAACTGTTAGAGTTCTTATTGCATTGGCCACAGCTAAAGAATGGGCCTTACATCAATTGGATGTAAATAATGCATTTCTTCATGGATATATTGATGAAGATATCTACATGTTTCCTCCTGAAGGGTATAACAAGGCTGCTCCTGGACAAGTCTGCAAATTAAAAAGATCTCTATATGGATTGAAACAAGCATCTAGACAATGGAATTTGGAGTTGTCAAAATTCTTGACTGGTTTTGGATATGTACAATCCAAACATGACTACTCTTTGTTTGTTAAGAAGACTGAGGATTCTTTCCCTGCAGCACTTGTGTATGTGGATGATATATTACTCACTGGTAATTGTGATAAGGAGATAAGAGCAATTAAAAAGGCTCTTGATGAAAAATTTACTATCAAGGATTTGGGGTTAGCTAAATACTTTCTTGGAATTGAATTATGCAGAACTGAGGTGGGTACCTATCTCAATCAAAGGAAGTATATTCTTGATTTGTTACAAGATGCGGGGTTGACTGCAGCAAAACCTGCTCCTTATCCTCTTCCACCAAAACTCAAATTGTCACTGCATAAAGGTATACCTTTAACTGACCCTGGTGCTTATAGAAGGCTAGTTGGTGGGCTTCTCTATCTTACTATGACAAGGCCAGATATTTCTTATAGTGTGCAACATCTTAGTTAGTTTGTATCTGCACCAAAAGAAGTACATATGTAGGCTGCATTACATTTGCTGAAATATTTGAAGGGTTCCATTTCTAAGGGGTTATTTTATCCCATTCAGCCACATTTAAAGCTCACTGGTTTCTCTGATGCTGATTGGGCATTTGTTTGATGACAATAAGATCTTTAACTGGATATTGTATTGTAACATCCTAAACATTTTTATCTTTGACTTTGATCGTTAGTTGACCTTTGACGCCGTTATTAGCTTAAAATGTTAAGTAATTAACTATAATTGTTTAGATGATTCACTTTATGATTGAATGGGTTTTAATGATTAGGGGATGTTATTATAGTTGTCGGTTAGTCATTAAGGTGCTCTTTTGGTCCTTTGAGTTCCCGGTTCGTTAGATTGAGCCTTAACGGTCGTTAGTTTTAGGTTGAGAGCAATCTGGTAACTTGTGCTAGAAGGAGGACGGTTCTAATAGGGTTTAGGCAGCCCTAATCTCTCATTTTTCCAGGAGTTGTGTGTGAAATAGAGTGTGTGTGCCTCCATATCATTCTCTTCAAGATTTCATTAATTTCGGGTCGATTCGGAGTGATCTAGGGTTTGAATTCGATTCTATAAGCATCCTTAAAGGTAATGACTTAAATCCCTACTGATTTATAGTCACTTTTATCTATTCTTAGGGTTTATTGTTGATCTCAAGGGTTGGGGTTAATCCGGTGGCGAATCGTTGTTGCTTTATTATGTTTTCGGGTGTTTAAACATTCTCATTCGTTATGCAATCGGTCCAGGGAACAATTGATGGTTTCAAACCATCAATTGAGTCATGTAAAGTGAGTATATAAATTCTGTAGGTCGTGGGGTATTGCTAAGGTCGTTTGAGGGTCGAATTGATATTGAAAACAAAGGGTTTCATAGGTCTGAAATTTCAGTCGTCTTGCAAAAATCATATCTCTTTCAATTAAAGGAGTTAGGAGATTAATCTTATATTTTTGAAAAGGTCTATGTGTCTTATTGAATCTATATAAATAAAGTTTCTGGTGATTTTGCCCATAGATAGGCGAAAAGTGTCGATTTCCAGAAGTGGTCGAATTTTGGACGATTTCTGCAGCCCTAACTTGTAAACGTCATAAATCATTCATTAGAGAACTTCAAGAGTCAAACTTTATATTTCTGGAAAGTTCTTTGAATTCCCTACATTTCTTAAGAACTAAGTTTTGACTCATTTGGTCGTCTTGAGGTCGAAAAGTTGCCTGCAAGTGAAGGGTGCGAGTCTGGAAGTTGATCTCGACGAGACCACTAGTGGGCTCGACGAGATCGTGGTCAGGTCTCACTTTTGATGCATTCTGGAGCTTGAGATCGACGAGACCACCCATGGGCTCGGCGATATCAGCCGACAGAAGGGTTCTAAGCGCGTTTAAGTGTCTAGTTGACTTATATTTCCATCCTTCTTGTATCATAGGTTGTCGGGAACACTTGTCAAGCACAGTAAACTCGTTTGTGATTGTTGAGTACTCCATTGAGGTAAGATACATGACTTTTCTCACGCTGGAGGCACAACAAATATAGTTTTCTTTAATTAACCTCTTAACTGGATTATCTTATGTGTGTTGGGTTTTCCGGGTTATGCGGGAGGTTATGTGGGAATGTATGTATGATGAAGTGGCTTAATATGATATGATGACGTTTAAAGTAGAAGTAAATATGTGCATATGAAGTATGATGCTTATAATGACGTTGCCATGATATGTTTAAGATACGTGTTGTTGATAATGTCGTTGATATGCCTTAATGTTGTTATGTGATGACTTATATGTGGCACTTAAGTGTGAAATGTCTAGTTCTCTAGATACACGTGAGAAATGTTATGAGTTGTGCATGTTAGTGAGATTAAACGCTAAAGTAGATGTGGGATCGATTAGGTAATGATTATACCTAAGATTAAAGTAATATGTGAAATGTGGGAAACCGTTCTAGCCTTAGTGTTAGTGCGTAAAAAGTAAGAAAGATATAAATACGTGGGAAATGCTATAGCTAAATATGTGAGATTGACGTGGGAAGTGTTAAGCTTAACCCTTGCTAGTTGTAAAGCTAGTGTATAAGACGTGGGAAACCGTGCTAGCTGTAATGCTAGTGCGTAAGACGTGGGAAACCGTGCTAGTTGTAATGCTAGTGCGTAAGACGTGAAAATCGTGCTAGTTGTTATGCTAGTGCGTAAGACGTAGGAAATCGTGCTAGTTGTTATGCTAGTGCGTAAGACGTGGGAAATCGTGCTAGTTGTAATGCTAGTGCGTAAGACGTGGGAAATCGTGCTAGTTGTAAAGCTAGTGCGTAATATGTAAATTGATTAAAGATGTAAGATGTGAGAATAAGTTGATTAAGATAACTATAAGAATATGTGAGAAAGATGTACATGTAATTTAAGACGTGGGATTACAATGTGACGTGAGATTTAAGTAAGATATATTGATATGTGTGACATAATCGTTGATATGCACAATTAGAAGTAATTACTCTACATGAATATGAATGTGACAAGTTTATGTGTGATATGCCAAGATATGATAAGAAGTTACGTTTAAGTGGTAAGTCTATGTTGATATGATATAAGACATTGATTAAGATGTGAGTATATGATGATATGATGTATATGTTGATATGAAATGAAATGTGATGCAATGTGGGAAAAGGGAAGTATGGGTTGATCTATGATTGTTATGGATGATATGTAATGTGATTATGTTTTGATAAGTAAAATATGACGAAGTTTTATGAAAGTAAAATGAAGAACGTTTTATCAAAATGTGTGTATCTTACTTAGCTAATTTTATTAGCTAACACTTGCTTTTATGAAAATGTTGTGTCTTTCAGGATAAGCAGGTTTGAGCTAGAGAAAGGTTTAGCTCGTGAGATGGGTAGATGCAATAAATAGCATAGATTGTTGAATGCTTAGACTTCCCATAGTCTATGTTTCGGCTACATTGTCTACGTTTATGATACATGTAATAATGAATGGCATTTATGTTGGTGCCAAGACTTGGATTTCATTTATATTGTTTTGATGATGCACTTTAGTAACACCATTTTATGAAAGGTACCATCCGTTACGGATGGGGCAGTTTTAAGTGATCCTTTTCCGCTACGTTTTAAACGCAGTTTGGCAAAAGTTTTTTGAAATCCAGGTTTTGAAATGACGGGTGTTACAAGTTGGTATCAGAGAAATGGTTTAAGTGAACCAAAGACCGACCAAAAGCCATAGGTTTTGGACTTAAACCGATAAAGACTCGATAGGCATAAGTAGTGAATGCTTTAGCTTTATGATATGATGTTTTTAGGACGGGTTGGGATGAGTGTGAGAGTAGGATTAAGGCTTAATATGTTTTTGTTGTAATGCTAGTGCGTAAGACGTGGGAAATCGTGCTAGTTGTAATGCTAGTGCGTAAGACGTGGGAAATCGTGCTAGTTGTAATGCTAGTGCGTAAGACGTGGGAAATCGTGCTAGTTGTAATGCTAGTGCGTAAGACGTGGGAAATCGTGCTAGTTGTAATGCTAGTGCGTAAGACGTGGGAAATCGTGCTAGTTGTAATGCTAGTGCGTAAGACGTGGGAAATCGTGCTAGTTGTAATGCTAGTGCGTAAGACGTGGGAAATCGTGCTAGTTGTAATGCTAGTGCGTAAGACGTGGGAAATCGTGCTAGTTGTAATGCTAGTGCGTAAGACGTGGGAAATCGTGCTAGTTGTAATGCTAGTGCGTAAGACGTGGGAAATCGTGCTAGTTGTAATGCTAGTGCGTAAGACGTGGGAAATCGTGCTAGTTGTAATGCTAGTGCGTAAGACGTGGGAAATCGTGCTAGTTGTAATGCTAGTGCGTAAGACGTGGGAAATCGTGCTAGTTGTAATGCTAGTGCGTAAGACGTGGGAAATCGTGCTAGTTGTAATGCTAGTGCGTAAGACGTGGGAAATCGTGCTAGTTGTAATGCTAGTGCGTAAGACGTGGGAAATCGTGCTAGTTGTAATGCTAGTGCGTAAGACGTGGGAAATCGTGCTAGTTGTAATGCTAGTGCGTAAGACGTGGGAAATCGTGCTAGTTGTAATGCTAGTGCGTAAGACGTGGGAAATCGTGCTAGTTGTAATGCTAGTGCGTAAGACGTGGGAAATCGTGCTAGTTGTAATGCTAGTGCGTAAGACGTGGGAAATCGTGCTAGTTGTAATGCTAGTGCGTAAGACGTGGGAAATCGTGCTAGTTGTAATGCTAGTGCGTAAGACGTGGGAAATCGTGCTAGTTGTAATGCTAGTGCGTAAGACGTGGGAAATCGTGCTAGTTGTAATGCTAGTGCGTAAGACGTGGGAAATCGTGCTAGTTGTAAGATAAGATTCGATGTTACAAGTGTGGTGAGACGGGGCATTTGATTGCTGATTGTCCCCAAAGGAAAGATGAAGCGAAGAAAGATGACACTCAAAAAGCCAAAGCTCGGGCCTATCAAATGATTACCATGGGGGACGAGCTTGATGACGAGTTAGTATAATTATGCATGATGGATTGTGAAGGAAATGTTGGACATTATGATGTGTGAGTATAGTTAAAGGTACACGTGTGAGGAATGATATAGTTATAATTATGGTCCGGACATAATTATAAATGTATCATGATGCGGGCGTGTTCGTTTGACGGTATTCGCGTTGATTAATGGAAGACAAGAAATGAAAGGTGACGAGAAAGAAATTGGTAGAAAATGTGGTGAAATGTTGACTTATACGTGTGTTGAAAGTAGTGAGAAGAGAAATGGAGGTGTTGATATCATGAGAAGATTCTGAGGACAGAATCCTTTTAAGGATGAGAGAATTGTAACATCCTAAACATTTTTATCTTTGACTTTGATCGTTAGTTGACCTTTGACGCCGTTATTAGCTTAAAATGTTAAGTAATTAACTATAATTGTTTAGATGATTCACTTTATGATTGAATGGGTTTTAATGATTAGGGGATGTTATTATAGTTGTCGGTTAGTCATTAAGGTGCTCTTTTGGTCCTTTGAGTTCCCGGTTCGTTAGATTGAGCCTTAACGGTCGTTAGTTTTAGGTTGAGAGCAATCTGGTAACTTGTGCTAGAAGGAGGACGGTTCTAATAGGGTTTAGGCAGCCCTAATCTCTCATTTTTCCAGGAGTTGTGTGTGAAATAGAGTGTGTGTGCCTCCATATCATTCTCTTCAAGATTTCATTGATTTCGGGTCGATTCAGAGTGATCTAGGGTTTGAATTCGATTCTATAAGCATCCTTAAAGGTAATGAATTAAATCCCAACTGATTTATAGTCACTTTTATCTATTCTTAGGGTTTATTGTAGATCTCAAGGGTTGGGGTTAATCCGGTGGCGAATCGTTGTTGCTTTATTATGTTTTCGGGTGTTTAAACATTCTCATTCGTTATGCAATCGGTCCAGGGAACAATTGATGGTTTCAAACCATCAATTGAGTCATGTAAAGTGAGTATATAAATTCTGTAGGTCGTGGGGTATTGCTAAGGTCGTTTGAGGGTCGAATTGATATTGAAAACAAAGGGTTTCATAGGTCTGAAATTTCAGTCGTCTTGCAAAAATCATATCTCTTTCATTTAAAGGAGTTAGGAGATTAATCTTATATTTTTGAAAAGGTCTATGTGTCCTATTGAATCGATATAAATAAAGTTTCTGGTGATTTTGCCCATAGATAGGCGAAAAGTGTCGATTTCCAAAAGTGGTCGAATTTCGGACGATTTCTGCAGGCCTATCTTGTAAACGTCATAAATCATTCATTAGAGAACTTCAAGAGTCAAACTTTATATTTCTGGAAAGGTCTTTGAATTCCCTACATTTCTTAAGAACTAAGTTTTGACTCATTTGGTCGTCTTGAGGTCGAAAAGTCGCCTGCAAGTGAAGGGTGCGAGTCTGGAAGTTGATCTCGACGAGATCGTGGTCAGGTCTCACTTTTGATGCATTCTGGAGCTTGAGATCGACGAGACCACCCATGGGCTCGGCGATATCAGCCGACAGAAGGGTTCTAAGCGCGTTTAAGTGTCTAGTTGACTTATATTTCCATCCTTCTTGTATCATAGGTTGTCGGGAACACTTGTCAAGCACGGTAAACTCATTTGTGATTGTTGAGTACTCCATTGAGGTAAGATACATGACTTTTCTCACGCTGGAGGCACAACAAATATAGTTTTCTTTAATTAACCTCTTAACTGGATTATCTTATGTGTGTTGGGTTTTCCGGGTTATGCGGGAGGTTATGTGGGAATGTATGTATGATGAAGTGGCTTAATATGATATGATGACGTTTAAAGTAAAAGTAAATATGTGCATATGAAGTATGATGCTTATAATGACGTTGCCATGATATGTTTAAGATATGTGTTGTTGATAATGTCGTTGATATGCCTTAATGTTGTTATGTGATGACTTATATGTGGCACTTAAGTGTGAAATGTCTAGTTCTCTAGATACACGTGAGAAATGTTATGAGTTGTGCATGTTAGTGAGATTAAACGCTAAAGTAGATGTGGGATCGATTAGGTAATGATTATACCTAAGATTAAAGTAATATGTGAAATGTGGGAAACCGTTCTAGCCTTAGTGTTAGTGCGTAAAAAGTAAGAAAGATATAAATACGTGGGAAATGCTATAGCTAAATATGTGAGATTGACGTGGGAAGTGTTAAGCTTAACCCGTGCTAGTTGTAATGCTAGTGCGTAAGACGTGGGAAATCGTGCTAGCTGTAATGCTAGTGCGTAAGACGTGGGAAATCGTGCTAGTTGTAATGCTAGTGCGTAAGACGTGGGAAATCGTGCTAGTTGTAATGCTAGTGCGTAAGACGTGGGAAATCGTGCTAGTTGTAAAGCTAGTGCGTAATATGTAAATTGATTAAAGATGTAAGATGTGAGAATAAGTTGATTAAGATAACTATAAGAATATGTGAGAAAGATGTACATGTAATTTAAGACGTGGGATTACAATGTGACGTGAGATTTAAGTAAGATATATTGATATGTGTGACATAATCGTTGATAGGCACAATTAGAAGTAATTACTCTACATGAATATGAATGTGACAAGTTTATGTGTGATATGCCAAGATATGATAAGAAGTTACGTTTAAGTGGTAAGTCTATGTTGATATGATATAAGACATTGATTAAGATGTGAGTATATGATGATATGATGTATATGTTGATATGAAATGAAATGTGATGCAATGTGGGAAAAGGGAAGTATGGGTTGATCTATGATTGTTGTGGATGATATGTAATGTGATTATGTTTTGATAAGTAAAATATGACGAAGTTTTATGAAAGTAAAATGAAGAACGTTTTATCAAAATGTGTGTATCTTACTTAGCTAATTTTATTAGCTAACTGTAACACCCGACGTTTAAAAATATGGGTTTTCAAAAACTTTCACCTAACGGTGTTAAATTGCGGAAGAAAAGACTTTAAAAGTCAAACCGATAAAAACATTTCGGTTTCTACGTTTTATTGGTGTTACATGCCATATCAAACATTAGTTCAAATGAAAACCCAACGGTTGCCCAACATTAAACAACCGTTCACACATTATTACATAAATTCGACATCAAAATGAAATGTATTCAAAAGTCTCAATAATAAGCAACTATGGGTAGCTAAGGCTCCTTCATTGCATCTACCCAAGCTCATAAGTCCTGCGTCACTAGTCCATCAAGCTAAACCTGAGGGAACAACCACATTAAAGAAACAAGTGTTAGCTATAAGAATAGCTAAGTAAGATCACACTTAATTTAAAAGCATTTGTCCAATTAAAACATTTCTCCATTATTAGACAAGCTCATTAGGCACAACGCACGACACACAAAACTGCATAACAACTTCATATCAATTAGGATGAATCACCCTAAATGTGCCTATCCTGCATTACTTCATTACACACGTTTAACCACATAACTGCTTTCTACATTGACTGCTTTTCTACGTTTTAACTGCTTTACTACATTAACTGCTTTACTACGTTATTAACTGCGTTAATGTGTAACATAAGCTACACCCGACTAGATGACAAACCCCACACGGTTGTACATCAAGCGTCGTTAAGGAATGGCAAGCCAATCCAAGAGTAATCCGTATGTGGAGGTTGGTCAGACCCCTCGTATTACTCGCCCTGCATTATAAAGACCATGTTGCAAGGAGCCACCCAAGCAACAACTACGTCAACGCACTTAGCCGGGCTAGGGCAAGTACGGGTTAAGCTTAACACTTTCCTGCATCAAAGTTTAACGAGCTCGATCCTGCATTATTTAGTTTAGGTGACTGCATTACCTAAACATTTTCTACGTTTACTGCTTTTACGTTTTGGGCCCTTAAACGTGCACGTGTCATGGCAACTTAACGAGTCTAGTGTACTAGTTGAGCAAGCCATACAATCATGCACATATCAACAATCAACAACATACACTACATCTCAAAGCATCACAAGCTACTTCGTAATACTACATAAACTACATAACAGTATACTACATTAAGCAATACTTCATTTCACTACGATAGGGTCTGCATTTCAGGTCTCATGGTCAACTACATATCCCATAATGCCTCCCGTGTAACCCGAGATACCCACATATATCATAAGTTACCGTTAAGGAAGTTATAAGTATGAAACCTTTGCTTGTTGAACCCTCAGCGTGACAAAAGTAGTGTATCTTACCTTGATACAGCTTAACAACAAGCTACAAGCACAATACAACGATGACTAGGTGTCTCCAATAACCTAGAACAAGTATAAGATCGAAAGATAAGCTAAACGACACCTTTTGTAAAATCTGGGCAGGTGGTGCGCCGCACCTTCCATGTGGTGCGTCACACCATTCCTCCAGGGAAATTCAAAATAACTACGAGTGCGCCGCACCTACCCTTTGGTGCGTCGCAAAACGGGGTGTACCAAAATCAAAACTGGCCAGTGGTGCGCCGCACCTCCCACACTGTGCGTCGCACAAAACCAACAGAAAAACTTATCTATCAATAGGTGCGCCGCACCTACCCTTTGGTGCGTCGCACTAAACTCCCAGGGAAATTAGATTAAAGGCAGGTGCGCCGCACCAGCCCTTGGTGCGTCGCATATCGGGGTGTACCAAAATCAAAACTGGCCAGTGGTGCGCCGCACCTCCCACACTGTGCGTCGCACAAACACTCCAGAAACTTTATATCCTCAGTGGGTGCGCCGCACCAGCCCTTTGGTGCGTCGCACCAGGGGTGCAGACCAGCAACCACACTTTTACGCTTTGATCAAACGAATCCCATACTAACCCATACCCCAAATCCAACCTGGGGATTTAAAATTAATCCTTTTAATTGCACTTTCATTACCTTTAATCAACCTATTAATCCCTAAATCCTTTACATCATAAACCAACCATTTAATCACCCGAATAACATGAAATTGATGAACGTTTAATCAAATAACCCAACCCAAACCCTTATGGCCTGGATTACGACTAATATAAGACTCACACAATCAATCTCAGATGAGGAATACCTATATTACCTGTATTCGATGATAAAGATCCAAAGTCTAAGCAATACACGATCGATTCGGCTTCAAAACGAATAAGATCAAGGGAGAAACTAGAGAGGGAAGGGAGGGGATCAACTAGGGCTTGTTTTAGAGGAAGAAAATCTGCATAAGGCTCTCAATGACAACCATTAAACCTCTAAACCCGTTTTTGACTTTGCACACATGCCAAAACTAACCCCTAATCTTCCTAATCCTTCATTAAATGTCACTACATAGACATTAACCTTCATATTACACACATTTATACTACATTAACATTTAGGCTTACAAGCCTCACACATAACACACATTAGCCACATATAAACATTTAAATCTAAAATAGACTTAACGACACACACAATATTGACTTAACGGCATTAGTCAACTAGTAAAGAAAAGTTTGGGATGTTACACTAACACTTGCTTTTATGAAAATGTTGTGTCCTTCAGGATAAGCAGGTTTGAGCTAGAGAAAGGTTTAGCTCGTGAGATGGGTAGATGCAATAAATAGCATAGATTGTTGAATGCTTAGACTTCCCATAGTCTATGTTTCGGCTACATTGTCTACGTTTATGATACATGTAATAATGAATGGCATTTATGTTGGTGCCAAGACTTGGATTTCATTTATATTGTTTTGATGATGCACTTTAGTAACACCATTTTATGAAAGGTACCATCCGTTACGGATGGGGCAGTTTTAAGTGATCCTTTTCCGCTACGTTTTAAACGCCGTTTGGCAAAAGTTTTTTGAAATCCAGGTTTTGAAATGACGGGTGTTACAAGTATTTTCTTGGGTCGTGCACTTGTTTCATGGAAGATTAAAAAGCAAGCAACTGTGTCAAGATAAACAACAGAGGCTGAATATAGAAGCATGGCTGCTACTACTTGTGAACTACTCTGGTTGAGTTTTTTGTTAAAAGATTTACATGTGATAACAAGTCTGCTCAACAAATAGCAGTCAATCCTTGTTATCATGAGAGGACTAAACATCTTGACATTGATTGTCATTTTACTAGAGCTAAAGTTGAAGAAGGCTTTTTGCAGACTGCTTTTATTCCTTCCCATATGCAGCTTTTTAAATAGAGTACGACATTCTGCTTTGATTGACAAGTTAGGAGTTGAAAATGCTCCAACTTGAGGGGAGGATGAAGAATTATGTAAATATATATAGTTTTGTACAGTTTAGATAGTTAGAGGGGGTAATATGTAATTATTGATAGTCTGAGGTTTAATTAGTATAGATTAGAAATAAGTTAGTTATAACCGATTTTGTCTTTAGTTCTTTATATAAACTCTTTCTTGTAATATTTTTCATTAATACAAAATCATTTCATAATAAATCTTCCGCGTTCATATCTCTTGTACCAAGAAAAAAGTAAAAAGTTGTCAACTGATTTTTATATTGTGTCATAATTGTCCATCACAAGTTCATCGCAATTCACCATCATCACTTGACATAACTAAAGACTTTTGTCTCCATATTCGGGGTGAATCTTGATCCTTTTTCCCCCTATCGCCACCACATTTTGTTCATTATGTCTTTTGATTTCGAGCTCAATAATTCAAGATGGAATCTAGTAGCCAAACAAAAAACATCCCCATCAATAATCAACGGAAAGGGTTTGACAACTTAATAACCATATTCAATCTCGTTAAAAACATAATATGTGGAAAGTAAAATGTGAACAATAATTCATCTATCTAAAGAAAAAAACCCTATATATACAGAATTACCTTCATTTAGAGTTGGCGTAAACATATAATCAAATGTCCCACATATAATATAGAATCAGAAAAAAGAAGACATATATATACATTAAAGAAGATCACTATAACCATCATTTTAATCCACTCAAAATCAGATATACCAATAAACAAATTTTATATACTACTTTATCTAGTGAGTTATATACTTTTTTTCATGAGTGGTTTTCATTATTTACAAGATATATCTTTAAATGTCATACATATTTAAAAGAAGAAAAATGATTAATCTTCATAACCAATCCTCTTAATTATGTGATTATGACATTTGATGGAATCAAATAATGAGATTAGAAGAGAATGAGTGAATTACACTTGTCTTGATTTAAGATTTTTAAAGAGATTATTAGAAAAATTTATCATTTCAATAGTCTTTGAAAAAATTAAACATGTACATGTATGTGGATAAAAGAGTGGATTGGCGTCAAGCGGGTACGCCCATGTGCGGTCTGTTAATAGTGTATAGTACAACTACTACTTTTCAAAATGACCACAGACTCGCTGTACTTAGTAGAAAAGCATATTGATACTTTTTTAGTTTTGTTTTTTTCTTTCACCAAAAAATAGATTTCTTTTTCGATTTCTACTATGTCAATTAAAAATGTTTGTTTATCAAATGCATCACAAACCATATGATAAAAAATTCAAGTAATAAAAGGGCTTGAAAATTATATTTCGGTTGAACCTTATCGAAAGCAAAATTATATTTTAACTGAAACTTATACAAAGTATAAATTGCACCTTTATGAATTATGACAACTTTAGGTTCTATTTTCTTTCGGGAATGATGTTAATTATCTGATTTAGGATGCATTTAAAAATATAAACTCAAAGGGACGTTTAGTTACCATAACATATGACAAATTTGATGAAATAGAATTTAAGATATTTTTAAAAACGAACAATTGATCCTTCTAAAACTTTAAGTTATTAATTCTCTTAATATAATATAACTTTGACATATGTAATCTATTTATTATCTTGATTAGTAAAAACTTCGGTGTGGTGATAATAAATTGTAAGAATCATACCTATATAACCGAAACCGGGGCTATTCGGGCTAAACCAAATAATCACTCGTAAACCGACTAACTCATACCGTTTAACCCATTATTTGGGTTTGGGTTGTTTCAATAATAGCAATATTCAAACAAATTTGTAGAAATAATCACAAGAATTTTAGACAGAGCTAGAAAATTAATACAATTGGAACGATTTCTTGGTTTCAATGAGGTTAACTAAATTAACATAATCCTTTATGATATCGTCGACCATTTGTTGTGGGTTTCATCTTTCAACTTGGCTAGAACTACATATGTGCTTCACTTATCCCATAGTTAACTTTCTTTTCTTTTTCTTCATTCGAACTAACTAAAAGAAAAAGAAATGTAGAATACTACACGTAGTGTGCTTATTGTTTTCTCACCATAAATAAATACCATTATTATTGGATGACATTACTCATTAGCATAGTGGATGAATCTATTATAGCGAGTGTTTTTTACTAATAAAGTAGTAGACATACAAACATTGAAATCATTAATTACACAAAACCACTTTCATTGGGTGTGGTTTCAGCCATTAAATTAAAATTAGGGGTCAAGATTTAAAATTAACTTTAAATCATGACCTTTAATTTTTATCCAATGGTTGAGATTCTTTTAACTTGACCCCTCAAGTTAATTTCAGCTTGAGGGAATCTCCACCCACTTTCATGACCTGTACTTTTTTTGCATTACTATGTATAAAAATTATTAACATCTAATTAAATATTATAAACTTTTTGAACCACAATTAATAATGTTCTTTCATTGAAAAATATTAACAAATAATGTTTTAAGCCATAAAACTAAAATATATATACATGGAGCACATATATATTTCAATAAGTGTAGTTCACCATTATGTTAATTATGAAATATTAAAGATATATCTTTATTGCTACTAAGTTATAACTACATAACTTTTACTTCTGACAAAAATACCAAAAGTGTTATCTTAATTAATGCATCTAAACAATCACATCGAAAATCATGTAATATAAAATTTTTTTAAAAAATGTGTAATGTCGCGGTAATAAATCTTATTAAGTGAAGGAAAATATAAATGAAATTTCTCGTAATAATATCATATTTTTAATGTTTTATTATACATAAACACTAAAAAGGTAAAAAAAAAATCAAACAACTAAGATTCTTTACCAAAAGAAAATTAGTGAAGTAAATCATATAGATTATCAACACATAAATAAGCGAATAGTAGAATTTTTAAAAAAGTTTATCGGAATTTAAATACCATATTTAATTTATCAACCCATTGTAAATGGAAATTTGTCAATTACTCAATCAGTTAGACGACATTAGAAATACAAATATATATACTTTATATACATGAAAATATAATATATATAAATATAAATAATATTTATTTATTTATAAGTTATAACATTAAAGAATAAGGAGTGCCATTAGATGTGGTTAACAAAGTTATTGATAGTACTAAAAGTAAAAGCTGTTGAAATTGTGTGAATTTTTGTAGACCCGACTAACCATATGTTTTCGGATTTTTGAGCCCGTAGGGTCATACACAATAGAACATCTATAATGTTTAACCATAAAGCTACGGAATGATATTTGATCATTTACGCATTTAATTAAATAGTTTTAATTAAATTATTCGTTTATAAATTAACGCGAGTTAATTGAGGATAAATGAATAAACCGACAACCGTTATTTATAATAATCGATTAAAGTTAGTTTTAATTGATTGATAAATAACTTATTAATTAAATGAGTTTAATTAATTAAATGAGTTAACGGGTTGGATAATTAATTAGTTAATGGTCCAAATTAATTAATAATGGATTAATTAATATATGGAAAGTCCGGTCCATCCCCCCTAAGGCCTCATGGCCGAATTTTCTAAGGAAAGGGGAGGGAGGGTCGAAATTCCCATGCAAGGGAATTATAGGGTTTTAGTTTCCTAATCTAATTAGGAAACCATGTCTATATAAACCCCTTGAAAACCCTCATAATTCAATTAATTCAAGAAAACCCTAAAAACACACACAACGAGATTCTATCTTTTGTGTGGGTCAAAATCCACTAGCCAAAAGAAACCAAATCCCAAAAATTGTTTTAGGTTTAATTATTTAGGGTTTTAGTTAAACCCTAAATTAGTTTCAACAAAAGGTTTCTTGCCTTTTGTGTTTGGTAGGTGTCGAACTCAAGAACCCTAAAAGGGGAGTTCGAATTCGACACTCTTCTTTGAAGAGAAGTCGAATTCGACTTTAGGGAGGTCATAAGGGTTTCGGTTGGTTGCGGTCGTAAGCTTAAAGGAGCCTATCAGATCCTTGGTTAAGACATTGTTCGTGTACGCACTTACGCAGGGTTTCTACACTTGGAATCTTGTTTCCTGAATCTTCCACATCATGAGGGATCTTGTCTACCGCAACAAGGTTAGTTTGTATTTATTTAAGTTACTTATATTGGATTGCATGTTGATCTTGGTAAGGGGTGTTAAAACTATTAAATGTTCTCAAAATGATACCACACGTGTTTTAATAGTTTTAATAGTTTATTAACACGCTTCCGCCGCACACTTTGATTTGAAAATTTAAATTTGTCATTTAAACCGGGTCGGTCACCCGACCCATTTTATGTTATTCGGTTAATAAAATCCCAACAAAAGCCTGTGCGATACACGACATGGATAATAGCATATTCGTTTCATGTTGTAGGGACATTGGTGTTAAAATTAGGGTGTATGTAACATGAATAAACAATGGAAACCATTACCTGTGCTGCAAAACCTATAGAAACCAGGAGAATACATCTTTAATAATATTTGAAAATAGATTTAAACAGCCCAAAAGCAAACACAAATTATTATCATAATATGGAAACACAAACTGCTTAGATTAATAAATGAAAGATGTTCTGAAAACAAAAACCACATAGTAAATAAGAAGCATAACTGAGTGCATATCGCAAGTTGCTAATGTATTGTTTCGAAGTTCTTCCATTTAACAAAACCAAAAGGTCATCACTACACATACATTAATAATCAGCTAAACATCTAATTGCTAAACATCTGATTCAGTCAACAAACTCCACCATACATAGCTTAAACATCATGATATTAATTAAAAATAAACCTGTTTAATAGATTTAAAATAGGATCATGATCAAAACTTTTATATAAATATAAATATAGATATAGATACCAAAAGACTCAATGCAATAGGCAATGAAGCTAAATATTTAAGTCACACAATCATTTAATTCAATCATAAACTTAGAGTCATAACCGAAGATCATAGTTATGAACTCTTGCACATACAATCATAAATCACACAAAGCACATTTAAAACAAACCTTTAGAATATCCAAACTTTAATTACTGATATATGGAAAAATATGAATTTAGCAAAACTAAAACCAAATACATATTAATCTTATCATTATGTCATTTAATTCAATCATAAATTTAGAGCCAAAATAATTTTTTGAACTATATTATTGATTATATATAGATATAAATTCAATGAAGCCATTTCTTAAACTAAAGTAACTAAAAATAAATGATTTATTTATATAAAAGTATGAGGATCAAAAGTATTATTTACCAATTATTTGGTCAATAATGATGTCATCAAAAATAAAATATAATCAATGGACAATTTTACACTTTTTCAATTTAAAATTAAGGGTTTTATTTTAGTATATTTTAAAGATGGTCATAAATTCACTTAATAATAGATAAAATGCCCTTATTTATAGAAACATATGAATATAAACGATAACAAATGCATTTAAAAATTATTAATAAAAACTCAATAAAATCCATTATTTTTTGAACGTTCGAATAGTCAGAGTCTGTTCGTCCCACTTATCGGCCCCTACGTCCTTCGGGCAGGATGCCATTCGAATTTCAGGGAACCACGGAGGGAGGAAAACCTCCTATTAATCCGCCAAACAGCACGACAATTAATAGGAGTAAATTTTGCCTCCTCAGGATTCGAACCTGGGTCTCCCCAGGCCCAAGACCCTAATGGGAGGACTGGGATACCACTAAGGTTTTATCTCAATGGTAATAAAATCCATTATATATAGATATATTTTGTATTTTATTTTTCATAAATACTAGACTTAATTAGTAAAAAAATTTTGTGTATTGATAATAAATTCATCATCTCCAATTAGATGATTTAAGACACAAACCATTCACCATCATGACTTTAACATAGATGATATCCTGAATCAACTTCATCTCTCTTCTTAATGAGGTTTTTTAATTTGGGCATTCATCATCAGCTATCTATATCTTCAATTATCACTATATTGATTTATCAATCGATATATATAAAGAAAATTAATAGAGGTTGGAATGTCAAGGGTGAGATGATTAAATCATAATAAAGAGAGAAATTGTGAAGAGTAGTCATTCAGTATAAATATTTGTGATAATTAAGCTATTTCGTTATGGAGTTAATTGGAGACCTTCCTTCTTCCATTGGAAAATCAACATACATAGAATCTTTGAATCTACACGTCTATTTTTTTTTCTTATGGAAAATGATTAATCAACCTAACTGCTAAAAATCAACCTAAAACCTTAAGAATTTGACATCTGGATTCCACTAATTCTCTTTCCTAATCTTGCCCCCTGATTTTTCCACATGTCATCTAGGCATATCTTTAGGCACACCAATTAGAGTTTATACCTTACATCAAGACAGCGGTGACAGGTCGGTGGTTCCCCACGCGCAAAGCGACATAACTTGATGCGTATTGATTTTACTCGTTATTTGTTCTTTGAACTCTTTTAATTAATCAACTGATTGCCTTTCTTAAGATACTACATTATTCATGCAATAGACATTATCAGAGATCCCAGATGACTCATACTCCTACTCCGCATGCAACTAGTTTACATTAAATAGTGTAAGAATTAAGGCGAACCATACGTCTAAACTAGTTCCTACACAAGCACGTATATAATTAAGTCCAGTTAATACGCCTATACTAATGACTAGAAAGCTCTAATTGCTAGGCATATTAAAGTCTGGTTAAATGTGCTATGGCAACATAATTGCATACAGTTTCAGTCTAAGCTCTAATCCAGTTGGAAGAATGAACAGCCACAAATTTATAGTTAAGCTAACTGTCCTAACTAACCGTTCATCTACCAAAGCTAATATTGCTTAGTTATCGTCATCTTTTGTCTACTTGCAAAGCTTATATTCTCAAAATAGTTTTCCGACACAAGAAAAACTTAAAATTTGCATGAAATAAGTAGTAGAAAACTTGTGATAAATCAAGCAATTAAACCAAGGGTTTTTCCTATTCCATCCCCCCACACTTAAATTGTACAACGTCCTCGTTGTACTAGACATAGAAACAAAGGGTAATAGGAAAAACACTAAAAGATAAAAGGATTAACGAAACTTCCCGGGTCTTAAATTGCATGATTGTTGTTGAAGATGACATTTGCGGAGCGACTTGAACGATGTTGAATCTTCAAAGACTTGAGTCGTCTCCATTTGATGGCGATCCATTGATGCGTCTCCATCTTTTTTTTCTTTTTGGTATTTTCTGATTTTTTTGGATTTTTGGGTTTTTTTGATTTTTTTTATTTTCGCGATCTGGTGTGCAGAACGGAGCTGGGAGCGGCGCTGGACAGGTGGGAGCGGCGCTGGATGGCTATGAGCGGCGCTGGATCTGCACAGGTGCAGGTCCAGCGGCGCTGGGAGGTGGTGAGCGGCGCTGGGAAGCCCAGGTGGCTTTCCCAGCGGCGCTGGAGGTCCTCCAGCGGCGCTATTGACTCCTGTACGTGTTTCGACGTCTGATTTCTTCAACGATTTGATGCTTGAACTCCCCCACACTTAGCTTTTGGCCAAGTGCCTGGTTTCCTTCAGACTACAAAGCAAAGTACTCCTGCACACTTCAATCATAATACCAAAATTTAAAATAACAAGCTAAAACAATAAAATAAAAATAAAAACAAAATACGATTGCAATAAGTTACTTGTCTCCTATCTGTGATTCTAAAGACATACTCATGCAAAGATCACAAATGATAAAATTTAAAACAATCACTCAATTGCAATTAGTCACATATTCCTAAAAATAAAAATAAAAATAAAAATAAAAATAAAAATAAAAATACGGCTTGGGTTGCCTCCCAAGAAGCGCTAAGTTTAACGAGTCTTCAGCCGGACTCGGCCTAGGAACTAGGTTAAGGAAGAATACGGGTTAGGCCGGTACCCGTTGGAAATCGAATATAAAGGTCAGATGTGCCTTTTAGATGCGATTCGATTCTTCTTTTCTTAAGTTCCCATGCAAAACTCCTAGCTTTGCACCTAGTCCCGAAGGGGTTGGTCTTACTAATGTCCTCCTTAGTCAAAACCACTTGATTGTATCCCATAGTTAAGGTTATTTTTTTTGCTTTCACATTAACCAATGAACCTACCGAAAGCAAGAATGGTTGACCTAAAATCACATGATCTCTAGTAATTGAATCGTCTTCAACTATAAAGAAATCAGTGGGGATGTCTAATCCTTCTATCCTAATGACTAAGTCTCTTATGAAGCCTTTGGTTAAAACCTTGGCTCCTCCTACTAACCTAATCTCTAATTCTTCCCATTTTACTCCATTCCTAAATTTCTTCAAATTATTCTTGTGAATTCCTATGGGCAAGATATTAGATGTGAATCTAAGGTCTATATAGGTGTTCTCAAAACAGTTTGAGCTGATGTAGCAAGGAATTTGAAAAATGCTAGGGTCACCATAAAACTTACCATTCGGTTCTCTAGCCATTATCTCATTTATCTTGTCTCTTTCTAGGTCGGCTACACGCTCTTCCCACTTAATATTTCCTAGGATTCTCCTAACTCTATTTGCTACTTCTCGGCCATTTATTAATTGTTCATCTACTTTCTCCTTTAATTCTTTTAATTCCATGAAACTTTCATAGCTGATTTTTCTCTTAGGTTTAGTTTCTATGGTCTCCTTACTTATTGCCTTTTCTAATTGTTCACTAGGGTTTTGTTCATCATCTATCACCTCCATCCTAAGACATTCACCCTTAAGCAGTTCATCCTCTTCTTCTAGTTCGGACACTTTAACCCTACTTTGACCATTTGACAAAGATATTTCACGTTTAAGAACATGGATGATAGCATCTGCAGCATGCAGAAATGGTCGGCCTAAAATTAATGGTGTCACTACTTCACATACCGAATCAAGCACAACAAACTCGGTCCAGAATTCTAAATCCTTAACCCTGACATGGACTCGTTCGAAAATCCCCGTGGGTTGTCGGTAAGTCTGATCGGCTAACGGAATGCTCATGTTAACGGGTTTTAGCAAACAAAGGGTAAGTTTCTCATAAATCACAGTAGGCATAACATTAATACTTGACCCTAAATCAGCTAATGCACTCGAAAAATATTCATTATTAATAGTGCAAGGGATAAGAAAACTTCTTGGATCTTCAGATGCTTGCGGTAGCTGTGTCCCGTCATCCTGTGCTTCGGGATCTTGAACTTCATCCTTACTGTCAGAGTCGTCCTCATCTTTGATTTTTCATTTGGAAACGAATTGGGTCTCGACGTCTCCTTCTGAAAACAAAGTTTCGCGCGAATATGGGCTGACGGAGCCTCCAGCGGCACTGGCAGGTGAGTAGCGGCGCTTGGGTTCAACCTGGGGGCTCCCAGCGGAGCTGGCAAGGTACCAGCGGCACTGGTTTGTACCTGGAGGGTTCCCAGCGACATTGGGATATGCTGAGCAGCCTGGAGGGCTTCCAGGACGCGGTTGCCAGCGACGCTGACTTGTGTGGCCAGCGGCGCTGGTGATGCCTGGGCAGATTCCAGAATTGCGTTTTTGTTTGTTTCTTGTTCGTTTTGCTCCCGTATGACCTGTACCTGATTGGACACTTCACAAAAATCATTAGAAAGCTCAGTGGAGTCATTACCTTCGGTGAACACGGCGTTCACATTCTCGCTTCGTTCGATTGGTGGTTGGTACTTTTGACTCGACCTAGGGTTTGAGCTTGGACCGCCTTGGATGATTTTCCTTGGAGTGGGGCTGCTCTCCTTTCTTGCATTCTGTTCAATCCATCTATCTATCCTCCTCTCCAGGTCCTTGATTGCGGCTTGTTGATTTCTTGCTCCTTCGTCAACCTTTTGATTGAGATTACTTATCTTCTCGTTGAGCGACTTTGCATAGCTTGCCAAGGAGTCATGTCTCTTGTCATTCATGTCCATATACTTCTCCATCATGTTGGTAAGCTTGACAATTGGATCCTCCTTGACTTCATTCTCCACTTTTGGTTGCTCGGGTTGACCATTACTCCTTTGCCACCTATTTTGAAAAGAACCAAAGTTATTTCTAACATAACTAGAATTAAAGTTAGAATTACCGGGGTTTCTTTGGAATAGTCCTCGTTGAAAGCCTCATCGGTATTGGTTCTGGACAAAATTGACTTGCTCGGTAGCCTCCTCCTCACAATCCTCGGTATAGTGCATTCCTCCGCAATTGTTGCACCCGTGTGCAATCACCTTAAGGTCTTTGTCCATAATGTCCAACCTATCTTCAAAAGTAGAAAAACGGTTAGATAAAGCTTTAAGTTCATGAATTACCTCATTGTCGGAGCTACTCTCGATGCTAGCCACGGTTCTTCTCGTCCTCCTATCTCGGTCTTTATCATCCATATCTCGAGCTAAGCTAGCTTGCACCATATCCTCCATCATTTTGTACGCGTCATTGGTAGACTTGTACAAAAAGTTACCACCACTGGCTAGGTCTAAATCCTTTTGGGAACTCTTAATTAAACCATAGAAGAAGATTTCCATGATCTCGTCCTTGTTAAGTCCATTCCCGTGATAGTTTCTGATCATTTCCCTAAGCCTTTTCCATGCATCAACTAGTGCTTCTCCTTCGTCTTGCTTGAAAGCCTTGATGTCTCGAAGCATTTTCCTAGCTAAACTCGGGGAAAGAATCGCGAGACGAACTGTTCGCGAAGTTGATTCCATGTAGTGATGGTACCTTCATCGAGCTCATCAAACCAAACACGTGCCTCTCCCATGAGAGACGACGGAAATAAGCTAAGTTTCACATCGTCATCGGTGACGTCTCCTCCGTATTTGAACATTTTGCACAAACTGGTGAACTTGCTTACATGCTTATGGGGGTCGGATTTGGCTCGGCCGTCATATTGGTTGTCTGGTTGTCTTGGATTAACTTAAGGTGGTGTCCTTTGACTGAAAACGAATCTCCTAGGTTTGGTAAGACAATAGCCGATCCCGGTGTCGGTGCAACGGCTCTCGTCCTTTCCATCATGGGTCGGTCGAATTCGTCGATTTCGGCTCTAGGTGAATTAGGTTGTGACATAGTGTCGGATGAGGTGTCGGATGATCCTAAAGGGGCTTCTTGGTCGAAGAGGTTTGCTAAGTTAACTACGGGTGATGAAATTGAGTTGTTGAGTCTCCTCCTACGTCTGAGTCTACTTAGGCTTGTAGAAAAACGTCTTACAACCGTTCCCGATCTTAAACGCATCAACTACCTAAATGATCTGCAAAACTCAAGAAAAAGATCAACGCACCAATATAAAAATGAAATGAAAAACTAAATTAAACTACTTAAACTAAAAATGAAAAAGAAAATATCTTTGGATTTTTGAAATTTTAAGAAAATGAAAATACTAGCTAAATTAACTAAACCCTAGTTTGACCTAATTTGACTTCTAACCCTAATTGACTTAAACTAAGTACTGAAAAGTAACTACTTCGTGCCGAAACAAAAAATAGGATCGAATTACACTACTAAACTAAGAATGTGTCGCGTCCCCGGCAGCGGCGCCAAAAAGCTATGATGGTGTTTTTATTTCTGCTTTTAAATTTATAAAATTGTTGTACAAGTAATTATCTGAAAACACACACACTTACGAGCAGAGAACCCGGTCAGTGTAGTATAGTCAAGTGATAAGTTACAGGATCGTTCGCAGGGACGCTTGCACTATCTAATCTAATAATATGTGTAATTCTAGCGGTTGTGGGGTTGTCACGATTTCCTATTAAACTAATTAAAAATACTGAAAAGTAAATAGAAGCCGCAACCGCTTATTCAGCGAGAGGCTTAGTCTGAAAATAGTTTGAAAAAGCAAATAAAAGTAATAAAATTAAAATACTTGTTTGGCATCTCCGATCTCATGGTACGACCAAATACTATTCTATCCATTTGCTAGACTGTTGGAAACTTAATCACGACTTAGATTCTCGTTAGATTCACTTTGCCTAATTAACTAGTGTTGTCGCTAGACTCACACTACCCTATAAACAAATTCTCGTTAGATTCACTTTGCCTAATTAACTAGTGTTGTCGCTAGACTCACACTACCCTATAAACAAATTCTCGTTAGATTCATTGTTTAAGCATTAATGACCTAAAGTTCGTGTTACTAATTCATCTTTTAATTACCCGGCTCTTAAGTCATGGCCAGATAGTAATTATCTCCGGTGACCACAGTGCTCGTTTCCAAGTCAAAGGATCGCGTCTGACATTGTTAAGCATCATGTTCTATTCATCCTAATTACTATGGTTCTGGATCCCGCGGTTACAAGTGAATCACCTTTTACAACTAGTTAAAGACCGACTAGTGTTTTCCATCCTTATGTATTAATCCTAGTGTATGATTATAGACCGATCATCAGAATTAAACTAATACATGCAGATATAGAACCGATAATAATATAAAGAACTAGTAAAACATGGATCTACGATAAACAGTAAAACACACTCCAATAGATTCTAACAAATAAAGTAAAACAATAAACGTCTACATGATCACATTAATCCAAACAAGTATTCAGCCTACTAGCCTGACATTATTAAAGGAATAACAAAGTCTGAAAAGATGAAAGACATTGTTTACCAACTGAAAGTAAAATAGAAAAGTAGATCTAGGCTGAGGATGAAGATCGGAAGGTGTTAGAAGCTCCAAAACCTCCTTGGAATCTGCAAAGTCGACCTAGGGTTGATTATGGGCGGCTAGGGCTGCTGAATCGGCTCTCTCTTCAGGGTTTTGAGGGTTAGTTCGACTTATATAGTGATAAAAGTCGGTTGCTGATCTGGGCCGCCCAACGGCGCTGGCTGGGCTCCCCAGCGGCGCTGGGACTGGGCCAGCAGCGCTGGGCGTAGGTGAGCGGCGCTATGTTGGCCAGCGGAGCTGGCAGCTGCTGCTACTTCTCGTGCTTCTTCGTTCGGCTCCCGAATCACCTCCTTGTGTCTTGTAACTTCATAGGCTTCTATCTTGAGTTACTTGATGCCATTTATCCTCTCTCGCATCATCCGTGAACCTGCGTAAACATACGACTCCATTAAGTACCGATAGTTCCGGAATATTAACTCATTTGAACATTGAAATGAAGCCTTTCGATAGGGGTTTTTATCACAATATGGACGCTCATCACTAATACTCAACCATGTAGATGATGATGGCACACACACAAAACATCTCAAGCTCATTCAAAGCTGCCTAAAGGGCCCAGCTTCAAGCACAATCTTCAAACACTTGGTATCTCACGACAGGTAAAGTCAAGTTCAAAAAGCAAAAAGAATTATCTAGTTAGAGGTGACATGATGGGTGGGTTGGGCAGATTGGGAATAGGCCACGAATGGCTCTTTTTTGTGTAGGTCGGGCTGACCCAAATTACATTTGATAATGAAATAAATATAATCTTAATAGTAAACTAATCATTTTGGTTAGAATGACTTGCGAGGCCAAGGGCACTGTACAATATCCTACATGTTCAACCCTTGAGATAAAACATTACTCTGATACAATCAATAATGCATTTTTACGGTGAATTTTTTTTCCCTTCAACAGTTCCTTCTTTCTGGTAAAGATGTTGCTCCACATGCAAAAGAGATGGATGCATCTTGGTTTGCTTTTGTCGTGGCTGCTGTAAGAAAGGTGACAAGGGTTGCATTATCAATTGAAATCTAAGGTCAGTGATGAGGTACACTTTAAATGATAAAGTTTCATTTTTATTCACTAATTGGTAAATATTCTTTCGTTCTAATCCACGTCATCACGCATTTGCTTCACATTGAACAAAAATAATGGTCAAAAATGCAGGAGAGCAGGTAGATGATGGAAGACAATAGCATGTAGGAGGAAGTAATAATAATAATAATAGCATGGGAAGTTGTTGAGGGTGTTTACAAAAGAGGTGGATCAGATTGCGGATACCGGGTCGAGTGCTTACCTGTTGGTAGTCCTGATTCCGCTGCTGTGGTTGAGTATGTCAAAGAACAAGTGGTTAGAATTGTCGATGAGGTTATGGTAGAGGAGGTTTACGTCAAGGAGATCAAAACAGAGGTGATTGATAGTAAAAATTCGACAATATTGAGAGTTGTATCAGATGGTGATCAAGTTCAAATGTTGCAGGAGGCGGAGGGTGATCAAGTTCAAATGATTGGCTGAAAGAAGCAGTTTGGCCTGTCTATTATACCGAGTATGTTTGGGATTGTTCCAAGCCATTGTTTACAGTTTGGGTGTTATGTATGAAGTTATAACCTATGATTCAAAGTTAAATATATATATACACATACCATGAGATCCAGCCATGAGATTCCCACCTACTCGAAAGTTATGTATGGGCTAAATGGTAGTTCTTGCATATTTAAGACAGACTATTAATAAGTTTTTTACCGAGGTGGAAAAGTATTTGCAAAAATCTTGTATGTTTTATGCAACAATGTAAGAAGTTGTGTTTTGTGTTATTCAGAGTTCTTGCATATTTGTTAAATAATAGCTACTCTCTTTTGTTCCCCTGTACCAATACACAAACTTCGATGTTCATTCCTTTTGGTTTTGACATGTCGCCATGCGATTACTATAATATGCTTACATTGTTTCTTACATCCTAATATACACACATATATATATGGTATGATATTCCATGAAATCATTTGTCATTCATCCTTGCCGTGTAACGACGTACGGAAACGAGTGAGAAAACCAAACTAATTTCACATGAAATCAATTAAATTTAACTCATATCGTGCAACGCACGAGTCTTAAGCCCTCCTCTTTAATAATATCACAAGTAATACTAGATTTTGATTATCACTTTTATGATATACGTGCCTCATTATTAAGATAGAATTTTAGACACTACATACATGTTAATATAAATTAACTACAAGATAATACTATAATTCGTGTTTAAAAAATAAGTTGTGTTGTAATCACCAAATTAGTGTATATTTTTTTACGAGATAAAAATAGTTATCAACAATATACCACACGTAAAAGTTAATAAAATTAATTTATCAATACTCTTAATAAAAAGTTTAAAATCAAGATATGAGGATACGGTTATAAAATGCCGAAAAATACATGGTAAAATATGTAATATCAAGTTAAATTAAAATGTATTTACTTATCCAAACTTATTAGTAAGTATAATAATAATGCAATGATACGATGGGTGAAACACCATTTGTAACCAATAATAATCAATGACACGTATCCATCTGAAAAACCATTTGTAGTCAATCACAATTAACGACACAGGTCACTCTGATAAAAACCATTTTCAACCAATCACAAGTCATGACAAATCCCACTTTTCTATGTAAAAGAAACACAAAAACTTATCTCCCGCTGCCCATTTTTTATTTTAATTGGAAAATTTGAAAAGAACAACAAAAAGCATTTCTCTCCTTACTAATTTACCCCTACCTTGTCCCTACAAAACCTATAAATATAGACAATACCGTAGATGAACAGCAATAACGATCTAATCAATAAATCCATAAAAAATGGTGAAAACCATCAAATTATCTATCCAAACCATCAAACCCAAAACCACCAAAGCAAATACCAAAACCACTGATGGGAAAAACACTAAGGAATCCACCACCACCACCACCACCACTCCACTCTCCCAACCACCACCACTCTGCCAACCACCACCAACACGACGAACACCACCACTCTCCCAACCTTCCGAACGCCTATATCTCTAGTCCCCCCTCACTCACACCCACTAGCCCCAAAATTAACTATAAGACATTTTAAAAAACCCTATAACTACAAACCGAAACCAACTCTGAAAAATACATCTGAGCCTCCCCCACATTCTAAGGAACTTTTGTCCATACCCACCTACCAGATCTTGTCCGGACAAGATGAAGCGTAAGTGGGATCTGGGAAAGGAGAATGAGAATTGGAGGTATGAAATTAAGCCATCAGTGAAAAAAACGTTGTGAGCCTGTTACCACTGTGATTGCAGACACCTCACCATCTTTGGCTTGTCCGGACAAGATCTGGTACCAAATTTTGATCCCTGTACGTATACACACACAAATTGTTTACATAATTATTGTAATTGTTGGAATTTTAATGTGTTTATATATATTATTTGATTTGTTTAAATAATATAACATAAAATATTCAATTGAATAGATATGTAATAAGAAGTTGAAAGTGTGTTTAACTAATGTGAGTTTGTCCCACATTGGTAGTAGTATAAACATTAAGTGTGTTTATAAGGAGGAGTGTTGGAGGAATAATAATTCCTTATAAGGGGCTACACCCCAAGTGGGCAAGGAGGGTGCGAAGCACCCGACGCGCCCGTGCCCGAGACCGGGGTCGTGGGCGATGAGGCGTAATGTGGCGTTTTAGTGGCGCACTTTGAGGCTAATGTGGTATGTGCCCGAATTGCGCAAGAGTCTTGTGTCGGGATGGTTGCTCAACAAGAATGGGTTTCGTTTAGTGTTTGAAAGTGATAAGTTTGTGTTAACTAAACGTGGTTTGTATGTTGGTAAGGGTTATGCCCTTAATGGTATGTTAAACTTAATGTAATTGCCATGAAGAACATGAATGAAAATGCTTCTACTTCCGCTTACTTGATTGAGTCTTCTAATGTTTGGCATGCTCGACTTGGTCATGTGAATTTCAATTCAATGCGTCGTTTAATTAAGTTAAACTATATACCATTTTTTACCATTGAATCTAATTATAAATGTCCAACTTGTGTTGAATCAAAACAAACCACGAAATCTTTCAAATCAATTGAACGAAACACCGAGCCACTTGATTTAATCCATACCGATGTATGTGATTTTAGAACGATTCCCACTCGTGGTGGTAACAAATATTTCATCACCTTTATTGATGATTGTACAAGATATTTCTATGTATACTTGCTAAAAAGCAAGGATGAAGCAATAAACAAGTTTATCTTGTACAAAAATGAGGTTGAGAATCAACTCAACAAAAAGATTAAACGAATAAGGAGCGATAGAGGAGGTGAATATGTTTCTCCTTTTGCTGAAATTTGTGTTCAAAATGGTATTATCCATGAGCAAACAGCTCCTTATACCCCATAACAAAATGGCATTGCTGAAAGAAAGAATCGAACTCTTAAAGAGATGATGAATGCCATGCTAATAAGCTCGGGTTTAGGCCAAGACATGTGGGGAGATGTCATTTTGTCGGCAAACTATCTTTTGAACAAAGTTCCTTTCAAGAATAAGGATGTTACACCTTATGAGTTATGGTTTAATAGAAAACCATCCTATAAATTCTTGAAAGTGTGGGGGTGTTTAGCAAAAGTGGTGGTTCCACCACCAAAGGTTCAAAAGATAGGACCAAAAACTATTGATTGTGTATTCATAGGATATGCTCAGCATGGTAGCGATTGTGAATCCTCATATCTTGCTGAACATAGTAGTGCATATCGGTTTCTAGTACATGAGTCTAAGAATCCAAAAATACACAAAAACAGCATACTTGAGTCGAGGAATGCATCATTTTTTGAGGATGTATTTCCTCGTTTGGACAAAGGAAAAGCTACTACATCAACTCCAGTTGATAAAATTGTTCGAGATGAGCATCAAGAACAATCTGAGGATGAAGAAGTAGAACCGCGAAGAAGCAAAAGGCAAAAGATTGAAAAATCTTTCGGGCTGATTTTGTTTCTTATATGGTTATGAGTGAACCTCAAACATATAATGAAGCGGTTACTTCTCAAGAAGCGCCTCAATGGAAAGAAGCCATCAAGAGTGAAATTGATTCTATTTTACAGAATCATACTTGGGAATTAGTTTCATCTTCCACCTGGTTGTAAACCATTTGAACATCGTTGGATATTCAAGAAAAAGATGAAAGCTGATGGTTCTATTGATAAGTACAAGGCAAGGCTTGTAGTCAAAGGATATAGACAAAAGAAAGATCTTGATTACTTTGATACATATGCGCCTGTAACTCGAGTAACTTCGATCAGATTGGTGCTTGCGATTGCAGCATTGAGAAATTTGGAAATACATCAAATGGATGTAAAAACAACCTTTCTCAATGGAGAGCTAGATGAAGAAATATACATGGAACAACCTGAGGGTTTTTCCGCTCTTGGCCAGGAGGACAAGGTTTGTAAACTTGTCAAGTCGTTGTATGGATTGAAACAAGCTCCCAAACAATGGCACCAAAAGTTTGATCAAGTTATGCTCGACAATGGTTTCAAGATCAATGAGTGTGACAAATGTGTTTATGTGAAGGACATATCTAAAGGATATGTGATACTTTGTCTATATGTCGATGACATACTCATTGTGGGTAGTGATGATAGTATGATCAGATCTACCAAAGACATGTTGAAAGCGAGATTTGACATGAAGGATATGGGTTTAGCAGATGTAATTCTTGGAATGAAAATTACTCGAACCCAAGATGGTCTAGTGTTAAGTCAATCTCACTATGTGGACAAGATCCTTGAGAAATTCAGTCCCGAGGACTTAAGAGTAGCTCGATCTCCAATAGATACCACGCAACATCTATCGAAGAATAGAGGTGAAGGTGTTGCTCAATTGGAGTACTCAAGGGTAATTGGCAGCCTAATGTATCTCATGACAAGTACGAGGCCAGACTTGATGCCAGACTCAAGGGTAATAGGCTTCTATCTTGAGTTACTTGATGCCATTTATCCTCTCTCGCATCATCCGTGAACCTGCGTAAACATACGACTCCATTAAGTACCGATAGTTCCGGAATATTAACTCATTTGAACATTGAAATGAAGCCTTTCGATAGGGGTTTTTATCACAATATGGACGCTCATCACTAATACTCAACCATGTAGATGATGATGGCACACACACAAAACATCTCAAGCTCATTCAAAGCTGCCTAAAGGGCCCAGCTTCAAGCACAATCTTCAAACACTTGGTATCTCACGACAGGTAAAGTCAAGTTCAAAAAGCAAAAAGAATTATCTAGTTAGAGGTGACATGATGGGTGGGTTGGGCAGATTGGGAATAGGCCACGAATGGCTCTTTTTTGTGTAGGTCGGGCTGACCCAAATTACATTTGATAATGAAATAAATATAATCTTAATAGTAAACTAATCATTTTGGTTAGAATGACTTGCGAGGCCAAGGGCACTGTACAATATCCTACATGTTCAACCCTTGAGATAAAACATTACTCTGATACAATCAATAATGCATTTTTACGGTGAATTTTTTTTCCCTTCAACAGTTCCTTCTTTCTGGTAAAGATGTTGCTCCACATGCAAAAGAGATGGATGCATCTTGGTTTGCTTTTGTCGTGGCTGCTGTAATAGGCATTGTTATCATCGATCGGCGGTAGCAGCAAGAAAGGTGACAAGGGTTGCATTATCAATTGAAATCTAAGGTCAGTGATGAGGTACACTTTAAATGATAAAGTTTCATTTTACTAATTGGTAAATATTCTTTCGTTCTAATCCACGTCATCACGCATTTGCTTCACATTGAACAAAAATAATGGTCAAAAATGCAGGAGAGCAGGTAGATGATGGAAGACAATAGCATGTAGGAGGAAGTAATAATAATAATAATAGCATGGGAAGTTGTTGAGGGTGTTTACAAAAGAGGTGGATCAGATTGCGGATACCGGGTCGAGTGCTTACCTGTTGGTAGTCCTGATTCCGCTGCTGTGGTTGAGTATGTCAAAGAACAAGTGGTTAGAATTGTCGATGAGGTTATGGTAGAGGAGGTTTACGTCAAGGAGATCAAAACAGAGGTGATTGATAGTAAAAATTCGACAATATTGAGAGTTGTATCAGATGGTGATCAAGTTCAAATGTTGCAGGAGGCGGAGGGTGATCAAGTTCAAATGATTGGCTGAAAGAAGCAGTTTGGCCTGTCTATTATACCGAGTATGTTTGGGATTGTTCCAAGCCATTGTTTACAGTTTGGGTGTTATGTATGAAGTTATAACCTATGATTCAAAGTTAAATATATATATACACATACCATGAGATCCAGCCATGAGATTCCCACCTACTCGAAAGTTATGTATGGGCTAAATGGTAGTTCTTGCATATTTAAGACAGACTATTAATAAGTTTTTTACCGAGGTGGAAAAGTATTTGCAAAAATCTTGTATGTTTTATGCAACAATGTAAGAAGTTGTGTTTTGTGTTATTCAGAGTTCTTGCATATTTGTTAAATAATAGCTACTCTCTTTTGTTCCCCTGTACCAATACACAAACTTCGATGTTCATTCCTTTTGGTTTTGACATGTCGCCATGCGATTACTATAATATGCTTACATTGTTTCTTACATCCTAATATACACACATATATATATGGTATGATATTCCATGAAATCATTTGTCATTCATCCTTGCCGTGTAACGACGTACGGAAACGAGTGAGAAAACCAAACTAATTTCACATGAAATCAATTAAATTTAACTCATATCGTGCAACGCACGAGTCTTAAGCCCTCCTCTTTAATAATATCACAAGTAATACTAGATTTTGATTATCACTTTTATGATATACGTGCCTCATTATTAAGATAGAATTTTAGACACTACATACATGTTAATATAAATTAACTACAAGATAATACTATAATTCGTGTTTAAAAAATAAGTTGTGTTGTAATCACCAAATTAGTGTATATTTTTTTACGAGATAAAAATAGTTATCAACAATATACCACACGTAAAAGTTAATAAAATTAATTTATCAATACTCTTAATAAAAAGTTTAAAATCAAGATATGAGGATACGGTTATAAAATGCCGAAAAATACATGGTAAAATATGTAATATCAAGTTAAATTAAAATGTATTTACTTATCCAAACTTATTAGTAAGTATAATAATAATGCAATGATACGATGGGTGAAACACCATTTGTAACCAATAATAATCAATGACACGTATCCATCTGAAAAACCATTTGTAGTCAATCACAATTAACGACACAGGTCACTCTGATAAAAACCATTTTCAACCAATCACAAGTCATGACAAATCCCACTTTTCTATGTAAAAGAAACACAAAAACTTATCTCCCGCTGCCCATTTTTTATTTTAATTGGAAAATTTGAAAAGAACAACAAAAAGCATTTCTCTCCTTACTAATTTACCCCTACCTTGTCCCTACAAAACCTATAAATATAGACAATACCGTAGATGAACAGCAATAACGATCTAATCAATAAATCCATAAAAAATGGTGAAAACCATCAAATTATCTATCCAAACCATCAAACCCAAAACCACCAAAGCAAATACCAAAACCACTGATGGGAAAAACACTAAAGAATCCACCACCACCACCACCACCACTTTCCCAACCACCACCACTCTGCCAACCACCACCAACACGACGAACACCACCACTCTCCCAACCACCACCACTCTGCCAACCACCACCACTCTGCCAACCACCACCACTCTCCAACCACCACCACTCTCCAACCACCACCACTCTGCCAACCACCACCACTCTGCCAACCACCACCACTCCCAACCACCACCACTCTGCCAACCACCACCACTCGCCAACCACCACCACTCTCCAACCACCACCACTCTGCCAACCACCACCACTCGCCAACCACCACCACTCTCCAACCACCACCACTCTGCCAACCACCACCACTCTGCCAACCACCACCACTCTCCAACCACCACCACTCTCCAACCACCACCACTCGCCAACCACCACCACTCTGCCAACCACCACCACTCCCAACCACCACCACTCTCCAACCACCACCACTCCCAACCACCACCACTCTGCCAACCACCACCAACACGACGAACACCACCATCTTCCCCTTCTTACCCATCTTATCCTTCCCCCAAGCCCGTTTGTTTATGAAGAGGAGCCTCCTACCCCTCTTGAGTTCACAGGTTTTATTATGGAAAGGTTCAGCTGAAAATAACTTTCAAGAAAAATTAATTGTGGTTGGTGCAAGTTATAGATGATGGTATGGTAGGGAATATGAAAAACATTTAGTAGTATCTCTCAAATTGTAGATGAAATCTGAGATTTTGGTATTTTTGATATCTGAAATTGTAGTGGAATTGAGAAATATCATAAGTATCAATAAAATCTGTGAGCTCAAAAGGGTAGCAGGCTCCTCTTCATAAACAAACGGGCTTAAGGGGGAAGGAGAAGATGGGGAATAAAGGGAAGATGGTGAGGTGTCTGCAATCACAGTGGTAACAGGCTCACAACGCTTTTTTCAGTGATGACTGAATTTCATATCTCCAATTTTCATTCTGCTTTTCGAGATCCCACTTCCTCTTTGGCTTGTCCGGACAAGATCTGGTAGGCGGGTACGGAAAAAAGCTATCCTTAGTAGGGGGTGGCTCAGAGCAAGTTTTGGTATTTTTGAGAGTTAAGTTTTGGTATTTTTGAGAGTTGGTTTTGGTTTGTGGTTTGTGGGGTTTTTTTGAAATGTCTAATTGTTAATTTTAGGGCTAGTGGATGTGGGTGAAGGGGGACTAGAAACATAGGCACTCTGAAGGTCGGGAGAGTGGTGGTGGTCGTCGTGTTGGGAAAGTGGCGGTGGTGGTTGTGTTGGTGGTGGTGATGGTTTTGCCGGTGGATTCCTTGGTGTTTTTCCCATCAGTGGTCTGGGTAATTGCTTTGGTGGTTTTGGGTTGGTGGTTTTAATAGATAATTTGATGGTCGTATCCATTTTGATGGATTTATTTATCAGATCAACATTTCATTTACTGTTTATCTACCGTACTGCCTATATTTATAGGTTTTGTAGGGACAATAAGGCAGGGGTAAATTTGTAAGGAGGGAAATACTTTTTGTGGTTCTTTTCAAAGTTTCAAATTAAAAATTGACAGCGGGAGATTATTTTTGTGTTTATTTCACATAGAAATTTGGAATGGATCCTTGTCATTGTCTGTGATTGGATGAAAATGGTTTTTCAATAGAATGGATCCGTGACATTGATTGTGATTGGTTGCAAATGGTTTTTCATTTGGGTGGATTGTATCATTTGCATTATATTTAATAGGTTTGGATCAACATCAATAATGCATTGTATTTTAACTTAAATAACATATTTACCATGTATTTTGGCATTTTATAACCGTATCCTCATATCTTGATTTTAAACTTTTTATTAAGAGTATTGATAAATTAATTTTATTAACTTTTACGTATTTTTATTTTGGTTAGAAAATATAAACTAATTTAGTGATTACAACACAACTTATATTTTAAACACGAATTATAGTATGATTTTAAACTTTTTATTAAGAGTATTGATAAATTAATTTTATTAACTTTTACGTGTGGTATATTGTTGATAACTATTTTTATCTCGTAAAAAAATATACACTAATTTGGTGATTACAACACAACTTATTTTTTAAACACGAATTATAGTATTATCTTGTATTTTAATTTATATTAACATGTATTTAGTGTTTGAAACGATATCTTAATAATGAGGTACATATATCATAAAAATGTTTATCCAAATCTAAGGAGCCTACTACCTCTCTTGAGTTCGCAGATTTTACTGATATTTATGAAAAGGTTATGCTGAAAATGGCTTTAAAGAAGAATTAATTGTGGTTGGTGCAAGTTATAGATGATGGTATGTAAATATGAAAAAAATTAGTATTATCTCTCAAATTGTAGATGAAATTTTAAGATTTTAGTTTTTTTTATATCTGAAATTGTAGTGGAATTGAGAAATATCATAATATATCCGTGTAATTGATGTTTATAGTGTAAATGAAATATGGTTCTTACTAAATGAAATTTACCTTATATGTGTGAATTTTCCTTTGATAAGTTCAAATTGTATCTTCATTTCATTTCATCTATTGTGTAAGTTTTCGTTATTCTTGTTTCGCTTCAGCCAAATCTAAACTGTCGATTTGTAAAAAACCCAAATACTACTCAACCACAACAATCACGAGAACTAATATTCAAAAATATATTGAAATATTATTATTGATATCAGTTATACGAATGTAATCAACATTTATTATTACAGAAAAATATCGAATACTATAACATCAAGATGATGATATAGATATTATACAGAATATATGAATATATGTATATATATATATGAGAGAAAAGAAACAACAACAACAACAACAACAGTACCCAATCCCTGTGCGGGGTATGGGGGAGGTGAAACTGTAGACAGTCTTGCCTCTACCCAAAGGTAGAGAGACTGCTTCCAAAAGGACCTCCGGCCACATGTGAGTATAAGTTATATAGCCTCCAAAATATGGTAATAGGGTTGATAACCCTAATGTGAGTATAAGTTATATAGCCTCCAAAATGTTTCTTTTGATCCATCAACTTTCAGTCTTTGACATAAACAGCCCAAAACTCTAATCTTCACCAGAAATGCAACTTTAGCCCCTGAACTTAATCCTGCAACATACTTAACCCATAAATAAGCAAACTAAAAATATACTTAATAAAAAATTGATCTTGTATTTTAAGACGATCATAATTTGAGTGGTATAATACAGATTAGTTTATTCTATAAACTCGGTCGTTTACAAGATATCGATTTTTTTTCTACTTTATTTGATCATAATTCATGATTTCATGGGCTTTTTTTCCCATGTTTTTGTAGTTGAAGATTGTATAAGAATGCAGTCATGCACAATGTGCATTTTTGTGACGAATTACAGCCCTTCGAGATTAGAGAACTTTGTTTTGGTCAGTGATCGACTAATTGTAAAAAAAAGTTTCAGGTATGGTAATTAATTGATCTGTCCCTTTTTCCTGCAGATGAACAATGGAAGAATACCCACTCCTGTTCCTATGCGGCCTAGTGGAATTGCATCATCAGGACCAATGCCCCCTGTTTCGACAGTGAGTTGTAATCCGAAACTAATTATTGGTAGACTAGAAAACTTGCAAAAAATAGGCTTGCTTGATCAAGTTTTAGCCAATGGACTTCATATTCCAACCATTTTTTTGCACTTGGTTCCAACTCTGTAGGTGAAAAAGACCCTTGTTGAAATGCCATAACCTTGTTTTTCATATAGTGCAACCATGTTGGAATTTGTTTGATTTTGACCAGTAAACAAGAAGTTACTGACCAAATAAATACACATATAGAGATGTGGTTAATAGTATTAACTTAATACATACTTCTTAAATAGTATGCGGGCAAAGCTGCTATGAACGTTTGATAGAACAATATGTTTGAAGGTTGAATGGTTCAAAAGCCTATATCAGGACAGTTCTAGTGACAAAGGGAACACCATTTAAACTTCATACCATTTAGTGCTGAGTAAAATATGGCGACTTTTCTTTTCTAAATAGATCTTCCATCTTTTCATTTTGGGTTCATACATTGTACATCATGGGGTTGGTTGTACATGGTACTCGTATATAATTCTATCTACTTTAATATCTTCTGCGGGCAATGCCACAATCCCATCCAAACTGTGGTTGTTAAAAATCCAATGTCTGTTGAGAAGAGTGGAAAATTGGTATGTAATTATTTTGTAAGTATTGCCAATTGTTGGTGGCGTGGTTGGGTAATAGGTCAAACTGGGCGCTTAAGATGTCTTTTAGTATGGGTCGATACAGGTTGGGTCATAGTCTTTTTATAAATATTTTTACATTCATTATTTAGTCTTTTACAGCATGCATATGTAATAATCCATATAAACACTTTGGGCGAGTTTTGACCCATCCGACCCATTTAATTTTTAGCTATTTTCAATTTTATTGTACTTAGGTTGAAATTGTTGCAACTAGCTGATGTAGGTTGGCCCGAATCAGTTTTTTGTCCAAATGTTTCTCAGATTAATAAGTAGTTGGTGTGTCAAATATGATCACAAAGTTCATATGTTATTCATAATAATTTGACTTTTGAATAACATTTTTGGGAGATTTTAACTTTAGAAGACTTTCCGGCCATTTGACCCTTCCTTTTAAGCTAACTTCTTTTCGTTTGACGCATCAGATGTAAAACATATCTGAATCAATCCATGCTAATTGGGTTGATGTTGCTACCTCTAGTCTTTATATCTGAACCTGCAAAAAGGATTATAGTACTACTGAAAGACCATCATAGTATCAACTATCTAGTATGAACCATCCAAACCACACAACTGGAATTAAAGTATCGACATAAATGACCATGAGACAAAAGGTCACGAGTTTATTTTATGGAATTATTGATTCCATAAATAGAAAGTAGAAACATTTGTAAGATGATGAGCAGGTCGAGTTATGAGTCAGGATATGCTTAGAAATTTTTACTAAAGGTCGTGAGTATAAACATATGAGGTGAAAGTTTGTGCAGATTGAGAAATGGGTCAAAATGGGTTCAACTCAAAGTAGATAACTATTTGGTATATGTCAGATCGAGCTATAAAACTTAACCATTAAACTAATTTTTCTGATTTTACCCACACAATTATCTACATATATCTAGACACACATGTTGCATATATATGTCTACACACACATATCTATATATATATATATTATATATATATATAATATATATATATATATATATATCTAGTCTTCATGTGTATATATGATGATTAATAGATTACGTTTATTACAGACGTGGATCCCTAAGGCTGAATATGATGAATCTGGACCATCCATTGTCCACAGGTAATGTTTCTAATTACAACAATCATGAAAAATAGTTGCTCTTTAACTACGCCATTTGGAGAACAGAAGTTCTGTTTTAAGCATCTCTACACCTGTAAGCTTTTCATCCAGAATACGAGCTTCAGCAGGCAGTTTATCCCACAATTTTCCTTTTTTTCCTTTTTGTACAATTGACATCAACTATCTACTTAGCTTTTCTAAGCATAAATTGCAACCAATATATGCCACTTTTTTCATTTTTGACTACTGTAAGAGATGCTTCCTATGAATGATTTCCTTATGGTATTGTCGGTTTTGCTCTGAATTTTAAGTAATGGAACCTTCTTCCATCTTTCATGCCAGAAACTCATAGATTGTAAGTTTACAAAGACAATGACTAATTATGCCATGATACACAAATTTCATGACACAAAATATGACATGCTAATCATTGTTCACACAAACTTTAAAGAATTTGTTTAATAGGCATATCAGATCAATAATACGAAGGAAATCCTGTAACTACTATGAAAGACTTTGGTTAGTTAGGCTAGTAGACTTCCCTAAGAGAACTTATTGATGGAAATCCTTCCGCTGCAGTAGGAAAGATCAGTCCTCAAAACTAATTGTGACTTGAGAACCAGGATCAGAAGGGTTTACACTGTTAGCAGCAGATTAAGTTAGGGGCAATTGTGATTGTATTTGTCGTACTTTAGTCATTTTATAAAGGTCAGTTGTTTTCATGATGTGCTCCCTGGAAGTGACGAAAGTGTCGGGTTGGGAAACGGGTCAAAGCAGGTAATATTAGACCAGGTCGAGATGGGGAGGCTAGTTTGGTTGGGTTAAGTTGGAGCAACCACAAACACTTCATTTGTTGACTCAGGTAATTTTAGTGCAGGTCGAAGTGTCGGGTTGAGTTGGAAGTACTATCATTGATGGTATAGATATATCAACACTTGGATTTCACGATCTTAGGTCCCGTTTTGGCATCATTACCCAAGAACCAATCCTTTATCGGTCAACATATAGATGAGGAGATATGGAGGGTACGTGGCTTCAATTCCATGAACGTGGTTAACGGACCAAAATAGGCTACTTCCAAAGAATTAGAAGGTTTTATGCTATAAACTTAACTTTGGTCGACTTATGACCCAGCTGACCCGTTTTCTTGTAACCTAATTTTGTTGATTAATTAGATACATGCGACCTTTAAAAGAATAATCTATTCAAACTAGACTCATTTATAAGTAAATGGGTCAAAACTCAAAAGTACTTCATCTGCTTTCTTGTATAAGCCAAGCTTGGAAAACTTGATTCCACACCGTAAAATGATAGGAGTTTAACCCTATATGTATGGGATTCTGAGGTTGTTTGGCTCGCTAACTATGGTCATTGTCATGTTGAATTAGTCTTTGATGAGTAGCTTTACTTGTATTGCTTGGCCACTTAACAGTGGCATTTAGATTTAATATTGGGTATCACTATAACTTCAGAAATAGATTCCTTGATTAGCCCAACTGAATACAGTGCCATGCCACTATTTTGGTTCCATCTGTATTTATAAATGCATATTTCAGGTTGCTGTTATAGGGGCATCCATTTTTAATTCTTTCTGCTTGTTTTATTTATATGCCTGCTACCCTATTTAATTTTGGCAGAAGTGTGAGTTTGGTATGTGTGTGCAGGGTCAACTTTTATTAATGTGGAGTGTTTTTCTTTTTAAGTCATATTTGCTGTTAAATTAATGGTGTTTTTGTAATATAAACATGGAGTGTGTTCGCTACTTCGCTGGCAGAGTTTGGTTAAAGTATAAGTACTATATTAATTGGAACAAAACACGTAACAATTGTGCAAAGTCACACACTATGTTAAAGCATGAAGTTCTATGTGATATTAAATAGAGTATACTAACAATGGATAAGTTCTTTTTGTGTGAATTCATAGCTGTAAATAAATAAATAATTACCTGTATCAATATCAGGCCCAATGTTCAACAGGTGCAAGCAGCTCACCCAAGAGGGCCTTGATTAACTATGAGGCCTCAAATTTTTTAGGTCTGTTTATATATGTTGTGTTAGCAAAATAGTATACTCCCACATACATAATTCAACCATTTAACCGCAAATATGAAACTCTATTTTTTAAAGCTATTATCTCAATCTTAGTCATTAGAATGAAAAGTATCCGGTTAACACAACATAGTCTAGACCATCCGTTTTGATATTCCATCCATACCTTTCAAAAGAAAAGTATGATGGAACCAAACTAATTAAAGGTTATTCACTAATCATGTACAATCCGTCAATTAAATTTGTTTAGCTAGCTGAAAAGTTATATATCCAACACTCAAGTGAACGCAATTCACCAACATGTGTTGAATCTGCGCATGTACCAATTTCTTTTCTTTTTTTGCCAAGAAAAATATGATATCCGATTACCTATATATATGTTTACTTCATGTCATGTTTTCACCCGGAAGTCGATACAACAAAAACAACCACAACAAGCCGATATGTACATGTTTTTTTTTTTTTTTTTTTTTTTTGGAACGGTTGTACATGTTTCACTATCAATATACGAGTAACAAATTAGAATGTCCCTTAGCTAGCAGGACAAATAGTCACACACAAAAAAAAAAAAGTTCCGGTAAATAAACATCTGATAAAGTTCAATGAGTACGTGAGAGAATTATTCCAAAAATAAAGAACGGATCGGATAAGCTGAAACATCTTGATTACAGGATTGAATCTTGATAGGAAAAGGGAGCGTTACAAATTGGGCGGACATACCTTCTTTTTTTTCGCAACATTCACCTAGCTAGGCACTTCCAATAATGATAAGTATGGTTGCGATTCGGTACATATATACATTGGATGATTGACTTCGATTTCTTGCTGACAAATCACACACATATCGTCGTCGTCTGATTTCCTTCTTCTCAGCCCTGATCCATCTAATAATAGTAGACCATTAAGGTAATCAACTGAATAAGGCTCATGATCTAACATTCTTAAGTAATTCCGTGCGTTAGCCCTGGCTGCTTCATGACTTAATATATTCACCTCGCTATGCACAAATCCAGCCAACGTCCCATCATGATCGACTTTCCTAGTAGCTAACAACTCGGATTCAATGTCTTGAGAGTAATCTTCGATCTTCGTTAAGGCAACTACAGGTGCCATAGACGGATCATCAGATGCATTAGATTTCAAGTAAAATACATAACCCGCAGTATGATTGCTTCTGCTTGGTGGTCCCTGTAGGATGACTACATCCTTTGCAGAGACCAGTATGAATTTTGTATACAAAGTTGATGATGTAGCCATGAATTAAACGCTAATGTTAACTTTTATGCGAATTATATAACAAAAAGTTTCGACCCACAAAATTATAGTAGTCCTTCTCGGAGAAGAAGGGCTTTTATAGATTGATCGATCGAAATTCGAAAAAAAACCCTAGGGAATTATAGCAAGAAGATCTTGAACTTCTATATATTGTATTAATAATTGTATATATGCATATGCATATATAGATAACTTTGATTTGATATGTGCACCGACCTTAGGAAACTCAACCTCGCCTTTTGGCCCATCAAACGATCGAGTTGCATTAGTCAAATTGCCTAAATTTAACTTTTCTACTTATTTTCCTTTATTAATTTTTACTATCAACTATTAATCTCAATCTTTTTTTTCCTTTTCTAATTTCACTTTTCATCTTATAAATATCATTTTCATAGTAATTTTTACTGGAAATTATTATACATTTTATTGTTGTTGATATGTTATGGTTCATGGTAAAAAACAAAAGCCGATATCTTTATATGTCGTTATTTTATAGTCGCTATGTTATGATTCATCCTAAAAACTAAAATGTACGTTGTTACGTTATTGTGCTTGTTATGTTGTGCTTATAAGTGATATTCGAGAACACGTTATTAATTTTATAAATTAGCACACACAATAAACGTTATGTTTCTCGGAGCAACGTTAATAGTGACAAAACTAGTATATGTATGATTTAGTTTCGTCGTATTTCAAGCCATGACATAATCAATATACATATCGGAATTTTGGATGTATTATTCTTAACGATGTTTTATTATTATAATTTATTTAAAATATATTTGGTTCTTCTAGTATTATTTTGTTAAAGTAGTAATATTGATATTATAAAAAAAATAATTGATAAATGGTGTAAAAGTGGTGATTGGGGGAACATGGTATTTTCCATATCCAAATTTTATAACTTTCAACAAGGATATGGAAATTTTAATAAGTAGTACAGATAGATAATTGTAAGAAGAAGTTGCTTTTTAATGATTATATTGAAATCATATCATACTTTAATACTTTATTATACTTACGGGCTTACAACATTGTTAATAAAAAAAATAGCATATATATATAAAAAAAATTATACGTTAAATGTAAAAATATACTTAAAAAGGAATTGAGATATTTAAATGTAAATACTGAATGATAAATCAGGTTGGATGGTGTAGCAGGGTATCTTTTATACAAAGTCTTTCATAGAAGGAATATCTTAACTTTGATTAAATAATTGGTTGAGTTCTCATTGATGTCTTACAAAAAAGTAATTCGTTAGCCATGATAGTTAAGAACAATAAAAGTAGCAGCTAGTTCGTGGGGTTTTTAATAACTTTGTCTATTGTGATTATATTTGTAAGTTTCAGTTTATATAAGAAGAATCTGTATTCTAAATATAATTTGATTTTAATTACTAATAACAACAATGATTATCCTAATTATAGTCTGATTACAATTGCTAATAACAACAATATTACAATTAATTTGATTAAAGTTAATAATATAAAATAAAATATTGATATAAATATGTAACCTCCCTAACTTTATTAGATAGACATTATGCAATAAAGTATTAATTATTTTTAAATTGGGTTAAAAGTGTAAATTGGTGATAGAAAACCAAAAAGTGTAAATTAATTTAGACATGTGTTGATTTAATTAATTTTAAGAAATTGAGAGTTGTGATTGGTCAATTGAGGTTAGGTCAATTGCTTTTTAGTATATATAAAGATAAAGATAAAGATTGAAATCATATCATACTTTAATCCTTTATTATACTTACGGGCTTAGTAGCAAACAGAGTATTTTTTTTATAGGGCTGTACCTCTAGGGCTCTAGTCCAGCAGGGGTTACGGTGTTTTATATTTTTAAACGGGCTTAGTAACAAACAGAGTAAGAGGCCCAATGTTTATGCCCATATTACTTACTACTATTGTCCTTGATCTTCCCACGACCAAAAGGTTCCAAAGCCTTTGGATGTAGAGACTTGAGAATTGAGAGTCGTCTGATTTTCTGCTTCCTTGATCCTTCACTAATTCCACGAATAAAAACACTATTTATTGGAGGATTTGGTGTAACAAGTTAAGATTCCAATGATCGGATACCTATTTGCTCAAGAATAAAAACACCTCTTTATGAAATTAATTACTGTAGTGTTTGATGTAAAATGACTTAAAGCTAGCTCTTAGGGTGGACATCTTTTTATTTTTATTACACATTCGCGGTATATTACACGATGTCCTTTTAAATCAGCGAAGTTCATGTTGTGTTTTAATTATGTGATTTATGTCATGGAAAACGGGCCTTAATTAGAGAATAAAAGGAAATGATCAACAAATGCAAAGGCAGTCAAAGGTGGTGGGGATTGTTGATGATTGTTTTGGGTCTTTTGATTGCTACAACCTTTAAAACGGAATTTTACTCTGCTTTACCAAAAGTGATTTCTGAGTTCATTTACTTTCCCACATTGCAATGTTTTTTATTCAATATGAAGCACACATTTATACTTTATACTATATTCTTCTTCTTTTTTTTTTTTTTTTTTTTTTTTTTTTTTTTTTTTTTTTTTTTTTTTTTTTTTTTTTTTTTTTTTTTTTTTTTTTTTTTTTTTTTTTTTTTTTTTTTTTTTTTTTTTTTTTTTTTTTTTTTTTTTTTTTTTTTTTTTTTTTTTTTTTTTTTTTTTTTTTTTTTTTTTTTTTTTTTTTTTTTTTTTTTTTTTTTTTTTTTTTTTTTTTTTTTTTTTTTTTTTTTTTTTTTTTTTTTTTTTTTTTTTTTTTTTTTTTTTTTTTTTTTTTTTTTTTTTTTTTTTTTTTTTTTTTTTTTTTTTTTTTTTTTTTTTTTTTTTTTTTTTTTTTTTTTTTTTTTTTTTTTTTTTTTTTTTTTTTTTTTTTTTTTTTTTTTTTTTTTTTTTTTTTTTTTTTTTTTTTTTTTTTTTTTTTTTTTTTTTTTTTTTTTTTTTTTTTTTTTTTTTTTTTTTTTTTTTTTTTTTTTTTTTTTTTTTTTTTTTTTTTTTTTTTTTTTTTTTTTTTTTTTTTTTTTTTTTTTTTTTTTTTTTTTTTTTTTTTTTTTTTTTTTTTTTTTTTTTTTTTTTTTTTTTTTTTTTTTTTTTTTTTTTTTTTTTTTTTTTTTTTTTTTTTTTTTTTTTTTTTTTTTTTTTTTTTTTTTTTTTTTTTTTTTTTTTTTTTTTTTTTTTTTTTTTTTTTTTTTTTTTTTTTTTTTTTTTTTTTTTTTTTTTTTTTTTTTTTTTTTTTTTTTTTTTTTTTTTTTTTTTTTTTTTTTTTTTTTTTTTTTTTTTTTTTTTTTTTTTTTTTTTTTTTTTTTTTTTTTTTTTTTTTTTTTTTTTTTTTTTTTTTTTTTTTTTTTTTTTTTTTTTTTTTTTTTTTTTTTTTTTTTTTTTTTTTTTTTTTTTTTTTTTTTTTTTTTTTTTTTTTTTTTTTTTTTTTTTTTTTTTTTTTTTTTTTTTTTTTTTTTTTTTTTTTTTTTTTTTTTTTTTTTTTTTTTTTTTTTTTTTTTTTTTTTTTTTTTTTTTTTTTTTTTTTTTTTTTTTTTTTTTTTTTTTTTTTTTTTTTTTTTTTTTTTTTTTTTTTTTTTTTTTTTTTTTTTTTTTTTTTTTTTTTTTTTTTTTTTTTTTTTTTTTTTTTTTTTTTTTTTTTTTTTTTTTTTTTTTTTTTTTTTTTTTTTTTTTTTTTTTTTTTTTTTTTTTTTTTTTTTTTTTTTTTTTTTTTTTTTTTTTTTTTTTTTTTTTTTTTTTTTTTTTTTTTTTTTTTTTTTTTTTTTTTTTTTTTTTTTTTTTTTTTTTTTTTTTTTTTTTTTTTTTTTTTTTTTTTTTTTTTTTTTTTTTTTTTTTTTTTTTTTTTTTTTTTTTTTTTTTTTTTTTTTTTTTTTTTTTTTTTTTTTTTTTTTTTTTTTTTTTTTTTTTTTTTTTTTTTTTTTTTTTTTTTTTTTTTTTTTTTTTTTTTTTTTTTTTTTTTTTTTTTTTTTTTTTTTTTTTTTTTTTTTTTTTTTTTTTTTTTTTTTTTTTTTTTTTTTTTTTTTTTTTTTTTTTTTTTTTTTTTTTTTTTTTTTTTTTTTTTTTTTTTTTTTTTTTTTTTTTTTTTTTTTTTTTTTTTTTTTTTTTTTTTTTTTTTTTTTTTTTTTTTTTTTTTTTTTTTTTTTTTTTTTTTTTTTTTTTTTTTTTTTTTTTTTTTTTTTTTTTTTTTTTTTTTTTTTTTTTTTTTTTTTTTTTTTTTTTTTTTTTTTTTTGGTTTTACACTAGGTAGATTTTCTTTAGGAATACAATATAATTATATAAAAAAGGTAGTTGATCGATAAGAAATACTGAGTATAAGGAATGCAAAACATGAAGTTAAGTATTGGTAATATAAAAATAAACGTTCGGTAAACTAAACACTACTCCTCCATCATACGTCTTCTTCAGTTGATTCTTATCTCTGAATATATATGTCGGAAACCTTTTACAAATAAAGACGAAATAAGTTTCATCTTTTTAGGATAATAATATATAGTCTAGGAATGTGACAAGAACACTTTATCCCACGTCTATAAATGGACCATCAAATCGTTACGAAAGTGAGCATACAGAATATGCGCGTGGTATGCCAACCAGTAAAGTGGTATCTCGACCCGACTTTTTGCAGCGACTCGCGCTGCAAAAACGCATGTACCTTATCCGTACACTGTTGACTTGATAGCAGCGTGGGCTTGTTTGTCTTATTAACCTTTTGCAGCGACAGTCGCTGCAAAAAGTTAATAAGACAAACAAGCCCACGCTGCTATCAAGTCAACAGTGTACGGGCTGCGCTATATATGTATACAACTTTGCATTCGATTTTTGCACATTCAAGCTTTCATTTTCATACCGCCTTTATGTATATGTATATATGTTTAAATATATGTTTATTAAATTTTTCATACCGTTTATGTATATGTATATATATATATGTTTATTAAATTTTTCATACCGTTTATGTATATGTATATATATTTCAGATGGATTTTGAGTGTTTATGGGGAGAAATGGGTGCGGAAGATTTTGAGTTTCACTTAGAAGAACCTGATGAAGAATTTGAGATGCCGGAGGCGGCTCCTCATTTTGACTACGACGCTAGGGCTTTCCACACCGATGAGGTATAATTAAAGGGATTTTATCATATTTATCCTTGTTAACGTTTAAAATCACCTATTTACCCACCTAATATAAAGAATACTTGCATTAAAAGAATTTACTTTATCGAAATTATCTTTTATTTTTTTAATGAAATGTTAGAAATTGTGGGCTTGCTATCCTTCATTAATTTCGTACATCTTGAAGCTTACTTTTAAAATTTAGAAATTTATTAATATTTAGTTAAAAAAAACCACTTAGTTACTTAAATTTATATTTTTGTACCATTTAATATGTGTTTCGTTGTTAAATTTATTGCATATGTAAAATGTTAGATATTTATATGTATATATATAATTTAATGATAATTTTTAAAATAACTATTTTAGGTGTTCGATTCACACGAAGAAGTGTTCAACTGGGCCAAAAGAATAGCAAAAGAGCTTGGTTATGTGTTAATCAAACGACGAACAAATTCCAACTTAGCTGGTGTCAAAAATAGATTGACCATAGTCTGTAATCTTTCTGGGCAAATAGATAATAGGACAATCGGGCTCGTTAAAAAGACACTTAAATGTCAGTGCCCCTTTAGATTGGACGCCCGTTTGACAACTGATGGTGGTTGGAGGGTAACTGTTATAGACGACACACATAATCACTATCCAGCTAATAATCTGGAGGGTTACGCGTACGCAAGAAGGTTGACTGAAGATGAGAGATCATTTCTGGAAGCTGAATATCATCGCGGTACATCGCCCGGTAGGATGTTAAAGCTGTTGAAAGAAGAATTTCCAGGAAACTTGACCCGCAGTGAAGACATTTACAATTTTCAAAAAGCGTTACGGAAGAAGGCGGCGTCAAAACATGGGAACACTCCAATGCAGGTTACGTATATAAAATTTACATATTTTTTTATTTATTTACTATGATAGAGTATCTAAAACGACATACGTACGCCATATTGTTCAACCGGCGCAGGTTATGTTCAGTTTGCTAAGGGAGCATAATTACTTGTATTATCATACCACAAACAGTGTATCTGGTCGGTTGGAGAATCTGTTTTTTATACATCCGACATCATTTAAGTTGTGGCGTGCATTTCCTTATGTTATCCAAATAGACGCCACGTACAAAACCAGCATAATTCGAAGTATATAGTTAATTGATTTTGTTATGTAAGTGCACCCTATTTAATTGATTTATTATTTGTTGCAGGTGCCCGACAGTAACATACCAGCATCAAATAAAGCACCTTCCGGTCTTCAAAAATCGAAGTCGGTTCAATTTTCCCGGCCGACTTTTCAAGATACCCAGTCCATGGGGGGGGTTTCCGATCATTTTTCACAGCCGTCATTATTTGGAGAGGGCCAGTATGGGAGACATAGTGAATATATGGGCACCGAATCACGTGTCCCAGACACTACAAATTTTTTTCACGAACCGTATAATCAACCACAGTGGGGTCAAAGTGGCAGACAGAGTGAGTATGTGTTCAACGAATCACGATTCCCAGACACACAAAGTTTTTTCGGAGACCCGAATAACAAAAAGTCGCCGGAAAAGTCTGTACCGCGGCTGTGATAGACGGATAAACAACAAAAAAAACCCAAATATGTCGCTGCTAATATTTTGCGCAAGAGTCTTGTGTCAGGATGGTTGCTCAACAAGAATGGGTTTTGTTTAGTGTTTGAAAGTGATAAGTTTGTGTTAACTAAACGTGGTTTGTATGTTGGTAAGGGTTATGCCCTTAATGGTATGTTTAAACTTAATGTAATTGCCATGAAGAAAATGAATGAAAATGCTTCTACTTCCGCTTACTTGATTGAGTCTTCTAATGTTTGGCATGCTCGACTTGGTCATGTGAATTTCAATTCAATGCGTCGTTTAATTAAGTTAAACTATATACCATTTTTTACCATTGAATCTAATTATAAATGTCCAACTTGTGTTGAATCAAAACAAACCACGAAATCTTTCAAATCAATTGAACGAAACACCGAGCCACTTGATTTAATCCATACCGATGTATGTGATTTTAGAACGATTCCCACTCGTGGTGGTAACAAATATTTCATCACCTTTATTGATGATTGTACAAGATATTGCTATGTATACTTGCTAAAAAGCAAGGATGAAGTAATAAACAAGTTTATCTTGTACAAAAATGAGGTTGAGAATCAACTCAACAAAAAGATTAAACGAATAAGGAGCGATAGAGGAGGTGAATATGTTTCTCCTTTTGCTGAAATTTGTGTTCAAAATGGTATTATCCATGAGCAAACAGCTCTTTATACCCCATAACAAAATGGCATTGCTGAAAGAAAGAATCGAACTCTTAAAGAGATGATGAATTCCATGCTAATAAGCTCGGGTTTAGGCCAAGACATGTGGGGAGATGCCATTTTGTCGGCAAACTATCTTTTGAACAAAGTTCCTTTCAAGAATAAGGATGTTACACCTTATGAGTTATGGTTTAATAGAAAACCATCCTATAAATTCTTGAAAGTGTGGGGGTGTTTAGCAAAAGTGGTGGTTCCACCACCAAAGGTTCAAAAGATAGGACCAAGAACTGTTTATTGTGTATTCATAGGATATGCTCAGCATGGTAGCGATTGTGAATCCTCATATCTTGCTGAACATAGTAGTGCATATCGGTTTCTAGTACATGAGTCTAAGAATCCAGAAATACACAAAAACAGCATACTTGAGTCGAGGAATGCATCATTTTTTGAGGATGTATTTCCTCGTTTGGACAAAGGAAAAGCTACTACATCAACTCCAGTTGATAAAATTGTTCGAGATGAGCATCAAGAACAATATGAGGATGAAGAAGTAGAACCGCGAAGAAGCAAAAGGCAAAAGATTGAAAAATCTTTCGGGCCTAATTTTGTTTCTTATATGGTTATGAGTGAACCTCAAACATATAATGAAGCGGTTACTTCTCAAGAAGCGCCTCAATGGAAAGAAGCCATCAAGAGTGAAATTGATTCTATTTTACAGAATCATACTTGGGAATTAGTTCATCTTCCACCTGGTTGTAAACCACTTGAACATCGTTGGATATTCAAGAAAAAGATGAAAGCTGATGGTTCTATTGATAAGTACAAGGCAAGGCTTGTAGTCAAAGGATATAGACAAAAGAAAGATCTTGATTACTTTGATACATATGCGCCTGTAACTCGAGTAACTTCGATCAGATTGGTGCTTGCGATTGCAGCATTGAGAAATTTGGAAATACATCAAATGGATGTAAAAACAATCTTTCTCAATGGAGAGCTAGATGAAGAAATATACATGGAACAACCTGAGGGTTTTTCCGCTCTTGGCCAGGAGGACAAGGTTTGTAAACTTGTCAAGTCGCTGTATGGATTGAAACAAGCTCCCAAACAATGGCACCAAAAGTTTGATCAAGTTATGCTCGACAATGGTTTCAAGATCAATGAGTGTGACAAATGTGTTTATGTGAAGGACATATCTAAAGGATATGTGATACTTTGTCTATATGTCGATGACATACTCATTGTGGGTAGTGATGATAGTATGATCAGATCTACCAAAGACATGTTGAAAGCGAGATTTGACATGAAGGATATGGGTTTAGCAGATGTAATTCTTGGAATGAAAATTACTCGAACCCAAGATGGTCTAGTGTTAAGTCAATCTCACTATGTGGACAAGATCCTTGAGAAATTCAGTCCCGAGGACTTAAGAGTAGCTCGATCTCCAATAGATACCACGCAACATCTATCGAAGAATAGAGGTGAAGGTGTTGCTCAATTGGAGTACTCAAGGGTAATTGGCAGCCTAATGTATCTCATGACAAGTACGAGGCCAGACTTAGCCTATGCTGTGAGTAGGCTAAGTAGATATACTAGTAATCCTAGTTCGGAGCATTGGAAGACTATGACTAGGTTACTAAGATACTTGAGATATACAAGGAATTATGGGCTGCATTTTGGTCGAGATCCAGCTGTATTGGAAAGATATAGTGATGCTAATTGGATATCCGATATAAAAGATTCCAAATCCACAAGTGGATATGTGTTTACTATTGGAGGACCAGCTATAGCTTGGAAATCATCCAAGCAAACGCTCATTGCTAGATCCACGATGGAATCTGAATTTATAGCATTGGATAAAGCTGGAGAAGAAGCAGAATGGCTACGACATTTCTTGGAATATGTTCCTAGATGGCCAAATCCTTTGACGGCTATTTGTATACATTGTGATTGTCAATCGGCTATTGGTAGAGCTCAAAATACGATGTATAATGGCAAGTCAAGACATATTCTTCGTAGGCATAATAGTATACGACAACTGCTCACAACAGGGGTTATCACTATTGACTATGTGAGGTCAAAGGATAACATTGCGGATCCGCTAACTAAAGGTTTAAGTAGTGAGACAGTTTATAAGTCGTCAAGGGGAATGGGGCTAAAGCCCATTGAGTAAATTTGTACAAAGGAAAACCTAACCTAGATGTAAATGGAGATCCCATGATCTAAGTTCAATAGGACAACCTAATTGTACGAATAGAGGAAGTCACTGTGGGGGGAGAACCCACCACAATAAAGTGAGTTGCAAATTTCCTAGCCCATTCCTATAACAAATCAGTGATAATATAGAGGTTAAGCATATGGCTTTTAATGATTGTGAGCAATCACCTATGTTAGAGAGAAGTGCGGTTGCTTCGAATGGAATTGTGGGGGGCGCAATTCCTATAGCTCTCGCAGAACCAGGATAGTGTTCCATGACCATAACGGACACGAAAGTGAAGGGTTAACCAGACTAGGGAAAGTATTGTGTGATGTGCAATAACGTCTACGTAAAAAGGGGTTAGTTTAAAGACATCAAGTTCTACTAACCACTAGGAGACTAAGTGCACTCACAAAGGAAAGTTCAAAGGGTAAACCTACTTCTCCTGCAATAACTCGACTGTCAGAATTTATCTTTGATAACCATATCTATTCATGTGGGGGATTGTTGGAATTTTTATGTGTTTATATATATTATTTGATTTGTTTAAATAATATAACATAAAATATTCAATTGAATAGATATGTAATAAGAAGTTGAAAGTGTGTTTAACTAATGTGAGTTTGTCCCACATTGTTAGTAGTATAAACATTAAGTGTGTTTATAAGGAGGAGTGTTGGAGGAATAATAATTCCTTATAAGGGGCTACACCCCAAGTGGGCAAGGAGGGTGCGAAGCACCCGACGCGCCCGCGCCCGAGCCCGGGACCGGGGTCGGGGTCGTGGGCGATGAGGCGTAATGTGGCGCACTTTGCACTTTCGCATCGCCGCGAGCCGCCTTTGTTTTTGGCTAGCTCGATTATGGCTTTCATGGCTCTCCATGGCGCAAGTGGGTGCAATTGTTATGGCTTAAGTGGAGTCATTTGTTCCTGGTTTAACACCTGGAACAACACTTGCATTAGTTCAGCAAGTGACACCTGTTGTTAAGGTGTTGTTAACCTTCTAAGGTTAACAAGTGTCTTCCACTTAAAAAATCTGATATACATATATCTCTTTTGTATAATCAGATTAACAATAACAACACCAACACATTCTTCATCCTGGATAATCAATCAAACACTTTCTCTTTCACTTCTCTTCAAGCAGTTCTTGAAGGTAAATTCTGGGTTGTGGTTAACTCCGACAGTACAATCTGCTTTGGCTGTTGTACCCTGAGAAACTGACGGGTTCACTTGGGTGGCCCGAAATCAGTTTTAAGGGACCTTGGTTTAACCATATCCTCAGCCCGTTTTGCCTTTCTTTTATTTTTAATCTCTGTAATTTTGTTTCTTGCTTTGATAGTTAGTTGTTATTTCATTGTAATCTTGTTGTAATTCGAATTTAATTATCAATAAAATGTTATTTTGTGAATGGTGTTCCTACAGTAATCAGTATGATTAACAAGTAAACTTTGTTAATTGGCATTAACGAAGACAACATACATGAATTTATCTGTTTACATTGATAGAATTCTGTTGGCAGAACTAGAAGGTAAATTGTTATTCCTAACGCATTTCATTTCGGAAGACTATTGAGTCATTTCCTTTTTGATGGCTAGTTCTGACTTTACCTGAAAAAAACTTGGAGCTTAAACTCAATACTTAGAGACAAGCTTGTTAAATACTGACATGTAATCCATATGCGTTTATTTATTTTGCAAATTTAATTTGGGATCAAAAAGTTGGAACAAGATCGTATGATTCGACTATGTACATGTTCAAGAACACTTTCACGTATGATTTAATTCGTTAATTATAAAAATGTTCATGCTTTACGCATGATTGTAATATTACAATAGAACTCATAGAGATTTAAGTTACTAAATTTTGGTATGGAGCTTATAATCTATAGCATATTGAACTATAATAGTTCATAAATTGATTAACTTTATTAACTTTTTATTAAATAAAGCTAGCACATTCGTAATTTTCAGTTTGATGTTCAAGCCAAGCAAGATTAGGCATGACTAAGACATAGAAGATAGAATAAGAATAGAATAGAACAGAATAGAATAGAATAGAATAGAATAGAATAGAATAGAATAGAATAGAATAGAATAGAATAGAATAGAATAGAATAGAATAGAATAGAATAGAATAGAATAGAATAGAATAGAATAGAATAGAATAGAATAGAATAGAATAGAATAGAATAGAATAGAATAGAATAGAATAGAATAGAATAGAATAGAATAGAATAGAATAGAATAGAATAGAATAGAATAGAATAGAATAGAATAGAATAGAATAGAATAGAATAGAATAGAATAGAATAGAATAGAATAGAATAGAATAGAATAGAATAGAATAGAATAATATAACTACAAATTCGATGACCTCAAATGAACTTGGGAGTAATGTTCCAAACAATTAAAATGATTTTATGAAGTTCCTAACATTGTATTCAGGACTTGTCAAGAAGGTCGACTCAAACCCAAACAAAATGTCAAGAGCTGGTTCCAAATCCACCAGTATATATATATATATTATATAAGTAGATAAGTAGATTTTCTTCTCATATCTCGGGCCCAAACCACCTTTATTTGAGTCCAACAAAATAGTGTTCCATTTTACCCAGGTGATCTTCCTTTCACCTTCTTTAAATCCCCCAAAAAGTGACTATTCAAAGCCATTTAGAACTCATCTCATAGGAAATGAAATAGTGAAGAGGTAAATTACTAAGAATGTATTTCAAAAAATGTTAACTACCTACCAATCGAATAAAGTTTCTCTTTTTAAGATTATAATTTACCGTGAAATGACCCATCACTTACTTTCAAGCATCAATTTTTCTCATATTTTTCCACTTGAAAATTACACGATGCATTTGATAACACCAGCAAATACGAATTAAGTTTCTAAACTTGTTAATGGACCATTTCTTTTTCAATAGTTCTAAAACATTTTAGATCATTTCTTTGAACAACATTTGATTGATATTATTTTCTATCATGTATAATAGTTTAGGTAATTCATGAAAATAATAAGGTAAGAAAGAAGTATATATAAGATTAGCATAGCCAAATAAATTGACCCACCCACTGTGACTTATGTGGTCCATTCAGTTATATTATTATTTCTTTTTGTTTCTTCATATAAATTATAAACGTTTAGTGTTGCTTAACAAACCTTTTGTGTTCTAAAATGATGAAGTGATTGTAGGGGATTGCCCAAATAATGATTGTGTTTCCATCATTATCTGATGATAGTGTGGTTGCTTTGTTCATATGAGCCAAAGCAAAAACTCGTAATTTGGCATTTTATGAAGGCTACTCATTACTCTAATACTCTTCATCTCATATTTTTGCTTCACTATAAATCTATAATGCTTACTCATTGCAACCAAAAAGATGTTACTCCTATTTTTCTTCAATATATTAGTAGTATTATAATGAAGTATCTATTACTCCCTCCGTCCCATTTTGGTTATCCAATTTTGACTGGTCAAGTCTTTTTCTTCCGACTTTGACCGTAAATATCTTTGTTTGTGTTATATATTAGTTGATAAAAGTTATATCAATGGAAAGTACATTTAAAACTTAATCAATTCATATATGTTATATCAAGTGTTACATAACACAAACAAAAATATTTACGGTCAAAGTTGAAAGAAAAAGACTCAAAAAGTCAAAATAAGACACTTAATATGGGACGGAGGGAGTAATATTTAGTATTTTTAATATAAAGGATTTTGCTATTTATACCTTTTAAGAATATTATCAATATATTTAACTTGTATTGTTTGTATGTCATGTTGTTAAGTATATCAAATATGTCCTTCTTAGTTATCATTGACGTGGATGATTAATTTGAGTAATGCTATATCCTTTTACTTTTTAGTTTTTATATCTATTTCATTTTTTCAAACATATTGTTTATGACATATGTCAATATTTATTTCTCTCACCTCATATTATTCATTTAGTTTATCATGAGTCACTAGGTTGTCATTACTCGACCCAACCTGAAAACGACCTAAAAACCGAATTAGGGTTGTGTATTTTTGACCTGTCAACCCGTCATCTTGAATTTTCTTGGTTCGGGTTGGGATTTTCGACCTTAAGGTCGACCCGTCAACCCGATAGTTTTTTAATTTAATATTTTTTAAATATATATACATTATATTATACCTTAAAGTAACTTTTTAAATTTTTTGATTATCAAAACTAAAATTAACTCTTTCTTTTTGATGTTTTACAAAGATAATGATCATTATTGTACTGTTTAATATTCTTTAACTATAAAGAAAACAAGTGGTCAGTTTCTAAATGATGGTATGAGATATATTACGTAAGTGTATTATTAGTTACATTGTTATTAGTAATCTTATTTTTAAAAGCCATAATATTAACTCCGATTGAGCCAAAATCAACACGTTTGATCCGACAACCTGTCAACTAATATACTAATTGGGTCAACCCGGGTCGAGTTGAAACTTTTAATGGGTCGGGTTAGAGTCAGATATGTCCAACCCTTCACCGGATCGACCCAATTGACAGTCCTAGTCACAATCAAAAAAATTTTGTAAAACACAATTTATAAGAATAAATATCATCTCTCTTAAATTATTTAGCATCTTTGTCTACCATGCATGATGTACATATAAAATAAAAACCATGGGTGTAAAACCCCACATCCGCCGCTGGGAGTAATGATTTTGCTTGTTTTTGGGGGGTTTAAATATAACTTTATATTTATATAAATATAATATATTATAAAATTATGCTCTTTCTCTCTCTAACTCTCTTTCTCTCTGCCCTCTCTCCTCCCCAACGCTCCCAACGGCTCTCTAGATCCAAATCTAGATCCGTGATTGGGGCTGAGATTGTGATTGAGAGGTTGAGATTGAGAGTTTGAGATCGAGAAGATCCCGGTTAAGCTTCCACTCCGGTGGATCTAACCCTATTTTTTTCACCCGGGCCGGAGGTCCCTTCCACCTCGGTGGATCTGGAAGCAGCCTCTCTACCTTTGAGTAGAGGTAAGGTCTGTCTACATCATACCTCCCCCATAGCCCGGCTTATGCCGGGATTGGGTACCCTTGTTGTTGTTGTTGTTGTAAATCGAGTCAAAAGTGATAACATCATGCCCTTTAAAAGGTACGAAAAAAAGAAATCAAGGAAGTGCGATTGGTTTGCAGTGGAGATTTCTTTATAAATGGTTCATTAATTTAACTGGATTTAGATTTTAGATACTATTATATTAAATTAAATTTTATTAAAAAAATTAAAGACAAATGATCTTTCTATACTTTTTGATACTAATCCTTGATATGTGAATAAACAAAAGTAAGGAAAATATCGAGAAAGATTTGAGTGTGCAAATGAGAAATAACATGGAATAGAAAAGAAATCATATATGAAGAATGTAGATATGTGGACAAAAAAAAATTATAAAGAAAAATAATGAACTATATTATGCAATACAAGTAAACAAATTTAAGCTTATTTTGTTAAAATCTAATGACTAAAAGGAAAAAGTTTATAGGGAGTTTTTATCTCTCTATATAACTAAGAGGGGGTAGTTTTTTACTTAGTTGGCAATTATAAGAGAATGAGGTGTAGAATTTTTCATCATGTGTCATTTTTCCATTAATTTCCTAATTTTAAGCAATCCATGTCATTTAAATTATTCATAATCAGTAATCATTTATCCTAATCATCATTTTTATTGACAAATTATTCCTAAAACTATTACTAATATTAATTAATTAATTTAAAGTCTTCAAAGTACTAGATTTTAGACCCGTGTCCAACACTGGACACGGTATATACGATATTATCAAATTAGATCTTCATACATTTAAGTCATAAAAGCTTATAATTTTAAAGATATACGGTTCCAAGTGTTATACTTTGCAAGTTGTAGTACAATAATCATAGGTTCGTCACTGTCATTATTAGCTGAGACATATTGATGGAATTATTTGCCGTAGTCATTCCACAAGGCACATGCTATAATAATTTCTCTATTATATAATTTTTTGAAACCAGTTGTACTAATAATGTGATATTATTATGAAAAATAATTATGAATTAAAATATAAACATATTTGTGATCTTGTACTTGAAATTCAAGTATATGTATTTGATCATGACGCGGACCCATAACACGAATAGGTTTATTTTAAATCACCTGTCCTATGATAATTAGATAACAATTAGGATTGTTTTCATATTCTTTGATAACAATTAGGACTCTAGATTTGAGTGACAATTGTAACCTTAAACATTAATACGCAAAACTAATATATGTAAAAAAGGAGAAAATTATGTACTTTTTTTTTGAACGACATTCTATTCTACCCCTACTCCTAAATTACACGTATGCTTGGAAACCAGGACTCTCGAAAAACCCCTATTAATCCACCCCCACAAATGTGGGAAGTGGGACTCGAACCCAAGTGGATCCTTCCAAGGTCAAAGACCTTACCAATGGGCCACCAACCCCATTGAAAATTATGTACCTTTTTTATTGAGAGATATAATGAATCTTGAATGGAGTTCATATTGATTTAGATTTAATATTCAAGTAACCCTCTGTTGTAAATCGTGCTTTGTTCTGTGATCATCCCATGTTATGTGATTCCTATTGTGTTAAGGATAAGAATGTTGTATACCGTCATCTGTTATTATGTTTGGGATATGTATCTAGAGTTCAAATTGTGTTTATTTTAAATCTTAATATATAATATAAGACAGTTGAACTAATAACTTATTAACCAATCAAATCACTCAATTTAATCAAATTGACACCCGTTTATGTCATCATTTAATTTAATTATAAATTAAAAATCCTAATAATCATTATCCAAATATATATTATATTAGTATTTATATTAATATTTGTAGAAAAAGTCTCATTAATTTACATTTTTTAGCCGTGAATAATTAATTAATATTTATTTTTAGCTATCAACTTGAGAGGGTTATTAAAAAAATTTAATCATTTAACTATTTTAAAAAATTACAACATATGAAATATTATCTACAAAAAATTATTTCAAAAACTAATGACTTATTAACCAATCAAATCGCTCAATTTCAAGCAATTGATACCTATAAATGTCATACATTGGTATCATAATACAAGATTGATAATGTCGTCCATTTTAATAATATGTTAGATTAGGTTTTTATAAATTATAAGTATTAATATTAAATATAAACACAATATAAACTCTAAATACCTATCTCAAATACAATAACAGATGACGATATACAACCTCATTATCCTAAACACAATAGGAATAACAGAACATGGGACGATCACAGAACAAAACACGATTTACAACATAGGGTTACTTGAATACTAAATCCAAATCAATATGAACTCCATTCAAGATTCATTTTATCTTTCAATTAGGTACAAAATTTTCTCCCTTTCTATATATTAGTTTTTTTGTATTAATGTTTAAAGTTACAATTATCACTCAAATCAAGAGTTATAACTGTTATCAAAGAATATGAAAACAATCCTAATTGTTATTTAACTATCATAGGGCAGGTGATTGAAAATAAACCTATTTGTGTTATGGGCCGCATCATGATCAAAGACATATACGTGATGTCAAGTACAGGATCACAAGTATGTTTATATTTTAACTCTTAATTATCTTTCATAATAATATCATATTATGAGTACATCTGGTTTCAAAATATTCTATAATAGAGGAATTATTATAGCATGTGCTTTGTGGAATGACTACGGCAAACAATTCCATCAATATGTCTCAGCTAATAATGACAGTGACGAACCTGTGATTATTGTACTACAACTTGCAAAGTATAACACTTGGAACCGTATATATTCAAAATTATAAGCTTTTATGACTTAAATGTATGAAGATCTAATATTGATAATATCGTAAGCCCCGTGTCCAGTGTTGGACACGGGTCTAAAATCTAGTATTAAACTAAATATTAATATTTATAATTTATAAAAATCTAATCTAATATTTGATTAAATTAGACGACATTAACAATATTGTATTGGGATACCAATGTATGACATTTATGGGTATCAATTTATAATATTTTATAATATTTTCTTATAAGCTAATATGTATTCTTAGTCATGTAGTCGACATTGATATTTACATGTGTAAATCTATATTTATTTATATAACAAAAAGTCAAGAAAAGTCAAAATTGAAAATTTGAGAAAATCGAGAGATATGATTATGCGGGTTGTTTATAACATTTTAATATAAGATAAATTATTAAATATATAAATGTAAATGTAAAAAATGTAAGTAAAAACAAATTTAAAAGAATATATTTCTAGAACATTGAACATATATTGTATTTCATCTTTTGAATAATTTTTTGTAGAGAATATTTTATATGTTGAATTTTTTTAATTAATTAAATGATTAATAGATTTAAAAAAATCCTCTCAAGTTGATGGCTAAAAATAAATATAAATTAAGTTTCAGGGCTAAAAAGTGTAAATTATTGATGGAAAACAAAAAAGTGTAAATTAATGAGACTTTTTTCTACAAATTAATATAAATACTAATATAATAATATATTTGGATAATGATTATTATGATTTTTAATTTATAGTTAATCTAAATGATGACATAAGCGAGAGTCATTTTGATGAAATTGAGCGATTTGATTGGTTAATAAGTCATTAGTTCAACTGTCTTATAGTATATATTAAGATTAAGATTAAGATTAAGATTAAGATAAGATACGTATATCTACTAGATTTTAGTCTTTTAGATAATTACTAACATTAATTAATTTAAGATTTTCAAAATATACGTACATATTAATTTGACATTTCCAAAGTATACATATACATAATAAAATTTTAAAATATCTCTAACTAAGAGAGAATATGTTTTTTCTTATGTGACATTTTTAGTTTTTTGCCACATTGGATTTTTAGTTAGTTGTCATTTTTCCATTTAATTTGTTATATTTATGTTGCCATGTATGATCTTAATCATCAATTTTAATCCTAATCATCAATCATAATTTTAATCATTAATAATTATTTTTCTATTTTCTTTATGAGTACAAAAATATTTATATACATTATACTGTGTTTTTTTATTAATTCAATGATACTTATCTTTTTTCAAATGAGATTGTTTATTATATTATGTTTATTTTCCTGAAAGTATTTATTATATTATATTTAAGAAATATATATCATAAAAATGATTTTCATGATTTATAATATTTTCTTAAAAGCTAATATGTATTCTTAGTCATGTAGTCGACATTGATATTTACATGTGTAAATCTATATTTATTTATATAACAAAAAGTCAAGAAAAGTCAAAATTGAAAATTTGAGAAAATCGAGAGATATGATTATGCGGGTTGTTTATAACATTTTAATTATAAGATAAATTATTAAATATATAAATGTAAATGTAAAAAATGTAAGTAAAAACAAATTTAAAAGAATATATTTCTAGAACATTGAACATATATTGTATTTCATCTTTTGAATAATTTTTTGTAGAGAATATTTTATATGTTAAAATTTTTTTAATTAATTAAATGATTGTAAATTTTAAAAAATTCTCTCAAGTTGATGGCTAAAAATAAATATAAATTAAGTATTCAGGGCTAAAAAGTGTAAATTATTGATGGAAAACAAAAAAGTGTAAATTAATGAGACTTTTTTTACAAATTAATATAAATACTAATATAATAATATATTTGGATAATGATTATTATGATTTTTAATTTATAGTTAATCTAAATGATGACATAAGCGAGAGTCATTTTGATGAAATTGAGCGATTTGATTGGTTAATAAGTCATTAGTTCAACTGTCTTATAGTATATATTAAGATTAAGATTAAGATTAAGATAAGATACGTATATCTACTAGATTTTAGTCTTTTAGATAATTACTAACATTAATTAATTTAAGATTTTCAAAATATACGTACATATTAATTTGACATTTCCAAAGTATACATATACATAATAAAATTTTAAAATATCTCTAACTAAGAGAGAATATGTTTTTTCTTATGTGACATTTTTAGTTTTTTGTCACATTGGATTTTTAGTTAGTTGTCATTTTTCCATTTAATTTGTTATATTTATGTTGCCATGTATGATCTTAATCATCAATTTTAATCCTAATCATCAATCATAATTTTAATCATTAATAATTATTTTTCTATTTTCTTTATGAGTACAAAAATATTTATATACATTATACTGTGTTTTTTTATTAATTCAATGATACTTATCTTTTTTCAAATGAGATTGTTTATTATATTATGTTTATTTTCCTGAAAGTATTTATTATATTATATTATATTTAAGAAATATATATCATAAAAACGATTTTCATGATTTATAAATATTTATGTTTCATTAGTCATGCTTTAACATATTTGACGTATCATATATTCATAAACTATAATTTTATTGTTTGCATTATTCGTAATCCGACAGTTTTTTATATTATCATAAATTTTGAATAATGATGTAAATACCAGTTATTGTATTTTTTATTTATGTTCTAATTTAGCCCCGCACAACGTGCGGGTTTAATCTAGTTAATTATATTGAAGAAGACAGGAGAGAGAAGAAATCTATCTAGTTGGGAAGAGGGAGATTAAGTTGAGTGATTAAAGTTTTTTTTCTTCCTATAAAGGTATGGGTTAATTAAGAAACATTGGCCGCAAATGAGGACTTAACAAGCAAAAAGTGTTATGGTCGGTAAGAACACGTAAACCATATCATAATATTGACTCATAAACTCTACAATTTGTACTACGTGATTGATTGATTCCATCGGGTTTATCAGATGTAGAAAGGATAAGAGATTGCCCATAATCTATATGATTTAAAGTTTTAAACGAATACATCAATCACTCGTAAATCATTTGTAACATGTATAAGATGTCAACGGTATGTAATTCCGTAATTGATAGGGATAAGAGAATTATGATGTAGACACTCTTATTATTATGTGTTAATAAAAGCTGGATGTAGTTATGTAAAATACTACGAGTAAAATGTAAACCTTTTACGAGTATTTGAAAAGGCTTCTAATGGACTCTGATATATAGTTAGATACATACACGAAAATAACAAGAAAGGCTTGGAGGCTGGAGCATCATCCAGGCCGGGGTTTAAATATTACGGAGTATGTTTCTTCTTGAATCTTGAGGCATAAATTACAGATTCCAACAAAGACGCTAATTGCTTTTTGATGGTGTCTCTTTTCCACGAGAATTTATTTTTGTACTTTTAATAGCAAATAGAATCACACCTTATATTCTGATATTCATATTTAAAATCATGATTATAAAAAGGTTATCCTTGGACATGCCATTTGCCATATTCTAAGTTCTCTATTTACTTGCATCATCGAATTAAATCAAAAAACATAATCTATTATAACTGGAACATTTAATATATAGGAAGTTACATATTTTTACAAAATTAAGATAAATCCTACATAATAAAACATATTTTGATTTTGTTAGGGAGATTCGAACCCATGAACCCCTCATCTTTTTCTTCTATACCAATCCCACCCCCCTCTTTTTCATCTATCACCAAACACACCCTTAAACTTTTTACTCCTTTACCCCCATTTTTCACCAATTCTAAGCTTGTTTGAAAAACCTCTTTCAGCCATTTCTCAAACAAGCCATTTAAGTATACCCCACAACCAAAGAAAACCTCATCTAACACAACTTGTTCCACATCAAAATCAAATTCTATACCCCCAAACACTAGCTCAAATACCCCTTTCATCTTGAACAAAAAACTATCCCTCATCAAGATATCCCGAGCCGGAGACCGGTCAAACACGATCCGAGTCTTCACTGTTTCTATAAACCCGAGTGGATTCCTAGGACTACCATCCATTTCACGAGTCAAGTCACTTGAATTAGGGCTGAACTCTAACGGGTCGTTGCGTCCTTCTTCTTGTGCCTCAGCTTTGATATTGAGATCAAGAGTGTTGGAGCTTGACTCCCTTGACAAATCTTTCTTGATTTCATACTCTTCAATTCTTGGAACTTTTCTCTTGCTTAGTTCACCCGAATCCCATCTGGGCTTTCGCTTTTGATCAAATTCGGAGTTAGGATTCATCTCATTCACGATGAATTTCATTTGGGCCGGTGAAATATGACCTCTTTTGTCACCATGAAGATGATCACCCTTACTCAAGATGAATATAGCTTGACCATTTTTGCCGAATTTTCCATTCTCAAATCCATCACTCAAATATTTCAAGAAACTCCCATCTCCAAAATCAGCATCTTCTACCAACACAACAGAATTTACTTGATTTGTCAACATCCTTTCAAGATTTTCGCATTTGTTAGCAGAACTTCTCATATTAAAGCACAAAAGGTTATCATGATTTCCAAACATAGCCTCTGAAATCGCCATTGCCAATCGCCTCTTCCCTATAAAATCATCCCCTTCAACCAAGAACCAAGAATCTTTCTTGAAACCTTTAGACGATGAAGAACTCATTAAAAACTCAACAATCGAATGCATTTTCTCCGAATGCCATGGCACATTTTCTTGCAAACACTTGTACACATCATCTTGTCTTTTGCACAAATCAGAAGACGAATTTCCAAGACCAAGTGTGATTTTAACTTCTTTACCATCTTCTCTACTCTTGAGACAATCCAAGTTTGGCTGTTCTTGATCAACTTTCTGATAATTAGTACTACTGCTATAACTTAGATCAATGTGACACGATTGTTGCCTTCTGAATCGAGGATAAGTACGCTCTCCACCACCATTTTGATACTTCAATGTGTCACCAAAAGAGATTGACGAATCGTTTTTGACATGATTAGTATTGTTAGGCCAAAATGGATAACGTGTTGAGCTATAAGAGTAGCTTTTCCCAACCAGTCCTTGATTATTGTTGCTGATTAACGACGATGAATTCATGTAGTTGCTGTTTAGATTATGCCTTCCTTGATGTAGACTTTGGCATAGTCTATTCCACTTCTTCTTCAACTCAACTAAACTTTCCTGAATATCCATCAAAGATAAAAAAAATCTTGTTAGCCACTAATAAGATAAAGCAGGGTATATATAATTTCAAGATAATAATTTATAGATATAGATATTATGTCACATTATATAATGCATAAAAGCTAAAACCATATACCTTGTGAAGGGCTGATGAAGGTGTGGAAGGGTGAAGCCAAAATGGTAAGATGGTATTAGAGGGCTTATTTGCCGCGGTAGCCACAGCGGCTTCCTTTTCATAGTTGGAGTTGCATTCTCCACAACAATTCATATCATCATCATCTCCTTCCTCTTTGCTGCCTATGATCAATGGCTTCCTATCCCTCATTTCTTCGCATGAGTGGTTTGACATGTTCAACCTTGATTCGAGCCCACTACAATGCACCATATTAAACCGTGTCATTATACAAATTAATTTACTCAGTATAATGTACAAATTTACAGTAGCCATATATAACAGATGTTCCTGTTATTTAATTACTTAATTAGTATCACACAAAATGATCAATGTAACTTAGAAGTTAACGGATACAGCTCAAATGTATATAACCTAAAAGGAATATATATATATATCAGAAGTTAAATAATGATAAATATCTAAAAATAATATACTTAAGGGGTGCTAAATAAAATTTGGGTTTTCTAACCATTAACCATAGACATGCTAAGGTTGTGAGTAAAAGCACAAACTCACATAAAATAATGACGTACAAAATGTTAATCTCCTTACTAATACTCATTAAGCTAATTAAACAAAGTCGTATTTCTTATTTATGAAAATGATGAGTTGCATCTAAAAGCAAAGTAAAAAAAAATTAACAGAGTATATGTGAGTAAAAGTTGTTACTTTTAGTAATTTGAAAATGTGATTGCCAAATCAAGAAGTAAATTTCGACTCAAAAATAGATGAAATCACTGAGACAATGGAGAATCATTTTAATTTGCACTTTTTTAATACTATGTGAAAATTAGTCATTGTCCTCCTTTTCTGTTCAATCACAAAATATGTCACAATAATGAGGATAATGACAAAATCAAAAGGCAAAAGAGAAAGGAAAAAACAACAACACTGTCTCCTCTTCCCCACCTTACTTTTTCCAGAGTCAGCATGCTTCTCTCTTCTCATGTCCTTGTGTTCAGACATGAGAATGTTTTTAGCTACAAACTCAAAAAAAGCCACATTTGATCTATAAAGTTTCACTTAAATAACTAACCATATATGTTTGCTTTCACATGTTAAGCAATTTAATAAACTATACTCTATGCAATATAACTTTAAAAGGGTGACTTTTTTCAAATTATTTTGAAAACAATGTGTTTTTTTTTAAATAAAACTTGTACGTACATTAAAATAATTATAAACTTGTACCTTGTTGTAGTTGCATTGAGACTTAAGCCAAGTCCACCACAAGGAACAGAAACAGCTTTTAGACACCATTGAACCTCAAGAGAAGAAGGTTGTTTCATCTTGCATTTCATGAAAGTTTGATAATTTGCAGTCCCAATTAACCAAACTTTATCAGTCACATTATATTGTGATATCAACCTACCAATATCAACAACTAAATGATCCACTGGACTATAACCAATAACTTCTTTTTCATCAACTGTCCATTTTAAGTCACCTGCATATATAATCACCCCACTTCCTGTAGATGATAATGACTCAACTTTTCTTCTTAAATCAGCCAAATTCATCTCTACTTCTTCCCTTTTCATGAACCTTAATGGCACTGATGAAAACTGAAACTTTATAAAATGTGCACCTCTTAATTCTTCTGGGATATCTCCTCTTTCTACCTTCCCCATTAGCTCTATCACAACCCCTTCGGTTATCGATAACGAATCGCCGACAATTACGGTGTTTTTTCTTGGGTTTTTATTTAGTAAAACATCGATAACTAAGGCGACTTCTTTCTTTAAAGATTCTGATTCTGGACATGGGTTTTTCTTTGTGGGTGATATAAAAAGTGGGTTTTGTTCAGGAGAGTGATTCAAGAAATTGGTCTGCCAAAAGTTTGGATTTTGATGATGATTATGATGATGGTGAGGATGATAGTTATAATTGTGATCAGAGTTATTTGGTGAAGATGGAGATGAATAAACACCACCACCAGTAGAGCTTCCAAAAAAGACTCTTGGTGCAGAAGTTAATGACTTTGAAGAGAAATCTTCCAAATTGCTTTTGACAGCAGTACTTGAAAAACCAGCTTCTCTCATAACCCTGCTAACACTAGGATCATCAAGAATTGACAAAATAAGTTGTTCAAGCTCTACCTTAATAGCCAACAATGGTGCTTGTTGTTGTTGTGTTTGTTGACATGATGACTGTTGTTGTGGTTGAGTTTGAAGTTGTTGTTGTTGTTGTTGTTGTTGTTGTTGTTGTTGTTGTTGTTGTTGTTGTTGTTGTTGTTGTTGTTGTTGTTGTTGTTGTTGTTGTTGTTGTTGTTGTTGTTGTTGTTGTTGTTGTTGTTGTTGTTGTTGTTGTTGTTGTTGTTGTTGTTGTTGTTGTTGTTGTTGTTGTTGTTGTTGTTGTTGTTGTTGTTGTTGTTGTTGTTGTTGTTGTTGTTGTGTAGAATTACTACTATTATTATTATTTTGTGATTTTAAGCAAGCTCTTCTAAGAAGACTGGCTCTTGAACTCATGAGAAGAGTTGCAGCCACATGAAGAGGAGTGACCTGAGCATGGCCCCTCCTTCTTGCAAGGCTAAGAGAGTGCTTCAAAACAGAAGCAGCCTCTGTTGTTAGTGTCTGTTGTACACTACAACCTCCTGATCGCATCACTTGACTCCAGCACCCAACCCCCCCGCACCCCTGTTTTTTTAAGATCAAACCACCCTATCTAGCTATGTTAGTTTTTTTACCTTTCTTGAACCCAAAAAATAAAAAATACAGTAGCTACTATCTTTCTCTCTAAACCCCACCCTCTTAGGCTATATATAAATATATTGTGTATCTCTATCTATCTATCTATCTATCTTGAAGCAAAATTAGAAATATTTTAGCTAGAGATTGATTGAAGAAGAATAATAAGAAGGAAGTTAGGCTATATAGTAGTAGTAGTAGTAGGAGCATGTATGATATATAGTTGTAGTTATATATGATCAGTTTCTTTAACTTTTTAAACTTTATTTTCTTTCTTGTTGGATAACTTTTGAATAGTCATGATAATGGAATTTTTGGTTATGGGTACAACTGTTGGTGCACATGATACTCTTTTAATGCAGTAGTACTTCCTCTGTCATCAGCCAAAGTTCCCCTGCAATTCCACTTTTTTGTTTTGGCTTTTACAAGACTGGTGACTATCCCACAAATACACACTTATTTACCTTATTTATCTAATCTATTTACACTTCTGGATTAATAGAAAACAATTGAGAGATTTGTATATTAGGGTGGGGGAGCGCCTCGTCTCGCCACCCCTCCCCTCCCCTCCCCGGTTTTGCTTCTCCTCCCCGCTCGCTGCCTAATGCTAGGAATGTCTCACCACCCCTCCCCTCCCCTCTCCACCCTTTTCTATTTAATTTAATTTCTACTTATTTTATTTAAAATAATAACTAAAACATTTTATTTAATAAATTAAAAATACAACTTAAAACACAACTAAAACACATAATCTTTTATTCAAACACACAAAACAACTAAAACAAGGGATCCATTCCACTCAAGAATTTATCAACGGGTTATGGTCTATAAACATTTTCGGTGGTGTTATTTTGCGAAGGAGGAGGTGGCATAACATCGCGATTGTTTGGAGGTGTTTTGTTTTTGCGACGTTTTGGTAGTTGGGAGAAAACTGGATCTTTTTGTTTTGAATTACCCTTTCCTCTATTCATTTTTGTGATTGTTTTGATTGTTTGATTGAAAAAAAAAAGAAAGAAAAAAAGATAGAAAGAAATCGGCAAAAGCAGAACACAGGAAAGAAAGAAAAGAAGAAGAAAGAAAAGAAAGAGAGAAAGAAAAGAAGAAGGAGGGAGGATGTAACCGTTGCATGTGGGTCCCATTGGTTTCTTTTTTTTTAATTCCCTAACGGTCAAATAGAGAGGCACCACAACCGGCACCACTGTCCCCAAGTTGCTCCCCACCCTACCGGTACCGGGGGGTCGGCGCGGTGTTCAATCCGGTACCGGATGAGTACCGATCTCCTCCCCAGGGCGCTCCGTCCAGCCTTAGCATTGAATACCTTTCTTGTAATTAAAAATGTATGTATGTATTTCATCTAAGAAAAATGTTAGAATTACAAGAAAGTTTTGACTTAGATAATTTTTATATAAAAAATTGTTATGTGTATGCTTAAAAATATAACCAACACGTACGAGATGTAAACTACTTTTATCTATATATTACTCCGTGTCAAATTAAATTAAAAATAAAGTACAGTATCATATTAGAAGTATAATATAATGGAAAATTATACAATCATCAACAGAAAAAAATTAAATTAAATCTAAAGTTATTTATTATTTTGGAAATACAAATTAAATTAAATTAAATTAAATTAAATTAAATTAAATTAAATTAAATTAAAATAAATTAAATTAAATTAAATTAAATTATTAAATTAAATTAAATTAAATTAAATAATTGCAACAATTTATATCTTCTACAATTTATGCAATATTAAAAATCTAATGATTATTATCAGAAAAATGTTTTGTGAGTGGTGGGTGAGTAATACTCGTAAAAATGGAGAAGGACCTACATTAAATTTTTGGCTTTTTTAATTTTTGATAATATGATTAATAATTTTTACTACTAAGCTGTGACTTTTGTTTACTACTGCTTTGAATAGACAGACAGCCCAGCAGAAATTCAAATAAAGGTAAAGTTGCCCCCACTAAACACCCAAGGTACTTCCAAGCTTTTTCATGTTTATCATTTCATTTCTAATTTTTTTTTATTTTTTTTTTAAGAATGGCAGTATATTAATAAAAAGGTTGGAAGAAATGAGTACTTTAACTACATTAGCGATATTTACCGTATATGATTTATAATGAAAATGTATTACAAGAAATGAGTTAGATCGAGCACTGGCATTACATACAACATTTTATTCTATTATATATATGACTGAAGTTTAATTCTTTATAATGTATATAACTATAAAAAATTTAGTTCGAGGGTTACAACTTGATTTATAAGACTAGTTCACGTCCTCTAGATGGGTGATTTGTTACATTGACATGTCATCAAATATAATTCACGTACAACTTCATTTTTATACAGTTCTAAGTAACCAATTTTTCCTCCCAACAAATCTTATACAACTATCACTATCGATGCTCTAAGAGCATTGGATATGCATACAACTTCACAAACTAGATCAATACCCGGTCGTTGACCGGGTTAAAAACAATAAATATCTAAATAAAAAAACACGAAACATGTTTCTTTATTTATTAGAAAAGTGCAAATATCCAACATAAAACCACCATAAGATAGTTGAAAAATCCAAAAATAGGTAAACTTATAAATCACCATGCGGCAAATTGGCAAAGTATATCACATAACATTATGTTTCTTATACAAATAAAATTGTCAAAAAACAAAATAGACTCATCCTTCTGCTCTATAATACATTTGTTTCAAACTAACCCTTTCCAAATGATATATCAAAATAAGTTCGCAGTTTACAAATAAGAAGGAAAAGGAATAACAAAATGAAAAGAAATTACTATCGAACCACATATGTCCCTTTTGTTCATCCCAAAGGATGCACAATCCTTCATCTACGCATATAGGTTATACCCAACCGCTAATAGCACAACAACGGTTTCGGCAACAGCTAAGTATTACATGTAGTTATTTGAATTCTTATATTTCAGTATCACCTATGAAATGTAATCCCACCCTTTACCCAAATGTAATCCCACCCTTTACCCCTACCAGTGTAGCATCTTTGTGAAGCATCCTGATTAGTACTACTACTCCGAACTGACCCGAAAAAAACCGGGTTAGGGTTATGAATATTGACCCATCAACCTGTCAACCCATTGACATGTTGGATTGTGTTCGGGTTGACCCTTTGGGTTAATAGTTCGACCCACCAACTCGAAAAATTTTGACTTTAAATATTTTTTTAATAGGTCGAACGACCAACCCATTTGACCGCCTAAGCCGACAACCCACAACCCATGGACCTGGAATCAACCCGTCAACCCACCAACTCACAACTCACACGACCAGTTTGAACTGAAATTCAACCGCCAAACCACCCACCTATTTGACCCGCCAAACCGATTTTGCAGGTTGGTGGATTGGGTTTGGCTTGACAAATTGCGGGTCAGAGTTGGAATTTCTGACTTGAAATTTTTAGTAGGTCGAGTTAGAGTCAAAGATTTTTTACCGCCAACCCGAACCTACTGACCCAAATGCACTAACCCGAACCATTGATATACCCCGTTCAATCGACGGGATAAAACCTAGTTTCAATACATATCCCTTATTTATTATAAAATAATTCTATAATTTTATGTTTTGATTAAAACATTTAAATATTTTTTTAATAGGTCGAACGACCAACCCATTTGACCGCCTAAGCCGACAACCCACAACCCATGGACCTGGAATCAACCCGTCAACCCACCAACTCACAACTCACACGACCAGTTTGAACTGAAATTCAACCGCCAAACCACCCACCTATTTGACCCGCCAAACCGATTTTGCAGGTTGGTGGATTGGGTTTGGCTTGACAAATTGCGGGTCAGAGTTGGAATTTCTGACTTGAAATTTTTAGTAGGTCGAGTTAGAGTCAAAGATTTTTTACCGCCAACCCGAACCTACTGACCCAAATGCACTAACCCGAACCATTGATATACCCCGTTCAATCGACGGGATAAAACCTAGTTTCAATACATATCCCTTATTTATTATAAAATAATTCTATAATTTTATGTTTTGATTAAAACATTTAAATATTTTTTTAATAGGTCGAACGACCAACCCATTTGACCGCCTAAGCCGACAACCCACAACCCATGGACCTGAAATCAACCCGTCAACCCACCAACTCACAACTCACACGACCAGTTTGAACTGAAATTCAACCGCCAAACCACCCACCTATTTGACCCGCCAAACCGATTTTGCAGGTTGGTGGATTGGGTTTGGCTTGACAAATTGCGGGTCAGAGTTGGAATTTCTGACTTGAAATTTTTAGTAGGTCGAGTTAGAGTCAAAGATTTTTTACCGCCAACCCGAACCTACTGACCCAAATGCACTAACCCGAACCATTGATATACCCCGTTCAATCGACGGGATAAAACCTAGTTTCAATACATATCCCTTATTTATTATAAAATAATTCTATAATTTTATGTTTTGATTAAAACATATAAATATTTTATTTTGTAGTTTAATATTTATCATTTTACATCAAAATATATGAAAACAACTTGTAGAACTATTGTATTAAATATAATATATTCAGACAAATGTAAGCAAATATCTTTAATAACCAAAATATAGGTGACTTTAAAATAAATTTAATAAAAAGAAAAAGAATAGCCAATACATCTTAGTTATTTGATTATTACTGTTTATAAACACGGGTTATTTTGTATGAGAATTATCTCTAAATATATATAAAAGCCTTCCTTGATGCGGTCGAGTAACCCCGACTTGGCTTGTACAACCATGCTCATCAATCTACAAGAAAAATTCTGCACTTTCCTACTTAATGCATCCGCCACCACATTGGCTTTACCGGGATGATATTTAATCTCACAATCATAATCTTTCAGAAGTTCCATCCATCTCCTTTGCCTTACATTCATTTCCTTTTGTGAGAACACATATTGCAAACTCTTATGATCCGTAAACAATGTACATTTGGTGCCATATAAGTAATGCTCCACAACTTCAAAGCAAACACTACTGCAGCCAATTCAAGATCATGGGTCGGGTAATTCTTCTCATGAGGCTTCAACTGACGTGAAGCATATGCAATAACTTTGTCCCTTTGCATAAGGACACAACCCAAACCTGAAATAGAAGCATCACTATAAACAACAAGATCATCAGTACCTTCGGGTAAGGCTAGGACAGGAGCTTCACATAACTTTGTCTTAAGCGTTTGAAAGGCCTTTTCTTGAGCTTCCGTCCATACAAACTTTACTCCTTTCTTTGTCAATTCAGTCATTGGCTTAGCTATTCGGGAGAAATCTTGAATAAACCTCCTATAATAGCCAGCTAAACCGAGAAAACTCTTAATCTCCGTGGGTGTCTTTGGCTGTTCCCATTTAGATACAGCTTCAATCTTGGCAGGATCAACTTTAATACCTTCAGAAGAGATAACATGCCCGAGAAATTGAACTTCTCGGAGCCAGAATTCACACTTGGAGAACTTTGCATATAACTTTTTCTCTCTAAGAACCTCAAGAACAGCTCTTAAGTGCTCACGGTGCTCGGCTTCGGACTTTGAATAAATTAGAATATCGTCAATGAAGACAATCACAAAATGATCTAAGAATGGGCGACATTCCCGATTCATTAAATCCATAAAAGCGGCTGGAGCATTTGTCAACCCAAAAGGCATGACAAGAAACTCATAGTGCCCATAACGTGTACGAAAAGCTGTCTTGGCCACATCTTCCTTTTTGACTTTTAATTGATGATAGCCAGACCGCAAATCAATCTTAGAGAAGTAAGAAGCACCATGGAGCTGATCAAAAAGATCATCAATACGCGGAAGAGGATACTTATTCTTAACCGTTCGTCTATTCAACTCACGGTAGTCTATGCACATGCGCATAGAACCGTCTTTCTTTTTGACAAAAAGAACCGGAGCTCCCCAAGGCGAGGAACTTGGTTGAATGAAACCTTTGTCAAGTAGCTCTTGAAGTTGGGACATTAACTCTTTCATTTCTGTGGGAGCTAAGCGATATGGTGCTTTTGCAATAGGAGTAGCACCGGGTACGAGATCAATCTGAAAGATGACCTCTCGGTCGGGAGGAATACCGGGAAGATCATCCGGAAAGACATCAGAAAATTCAGAAACTACATCAACGTTAGGGATCGGAGACTTCCCTTTTCGTGTATCGATAACATAGGCAAGAAAGTGATTCTTGTTATGCCGAATGCAATTGAGAGCCTTCATCAAATTAATAATCTTATGCTCCCCTTCTTCTTGTCTCCATAAACGGAAATGACCTCACCATCCGGAGTAGCGAATCGTACAACCTTTTGAGAACATATAATAGTAGCATCATTTTGAGACAACCAATCCATACCTATCACTATATCAAAACCGGCTAGAGTGGTAGGCAATAGTTGAACCGGAAAAGAGCGGCCTTCAATCTCAATAGAACAATCATCATAACCTACTTGAATGTCACTAATGGTACCGTTAGCAATTTCAACCTCTATAGAGCAATCAAGAGGAGTAGTGACCCTATCAAGCTTAGGAGCAAATAAAGTGGACACAAAAGATCTATTTGCACCCGAATCAAAAAGTACAGAAGCAGGTTTGAGTTAACAAGAAATGTACCGCTTACTACCTCGTCGTTATCCTTGGCAGCTTCGACTGTCAGCTGAAAGGCTCGAGCTTTAGGCTTTTGGACAGCCGTCCTTTTTCCATCATCTCTTCCTTGTGGGCAATCCTTGATGAAATGACCGGTTTGTTGACACCGATAACACTTTGGCTTGTCCTTGCATCCTGAAGTAGGATGACCTGTACCACCACAAGTATCACACCTTCGGGTCTTATCTGAACATGGACCCGAGTGAGGCGCCTTACAAGTACCACACCAATTCTTTGGCTTTGCATAGCTGCTGCCCCCATTTCTTGAAGACGGACCCTTCTTGAACTTCCTATTAGATCCACTTGACCCATCATGTTTCCTTTTTAAACCTGATTGCTTATCATCATTTGCTTTCACTACAACCTTTTCACCCTTGAAATCATCATCCAACCTCTTGGACTCCTTAATCGCAGCAGACAATGTAATATGTTGTCTACAAAGGCCACGATAGCTAGCGGGAAGACCATCACAGTAAGCTTCAACCTGATCCACATCTCTACGAACCAAATGACCAACAAACTTAAGCTTTTCCATAAATGAGTGGGCATATTCAGTTATGGCACCCGGCTTAGCTGTTAAAGCTCTGAATTCTTTCTCAATCAACCTCAGTTCACGAGTACCCACATATTCTTCCAAGAACTTCTCCTTAAAGGTACCCCAAGGCATATTAGCTAGCACCTCGGGGGTCAAAGAAATAGTAGCAACCCTCCACCAATTACGAGCATTCTTCTTCAACATACGGGAAGCACACAATACCTTCATATCCTCAGGGCAATAACATGAAGCAAACACAACCTCGATATCCTCCAACCATTCCATGGCACCTACAGCATCTAGAGTACCATCAAATGCCTTTGCTCCACATTTCTGAAAGCTCTCATACTTAAAATTACTAGCACGAGGAGCGACCACAACACGAGGCTCCACCACATTATCAACACCATTCACATTAGCAACAACATTTTCAGGAGCAACTTGAGACCTTACCATTGATGGCTCGGTACGGTTTGAGCGGTTGGAGTAATTCCCATCCGTATGCTCATCCCGTTGCAAACTAGCTTCTCTTTCAGCCCTAAGTTGATTCAACTCCTGTTCATTTCTCAACAAAAGAGCCCGAATAGCCCTCAACTCTTCATGCATTTCAGCTTGAGTAGGAACTTGCTCAATCACGGGGTTAGCTCTATCAATTTCAGACCTTGTAGGTTGTGCACCCGAAAGTGGTCTTCGAGGAGGCCTTAGGTTAACACCATTTCCTGTCCCGTTTAGATTAACCGGAGCATCGCTAGCATTAGCTCCATCTCTTTGACTACTAGCACGGGTATTAACCATCTTTCTACAAATTTAGTGACGAATGTTAGAGATGAATCGAATGAGAACAAAGTATGGTCAGGCCTACTAAATTACATAAGCATATCATATACATATATAAGCCATAAACCTACTCTCACACTCATCCCAACCCATCTTAAAAGCATGTTCATCATAGAGCTAAAGCATTACTACTTAAGCCAATCATTTCTCGTACGGTTTAAGTCCAAAATCCTATGGTCTTGGTCGAATTTTGGTTCACTTAAACCATTTCTCTGATACCAACTTGTAACACCCGTCGTTTAAAAACTTGGATTTTTCAAAACTTTGCCAAACGGCGTTTAAAATAAGCGGAAAGGATCACTTTCAAAATCTGCCCCATCCGTAACGGATGGTACCTTTAAAATTTGGTGTTACTACTAGCATCATCAAAACAATAAAAGTAAATCCAAGCTTTGGCACCAACATAAATGCCACATTAATACAAGTCTTTAATCATAAATGAAATAGCCAAACATGAGGCTAAAAGGAAGTCTAAGCGTTTAATGTCTTTGCTAAGCTTCTTTATTCGTCTACCCAAGTCTCACCAAGCTAATCCTCGCCTAGCTCAAACTTGATTATCCTGAAGGCACAACATTTTCAAAGAACAAGTGTTAGCTAATAAAATTAGCTAAGTAAGATAACATAACTTGAAAACATTTGCCATTTAAATATATTAACAAAACCATCTTTTAATGTTAATATCACATACATATAGATCATTGCACACATATCTTATCATAACACAATAGGGTCATCATATACCTAATGTGCCTAACTTTTCTTTCTTTATCTTTCTTTCTTTACTTTATTTCTTTGCCTAGACGTAGGCTAAGTGACTTATGCCACTTACTTAGGGATGTGGGGTTGTGTGTAGGCGGTCATAGACCATACATGGAGTCCTCACACCCGACATGATGGGTAAACCAATAGGTGGTCCATCGGCGTCGTTAAGGAATGACAAAGTCAATCCAACTGAATAAACCGTTTATGCCTTTACGCATTGGTGGTTAGTTACTTCACCCGGAATACTCAAACGTAACTATGCCACAAGGAGCAACTCAAGTGACCACGTACGCACCAGCCCGAAGAGCTAGCACGGGTTAAGCTTAACACAAGACTTTACATAATGCTCGAGACTTTAATCGTTTAATTAGTTTAGGCTACTCTTTCACCTAAGCTAATCACATATCATCTTTTACTTTAGGGCCCTTAACGTGCACGTGAACATGGCAATCCTAATCAAGGACTAGTGACTAGGTGATCAAGCCACACATGCAAGCATATATCATATCATTTCATCATCTCATACATACATAATCATTTCATCATTCATGCATTTATAATCATTTCATCATCTCATGCATATATACTTACCACATACCATTGCAACCTGCATATGAATGTTAACCATCATAAACGGTAAGTAATATATCCCTTTGCAACCTCCCATAGTCACCCATGAACATAAAATGTACATACATATTCAATTGGAAGGTTTAACTTATGAAAACGTGTTTTGTTGTACCAACAGGTGACAAAAGATGTTATCTTACCTCGATACAGCTTACCAACAAGTTAAATGTATCTTATAGTGCTTGCTAAGTGCTCCCGACAACCTAGAATGAGTATAAGATCGAAACATAAGCTAAACGAAATGTTTTATGAAAACTGGACAAGAGGTGCGTCGCACCTCCCACATGGTGCGTCGCACAAAATCAACAGGGGAATTCTAAACATAAGTTGGTGCGCCGCACCTACCCCTTTGGTGCGTCGCATAAAATGATCAGAAATTCTGAACATAAGAATGTGCGCCGCACCTACCCTTGGTGCGTCGCAAATCGGGCCTTTGGCTGAACACCATTTTTCCAAAATGGCCTGTGGTGCGCCGCACCACCCTACTGGTGCGTCGCACCTGAAGTGTCGACCAGAAACCTAATCTTTGTTCTATGATCAAACGAATTCCATACGAACCCATACCCCAAATCCAACCTGGGGGCTTAAAATTAATCCTTTCAATTGCACTTTCATCGACTTTAATCATCCTATTAATCCCTTAATCCTTTACATCATAATTCGATCTTTAAAACACCCGAACGACATGAATTCAATAAACGTTTGATCCAACAACCCAACCCAAACCCTATGGCCTGGATCAAAATCACTACTAAGACATACATGATCAGATTTAAGAGTAAGATCAGCCATAATACCTGTAGATGACTTCGAGGATTCGAAATCTTAATCAAACTTGATCGAACGACACGAAACGATTGATTCTTGGAGGAAACTTGTCTTGAGAGGGAGGGGATCTGTTCCTAGGGCTTAATCACGAAATTCTGCAGCTATTGGGGTCTCACTAGACCTTAAACCCCTGACCATAAGTTTCCTTTAGTGCCCATAGGCCCCTCGACTTCCTAAACTTTACTTTCGTAGCTTAATTAACTTACCGGGAGACTTAACGATCTAACAAGCACTTAACTTTCATACTTTACTTTAAATTACTTTACTTCATTTCATATTAAACACATAAGCATTTAATCACATAATCCCTTATAAGGCACATAAACATAATAGACCTAACGTTAACTAACGGAAAGTCAAATAGTCAAACATAAAACGTTTGGGATGTTACAATTACCTCCCCCTTAAGAGGATTCCGTCCTCGGAATCGCCTCAGAAGTGAACAAATCTGGGTATTTTTCTTTCATCACCGACTCGGTCTCCCAAGTTAAACTTTCACCGTGGTTATGCTTCCATTTTATCAACACGAGATCAATCAACTTTCGGCGAAGTTTCTTTTGCTTTCTTTCGAGTATCGCTACTGGTTCGTCCACTATTCTTTTCTGAGGATTAATGCTCACATCCTCAATTGGAATAACACTTGACTCATTGGCCAAACACTTCCTCAAATACGAAACATGAAATGTGTGGTGAATTCCATCCAATTCTGGGGGTAGTTCCAATTGATAAGCTACATCCTTGATACGTTTCAGAATTTTGAAAGGTCCTATGAAACGTGGGCTTAGCTTTCCCTTCTTTCCAAAACGAATTACTCCTTTCCATGGGGAAACTTTCAGCATTACCAAATCACCAACTTGGAACTCAATTGGCTTTCTTTTCTTGTCGGCATAGGTCTTTTGTCTTTCTCTAGCCACACGAAGTGCTTCCTTTGCCACATTAACTTTTTCAGCTGAGATTTCAATGATTTCAGGACCCGTAAACTGCTTTTCACCGGGTTCCATCCAACAACTCGGAGTCCTACATCTCCTACCATAAAGCATTTCAAATGGTGGCATTCCGATACTTGCATGGTGGCTGTTATTATAAGTGAATTCGATCAATTTCAAGTGTTCATCCCATGCTCCACCATACTCTAATACACAAGCTCTCAACATATCTTCCAACGTTTGTATGGTCCTTTCACTTTGCCCATCAGTTTGAGGGTGATAGGCGGTGCTCAAATTAACTCTAGTACCTAACTCTCGCTGAAGACCCTTCCAAAAGTTAGACACGAATCTCGTGTCTCGGTCCGAAACAATGGATAAAGGAACACCATGCTTTGCCACGATCTCATCCACATACATCTTTGCCATCTTAGTTAATGGTACATCTTGTCTTGTTGCCAAGAAATGAGCACTCTTTGTCAATCTATCCACAATAACCCATACCATGTCATTTCCTTTCGGTGTTCTTGGTAGTTTGGTCACAAAATCCATAGTAATATGGTCCCATTTCCATTCCGGAATCTCCAATTGATGCAACATTCCATATGGCTTTTTGTGATCAGCTTTAACACGTGCACACGTCAAACATCTTTCAACAAAATGAGCAACTTCTCCCTTAATGTTTGGCCACCAATAGATGGGCTTCAAATCTGCATACATCTTGGTAATACCTGGATGGACTGAATATCTTGACCTATGAGCTTCTTCAAGGATCAATTCTCGGTTACCACCAAGCAATGGTACCCATATTCGACCCTTATACGTCTTAAATCCACGGCTGTTCGTCTCCATCACAAGTCTTCTCTTCTTTCCAATACTCTCATTATCGATATTATCCTTCATTAAAGCCTTAACTTGTGCTTCCTTGATGCGGTCGAGTAACCCCGACTTGGCTTGAACAACCATGCTCATCAATCTACAAGAAAAATTCTGCACTTTCCTACTTAATGCATCTGCCACCACATTGGCTTTACCGGGATGATATTTAATCTCACAATCATAATCTTTCAGAAGTTCCATCCATCTCCTTTGCCTTACATTCATTTCCTTTTGTGAGAACACATATTGCAAACTCTTATGATCCGTAAACAATGTACATTTGGTGCCATATAAGTAATGCCTCCACAACTTCAAAGCAAACACTACTGCAGCCAATTCAAGATCATGGGTCGGGTAATTCTTCTCATGAGGCTTCAACTGACGTGAAGCATATGCAATAACTTTGTCCCTTTGCATAAGGACACAACCCAAACCTGAAATAGAAGCATCACTATAAACAACAAGATCATCAGTACCTTCGGGTAAGGCTAGGACAGGAGCTTCACATAACTTTGTCTTAAGCGTTTGAAAGGCCTTTTCTTGAGCTTCCGTCCATACAAACTTTACTCCTTTCTTTGTCAATTCAGTCATTGGCTTAGCTATTCGGGAGAAATCTTGAATAAACCTCCTATAATAGCTAGCTAAACCGAGAAAACTCTTAATCTCCGTGGGTGTCTTTGGCTGTTCCCATTTAGATACAGCTTCAATCTTGGCAGGATCAACTTTAATACCTTCAGAAGAGATAACATGCCCGAGAAATTGAACTTCTCGGAGCCAGAATTCACACTTGGAGAACTTTGCATATAACTTTTTCTCTCTAAGAACCTCAAGAACAGCTCTTAAGTGCTCACGGTGCTCGGCTTCGGACTTTGAATAAATTAGAATATCGTCAATGAAGACAATCACAAAATGATCTAAGAATGGGCGACATACCCGATTCATTAAATCCATAAAAGCGGCTGGAGCATTTGTCAACCCAAAAGGCATGACAAGAAACTCATAGTGCCCATAACGTGTACGAAAAGCTGTCTTGGCCACATCTTCCTTTTTGACTTTTAATTGATGATAGCCAGACCGCAAATCAATCTTAGAGAAGTAAGAAGCACCATGGAGCTGATCAAAAAGATCATCAATACGCGGAAGAGGATACTTATTCTTAACCGTTCGTTTATTCAACTCACGGTAGTCTATGCACATGCGCATAGAACCGTCTTTCTTTTTGACAAAAAGAACCGGAGCTCCCCAAGGCGAGGAACTTGGTTGAATGAAACCTTTGTCAAGTAGCTCTTGAAGTTGGGACATTAACTCTTTCATTTCTGTGGGAGCTAAACGATATGGTGCTTTTGCAATAGGAGTAGCACCGGGTACGAGATCAATCTGAAAGATGACCTCTCGGTCGGGAGGAATACCGGGAAGATCATCCGGAAAGACATCAGAAAATTCAGAAACTACATCAACGTTAGGGATCGGAGACTTCCCTTTTCGTGTATCGATAACATAGGCAAGAAAGTGATTCTTGTTATGCCGAATGCAATTGAGAGCCTTCATCAAATTAATAATCTTTATGCTCCCCTTCTTCTTGTCTCCATAAACGGAAATGACCTCACCATCCGGAGTAGCGAATCGTACAACCTTTTGAGAACATATAATAGTAGCATCATTTTGAGACAACCAATCCATACCTATCACTATATCAAAACCGGCTAGAGTGGTAGGCAATAGTTGAACCGGAAAAGAGCGGCCTTCAATCTCAATAGAACAATCATCATAACCTACTTGAATGTCACTAATGGTACCGTTAGCAATTTCAACCTCTATAGAGCAATCAAGAGGAGTAGTGACCCTATCAAGCTTAGGAGCAAATAAAGTGGACACAAAAGATCTATTTGCACCCGAATCAAAAAGTACAGAAGCAGGTTTTGAGTTAACAAGAAATGTACCGCTTACTACCTCGTCGTTATCCTTGGCAGCTTCGACTGTCAGCTGAAAGGCTCGAGCTTTAGGCTTTTGGACAGCCGTCCTTTTTCCATCATCTCTTCCTTGTGGGCAATCCTTGATGAAATGACCGGTTTGTTGACACCGATAACACTTTGGCTTGTCCTTGCATCCTGAAGTAGGATGACCTGTACCACCACAAGTATCACACCTTCGGGTCTTATCTGAACATGGACCCGAGTGAGGCGCCTTACAAGTACCACACCAATTCTTTGGCTTTGCATAGCTGCTGCCCCCATTTCTTGAAGACGGACCCTTCTTGAACTTCCTATTAGATCCACTTGACCCATCATGTTTCCTTTTTAAACCTGATTGCTTATCATCATTTGCTTTCACTACAACCTTTTCACCCTTGAAATCATCATCCAACCTCTTGGACTCCTTAATCGCAGCAGACAATGTAATATGTTGTCTACAAAGGCCACGATAGCTAGCGGGAAGACCATCACAGTAAGCTTCAACCTGATCCACATCTCTACGAACCAAATGACCAACAAACTTAAGTTTTTCCATAAATGAGTGGGCATATTCAGTTATGGCACCCGGCTTAGCTGTTAAAGCTCTGAATTCTTTCTCAATCAACCTCAGTTCACGAGTACCCACATATTCTTCCAAGAACTTCTCCTTAAAGGTACCCCAAGGCATATTAGCTAGCACCTCGGGGGTCAAAGAAATAGTAGCAACCCTCCACCAATTACGAGCATTCTTCTTCAACATACGGGAAGCACACAATACCTTCATATCCTCAGGGCAATAACATGAAGCAAACACAACCTCGATATCCTCCAACCATTCCATGGCACCTACAGCATCTAGAGTACCATCAAATGCCTTTGCTCCACATTTCTGAAAGCTCTCATACTTAAAATTACTAGCACGAGGAGCGACCACAACACGAGGCTCCACCACATTATCAACACCATTCACATTAGCAACAACATTTTCAGGAGCAACTTGAGACCTTACCATTGATGGCTCGGTACGGTTTGAGCGGTTGGAGTAATTCCCATCCGTATGCTCATCCCGTTGCAAACTAGCTTCTCTTTCAGCCCTAAGTTGATTCAACTCCTGTTCATTTCTCAACAAAAGAGCCCGAATAGCCCTCAACTCTTCATGCATTTCAGCTTGAGTAGGAACTTGCTCAATCACGGGGTTAGCTCTATCAATTTCAGACCTTGTAGGTTGTGCACCCGAAAGTGGTCTTCGAGGAGGCCTTAGGTTAACACCATTTCCTGTCCCGTTTAGATTAACCGGAGCATCGCTAGCATTAGCTCCATCTCTTTGACTACTAGCACGGGTATTAACCATCTTTCTACAAATTTAGTGACGAATGTTAGAGATGAATCGAATGAGAACAAAGTATGGTCAGGCCTACTAAATTACATAAGCATATCATATACATATATAAGCCATAAACCTACTCTCACACTCATCCCAACCCATCTTAAAAGCATGTTCATCATAGAGCTAAAGCATTACTACTTAAGCCAATCATTTCTCGTACGGTTTAAGTCCAAAATCCTATGGTCTTGGTCGAATTTTGGTTCACTTAAACCATTTCTCTGATACCAACTTGTAACACCCGTCGTTTAAAAACTTGGATTTTTCAAAACTTTGCCAAACGGCGTTTAAAATAAGCGGAAAGGATCACTTTCAAAATCTGCCCCATCCGTAACGGATGGTACCTTTAAAATTTGGTGTTACTACTAGCATCATCAAAACAATAAAAGTAAATCCAAGCTTTGGCACCAACATAAATGCCACATTAATACAAGTCTTTAATCATAAATGAAATAGCCAAACATGAGGCTAAAAGGAAGTCTAAGCGTTTAATGTCTTTGCTAAGCTTCTTTATTCGTCTACCCAAGTCTCACCAAGCTAATCCTCGCCTAGCTCAAACTTGATTATCCTGAAGGCACAACATTTTCAAAGAACAAGTGTTAGCTAATAAAATTAGCTAAGTAAGATAACATAACTTGAAAACATTTGCCATTTAAATATATTAACAAAACCATCTTTTAATGTTAATATCACATACATATAGATCATTGCACACATATCTTATCATAACACAATAGGGTCATCATATACCTAATGTGCCTAACTTTTCTTTCTTTATCTTTCTTTCTTTACTTTACTTCTTTGCCTAGACGTAGGCTAAGTGACTTATGCCACTTACTTAGGGATGTGGGGTTGTGTGTAGGCGGTCATAGACCATACATGGAGTCCTCACACCCGACATGATGGGTAAACCAATAGGTGGTCCATCGGCGTCGTTAAGGAATGACAAAGTCAATCCAACTGAATAAACCGTTTATGCCTTTACGCATTGGTGGTTAGTTACTTCACCCGGAATACTCAAACGTAACTATGCCACAAGGAGCAACTCAAGTGACCACGTACGCACCAGCCCGAAGAGCTAGCACGGGTTAAGCTTAACACAAGACTTTACATAATGCTCGAGACTTTAATCGTTTAATTAGTTTAGGCTACTCTTTCACCTAAGCTAACCACATATCATCTTTTACTTTAGGGCCCTTAACGTGCACGTGAACATGGCAATCCTAATCAAGGACTAGTGACTAGGTGATCAAGCCACACATGCAAGCATATATCATATCATTTCATCATCTCATACATACATAATCATTTCATCATTTCATGCATTTATAATCATTTCATCATCTCATGCATATATACTTACCACATACCATTGCAACCTGCATATGAATGTTAACCATCATAAACGGTAAGTAATATATCCCTTTGCAACCTCCCATAGTCACCCATGAACATAAAATGTACATACATATTCAATTGGAAGGTTTAACTTATGAAAACGTGTTTTGTTGTACCAACAGGTGACAAAAGATGTTATCTTACCTCGATACAGCTTACCAACAAGTTAAATGTATCTTATAGTGCTTGCTAAGTGCTCCCGACAACCTAGAATGAGTATAAGATCGAAACATAAGCTAAACGAAATGTTTTATGAAAACTGGACTAGAGGTGCGTCGCACCTCCCACATGGTGCGTCGCACAAAATCAACAGGGGAATTCTAAACATAAGTTGGTGCGCCGCACCAACCCCTTTGGTGCGTCGCATAAAATGATCAGGAATTCTGAACATATGAATTGTGCGCCGCACCTACCCTTGGTGCGTCGCAAATCGGGCCTTTGGCTGAACACCATTTTTCCAAAATGGCCTGTGGTGCGCCGCACCACCCTACTGGTGCGTCGCACCTGAAGTGTCGACCAGAAACCTAATCTTTGTTCTATGATCAAACGAATTCCATACGAACCCATACCCCAAATCCAACCTGGGGGCTTAAAATTAATCCTTTCAATTGCACTTTCATCGACTTTAATCATCCTATTAATCCCTTAATCCTTTACATCATAATTCGATCTTTAAAACACCCGAACGACATGAATTCAATAAACGTTTGATCCAACAACCCAACCCAAACCCTATGGCCTGGATCAAAATCACTACTAAGACATACATGATCAGATTTAAGAGTAAGATCAGCCATAATACCTGTAGATGACTTCGAGGATTCGAAATCTTAATCAAACTTGATCGAAACGACACGAAACGATTGATTCTTGGAGGAAACTTGTCTTGAGAGGGAGGGGATCTGTTCCTAGGGCTTAATCACGAAATTCTGCAGCTATTGGGGTCTCACTAGACCTTAACCCCTGACCATAAGTTTCCTTTAGTGCCCATAGGCCCCTCGACTTCCTAAACTTTACTTTCGTAGCTTAATTAACTTACCGGGAGACTTAACGATCTAACAAGCACTTAACTTTCATACTTTACTTTAAATTACTTTACTTCATTTCATATTAAACACATAAGCATTTAATCACATAATCCCTTATAAGGCACATAAACATAATAGACCTAACGTTAACTAACGGAAAGTCAAATAGTCAAACATAAAACGTTTGGGATGTTACAACAATTTATTCCTTTTATTGCTTTTATATCCATTTCTTTTATTTTTTTTTAAAAAATAAAAATAAAATTTATTTATGCAAACTTCCCTCTTTGATTCCGTTTTCGCGATTTGTCAAATTGATCTGAAAAACACCAGGTTTTGTTCGCGATCCGATTCTGGTCATATTCATATTTTAAGTTTCCGATTCATCGAGATTCGTTGACAGTTACTTTTCCGACGAATTTTCTGGCAAATTTTTTTAACAGAATAAAAGGCTGGGGTTTGTGATATTTTAAATTTCCCGGTGAATTGTCATATTTTCCGGCGACGGTTTATGAAGTTCACTTTTGTCAGGATTTGTGCGCGGTGGAATTATGAGTCGATTGGTATTAGTTTCGAGTTTTTACTCGAAGAAAGGAGGGAGAAATCATGAATTTCGTTTTCCCGACGCGTTTTGAATTTTCCGGCGAACTGTTGAACATTCCGACCGCCATTGTTTCTTACATTTAGCGAGCTAAATTACAAAACTTTCATTTGTAGAGCTCATAAATTTTTATAAAATTTTGCAAAACAATCACGTGTATATTTCAGTGACAACAGGACAAACTTTTTGACCAACACTATTAACACAAATACCCCTTACACTTTTAGAAATTTACAATTAAACAGCATTTTTAATTCTAACAGCACTTAACGGCTTCATTTAACAACCACCGTTAATTTGTACCAAATTTGCAAAAGGTTTCCGAAATAGGGACCAAAAATGCAATGAAACCTGAAAAGGTCCTGAACCTGCAAAAACATATAAACCACAGGGACCAAAAATGCAATTAACTCTTTTTTTAATGTAATACGTTTTTATTAAATTATATTTTTGTATAGGATTTTTATCATATAACGAATAAAATTTGGTTATAAGAATTTTTGTATAGGATTTTTATCATATAACGTTTTTATTAAATCAATGTTTTGAAAACTGGACCGAATGTCAGACTGGCCTTCTTAATAAAGAACTAAAAAACAAATTTTGAGTCTATAGTAAGCTATCACAATTATATATCAGAAAAATAATTTTATGAAAATTGCAATGATATTATGCATAATTTTAACTTAGATTAACACAACATGCGATATATAGATTGATAATTAAATTGCTTAGTAACTTTAGTGTATAACTAAATTATTCGAGCAAAACGTTAAAGTACAAGTACAATAACAATGCAGACATATCTGGATGAATGAAAGACATCCAAAGAAATAAAAAACTTACTTAGCGAGACCTCTAATAGATGATGTATCTATTTTTTAACTGTCTGGTCAATGTTAACCGGAATCTAAACGATCACTATTGTAACTTCATGTTTTTTGTGGTTTAATTCTTACCTGGTTAAATATTTGTCAACTTATGATATTATAAAAATTTAACATGTCATAAATTATATATGTTTTCCGCGTATTACGCGGGTAATAATCTAGTTTAATTATAAAATAAATTTCAAGCCCTTCTAGTTAAATATATTAAAGTAATACACATGTAACAAATCAAACATACTGATTAATGATTGATGATATACATCACGTAAATATGCTAAGCGAAGGAAACAACTTATTATTAACTTTGTATATTATGTCCTTCGAGATAATATGTTTCTACATGTGATGATGGTAATTAAGTAGTTACCATATCTAAAATAAAAGTTGACTTTTAGTTTCAATGACTATGATTAATTTGACTTTGTATTTCAATGATCAAGATTAAAACAAAATTTTATTTTTTTCTCTTTGCTATGGGAACTATATATATATAATTTATATGGATTAAAAACCTTATATAATACACGTATATTAATAGTTGAATAGGAAAATAAATAGAACTGATTACTATTAACTATATAATTTCTTTTTTATCATAAGTTATCCCCTCTTTCTAACATCACCAACACCGACCACGACACAAAGCCGACCATTGTCATCCCACTATAGCCGACTAACCTCGTTGAAACCAGTGCACATAGCGTGTTCGCAATTTTCGTTTAGAGGTTTCCGCATATTACTAAATGCAAAATATATGTTGTTTCAATATTGAGCCGGAGGGAACAACGCTTTATGAAGTGTGTTCATTATTATGCCTTATGAAGTTTGTCAACGGGGATAAACAGATCGAATACTGATTTAACTTATCGCAAATCATAAGTAACTTATCCCGAATCATAAGTTAATATAATAAATAAAATGGAGATATATTTTTGAACATTTGATGTAATTTTAAGAGTAAATTGCATTTTGATCCCTGTGTTATCACCCAATTCGCAGGCACAGTCCAAATTCACTTATCGTTGCAACCGCGGTCCAACTTTCAGTTTTTTCTTGCACTGCCAGTCCAAAATGTGTTGGTCGTCTATTTTTAACCGTTAGTTGGGTCATGTGAGGAACATGTGATGGGTAAAAAAGTCACCTTCACACAAATAGGACCATTCTTGCAACTAACTTAAATTTTTATCTCTTTCTTTTTTTCTTTATTCATCATCATCTTCTTCAAATATATCTTCTTACCAATCATGTCAAATAATCAACAAAAAACTTAAAAAATGTTTGATAAAAATCAAAAAACAAATTGAATATAAGCATTTGTGGTGAATTTTGGTCATGGGATACCTCTAGGGCCGAACAAGAAAATAAAAAATTAAGGCTAAAGCCCTTTTTCTCTCTGTCTGCAATTAATTTGTGCCCCCAATATACACACACAAATAAATAAAATTCAGAACCTAAATTGATATCTCAAACCCAACCTTACTTTTTCCATGTCAAAACACACACATACACACAAAAAATGGTCACCGTTGCAACAGTTGCAACACCTCGGTTCAGTGATTGGGTTTTATTCACACAAGTCAATCTTACAAATACAAGATTATTAGCATAAACGCAACTATCGCACCATACTCTCCAATAAGTGATCCTGATGCACGTTGACAGAAATCTTTGTATTGTTGATGTGGATGGTGGCCGGATTTAGGATGGTAATGGTTAGCCAGATAGGGTTGGTGTGGATGGCGGTCGGATCTAGAATTGTGGTGGCCGGTGATTCCTATGGTGATTGTTGTCGTTCGTATACATTTGAATGATTCTCTCTCACACTTACCTGAGTAATTTGGTGTGATTGTCACTCATCTAAATGATTCCGTCCTATATCTCTTTCATTTTGCATTTTGATGTATAACATCTCGGTAAGCACATCATGTTACATGTGATCTAACTATTATTATTTTTTATTTTTTATTTTTTTATCAATAACAATCACTTTCATTAGAAATTCGGAGGATTTACAAGAAATTGTAAATTGGTAGGATTTACAAGAAATTATTATTATTATTATTAATGGAATTAAAAGTAAATGAAGATGGTTGTTGTGGAATTTTGATGTGAAATTTTGAAAGTTATCATAATAGTCGTTGTGATTGTGATGTTGAAGATCTAGAAATATGTATAATGTACTGTATCATGTAAAAATCTAGGGAATTAGATTTTTGTATGTATTGTGATTTCCTATTTTCTTTTTTTAGTTGATGATGATGAACAAAGAAAAAAGAAAAAATATATTGATCAAGTTAATTGCAAGGATGGTTCGGTTTGTGTGAAATGACTTTTGTACCCATCACATGTCTCTTACATGACCCAACTAACGATAGAAAATAGATGACCATCACATTTTGGACTGAGAATGCAACCATTAGCTGAAAATTGGACCGCGGTTGCAACGATAAGTGAATTTGGACTGCACCTGCGAATTGGGTGATAACACAGGGACCAAAAATGCAATTTACTCTAATTTTAATATACAAGGACTCGGCACACTTTAATTGTAAATGTAGATATATTAAAAGGGGCTGATTGATGGATGCAAATCGGTTATCCATTTACTGAAATATTGGAAGAAACATGATTGTTTTAATGTAGAATAATTTAACATTATCAATAATGTTGTGTTCGCTTGTTCGAGTCAAGTAACTTTACCAGATTCAATTTGGTTCATTTCCCGATTTCATATAACTCGTTGTGTAGTCAATATTTATCTTAAGAGACAAACTTAAGAGACAATATTTATAACATTTTGTCACATATATAGATATATAACAAAATATAAACAATATAAATTACAGTAATATGTAAAGGGTGATTTAGTCATTTTAGTTGAAAGACAATAGCCATCTAAACATTTGTAACATTCTTACATCTTTGTGTAGGGGGTGTTACGTGCGATATAGTGACTAATATAATCAATTTATTGAGTAGTGAAATCTATCGAGAAAAAATGTATGCACAAATGTATAACATCGCTCAATATCTAAATCATTTCCCGCAATGTAAACTAAAAACATCTGTGAATGGTTACGAGCGGTGTTAAGCTAAATTGACTAAATTATGCCATGTGTTTATTATAAAGGTTTGTGTAATGTAGTACAAAGTATATTTAAAATTAGAGTAGACTACGTAGAAATAATTTAAGAATTAATCGTTCTATATATCTCTAGGCTAGGTGGTCACATCATTTTATTCCTCGATCAAGAAAAAGATGACGTGCATATCTTTTTTTTTGTCTATACACGAAGATTTTTCTTTTGTTTTAGATTCTTTGTTATTTCATAGAAAATGATCGATGTTGTGCGTATAATTAACTTAAATTTTGATATGATCTTTCGTGGATTTTATAACAAGATAGATAATTTGTTATGTTGTTATTGATGAATGAATGAGTGAGTCATATGTCATTTGTAGTCTACAATGATAAGCCAAATACTAACTTTCTTTTTAACAGATAAAAGCGAAATTATTATATAACCATTCAAAAACATACTATTCAATCAAGAAGCTAAAGAAGATCGATCAAAAATTGAGTACATGATATAAAAATGCTATTAATGCACGAAAAACTAAAAAGAACAATTATAATGTCAAATATCAGCTAATATTGTTGTGCCAAATAATCATATGATTAATTCGATCTCTACAAGAATGCATCGAGGATGCAATACAAATGTACCATGCAAATACATAGTGAATATCTCTTCATTTTCTTGTTTTGCCCTTTCTTGTGAAAATACGATGTTTTTTATATGTTAAAAAAAAAAACTAATTGGGGGTGAAAAGTTGGCAATAATGGAAGATAGAGTAGGGAGAGGAAACAGAGATTTGCTTTTAGGAGAATAAAACTGTCCCTCTACGAGGATTGGCGTGATCTCTAAAGCCTTTTGTCTAACTCTTTATTTTCACACTTTCAATCCAACAACCCCAATAATATTTTACTACCTTTTTTATTTCTTCCCATCAAATATTCATCAAAATTGTTTCATTGATCATGTTGTCGACTAACTATTTAGGCATTTCTAATATATACAAAATTAGTAAGATTGGGACCTTGTCGGTTATCCTTCCGACTATGTGACTCGTAAGGGACATAAGAGAAAGGAACTATCAATAAAAAGATCATAGGTCTTGAACCTTCGATTAATTGTAGTTGTGTTTGGATATAATAAGAAAAATTAAATAACAAATACATAATCTTTTTTAAAGAATCAACATAAATTGTTACTAAGAAAAAATCGATTTAGGTCTCGAAGTGGGTGGATTTGTTACTAAGAAAAAATCAACATATAATATATGCAGGACACAAATTGAATTAAGATTTGTGAGAGCGAAACTGCATAAATTAATTTTAGATTTATAAGAGTAAAAGTGAACAATCTTATGGTAAAAGAGAAGTGGGTGGATTTGTTTTTTTTTTCTTTTTTACTTCAAAATTTTGTAATTGTTATATTAAAATCTCACTTTTAAATTTTATGGTAAGAATATAACTATATTATGTATGTTAATGATAGGTTGTCATTAACAAGACCCTTCTTAAAACAATAATATATCTCTATCTTAGCTTTCTTTTTAACTTGTTTTACATCATACTCATTCATGTGTGTTGCTAAATGAACTTTATTTGGATAGTTCAAAAAAAAAGAATTTAGTTGTAGTAAAAGAAAAAAAATTATATTAAATACCTAGATAATAATTTGTTGTCAATTATGCATCTTTATCTTTATATATATACTAAAAGACAACTGACCTAATAACTTATTAACCAATCATAGCTCTCGATTTTATCATTATAAATTGATGATGTCATTATTAATTTAATAATAAATCAAAAATCCTAATAATCATTATCCAAATATATTAGTATACTAGTCTTAATGCCCGTACGATGTACGGATTATATAATATATGATGATACAATTATATTTATATAGAGAATAAAGAATATGTGGCTATTAGATACCTAACTTTGGATACAAATCATATATATTTGTTTAATTAGATGTTTAAAACTTAGCATATATCTTATCTTTTAAGATAGTTGTGTTCCGTATTGATATATTAGTTGTTAACATTATTAATTTTTTTATAAATCATATATATGGAAACTTAGTATAATAATAAAATATAATATATATATATATTAAATCTAAAGATTAATATTTGATTACAATTAGGTAATTATGAATTATGAATTTTTTTTAGTTACACCAAAGTGACACATGTCGTGCAAGAATGCGCCAAGTGTCGATCAAAAATCTTTTTTATATTAAATCTAAAGAAAGATTAGTATTTGATTACAATTAGGTAATTATGAATTATGAATTTTTTTTAATTACACAAAATGTGACACATGTCGTGCAACGAATGCGCCAAGTGTCGATCAAAAAATACACAATCCTGTTTTAATATATTGGTAGATTATATTTATATAAATATTTGTAGAAAAAATCTCATTAATTTACATTTTTTTGTTTTCCATCAATAATTTATACTTTTTACCCTCACTAAATACTTAATTTATAATTATTACAATTTGTAGTTATCAACCCTTACTAAATACTTAATTTATAATTATTACAATTTGTAGTTATCAACTTGAGAATTTTGTTTTAGATTTTCATCATTTAATTAATTAAAAAAAATTCAACATTTTATTTCTAATTTTTTTCTTCCATAAAATCTTTTTTTTAATATACTAAAAAGCAGTTGCTCTAAACACTTATTGACCAATCATAACTCTCGATTTCTTAAAGTTGACTTTTGTTTTCAATTTTTGATTTTAATTTACACTTTTTTGTTTTTAATTATAAATTTACACTTTTTAACCATTAATTCCAATTAATAGATAAAGAATAATAACTAATACATATCCAATAGAATAATAGATAATATATATTCAATAGAATAATAGCTATTATATATCATAATTATACGTTCTATCATATAAATATAAAATTAATTACTAAAAAATAAATAAAATCTAATGTAAATATATTAAGATTTTAAAAGTAATTGTATATTATTCTTTTTTGTAGTTTTTTTTAGTAATTGTCATGACACATATACGAAAAATAAAGCATGTAAAAATGTAATCTTTATAGAAACACATATAACATTGTCATATTCTAATTGAAATATTTAGAATATGTTTCATCTAAAAATAAGATATAATTTTTAAAAGTGTAAAATAAGAATGTAATATCACCTTGTGTAACAATAAATCAAATAAAATGATAGTGACCTATTATGATTTTTTTAATACTAAAATATCGCTAAGTATGTCACAATTTACAACTTTGATGAACATATTATGATTTTGTAATATTCAAATATCGTTATGTATGTCACCGTAAACAACTTCGATGAACATATTTTAAAAAATATTTCACCATAAAACTCAAAGTTTTATAATATAGATTAATTTTTTATTACTAAAAATTGTAAACTAAATTTTAAATCATAATAAACTAACATCTAATATTGATAAAATTGTAAGTCCGTGTATTTGACACGGGCATAAGATCTAGTGTCTAATATAACAGATCAAATTTAGAAAACAAATATCGTTTATTAAACAATTAATCGCAAATACGTATATAGAAAAGGCGAAAAAATCATAGACACAAAAAGGTGGAGATGATAGGCTAAATAGTAGTACTCCGTAACTGTCATATGTTAAAGGCTGGACCAAGAAAACAGTGACCCAACCCAAGAAGGGTGTAGCTTTTAAGGCTAATGACTACCCTTTTTGGTCAAAGTCGTGGAATTCGTCTGCCTTAAATTACAACTATAACCATCGTTATTTAGAACCAAAAGTTTTAGTAGCCCATAATAATCATTTATAATTGGGACAAAGAAGATCATATGTCAAAATTTTTACATGTAACGCAAATATATTAACATCCCACAGAGGTATAATTTAAATGAGAAAAATAAGTATGAGGCCGTTAGGTACCCGACTTGAGTGAAAAACTAATCACATATTAATTTTTTAATATCATGAATAACTGATTGGTCCTTTATGTTTTTTATGTATTAAAAATTAGTATGTAATGGATTTTCACTCAAGTTGGGTGTTTAACAGCAAAGTATGTTATAAATTTAATTGGTACTAAAAAAATGTGAAAAAGGTGAAATGGAATTTCGCTAGTAAATTGATAACGATAGCCATAAAAACAAAGTGTTGCCAGAAATTTGCTTGAATCCGGTCAAAAGTATCATATCTGTACACATTTTGAAAGTTGAATCAGTATATATGTCAATAAAATTGTGAAAAATAATTAGACATCATAGGTTGCATAGCCTTCCTTTAATAACGCAAAACAACTAAATTTGTACATATGATCGATCTAAAGATAGTATTATGGAAGGAAAAAAGGAGCAGATCGCTTTAATTACTTTGTTCATGACAAGTAGTAAAGCTCGTTAGTGTCATTTACATCTCATGATTGATGAAAAACTTCAAAGTTACATAAAGTTTCAAAAGCTATATAAAGAAAGAAAGTGTTTTATGTTATGATTCATGATCAATATGCAACAAAAGTGTAATCGTATAATATTTGGGCTTATACATTTTCATAAAGCTAGCTATATCAAATCTATTTGAATTATTTTGCTGTCTATATATTCTTCCCTATCCTATGTTCTAGTTTGGTTAATATACGATCAATTGTCAACTTATAATGTCGTTAGCGCATACATTATATCATATATTATTGATTTATTGGAATAAAAAAGTGAAACTGATATACAAATAACGTTGTTGGGAAGAAGTTCGGGAAGAACGGGGAATTTTGTAGGAATACTCTAAATATAATTAAACTAAATTTAGAGTAATTTACACGGATGATATCTAACGTATACCTCAAATTACTCTCTTGATACAAACTTTTGAATTTCCACTCAGACCATATCTAAAGTTGTACTTTTCAACACTGATCATACCCAAAATTCCACTTTTCCACTCGGACCATACCTATCACTAACGGCCGTCTATTTGGCCGTTAAGTCAAGCCACGTGTCGTGCACGTGAGGTATCAAACACGTAATTTCATGTATACTTCAGGTATCATCCATGTAATTTACCGTAAAAATAATTATTAAGAATTTTAGAGTTTCTTTATATTAATTTTTTTTTTCATTTATTAAGTTGGGTAGATATATTTATTATGAAGAAATATTTTTTTCTTTTTCAATGAAAAAAAGTTTTTTATTAGGTTAAATGCAAATTTCGTCCCAGTGTTTTTCGAAAAACGGTATGTAACACCCGTTTCGTAAAAATATGGATTTCCAAAAAATTTCGCCTAACGGCGTTAAATCATGCGGAAACGATTTAGGAAAATACTCAACTAAGGAAAACAGTTGAGAAACATAAGTGGTGTTACTAATAGCATCAAATCAGTAATAAAAGAAATCCATAAGATTGCCCAACATAAAGCAATCATAACATAGTCGTTACATAAGTTCCATAAAGGAAATCAATAACATAAGGTCTAAGCGAAGCTATTGGGTAAACTAAAGCCAGCTTGATCATCTACCCATCTCTTGCCAAAGCTTCACACGTCATCTCACTGCCTAACCTGAGGGGTGTCAACACATTAAAAGAAACAAGTGTTAGCTATAAAGCTAAGTAAGATAACACCAGGTTTAAGCAAAACATTTCATCCATTTAAATCGTCACTTTAAAGCATTACGTCATTTTAATTAGGCATTCATACCACCGTATAACATATCCACATCACATATCTACATCACATATAAGCATAGAGTTCATGACCCTAAGCGTGCCTAATCAATTTCGTCATTTCATCTCATCTCATTAAGTTGTGACTAGGTCACCGTTAAGTTGTAACCGAAGTTACCATTAAGGAAAGACAATGTCGATCCATGAGTAGCCCGCTATGTTCATGACATTAGGTGGGTCATCAGGCCACCCGAAACTACTCGCCACATATGACTTGTTGCAAGGAACCACCCGAGCAACCATTTTAACATACCTATAACCACCGTAAGGCATGACGTACCTATTACCACCGTAAGGCATGACGTACCTATTACCACCGTCAGGCATACGTACCTATTACCACCGTAAGGCATGACGTACCTATTACCACCGTAAGGCACGATGTACCTATTACCACCGTAAGGCTGTTATTAAGTTGGGTAGATATATTTATTATGAAGAAATATTTTTTTTTTTTTTTTTTTTTTTTTTTTTTTTTTTTTTTTTTTTTTTTTTTTTTTTTTTTTTTTTTTTTTTTTTTTTTTTTTTTTTTTTTTTTTTTTTTTTTTTTTTTTTTTTTTTTTTTTTTTTTTTTTTTTTTTTTTTTTTTTTTTTTTTTTTTTTTTTTTTTTTTTTTTTTTTTTTTTTTTTTTTTTTTTTTTTTTTTTTTTTTTTTTTTTTTTTTTTTTTTTTTTTTTTTTTTTTTTTTTTTTTTTTTTTTTTTTTTTTTTTTTTTTTTTTTTTTTTTTTTTTTTTTTTTTTTTTTTTTTTTTTTTTTTTTTTTTTTTTTTTTTTTTTTTTTTTTTTTTTTTTTTTTTTTTTTTTTTTTTTTTTTTTTTTTTTTTTTTTTTTTTTTTTTTTTTTTTTTTTTTTTTTTTTTTTTTTTTTTTTTTTTTTTTTTTTTTTTTTTTTTTTTTTTTTTTTTTTTTTTTTTTTTTTTTTTTTTTTTTTTTTTTTTTTTTTTTTTTTTTTTTTTTTTTTTTTTTTTTTTTTTTTTTTTTTTTTTTTTTTTTTTTTTTTTTTTTTTTTTTTTTTTTTTTTTTTTTTTTTTTTTTTTTTTTTTTTTTTTTTTTTTTTTTTTTTTTTTTTTTTTTTTTTTTTTTTTTTTTTTTTTTTTTTTTTTTTTTTTTTTTTTTTTTTTTTTTTTTTTTTTTTTTTTTTTTTTTTTTTTTTTTTTTTTTTTTTTTTTTTTTTTTTTTTTTTTTTTTTTTTTTTTTTTTTTTTTTTTTTTTTTTTTTTTTTTTTTTTTTTTTTTTTTTTTTTTTTTTTTTTTTTTTTTTTTTTTTTTTTTTTTTTTTTTTTTTTTTTTTTTTTTTTTTTTTTTTTTTTTTTTTTTTTTTTTTTTTTTTTTTTTTTTTTTTTTTTTTTTTTTTTTTTTTTTTTTTTTTTTTTTTTTTTTTTTTTTTTTTTTTTTTTTTTTTTTTTTTTTTTTTTTTTTTTTTTTTTTTTTTTTTTTTTTTTTTTTTTTTTTTTTTTTTTTTTTTTTTTTTTTTTTTTTTTTTTTTTTTTTTTTTTTTTTTTTTTTTTTTTTTTTTTTTTTTTTTTTTTTTTTTTTTTTTTTTTTTTTTTTTTTTTTTTTTTTTTTTTTTTTTTTTTTTTTTTTTTTTTTTTTTTTTTTTTTTTTTTTTTTTTTTTTTTTTTTTTTTTTTTTTTTTTTTTTTTTTTTTTTTTTTTTTTTTTTTTTTTTTTTTTTTTTTTTTTTTTTTTTTTTTTTTTTTTTTTTTTTTTTTTTTTTTTTTTTTTTTTTTTTTTTTTTTTTTTTTTTTTTTTTTTTTTTTTTTTTTTTTTTTTTTTTTTTTTTTTTTTTTTTTTTTTTTTTTTTTTTTTTTTTTTTTTTTTTTTTTTTTTTTTTTTTTTTTTTTTTTTTTTTTTTTTTTTTTTTTTTTTTTTTTTTTTTTTTTTTTTTTTTTTTTTTTTTTTTTTTTTTTTTTTTTTTTTTTTTTTTTTTTTTTTTTTTTTTTTTTTTTTTTTTTTTTTTTTTTTTTTTTTTTTTTTTTTTTTTTTTTTTTTTTTTTTTTTTTTTTTTTTTTTTTTTTTTTTTTTTTTTTTTTTTTTTTTTTTTTTTTTTTTTTTTTTTTTTTTTTTTTTTTTTTTTTTTTTTTTTTTTTTTTTTTTTTTTTTTTTTTTTTTTTTTTTTTTTTTTTTTTTTTTTTTTTTTTTTTTTTTTTTTTTTTTTTTTTTTTTTTTTTTTTTTTTTTTTTTTTTTTTTTTTTTTTTTTTTTTTTTTTTTTTTTTTTTTTTTTTTTTTTTTTTTTTTTTTTTTTTTTTTTTTTTTTTTTTTTTTTTTTTTTTTTTTTTTTTTTTTTTTTTTTTTTTTTTTTTTTTTTTTTTTTTTTTTTTTTTTTTTTTTTTTTTTTTTTTTTTTTTTTTTTTTTTTTTTTTTTTTTTTTTTTTTTATCTAATTAGCTCGAGCATTTATCATATTTAGTTTAGATTTCCACCTTTAACCTAAACTAATCCATACTATCATCTTTTCACGTTAGGGCCCTTAAAACGTGCACGTGTCATGGCAACCTAAAAAGGTCTAGTGTTCTAGATGAACAAGCCACACATACATGCACATAACAACATTACAACATATCATTAACCACCGTTCATCATAACATATCATATCGTAAACATATCATTAACCACCGTTCATCATAACATTTCATATCGTAACCACAAGTACGGGGAAACATTTTAGGCATAACATCGTCATCATTAATCCCCGAGTACCTCCCATATCAACCCAACCACCTATGAGTTATACATTACCGTTATGGAGGTTATAGTTTACGAACCATTTTTGTTGCACCCTCAGCGTGACAAAAGTAGTGTATCTTACCTGATAGTAGTCTGTGCGCGCAAACAAAAGCTAACAGTGCTTATTAGTAATCCCCGACACCTATCGTTCATTAACATAAGAAATATAAGTCATTTGGGACCTTAATTGACTTGAAAACGAACTTAGGTTTGTTCTTACGAACTTAGGCTCACTGAACGAACTTAGATGCCTTCAAACGAATTTAGTACTCTTCAAACGAAGTTAGAACTAGCCAAACGAAGTTTAACTTCGTTGGTTGAACGAAGATAGACCATTAATCGAACGAATTTAAGTTTCAAAACCACTTTAGACATTCACTTCAAACGAATTTAATCACATTTAGGTTCAAACGATTTTTGAAAGCTTGAAACGAACTTAGATGGTGTTCAAACGAACTTAAGCTTTGTGTCAAACGAATTTAGGCCACAATAAACGAACTTAGAAGCCTGTGTCAAACGAATTTAGGCCACAATAAACGAACTTAGAAGCCTTCATACGAACTTTAAGTTCGTTTGGAACAAGCAGGAACGAATTTAAGACACAATTCGACCAGAATTCATAAAACGATTTGTTCTTCGATTTTTCCAGAAATCAATCGACTTAGGCTTCATCCAAAACATGTTTTTGACACATATAAACATATTTTGATCATAATGATCGATTACAAACTCGTTTGACACCATTTAGATCCTTAATTTGCTTAAACACGTTTGAAACCCTAATTACTTCAAACCCTTATTAAAATCAGATTTGATTAACATAAAAACAACCTTTGAATCTGAAAATACAATTAACAAACCATGGATTACCTGATTGCTTAATGGCCGATCCAAATCAATACAAAAAAACACGATTGATTGACCAAAACTTGAAGATTATGCTTAAGAATTCAAGAGAAAATTGAAGAAACTTTGTGTTTGTTTTTAATTATGATTAGTGGCTGGAAACTAACCCTAGATTAGGCTAATCCCACCCTAATCCCGTTTTTAACTTTCCACCTTTGGCAAAACTAGTCCCTGAACTTCATATTGGCTTTATTTCACTTTAAAACACCTATTGGGGATACATACAACACACTAAAGCACTTTCGCACACTACATAGGCCTTTTACACATCATTTAAATCTACTTTATTGTCACTCATTAAAGATAATTAAATCTTACATATAGGGCACATAAACATATAAACACGTATTTCCACGTAAACATATCACGGACTTAGAATTTGACCTAACGACGTTAGTCCACATGAACGATTAAGTTTTGGGATGTTACGGTTTTTCATCCCTCTGTTAGTTTTTGAGTTTTTTTCATCCCTGTGGTTTGACTTCCGTTAAATACACTCGTCCCTGATGGGCATTTCTGTCATTTTACCCACCTTCTTTCTTTGTTCTTCTTCAACCTTTAAACACCACCCTTGACCTCATCCATCTTCTTAGAAAATCCAGTAAATCTAGATTCTAACACTATAAACTTTAAAAAAAATGCATACTAAACTCATATCTTAAAATACATATATATGTATTTTCTTAATCTATATACCCTTTTTTTCTTAATTTTCATTCCAATCATCATATTATAGATTTCTAACAATTCTGCAACTATGAAAGCATATAGATACACATACATATAAACATATACTAAATACCACAAATCTATACATATATACAAACACACATAAAACATCCACTAAATACATATATCACTTCGCATCTTCTCGATTTTGACGTTTGAAATCATTGTTCAAGCTGCCACCAATACTAAAGATGGATTTTACCTCGATTTGCCAGCAACGATTGGGAGATCTGGAAGTGGTAGGTGGCGGCGATGGGAAATTCAGGCTATGGTGGTGCGGCGGCGATGGGAAATTCAGGCTATGGTGGTACAGCGGCGATGGGGAAATCCTTTTGTGGTGGTTAACCCAAATCTTCCATTCACCGAAAAGAATGGTTAACCTAAAATCTTCTTCAAACCAAAACCCAAAAAACATCGATTCGATCGATTGATGATGTTGCTGTAAAATGATTTTTTTGAATTTATTTTCTCAGATCCATCCACCAATTTGATACTGCTGTTGCAAAATCCAAGAACCCCCGTAAGGTGACCCATCATATTTTTTTTTTCTCGGCATCTCTTCTTCGTTTCCTGACATCAATTGATGGATCGATCGATTGATTTTGATGATGATTATTTTCACAGTATGTGTGTGTGTGTGTGTGTGTGTGGAAAGAGACGTAGATATAGATTTAGATTTGGTATGAATATAAATTTGTATGTGATATAGATGTAGATATAGATTCAGATTAATGTAGATGTATGAACATATATATGATTTGATATTGATTAGGTATAGATATAGATATAGTTTATATATATGTATGTGGTTCATATATATAGATCGACGTAGATGTGTGTATATGTTTCTGGGTTTTAAAAGAAAAGGATGAAATGGGGCGAAAAGACAAAAATGTCCCTCACGTGAGGGGATTTAACGATAGGGACGAGTGGATTTTAACGGAACTCAAACCACAGGGATGAATAAAACTCAAAAACTAACAGAGGGATGAAAGGGCCGTTTTTCGAATAACCACAGGGACGAAATTTGCATTTAACCCTTTTTATTATTATTATTATGATTATTACTATTATTATTATTGTTATTATTATTTTGATACAATCATGCATATAAAGTTTTTTATTATTAATTTGTTATTATTATTATTATTATTTTTTATTAGAGTTAATTACATTTTTCGTCCCTGTGGTTTGCCCCAACTTTCAAGGATCATCCCTGAGTATACGAAATTACGTCTTTCATCCCTAAGTATGGAACTCCGTTAACATATTTGGTCCACGACCAAAACGTCCGTTAAGTAGCGGGTCACGTGAGAGGCACACCATGGGCAAAATGGTCAGTTCGTTTTTTCAGGGATCAAAAGTGTAAAAAGTGTAATTATCTCTTCTCTCTCACACACACATCTTCTATCTTCTTCTTTAGCAGTTATTCATCTCCTCCGCACAATAAAACCAATAATCAAAACCCCAATATATCACACCTACCAAATTAACAATAATATATACATACTAATAAACAATTCCAACCACACCCACCACTATCCCTCCGCCCACCAGCCACCAGTACCACCACTGTTACCAACCGCCACCAGTCACACCACTTAAAATTACATTGATATAGAACATCTTTCTTATCTTCTTCACACTTCCAGATCGTACTTTCACCACATACAAAAAGTCAGTTTCAAAAAAAAAAAAAAAAAAAACCTTACAGAAAAGTGGATGACAATGTTGATGATGAGAAAGAAAAGAGGGACGGCGATGGTGGTTTGTATTATTCATCACATGGACAACAAGTACGAACGGATTACTATGTCGGCGGTAGGAGTATGAGTATGAATTCTAATACATATAATAAATTAGATATATAGAATTGGTTTCTATTAAACGTGGGGATGTCACGTGGGTTTCATAAACACCATATTTGGATTTGAATGAAATTTGTTTTGTGTTTATATTTAAGTTAGGATTAGGATTTTGTTTTGTTTTGTGATGTGTGTGATTTATTATAGATAATTTATGTTGATTATGTTTGTATATATATTGTTTCAGATTTATTGATGAAGATGAAATTTGATTTGTTGTTGATGATGATGGTTGTTACCCAGATTTTAGGGTTGTGTTTTTTAAGATCTGTTGAAGATGAACTTTTGATTTTTTGTTGATGATAATGGTTGTACCATACTTTGGAAAAATAAAATATTATAAAGAAAATAATTTTTTCATTAACAAATCAAAAAAATACAAGTTTTACACTTTTGATCCCTGAAAAAGCGAACTGACCATTTTGCCCATGGTGTGCCTCTCACGTGACCCGCTACTTAACGGATGTTTTGGTCGTGGACCAAATATGTTAACGGAGTTCCATACTTAGGGATGAAAGACGTAATTTCGTATACTCAGGGATGATCCTTGAAAGTTGGGGCAAACCTGTAACATCCGTGAGTTTTGACCCGTTGACTTTATGTGTAATTTGACTAACGATCTTAATTAATAAGAGAATTGAGGTTTATTTTGGGATTTAAATGAATAAGTAATATGCTTGACGGGTCGGGTGTATGACTTAAGGTACGATTCAATGCAAGACGACATGTGAATTAACTTGAAAAGGGAAACGGGTCGACCCATGGGCAAACCCACGACCCGTCAGCCCTTAGCCACCCTTCACCCCTCCCCTCCATTCATTTCACCAACTCTTTCCTTCCTTCTCTCTTTTCTCTCTAGCAAAAGTAAGGAACACCACAAATATCTCATCTCATCTTTCTCTCAAATTTCATCTACATCCAATTAGAATTATTGAATTAAGATCAATACAAGAATCATCATCAACATCATCTTGTAATCTCCATATCAAGAACTTAGATTTCAAGGTGCAAGACTTTCAACTCATTTAGCTCAAAATCGGGTTTGACTCTTGAAGCAACCTTTGGTAAGTAAAACTTCATTCAAATTACTCATTTCATGTTTATTATCTTGTTTCTAAGCTAATTTATCGAGTTTCAAGTCGAAAATCAAGTCTTTGGCTTATTAGGGTTTTACTTTGACTTTTTAGGTCAAAAACCGAATTTAATGCAAGTTTCATTTTAAGATCAAGATTTTGGTATGGGTATTGTTACTACTAGTTAGAATATGATAAAATGAGTATGCAAGACCATTTGGGTCGGGCCAAAACCCAACGGGTCGGATTTTAGGGTTTCTTGGGTAAAATTAGGGTTCTTGGGCAAGAATGGGTCAAGAATCGAGTGTGATGATTTCTGGATGTTATGGAATGGAAAATGTGATCGAGTTAAGTGTATTTATGCATTAGAACGCCTTATCTCACTTAAAAACTGGTCCATTAACATTTTGGTTCGATTTAGGGTTTTGGTTCATGAAAAATAGGGTTTTGGGTTTGTATTTTCTGCACAAAACTCTGCTGCTGCTGCTCGTGCCCTGCACCTACCGTTTGAGACGCTCCAGCCACCGTCTGAGACGGTGGCCTGCATCTTCCAAATGGACGAGACGGTGGCGAGACGGTGAATTCTTGTGCTACACGGTGGAACGAGGCGGTGAAACAACAAAATCCAAGCCACCGTCTGAGACGGTGGCACAGACCGTTTGAGACGGTGGTACTGGGCCGGCTGACCGTCTGAGATGGTGGGCTGCACCGTCTTGCACGGTGGCTCAGCCTTGAACATTTCTAGTTTTATTGTTTTCCCTCCTTTCTTATTCGAATCGAGTATAGACCTTCTTAGACCCTTCTATAGTTATTCTAATGGACCTTTTGTGTCATGAAAAACCTTTTATAGTTAGATGGATCTTTTGAAACACAATTAGGTTTAAGGCTAACCTAAAAATGAATTCTACGTATATATATATATGTATGTACGTTAATGTGTATGTATATTATTGATATATGTAGGTGGTGGACACGTGGCGAACGTTGAACGTTTATAATCTCATTTTAACTCGATATTAACATCTTCTTGCCAATCAAGGTGAGTTTCGTATCTCCCTACTCGCTTGAGATTCGGGCTGAAAAGTGTAAGACTTGCGTGTTTACTTACGTTGTTGATTGATTGATTGATTGATTTGGTTTAAATGTGGATTGATGAGACGGTCTATTACGTTTGATTGATTTGGTTTATGTTTGTTAAGTATTTCATTAATATTAGGATAGACGTATATACGTGGAAGTTGGTTATGCCTTCATTGGGTTTTAGATGTGGTGGGAAGGCTGCGGGTGACCCTATATATAAGCATCTGAGACTCGAAGAATGGATAATCCTCTTAAGTGTATGTACGTATAGTTGGTTTGAATTGTGATTATTGGCTTATGATTGTCGAATATTGATTGTTGGTTTATGACAGACGATTTGTGATTGATGCATATACGATTGATTGTAAGCATGCATACGTAGTTACATAGTCCCTCGGTTGAGGACTCAAACATCCAAGTGTATAGATGTATACACTTAATCTGTAAGATGTTGGTGACATGACTCCGAGTATATAGACATATATATCTCGATGATTTTGAGATACAGCCTTGTTCATTGTGATGACAGGCGGGTATCGTTGCATAGGTGACTTGAGTTCACGCATAAGATAGACATGTTGGCTTATTTATGCATTCGGCACTTACATTGATACTTATATCATTTGTGCACTCCTATTACACGCTTATTCGCTCGTGTAATCTTGTTGTTGGAAGTTATTGTGTTACTTAGAGGCTCGCTGTAAGTCATGCCTAGCCTCTACTCGTATATTGTGATTATTGACGATGGTTCCTTATGGACCATTACTACGAACTCACCAACCTTGTGTTGACTATGCTTAGTACACTTTTCAGGTAATCAGGTTATCCCCGGACGTGGAGTTTGATTGTTGCTTGCTGTAAAACCCGGGCTTTGGACTTTATGGATCAAGGATTCATTGGCCTTCTTTTTGCATTATACTTAGGATCGATTTGCCATCTTCTGGATGTTATTTTGTTAACTTTGATGGTTATTTGCTCCTTATGTATTTTGGTACTTGTTTCGTATTGTAATGGATTCACTGAATCTTTATTTGCATTTAGTTCTTGTTCTATTGTAATTCCACCTTGTGCTATATGATTTACGTGATATTTCGAGCCTCGGCTTGGGGTGTTACAAACCACAGGGACGAAAATGTAATTAACTCTTTTTATTATTTTTATTATTATTATTATTATTATTATTATTATTATTATTATTATTATTATTAATATTATTATTATTATTATTATATTGATGAAACAAGGATGAAAATAATGAGGATGTTTTTATTTTTTGTTTTTTTAATTTTTACAACTTATTTGTATCATTTTTTTTCTTTCCATTTTTACAACTTATTTGTATCTTTTACAAATAATTTTTACAAATAATGTAGAATAGGTACAATGTGGTTAATGTGTGCATTGATTGAAATTGATTTTCATTGATATGGATTGTTGTTACTGATTGATGTTTGTTGGATGCTTTAGAGCAAAATGAAGTTATGTTATTAACTTAGTATAATATTGTGGCAACCCTAAAAGAACCCGATCAACTCTTTTATGGTCACCCAACATTATAACAAGTTAATGACATCGTGGATTGCGCACGTGTGGCTTAAAGTATAATAAGGAACCGATATGCTTAATGAAAGTTGATTAGGTGGAGGGTTAGCCATTGGTACACCCTGTATACATACCTGGTCAATAACTAGAGAGCATATCGAATTCGGATTATACTTTGAATCATTCGTGTTAGTTATTTGATTGCATGACGTATTGAACATGATTACTTGAATTAATGATGAACAATTGTAATGAATTTGACATGATGATATGCTAAGTAACAATCCCGTAGGATTCTAGCACTCTTGCCTTAGCATAATGATATGAAATGAGTAAGTGGTATCGGTAGGAAAGCAGTGAAAATATGTTGGTAATAGAAACCCAAACCGAATGTGTATAATCTAGACAAAGATCTCTTCGAAACTCATGTTGCGTACTGTCTCATTCGATTGACTCGAATAGTCTTATCCATCAGACTTATATGGATTCTTTGACTATCTTTTCAGAATTTGTCATGTCTGACGGAGCTAGCTCTTATGCTGTTGTTCCTGGTACTCCTCAAGTTCCAGTTGTAGCAAACCCCATTCCTCGTGTTCCTCACTCTTCTGAAGAGGAACCAATAGAGGAATCGGGAAATGAATCTCGCCCTTTCAATCTAGTATCAACATCCAGTGAGTCTGGAAGTGAACATGTATCTATTCATGTTCAACCATCTCAGTCACCGGTAGCTCCATATCAGAGGAGAACTACCGAGGGAGCTCATCTGCCTTATGCTCCTCGAGACCCTAATGCTCCTGGACCATCTGCACCAGTTCAAGACAACTGTTGATTTGGTCCTTCATTTCTTCTGGGCGATCCGTATGCTGCGGGTCCCTCCAGAGTGCCTGTTTACAATCCCAATGTTGCTGAAGTGATGCCAGTTGCTGATGCAACTGATAGGTCAGAATATTATCTCCGACAAATGTCAAGGATGAACAACTCTCTCATCCGTACTAGAGAGGCTATAGAGAATCAAGCTCAAGCGTTGACTGGAGCTTATCTTCAGGCTTCTGATGCTATGACGGTTGCTAAGGAAGGGAAGGAGACTGTTAGAACGTTGATCGGCACGCTGTTAGTTGTGGTGACCTTGGTTGTGGCTTTGCTTATCGTTGTTCTTTTCAAAATGTAATCTTGTAGTAGTTATGTATAGTAAGCCTAGAACTTATAACAACTCGTACTTTTGTACTTTGAGTTGTAGTCTATCTGTTGTGGATGTAGTTCCCACATGTCTTTAAGTCGTATTACTCTGACTATGTAGTCTATCGTTGTGGATGTAGTTCCCACATGTTTTGAATTGTACCTGTTAGGCTATGTAAATTTTGGACCCCAATGAAATACGATCGTCTTTTTGGCTTACATACTTGTTCGAAACTATGTCAATTGCTCATTCTTAACTCTAGAAATATGATGTCCCATATTTTTCTTGTCTTGTCTAGTACATGAATTCATACAAATCAACGATTTGTGAATTGCATGGTGCTGTCATCTGTCTTGCAAGCTACTTTCTGATTAACCTTTCAAGGAAATCTCTGATTCCTCTAATTCTAAAGTCTTTAGTGCTACCGTCACAAAGGTAGAATTGAAGACCGTTCCTATTGTTTGTGAATTTCCCGATGTCTTTCCGGATGACTTACCAGGATTACCTCCAACTCGTGAACTTGACTTTCGCATTAATCTTATTCCCGAAGCCGCGCCCGTAGCAAAAGCTCCGTATAGCCTAGCTCTAACCGAAATGCAAGAGCTACAAACCCAACTCAAGGAACTCCAAGAGAAGGGTTTCATTCGCCCTAGTCAGTCTCCTTGGGGTGCTCCTGTCCTCTTCGTCAAAAAGAAAGACGGGTCCTTTAGAATGTGTATCGACTACCGGGAATTAAACAAGCTCACTGTGAAGAACCGGTATCCCCTCCCTAGAATCGATGACTTATTTGATCAACTTCAAAGTGCTAAGCACTTCTCAAAAATCGATCTTCGCTCTGGTTATCATGAATGTCGCTTTGATTATCATGTAAATGATATATCATGTTAGGCGTATTGGTTAATGATGAATGACGCATTGATAATCATGTTAGGCGTAATGGTTAATGTATAATGGCGCATTGTTTATCATGTGAGTCGCAACGGGTTACGATATATGGCACATTGTTTATCATGTAAGTCATAACGGTTTACTGGCGCACTGTTTGACAGGTAAGGCGTAACGGTTTATGTATAATGATATTGTTGTTGAAACGTTGATTGTATTGATTTGTGCTAATGTGAAACCTTTTAGGGTTTCTTTGGACTTGATTAGATATTCTAATCCTCGCTTATCGTTAACGGTTGTTATCCGATACGGTTATTCCTTGTTACTTGTCCCTACGAACTCACCAACTTTATGTTGACGCTCTTTAGTACACTTTTCAGGTAATCAAGTTAATCAGAGACAAATTGGATGATATTGTGCTTGCATTGCTAGGATTGGACTTGCCTTGGACTTTCTGGATCCGTGATCCTTATTTCCCTTTAACGGGTTATGCTTAGGATCAACTACTATCATTTAAACATTTCCATTTAATATTGATTGAGTGTGTATCTTTGATAAATGTTGATTATTGTATACATTTGAGTGAGTTTGTGGATTGTTTCAATCCTATGAATGCATATAGTTTGACTCTACAAAATTTTCATGTCGTGCTGTGCTTTTCTAAGTGATACCCCATGATTCCGCCATGTTGGGGTGTTACAGAATGGTATCAGAGCCATGGTTGTAGAGAGCTAGGTGGATTGACCTAGTCTATAGCCATTGCACCCACATTTCATATTATCATGCATGGTAGGAAATTTTGTGTGCAACGTGAACTGTATGATGCATAAAATGGTTTAAACTGAGTTCGTAGGTTACTCATAGAAAAGAATAAAGTTGACTAAGAACTATCAAAATAGAGATTTCTTTAATAAAAATTGGAGTCTTACAACCTTGAGATACACCGGCTCACCCATTTGAACAAACTCTAAGAGAGGTATAAGTCGGAGTGCGCTAGCCTCCAAAAGGGCGGGTTTTTAATTGCGTCCTTCGCAAACCTTTGCCCTTGCGCTTCTTTGTGCGTTCAAATGGAGATACCGAGCTCTCTTGTGTTACTAAGACTATAAAAATAAATTTTATTAAACATTATGTTATGAAGATTTGCATGAGTCTTCATACATAAACTTTTGATTCACATCAAATGCATTACCCATTTAAATTTAAGTCATTGCCACAACTTGATGGACGTATATGATAGTGTCGGGATACACCGTGAATTGTGGAATTATTGTGATAAACGTTGATATGTGGAATCTTGGAAGTATACATACCCGACCAACACTTAGAGAACATATCGGAACCGAGTCTTGACATCCATTCAATATATTAACGGTGTGGAGGGTTAGCCGATGGTACACCCTGTATACAAACACTTTTAATGTGTCGAATGTTGAAGTTAAGATCCAGACTATACTTTACCCACCTTGTTATGACTTGACCCATTTATATTGTGTCGAATGGTTCGTGATTGTATTGTTAATTGTAAATTGTACGATTGCTGAAGCCTTAGATTATTCTCCGTGGAGATAACTATATTCATGCAATGATTTAGAAGGACTTGATATGAAAATTGTGTATTACTTGAAGGTCAATTTTGATATTCGGGTGTGAATTGTGAGACTTAACTTATTAACCTAACACGTGTGTTCAGGAAAGATGGTTAGGCCAAGGAGAGCTAACACTAACTATAGGCGTCAAGATGAGCAAGATGAGCAAGAGGAGCCGATAGTTCAAGAAGAAATTATAGGTGGACGTGGTGGTAGAGGTGGTCGTGGAGGTAGAGGTGGCTGAGGAGGTCGTGGTGGCCGAGGTGGCCGGGGTGGTGCTAATCCCCCGGTAAGAGCCGAGATCATTACTCAAGCTCTCAATGAGCTTATGCCAGAACTGGTGGCTCGAATCGCGGCGGCCATGGATGGAAATGAACAAGAAGAACCGGAAATTGAAGCAGAAAATGAAAATGAAAATATGAATGTGAATGGTGATGGGAACGGGGAAAATGTTTTTGTTCAACCAAGAAACAACAATGTTTACCGTCAAGGTTGTATTTTCAAAGATTTCAAGGCTTGTGGAGCTCCGGAATGGAAGGGTGAAGGTGGAGCCACCGGTTGTTTAGAGTGGCTAGAGAAGATTGAATCTGTGATCCCTAGAAGTGGTTGTACTCAGGATCAAAGAGTTTCTCACGCCACCGGTATGTTAGTAGGTGATCCTCTAGAATGGTGGAATGTAGAAAAGGATACTTTGGGGATTGACCTCGCAAATTCCATACCTTGGGAAAATTTCAAAGAAATGATCATCTCCAAGTATTGCCCACCATATGAAATGAGAAATTTGGAAGAAGAATTTACTAAGCTCACCATGAAGGGAGCCGATCATGTGGGGTACACTCGCCACTTCGGACAACTTTCTAGACTCATTCCTCATCTTGTGAGACCTGAGGCCCGGAAGGTAGAAAAGTATGTGGTTGGCTTACCCCACAAAGTGAGGGTACTTGTTTCTCATCCCACCATGCCATTGACAATCAATGAAGCCATTAACCGAACGCTAGTGTCACCATGGAGCTGGTGAAGGGTGGTGAAATAGCCAAAAGTGATAACAAGAGAAAAGATACGCCAGAGTCGAGTGGCACCAAGAAAGATGATAGGCGCAATAATAAGCGCCATGGTCGTGGTGGAAAGGTATATGCGGTGGTTGAACCGAGAGTTGAGCCGCAAAAGGGTGGTTATACTGGAACAAGTCCTTTATGCCCTAGGTGTAACCGTCATCATCGAAATAATGTGAAATGTGATGCTTGCTTTATTTGTAACAATCAGGGTCACACCTCAAGATTTTGTCCTACCCGTCGAACTGCTCCATTAAATGTTGCTCCACTAAATGCTAGATACCCCCAAATGACCCGGGGCAGTTGTTATGAATGTGGTAGCCAAGACCACTATCGTAACCGATGCCCAAATCTCATCGGCCAACAAGTTCAAGTGACCGTGCATCCGAATCAATTGCAAATTGCCGGTCCAAATCAAAACCGAGGAAATCAAGGTCAACAACAGCAAGCTCCTCAACAACAACTCGTTCCCCGTAGAAGAGCTTTTGCCGTGAATGCGGCCGAGGCTCGTGTTGATCCAAATGTGGTAGCAGGTACTTTTCTTCTCAATCACCAATATGCTACCGTGTTATTTGATTCCGGGGCCGATTATAGCCTCATTTCCAATAATTTCATTCCGTTGATCGATGCAAGTCTTAGCCCATTGTCTTATTACTTTGAACTTGAAATGGTAAATGGTGGATTGTCTAGAATTAGTCAAGTTTTTCGTGATTGTGTGTTAGAACTATGTGACTACCCGTTTTACATAGACTTAATGCCTTTTGATATCGGTAGTTTTGACGTGATCGTGGGTATGGATTGGTTGTCGGCTATGAACGCGTAATAGATTGTGGTAGTAGGGTGGTGAGAATACCTTTAGAAAATGGAGAAGAATTAGTGGTTCAAGGTAAGGCAATCGAGCCATGGGAAGGGAAAGTATATAATGTAAATGTTACTAAGGTCGAATTGAAGACCGTGCCCGTAGTTAAAGATTTTGCGGACGTATTCCCAGATGACCTCCCGGGTTTACCTCCATCTCGTGAACTTGACTTCCGTATTGAACTTATTCCTAACGCTTCTCCCGTGGCCAAAGCACCTTATCGCTTAACCATGACCGAATTACAAGAGTTGGCCGCCCAACTCAAAGAGCTTCAAGACAAGGGTTTCATTCGCCCTAGTCAATCGCCTTGGGGCGCACCGGTTTTGTTTTCGTTAAAAAGAAAGATGGCACATTCCGAATGTGTATCGATTATAGAGAATTGAACAAACTAACGGTAAAGAATCGTTATCCTCTTCCTAGGATTGACGATTTATTCGACCAACTCCGAGGTGTTCGTTTCTTTTACAAAATTGATTTGAGGTCGGGTTATCATCAATTGAGGGTTCATGAAGACGACATTCCAAAAACCGCCTTTTGAACGAGATATGGACATTTTGAATTTACGGTGATGCCTTTTGGGTTGACTAACGCACCAGCTGTGTTCATGGATTTGATGAACCGAGTGTGTCAGCCCTATTTGGACCAATTTGTCATTGTTTTCATCGATGACATTCTCATATATTCTAAGACAAAAGAAGATCATTTGGAACATTTGAAACTAGTCTTAGAGTTACTTCGGAAAGAAAAGCTTTATGCCAAGTTCTCCAAATGTGAATTTTGGCTTGAAGAGGTCCATTTTCTTGGTCACGTAGTGAGCAAGGAAGGAATTCATGTGGACCCAAGTAAAGTTGAAGCAGTAAAGAATTGGAGACGACCCGAAACACCGACCGAAATTCGCCAATTTCTTGGTTTGGCGGGTTACTATAGACGATTTATTGAAGGTTTTTCAAAAATCGCCCAACCTTTGACCTTGTTGACTCAACGGGAAAGAAGGTTTGATTGGGGTGAAAAGCAAGAACAAGCATTCCAATTGTTGAAGGACAAATTGTGTGATGCACCCATCTTGAGCTTGCCCGATGGAGCCGATGATTTTGTTGTATATTGTGATGCGTCCAGGCAAGGATTGGGTTGTGTCTTAATGCAACGGGATAAGGTGATAGCATATGCATCCAGACAATTGAAGGTGCATGAGAAGAATTATCCGACTCATGACTTAGAATTGGGAGCATTGGTATTTGCTTTGAAATGTTGGAGGCATTACTTGTATGGCACCAAGAGCGTGATCTATACCGATCACAAAAGCCTTCAACATATCTTCAATCAAAGCGATCTGAACATGAGGCAAAGAAGATGGCTTGAACTGTTAAGTGATTATGATTGTGTTATCCGGTATCACCCGGGTAAAGCAAATGTGGTAGCCGATGCCTTAAGTCGAAAAGAACGTATAAAACCAAGACGAGTTAAAGCCATGAGCTTTACCGTGTTAAGAAGTGTTCGTGACTCCATTATTGAAGCACAAGAATTGGCAACTAGACCGGAAAACTTCATCAATGAAACCTTATACGGTCTAGAAGAACAATTTGATAGGAAAAATGACAATGGCTTGTATTTCGTTGATAGATTGTGGATTCCCCTTCTTGGAGGATGGCGGTTGAAATTGATGGATGAAGCGCATAAGTCGGCCTACTCAGTTCATCCGGGTTCCGACAAAATGTATTTTGGATTAAGAGACTTGTATTGGTGGCCGGGAATGAAGAAGACATTGCTAGATATGTTAGTGAATGTCTCACTTGTTTGCAAGTGAAAGCCGACCACAAGAAACCACCGGATTTACTAGTCCAACCAGTAACACCGGTGTGGAAATGGGAAGAAATTGCTATGGACTTCATCACGAAGTTACCTAGGACGAGTAGTGGTCGGGACACTATTTGGGTGATAATTGACCGGTTGACTAAGTCGGCTCACTTCTTAGCCATCCGGGAGGACGATAAATTTGACACCATGGCACGATTGTACATCAAAGAGGTGATATCCAAGCATGGAGTGCCAATTTCCGTGATATCCGATCGGGATGCCCGATTTACTTCAAAATTTTGGAAAGCGTTCCAGAAATCTATGGGTACTCGTCTCGGTTTGAGTACGGCGTTCCACCCATAAACCGATGGTCAAAGTGAAAGAACGATTCAAACCTTAGAAGATATGTTAAGAGCTTGTGCCATTGATTTTGGTGGTAATTGGGATGTGCATCTTCCTTTGGTTGAATTCTCCTACAATAATAGCTATCATGCTAGCATTGGAATGACCCCATTTAGAGCATTATATGGGAGAGATTGTAGGTCACCGCTAGCTTGGGCAGAAGTTGGTGAAAGCCAACTCGTTGGGCCCGAAATTATTATTGAAACGACGAAAGTGATCTCACAAATCAAAGAAAAGTTAAGAGTGGCCCGAGAACGACAATTGAAATATGCTAATGTTAGACGACGACCCCTCGAATTTGAAGTTGGTGATTATGTTTTATTGAAAGTGTCCCCATGGAAAGGTGTGGTTCGGTTTGTGAAACGTGGCAAGTTGGGCCCGAGATACATTGGTCCATTTAAGATCCTTGAACGAATTGGCCCGGTAGCCTATCGATTGGAACTCCCTCAAAACTTGAGTGGAGTTCATGATGTTTTTCATGTTTGTAACCTTAGGAAGTGTTTGGCCGATCCAACACTTCACGTGCCTCTTGAAGAAATCCGGGTTGATAAAACGTTGAAATTTGTGGAAGAACCAATTGAAATCCTAGACCGGCAAACTAGGAGACTTAAGAACACTCGGTATACACTCGTTAAAGTGAGATGGCAAGCTAGACGTGGACCCGAGTTTACTTGGGAACGTGAAGATTCCATGAAAGCTAAGTATCCTCATCTGTTTAACGAGCCTAGCTAGATTCGAATTTCGGGACGAAATTCCTTTAACGGGGGAATAATGTAACATTTGCCATTTTAGTCCGTTACTTGTTATATATGATAATGGCAAACTTTATGAATATAAGAAAACTTTGGGTATTTTTGGTGCATATATATATATGTGTGTCGAACTAGTGAGATATTGTAATATCTGCTATCTGGATGATCTGTTTCATTAAGGAAACGAACCCGAAACACTCGTAACCTTACATCTGATCCAAGTTAAGAAATAATTAACTAGAATTAGTTAACTAAGGTTAGTTAACTAGCCCATGGTATTCCTTAACTTAACCATAGTTACCAACAAACTAAACTAGTAACCATGGTAATTATTACCTATAAATAGTAACCGTATACATGAATAGTACCGTATTCGTGAATAGTAATCGTATCTAGAAATTGTATTTATGAATAGTGAACGTGAATAGTACCATGAATAGTGACTGTGAATAGTAACGGTAAATAGTAAAGGTAAAAAGTAAATTTTAAATAGTAAAGGTAAAAAGTAAATTGTAAATAGTAAAGGTAGAAAGTAAATTGTAAAAAGGGTAATAAAATAAAATAATATAAAGGTGGGACCCACGTCAAATAATTTAAAGTCTACGTTGAATTCTGAATTCGAATAATTTCAAAAGTGAATAGTGCTGAATAGTAAACATCGCTTTCATACTTTATTCTTATAATATAAACGTCCAAAACCCGCTCACAGGGGTTAGTTGAGTTAAAATTTTTAAAATGAAAGTTTTAGATCTTAATTTTCTTATCTTATAGAAACTTGAATTTTCTCAATAGGAACCCGTATGCATAATTTAGGATTAAAACAATGTATAAATATATACTACTAGTATAAAAGAAATCTATCATTAGAAACGTCCAAGAAGTAGTGGGAAACACACTTTTATCTACTTTATAATTTAAAATTTATAAATTATGAATCACGGGTTTAGTACACTAGATATATGGACAAAAAGAATACTATACATATACATACCCCTTATTCATGATTAACTTTATAATATAATAATATTATATATAAACGAGTACGTTGAAATTTTCGTTGAAAATTTAGTACGCGCTTCTGTTTCTTTTTTTTCTAAATCGGCAGGCAGTATTATTAATATAATAATCAAACGAATGAATTCGTTCGCCTATAAATAGCAGACGATATTAAACTTTAAAACACACACCACTACATATTCTCTTCTAAATACTCTCTGGTATAACTATACAAGGCTTATTTCATCTACTTGATTTCTGCTATTATCACTAAGGTGAGTTTCGTAAACCCTCCCTACTCAATTGAGATTCGGGCTGAAAAGTGTACATGCTTGTTGATTGATTGTTTGTTTAATGTATTGACTTGTTGCTCGGTTAACTTTGACTTCGTTATGAACACTTGTTGTGCTTTAGATAGTTGTACATGCATGGAAGATAATTATACTTTTTATGAATAATAGATGTGGTGGGAAGGCTGCGGGTGACCCTATATATAAGCATCGATGATTCCTTTAAAGTAGAATTATAAGAAGTGTATGTGCATCGTATTTGTTGGTTGATTCACTTGTTATGATATGGACCGAGATGTCAATTTGCTTAATTGTTGATTGTTGATGTGAATGTTAATGATGATTGTCGCTTTGATAACCATGTAAGTGGTTTATCATGTTAGGCGTATTGATTAATGATGAATGTCGCTTTGATAACCATGTAAGTGGTTTATCATGTTAGGCGTATTGGTGAATGATGAATGTCGCTTTGATTATCATGTAAATGATATATCATGTTAGGCGTATTGGTTAATGATGAATGTCGCTTTGATTATCATGTAAATGATATATCATGTTAGGCGTATTGGTTAATGATGAATGTCGCTTTGATTATCATGTTAGGCGTAATGGTTAATGTATAATGGCGCATTGTTTATCATGTGAGTCGCAACGGGTTACGATATATGGCGCATTGTTTATCATGTAAGTCGTAACGGTTTACTGGCGCACTGTTTGACAGGTAAGGCGTAACGGTTTATGTATAATGATATTGTTGTTGAAATTGATTGTATTGATTTGTGCTAATGTGAAACCTTTTAGGGTTTCTTTGGACTTGATTAGATATTCTAATCCTCGCTTATTGTTAACGGTTGTTATCCGATACGGTTATTCCTTGTTACTTGTCCCTACGAACTCACCAACTTTATGTTGACGCTCTTTAGTACACTTTTCAGGTAATCAAGTTAATCAGAGACAAATTGGATGATATTGTGCTTGCATTGCTAGGATTGGACTTGCCTTGGACTTTCTGGATCCGTGATCCTTATTTCCCTTTAACGGGTTATGCTTAGGATCAACTACTATCATTTAAACATTTCCATTTAATATTGATTGAGTGTGTATCTTTGATAAATGTTGATTATTGTATACATTTGAGTGAGTTTGTGGATTGTTTCAATCCTATGAATGGATATAGTTTGACTCTACAAAATTTCCATGTCGTGCTGTGCTTTTCTAAGTGATACCCCATGATTCCGCCATGTTGGGGTGTTACAGTTTTGGTTGGAAGAGGTCACTTTCTTGGTCACGTAGTGAGCAAGGATGGTATTCATGTGGACCCAAGCAAGATTGAAGCGGTCAAGAATTGGAGAAGACCCGAAACGCCATCCGAGATCCGTCAATTCCTTGGATTGGCGGGGTACTATAGAAGATTTATTGAAAATTTCTCCCGTATGCACAACCACTCACTCTCTTGACTCAAAAGGAGAGAAGCTTTGAATGGGACGAAAAACAAGAAAATGCCTTCCAAACTCTTAAAGATATGCTATGTGACGCTCCTATTTTGACGCTACCGGATGGAATTGAAGATTTTGTTGTTTATTGTGATGCCTCGGGACAAGGTTTGGGTTGTGTTCTTATGCAAAGGGGTAAAGTCATTGCTTATGCCTCTCGTCAATTGAAGGTGCATGAGAAGAACTACCCGACCCATGATTTGGAATTGGGAGCGGTTGTGTTTGCTTTGAAGTGTTGGAGACATTATCTCTATGGCACCAAATGTGTGATTTATACCGACCACAAAAGTCTTCAGCACATCTTTAACCAAAGTGAATTGAATATGAGGCAAAGGCGTTGGCTTGAACTATTTAGTGATTATGATTGTGACATCCGTTATCATCCGGGCAAGGCAAATGTTGTAGCCGATACCTTGAGTAGAAAGGAGAGAGTAAAGCCGAGACGGGCTAGAGCTATGAGCCTCACGGTGGGGCCAAATATTCGTGACCGGATCATTGAAGCCCAAATTCAACACCCTACCGGAAAACTTTGGGAATGAGAACCTAGATGGCATGGAACAACAATTTGACAGAAAGAATGATAATGGGCTATACTTGGTTGAAATGACTTTGGGTTCCTATTTTCGGTAACTTAAGAACACTTATTATGAATGAAGCTCATCAATCGCCTTATTCGGTCCATCCCGGGTCGGATAAGATGTACTTTGATTTGAAAAACTTGTATTGGTGGCCGGGCATGAAGCGTGATGTGGCTAAGTATATGAGTGAGTGTCTTACTTGCTTACAAGTGAAAGCCGATCACAAGAAGCCACCCGGATTGTTGGTGCAACCGGTGATGCCCGAATGGAAGTGGGAACATATTGCAATGGACTTCATTACTAAACTACCGAAAACGAGAAGCGGTCGTGACACAATTTGGGTAATAGTAGATCGATTAACGAAGTCGGCTCACTTTTTAGCCATTCGTGAAACCGATAAATTTGACACATTGGCTCATTTGTACATCAAGGAAGTGATATCTAAGCATGGAGTGCCGATTTCTATCATTTCTGATAGAGATGCCCGTTTCAAATCAAACTTTTGGGAAGCTTTTCAAAAAGCAATGGGTACTCGACTCGACATGAGCACGACATTTCATCCTCAAACGGATGGACAAACCGAGAGAACCATTCAAACCCTTGAAGACATGTTGAGGGCTTGTGCAATTGATTTTGGTGGAAGTTGGGAAGACCATTTGCCGCTAGTTGAGTTTTCATACAACAATAGTTATCATGCTACCATTCAAATGGCGCCTTTTAGAGCATTGTATGGTAGGATATGTCGTTCTCCTCTAGCTTGGGCGGAAATTGGTGAGAGTCAACTCATCGGGCCGGAAATTGTAGTTGAAACGACGAAAGTGATTTCTCAAATTAAGGAGAAGTTACAATTGGCCCGTGAACGTCAAAAGAAGTATGCCGATGTGAGGCGGAGACCGTTAGAGTTTGAAATTGGTGATTATGTGCTTTTGAAAGTGTCACCTTGGAAAGGTGTTGTACGTTTTGTGAAGCGAGGTAAACTTGGGCCAAGGTATATTGGTCCTTTCAAGATTCTTGAACGGGTTGGAAAGGTTGCCTACCGATTAGAATTACCACAAGAGCTTAGCGGTGTACATGATGTGTTTCATATTTGTAACCTACGCAAGTGTTTGGCGGACCCTACGCATCATGTGCCCATGGAGGAGATTAGAGTGGATGCGAGTCTAAATTTTGTTGAAGAGCCGGTAGAGATCTTGGACCGTCAAGACAAGAAACTCAAGAATAAACGCTACACGATTGTTAAGGTTAGATGGAATGCTAGACGTGGAGCCGAGTTCACTTGGGAGCGAGAGGACCATATGAAGTCTAAGTATCCGCATTTATTTAGTAATTAGTGTTTTGTTGAATTTTGGAAGGAAATTCTTTCAACGGGGAAATAATGTAACATCCGTGAGTTTTGACCCGTTGACTTTATGTGTAATTTGACTAACGATCTTAATTAATAAGAGAATTGAGGTTTATTTTGGGATTTAAATGAATAAGTAATATGCTTGACGGGTCGGGTGTATGACTTAAGGTACGATTCAATGCAAGACGACATGTGAATTAACTTGAAAAGGGAAACGGGTCGACCCATGGGCAAACCCACGACCCGTCAGCCCTTAGCCACCCTTCACCCCTCCCCTCCATTCATTTCACCAACTCTTTCCTTCCTTCTCTCTTTTCTCTCTAGCAAAAGCAAGGAACACCACAAATATCTCATCTCATCTTTCTCTCAAATTTCATCTACATCCAATTAGAATTATTGAATTAAGATCAATACAAGAATCATCATCAACATCATCTTGTAATCTCCATATCAAGAACTTAGATTTCAAGGTGCAAGACTTTCAACTCATTTAGCTCAAAATCGGGTTTGACTCTTGAAGCAACCTTTGGTAAGTAAAACTTCATTCAAATTACTCATTTCATGTTTATTATCTTGTTTCTAAGCTAAGTTATCGAGTTTCAAGTCGAAAATCAAGTCTTTGGCTTATTAGGGTTTTACTTTGACTTTTTAGGTCAAAAACCGAATTTAATGCAAATTTCATGTTAAGATCAAGATTTTGGTATGGGTATTGTTACTACTAGTTAGAATATGATAAAATGAGTATGCAAGACCATTTGGGTCGGGCCAAAACCAACGGGTCGGATTTTAGGGTTTCTTGGGTAAAATTAGGGTTCTTGGGCAAGAATGGGTCAAGAATCGAGTGTGATGATTTCTGGATGTTATGGAATGGAAAATGTGATCGAGTTAAGTGTATTTATGCATTAGAATGCCTTATCTCACTTAAAAACTGGTCCATTAACATTTTGGTTCGATTTAGGGTTTTGGTTCATGAAAAATAGGGTTTTGGGTTTGTATTTTCTGCACAAAACTCTGCTGCTGCTGCTCGTGCCCTGCACCTACCGTTTGAGACGCTCCAGCCACCGTCTGAGACGGTGGCCTGCATCTTCCAAATGGACGAGACGGTGGCGAGACGGTGAATTCTTGTGCTACACGGTGGAACTAGGCGGTGAAACAACAAAATCCAAGCCACCGTCTGAGACAGTGGCACAGACCGTTTGAGACGGTGGTACTGGGCCGGCTGACCGTCTGAGACGGTGGGCTGCATCGTCTTGCATGGTGGCTCAGCCTTGAACATTTCTAGTTTTATTGTTTTCCCTCCTTTCTTATTCGAATCGAGTATAGACCTTCTTAGACCCTTCTATAGTTATTCTAATGGACCTTTTGTGTCATGAAAAACCTTTTATAGTTAGATGGATCATTTGAAACACAATTAGGTTTAAGGCTAACCTAAAAATGAATTCTACGTATATATATATATGTATGTACGTTAATGTGTATGTATATTATTGATATATGTAGGTGGTGGACACGTGGCGAACGTTGAACGTTTATAATCTCATTTTAACTCGATATTAACATCTTCTTGCCAATCAAGGTGAGTTTCGTATCTCCCTACTCGCTTGAGATTCGGGCTGAAAAGTGTAAGACTTGCGTGTTTACTTACCTTGTTGATTGATTGATTGATTTGGTTAAAATGTGGATTGATGAGACGGTCTATTACGTTTGATTGATTTGGTTTATGTTTGTTAAGTATTTCATTAATATTAGGATAAACGTACATACGTGGAAGTTGGTTATGCCTTCATTGGGTTTTAGATGTGGTGGGAAGGCTGCGGGTGACCCTATATATAAGCATCTGAGACTCGAAGAATGGATAATCCTCTTAAGTGTATGTACGTATAGTTGGTTTGAATTGTGATTATTGGCTTATGATTGTCGAATATTGATTGTTGGTTTATGACAGACGATTTGTGATTGATGCATATACGATTGATTGTAAGCATGCATACGTAGTTACATAGTCCCTCGGTTGAGGACTCAAACATCCAAGTGTATAGATGTATACACTTAATCTGTAAGATGTTGGTGACATGACTCCGAGTATATATAGACATATATATATCGATGATTTTGAGTTACAGCCTTGTTCATTGTGATGACAAGCGGGTATCGTTGCATAGGTGACTTGAGTTCACGCGTAAAATAGGCATGTTGGCTTATTTATGCATTCGGCACTTACATTGATACTTATATCATTTGTGCACTCCTATTACACGCTTATTCGCTCGTGTAATCTTGTTGTTGGAAGTTATTGTGTTACTTAGAGGCTCGCTGTAAGTCATGCCTAGCCTCTACTCGTATATTGTGATTATTGGCTTATGATTGTCGAATATTGATTGTTGGTTTATGACAGACGATTTGTGATTGATGCATATACGATTGATTGTAAGCATGCATACGTAGTTACATAGTCCCTCGGTTGAGGACTCAAACATCCAAGTGTATAGATGTATACACTTAATCTGTAAGATGTTGGTGACATGACTCCGAGTATATATAGACATATATATCTCGATGATTTTGAGATACAGCCTTGTTCATTGTGATGACAAGCGGGTATCGTTGCATAGGTGACTTGAGTTCACGCGTAAAATAGGCATGTTGGCTTATTTATGCATTCGGCACTTACATTGATACTTATATCATTTGTGCACTCCTATTACACGCTTATTCGCTCGTGTAATCTTGTTGTTGGAAGTTATTGTGTTACTTAGAGGCTCGCTGTAAGTCATGCCTAGCCTCTACTCGTATATTGTGATTATTGACTTATGGACCTTTATTACGTTTGATTGATTTGGTTTATGTTTGTTAAGTATTTCATTAATATTAGGATAGACGTACATACGTGGAAGTTGGTTATGCCTTCATTGGGTTTTAGATGTGGTGGGAAGGCTGCGGGTGACCCTATATATAAGCATCTGAGACTCGAAGAATGGATAATCCTCTTAAGTGTATGTACGTATAGTTGGTTTGAATTGTGATTATTGGCTTATGATTGTCGAATATTGATTGTTGGTTTATGTTTGTTAAGTATTTCATTAATATTAGGATAGACGTACATACGTGGAAGTTGGTTATGCCTTCATTGGGTTTTAGATGTGGTGGGAAGGCTGCGGGTGACCCTATATATAAGCATCTGAGACTCGAAGAATGGATAATCCTCTTAAGTGTATGTACGTATAGTTGGTTTGAATTGTGATTATTGACGATGGTTCCTTATGGACCATTACTACGAACTCACCAACCTTGTGTTGACTATTCTTAGTACACTTTTCAGGAAATCAGGTTATCCCCGGACGTGGAGTTTGATTGTTGCTTGCTGTAAAACCCGGGCTTTGGACTTTATGGATCAAGGATTCATTGGCCTTCTTTTGCATTATACTTAGGATCGATTTGCCATCTTCTGGATGTTATTTTTGTTACTTTGATGGTTATTTGCTCCTTATGTATTTTGGTACTTGTTTCGTATTGTAATGGATTCACTGAATCTTTATTTGCATTTAGTTCTTGTTCTATTGTAATTCCACCTTGTGCTATATGATTTCCGTGATATTTCGAGTCTCGGCTTGGGGTGTTACAAAATACAGGGACAAATCTAATTAATTCTTTTATTATTATTATTATTATTATTATTATTAATATTATTATTATTATTATTATATTGATGAAACAAGGATGAAAATAATGAGGATGTTTTTATTTTTTGTTTTTTAATTTTTACAACTTATTTGTATCATTTTTTCCCCCATTTTTACAACTTATTTGTATCTTTTTAATGAAAATTTATTCAAAAAATAATACAAAAATATAAAAAATATATATAATTTTCCCATACGAAATATCATATCTACCCAACTTAATAAATGAATATAAATAAAACTTTAAAATTCTTAATAATTAGTTTTGGAATAAATTACATGAATGATACCCGAAGTATACATGAAATTACGTGTTTGATACGTCACGTGCACGACATGTGGCTTGACGTAACGGCCAAATAGACAGCCGTTAGTGATAGGTATGTTCCGAGTGGAAATTCAAAGGTTTGTATCAAAAGAGTAATTTGGGGTATACTTTATGTATCATCTATGTAATTCACTCTTAAATTTATTTAGAAACCTAGCAAATAGTACAGATAAAAGATTTTTTTTTTTTTTTGAAAGGTGAATTTCGCTTGAAACTTGGTTGCAAACATTTGCAAACCACCGAAGTATTGTAAGTCTTATCTAAATAACACAAAGTATTTTACTTGTAAATTTGTGTTCAAATTCTACCAACACTTTTGTTTTCGTATTCAATATTCCTTTTAAAAGGTTTCTGCTACTAAATACCTTCATGCTCAATTAAGAAAGCTTACATATATCAATATTTAAGATCGCACAGAGTTTAAAAACTAACGTATTCTATGACATTAGGGCATTTTGGCAATAATAATAATAATAATAATAATAATAATAATAATAATAATAATAATAATAATAATAATAATAATAATAATAATAATAATAATAATAATAATAATATTCGAACGTACGTTATAATCTATCTATTACCAATACATTTATACACAAATTAACCATATTTAACCTCTTATTTTCTTCTCTTTTTTTGGCCAAGACCAAGCGAGAAACGCCAATATTATTCAGTAGTCAAAATTAAAGTTATACTATATACGAGTAGTTCACATTTATTAATGTCAAACTGATCCCCGAAAGTGTTTGTTTTTGACTGAAACCTGAGATTGCTTGGCAAAAGATGACTAAATTATAATGTCTTGTGATCGACCAACTATTTTTTCTTTGTTCATGAATTTGAAAAATGACATCAAGCTAGTTTGTCTTTTTCAAATTCAAATAAACAATGACATTCTCACCTTTTAGCTCAAATTATTTATAGATATACATATATATATATATATATGGTGAAGGGATCAAGTGAGAACAACATATATGGTGAGAACCACTAGAAATCCATCTCTAAGGGCTTTGCCCTTAGAGTTAAGGGCTACGCCCGTACCGTATACAACCGCTACCATCTCTTGGATCGCCGCCCATCAAATCCATACCATTCCCATATGCGTCCGGTGACAACCCCTTTAGAACGGATGAGGGCAACACCCGTACCGTATCCATACGTTTTCTTAACACGTAACCATATGATTTTTTACAAAAAAAATTTTTTTTTTTTTTGGAATGGGTTTTTGTTAAAAGAAAATAAAAAAAAAAAGTTTCAAAAAATGAAAAATTAAAATTAAAAAAATAAAAAACCACACAAAAAATGAGAAAGAGGGAGGAAAACTAGTGGTTCTCACGGTTCTCTCCATATATGTTGTTCTCACGTTAACCCTACCCTATATATATATATATATATATATTTGTAAATACTTTATTATCCTCTTTGATTAAGCATTAGAAAGTGAAACTGAAACTTGAATCTCCCAATTCATAGTTATTATTATAGATATATAATTTATTAGTCTTAAGAAAGTAAGTATTTTAATCATATACAATTAAGTTTATGAATACAGATCGATATAGTTAATTAATTTAATGCCTCAAGTTCGTATATGTTTTGTTTCTTTTCTTACCTGGTTCTTTCAAGACAATATTGAACCAAAGGCTGAACAAGTGAAATAATTACTAGTATTCGATTCTTTCTCTCTTTTTTTTTTCTTTATAAAACAAAAAAAAAGAAATTATTCCGTAGTAATTGCTGATCATAGAAAGGTAGCATGCAATAGGGTGGCCAAAATCATTGTAGAATAATATGTTTAAAGTAATTTACCCCTCCAAAGGTGGAAAATAAAAGGTTTAAAACTTCAAGAAAATGAATGAGGTTGCTCTCATTGCAAGAAAAGTATATTGTAAAAAGAAGGAAATACTCGCCAATGAATATTTGCTTTGTGAAACATAATTATGTAACACAAATACACATTTATATCTTTTTGAACCTTTTTGAATTATTAATTTTAGAAGACTCAAAACAAATATGTGTCTTTTAAATATGAAAAGATTTACTGCATAACAAAAACGATTTTGTTAAAGTGCTATCAGTACTATACACAAAAAATAATACTCTTTTCTACGTGAGCAATATTTTAATAAAAGACATGTATCATAAACGTATAATAATATCATTTAATCTAAAGTCACGATGATAAAACATGGTTTATATCGTTTTACAGTTTTAAACCAAATTTCGTAATATTAATAAATACATAAATAATTAGATAATAAGTAATTATATTAGTTTATAAGATAAAAGAAAAGTAGATATATTATAGTTTTTTACTAATCAATTTAACATATCTTATTGATTAGATTAAATAAATTTTATTTTTTAATTAAACTAAAAATAACAATGTCATAAATTTATATGTTATCACCAAAATTAAACGATGGTGAAAATCTATATTTATGATAATAAATATAATATAATTTTAATATAAGAGTTTTAATTATATTAGGATCTATACATATATATTAATTAATTAAAATTTTTAATTATTTATAACAATTAAAAAATTAGGATTAGATTAGATTTAGACTAAATATGACACATGTCGTTTAAATAATACGTCATGTGTTTATTAAAAGAAGTCTCAATCCTGTTTTAGTTTATTAACAAATAGTTTAATCATCCACACAAATTCACACATATGTCCACCGTGAAATTTGAATGTATAACCGATTAGTTATTGTATTATCTCACATATGAGTATACCAGCAAACCAAAGGCTCTAGGAAACAATATTTTAACCAAAGCTCCTTTTAAGTTGTGGATGAATTATCGCAATTGTTTTAACCATCACCATGAATCCATGATACATCTATTAATGAAACGACATAGAACAAAAGTCAAACAATATAGCAACTTATGTAATCATATTTTCACCCAATTTGTTAGTTTTTGTCGAAAATTCACGTTACTCGCGGACTATCAAGAAGTCATTTTGATCGAAAGTCGGATGTTTTGATATAATGTTGTCAAATTGTAATTGCTTACAAAGGTCAAGTATGATAAGCTTAACAAAAAACAGTAAAAAATATTTTAAAAAACAGTTTTCATTAACTATTTAAAAGATTGGATACTTTTTTAATTTGTGATAAAAATAAAATAAAATTAGATCCTTAACATGTAAAAACGGATAAAATTGGATAACTTTCAGGGTAATTTTTACTAATATAAAAGATACGGAAGAAAACATAAAAGTTGGTTATCGATTAATGGAATTGTTCTTATTTACCATATTCACCCAATCCTGAAGAGTAGGAAGTTGTACATATGTCGGCGAATGATGGTGCATGTTGGCTAAATCCAAAACACTTCAACAGGCTGCAATATGCATATATCCTGACCTTCGAATTGACTACTCCTTTTGTATTTAAACAAATATTGTTCGCTTCAAAATAATTTAGGTCCACAAACTTCAACTATTAATCAACATTCTAAACAATCATCTTTGTTAATAATACCGTATGTACAATGTTTACATGATGGGAAACCATTACAGGCTAGCAAGACATTAGAAATGAATACAATCGATAGAAAACATCAAACACATCAAAAAAACAAAAAAAAAACACCACAAAAAGAGCAACAGTGCAACACTAACTATTCCAATCTTCTCCTATCTAGCTTGTTTGTTGTGTTACAGACCCATAAGTACGTATATTAATGTTTTCACGTCCTCAAAAGTATGTTCGGGGTAAATTTTTTTAAGAGTCATGCACCAACTCGATCATTTCTTGATTTCCAAAGACACCATGTAGTCACAAGCACAAGCACGCCGGCCATAAGGAGATTTTATTAATTACAAATAATTACTTGAATAGTGGACTTGAAAATTACTCGTATGATATATTATAACAAATACTCTACTATATATGCTTGATATTTAATTACTGTATACAACATTTTCCTTTTAGTATCAAAGCTATTCTTTACTACTAGCTAGCTACTCACTACTTTTAACTTTCAGGAATATATATCTCCAAAAGGTGAGAAATTTTAAAGGTGGGAGTTGGGTTAGAACAAATCAAATATAAAGCATGATGAAAATGATGGTTCAATATATAGCGTGTATTTTGTAATGTTTGTATGTGACTGATATTTTTATCTTCATTGTATGGAACTATATATTATTGTGTTGGGTTTCATAGTGTAATTTGTCTTTTTATTTGTATTATTGGTGCATACTAAATGTAACTATCTAAGGTAATGTTTAAATCTAGATTCTTTTACGATGGTTCAATTCTTTGTTCGTATAGCAGCTGAAAAATAAAATGCAAATGTCATTGTGTATGCTTATGTCGTGGCAGTTGAAACGTTTAAGTTTAATTTATAGCTAGAATTAATATTAGAAGTGATTCTTAATTTCAATTATCATTTTAACTCAAAGACTCCTAATCTATTTTATCTAGACCTAAAAATGGAAGAAATTGTGGTTTTGGGGGGTTTAATGTCAGTTCATACTCGTAAAATATATAGGTATTCTGTTTGTGACTGATAATAGATGAAACCGAGTTTTGTTATATAATGGTTATTACATAAAAACCAGTTTTATATAGATGGATCGAGCTTGGCCTATATAACTTAGTTGGCTTGAATGAGTTTATAATTAGGTGTGTCGATGATTAAAATTAGACATTGGGTGTACTAATTAAGAAGGTTTGGTTAAAAGTGAGTTCCGTTGGTGGAAAATTGGTAGTTTGACTTTGCAAAGTCAAAGCTGGCAAGAGTAAAGGGGGACTGTTTTGATAATGAGCAAGATTTAAGCTACATTGTTTGTATCATTATTAAGTTGTTTGTGCTGTAATTGTATTGGTATTACTCGTATTATTAAGGATCGTAAGTTTGTTAGGTTCATTAAATTTTGGTGTTTTTAGCTGAAAACATGAGTATATATATTGTGGTTAAACGCGCTAGTACGTTACTTATAGTTAAATTATAAACTGTTTATTTTATTGGTTTTGTATATTTGTTGCATCATACTACTATGTTTGATGGTTAATTTAGCAAAATTGGTGGTTAACTTTATAAGGCGGAAGTGAATCCATTATACGGTTGTTTCTGAGGTTGCTTGTTTATTCTTTCTTGCCGTTACTTATAGCTGTCATTTGATAGGCTTTATCTTTTTATATACTCACTAAGCTTATTTGCTTACCCCTCTCCTCTAGCAGTATTGTGGTTGTTAGGTGCACATGGGCCGTGTAGGCGAGCGGATTAAGGAACAGAGGTGAACAAGTATTAGTGCGTGGAACGTATTTTGCCGTACGTACGTAGTACAAGTATTATTCTCTTAACTTGTGTCGAAAATGTATTTGTGTCGAAAATGTAAGTCTCATGCCGGTCTGTAGCTAGGCAACGTGCGCCGAACCAAGAGGAGGTGCACCACATGCTTAAAATGGTTCGTTTTTGCACTGCACTGAAGTATGTAGTTTTCTCACGCTCTCATATCCACCAATTTGTAAATTCAACATCTTGCGTATTGAGATAATATAGAAGTCGGAATTATACAACTTCACATTTCATATTAAGATAAAACAAATGTCAATTAAGAAATCTAGAATTATATACTAGTACAGTAGTATTTTGAGGAATATGGGAAGTAAGCTTTGAGGCAGTATAAAGCATAAAGAATGAAATTACAGTGAAAAGGTGTTTTCGTAACAAAACGAGACTATTTTGGTCAAAAGTTGTCTTTCGCCTTTTTACATTCTGTTTTATTCTTCACCCTTTTTTAGGTTTTTTTAACCTTAAAATCTTCGCATTTTTTACATTAATCACTTAAAAAAATGTGATCATTAACATCCAATTTTGGCACCTTGCATTAACCCCGTAACTAGTATTCAGAAAGATGACATGCATGCATTTAAAATGTGATCGAGTTGACAATTATATTGATTTACCAACTAATCAATTTTGGTCTTCCGTTTCATTTAAACCTAAGACCTATTGTGAGGACACAACATAATTTACAATTAGATCACTTTCGACGTGGTTTACCTTGTACATAAAATATATTTGTGCAAAATGATGTTGTTTCGAACATTCTTCGTTCATTGTTCAAAATAGAGATTAACCCATTTATGGTGGTCGTGGGTGCGTTTTCCCCTCCAGATTTCTGGACGATTGAGGATTTGAGGATCGATCTATATTGCAGATAGACTCTCTAACGTAGAATCAGTTAAGAAAATGTATGCTAAACCTCTGAAAAAATGTAAATAATTCAAATCTTCCAAAAAAAAAAAAAGGATTAACTTGAATAATCAATTAATGGTGATCACATTAAATGTATTGTCCAAAGATGGTAACATATACCAACATGTCAATGCTTGGTACATAGAACTTTTGATAACCAAGTTTTAAATATCATTTTTTTTAACAACGATCTTATTAGATAAGCTAGCCGGGAGCTAGCGAAATTACAAAATGTCATATATCCATGCGTATGACATAATTTGGAAGAACCAAAACTACGTTAACGTTATAATTATAAAAAGAAATTACGAAATGGTAAGAACTATTAGAGCAAATCATGTTGTACCAATAATTACCAAGAGAATAGAAGGGAATTATTATATATAGTTAGGGCAATGTGGAGATAATTCCAAATGGAACATCCCAAATTCATTCCTTGTCTAGTCATCTATTCCATTATATATACGTACATTTACCCTTCTTGTGCTTCCAAAAGAACGCATGCACATCAAGCTGACACCCTCACTAAGACAAGCAATCAAACACATACTCTCTATATATATACACACACATACATGTATCTACGTTCTACACATATACTTAATATATTTATTTATTTAACTAGTTGTAAATACATCTATTGTATGTTGATATGAAAACAACATTATAAGATGTAAAGGGAAGTGATATCCGTACCACAATAAATGATAAATCTTCCACATATAAGCATTACTGGTTTATATTGTGTGTTGTAAAACTTGTACATTATGGTAAGTTAATTAAAATTAGTGGTACTATTATCATTTCCATTATAATTACTATTTATATATATTAAATATTTTTATATATAATATATATATATATATATATATATATATATATATATATATATATATAGAGAGAGAGAGAATCTACTCCATATAATATACAGTATATAGCTACATATTGGGACAAAAGTGAAAGTACATATATATAGCTAATTTATAACTTACACACTTTTATATACATTGCACATATAATGTTAGCTTTTTGAGAAACAATTAGTGTATGATTTTAGAAAGAAAAAAAAAGTTAAAAATTAATATGAGATAGAATTGTGCTAGAGTGGTTATTCAAGTGCGATATGTTGTGCATGCATACACAAAATGATGTACTCCGTATTTGTTGTGTATGTATAAACTGGGGTGGAGGTGGGGGTGGCTCATCTTTTGAAGCTCTTATTAACAAGAAAGGATTCTCTCCTCTTAATAGGTCCTTCAGAGAGCTAGTGCAACACCAACACTAACACACTTCTCAAGAGATAGTACAAGATTCTACACTGCATCACTTTTCTTTCATTCAATATGTTTTTTTTAAGAGTACGTTCTAGAAAAAATAACACGTACTTTCACTAAAATGGCACCATGTTATTTCACAATAGAGACATGAAATGAGAGAGGGAGAGAGAGATTTATCATTTATATATGTGTTTGGATATAGTAATAAGGCCTAGGTGTTTTTTTTTTATATTTATTTATAATTTTTAGTTTTAATAATATTTGCATGAGAATCAAACAAAACTGGTGGTGAATGATGTTGTTGATGATCAGAGGTTAACTTTTTATGAGTTTGGGTGCCCCCACATTCCTCTTACATGTACACTAGCTTTAAACAGCCATCATTACAGCTGAGGTGGCTTGGGGCAATCAAACTTTGCTTTTTACAACTTTTATTTATCCTTCTCTTTTGGTAGGGTTGAAGGAATGTCTCTTTGCTTCCTGGTCTTTTTTCTTGATTAATTACTTTGATAATCAGCATGAAATTAGTACTTTCTTAATAATATTTGTTTTATTCATATATATATCCTATTTTTCTTATAACATGTTTCTAATGAGATTGAATGTTGTTGTTATTAATGCATACGCTCTAGATGGTACATCAACAAATAAGAATCATTTGATTTGCCCCCCGCCTTAACTTACCAGAAGTATTTAACATTCATATGTTCTGTCACATACTAATCCACCTATATTTAGACCTAGGCTTATCTTTAGACATACAAATTAACATATCTATATAAATTAAACTTGTAAGAAAAATAACTTGATAAACTGAATCTTGATGCATAAAGTAAGTAATATATGATGAGCCACTTTTAAATTATCCCAATATTATTATTCGATCTTGCATTGGGGGTTGGGATTGGTGGAGCATTCAAACTGAAGTTTGGTTTTGTGGGCTAAATGCATGCCTTTTCACTTGCATCATCTACTTTTATCAATATCGTATTTTTTGATAGATTTGAAATGATGAATCACACTTGGAAAAAGCACTCTTCTTCTAATTCCATGTACTGAAAGAGAAGTGGAATTAGTTCTGTATAGTAATTACCAAATAAACTCTTTTCGTAGTCTCACTAGCTTGTCATATATTATGTCAATCTTTTTGAAGTAATTAAATAGTTCTCTCGAATTATATGATAAAAAAAAAAGGTTGTATGAGAATGTAAAGCAATTATCGTAATATTTATATTGTAAAAAAGGTGTAATACATACTGCGTCATGTTCTTAATATGATTCTTTAAACACGCACTTGATATAAACATATATGTATCAGCTTGAAAACATATTGTATATATTAGTTTTGTTGATTTTACAAAAAAAATTAACTAGTGTCCATCAAAGAAACGTACGTTGGTTCTAAAAGATTAAATAACATCAAACGAACTAAGTAATAAACTGTATTATATATTTCGTGCCATGGATTTGTGTCATTAGAAGCATTAGTATATAAAATTTTATATTTCTTGCATTGGATTTCACATATACATGATACATGCATGGAATAATATAGATAAATTTGGTGGCAAGAAAGGTCAAATAATTTTGCTTGGAGGGCTTCTTTTAATGGGCTTCCCACCCTGTTCAAGCTATTGAGCAGGGGATGGACTCAGCCAGTGATTTTTGCATTCTCGGTCCAAGTCTGTTACTTATGGGCTATAGTGATTTAAAGTTGGGCCAAGTCTGTTAGTTTGGAGAAGCCAGATGTGATGCTTAAACTTATTGAACTCAATTCGTTATAAACAATGGGGTTTTGGCCCAACTTAGGGGTCTTCTTAGGGGCTACCCAATGCCCACCACTCATCCCCCAAGGACTAGTCCCTGTCAGCGCCACATCAGCAAAAAACACTCCAAGGACTAATCCCCCCAAAATGCACCCAATGCACTCATCCCTCAAAGACTAGTCTTGGACCCACTAATTTTTTTGTCTTCTTCTTTGTATATAGGATTAAAAAAAAAAAAATAAAAAAATTCCCAAACACTCGTCCCTGCAGGAACGAGCCACCCGGACGAGACCCCCGAACGAACCAGGGACGAGTCCCACCCAACGGTGTGGACTCGTCCCTGGAGGGCGGACGAGCAGCCACACGAGGGCGCTGGGTACGCTCTTAAGTTCTTATATTAGAAAAATAGAAAGTATTTTTCCCATCAGAAAGACAGAAAAGAATGAAAAGCAAAAAGAAATTGGCACGTCGAAGGCAACTCACATCTTCTTTGGATAGTGATTTGTACACCACCTACTTTTAGCCGTACACCACCAAACGTACGTGCTTCATGATATTGTACAGTACAACACTCTAAAACACATTTGGTGGTATACGGTTAAAAATAGGTGGTATACAGATCATCACCCATCTTCTTTAGTTTTACTATGCGCTGAGAAAAGTATATTATTATTTGACGATTTCTTACGGACATTGTAAAATAGTCATTTTTGATAAATTAATCACCGGCTTATTTGTAAGACATGTGGTATTGTCTTTATAACTTTTTATTATTACTTTTTAAAACCAGTGGCGGCTTAAGGTTTTTGGAGGCCTTAAACGAGATCAATTTTGCGGGCCTAGTTCATTACCATATAAATTAAAGTAAAAAAAAAAAAAAGTAGCTCGACTTTTGTTATTGAACTACTAGTAATAAAAAAGATGCAGATGTTGATGCAAAAACAATAAGAGTGTTACTGCAATGCAAACTATATAATGGTACTTAGTCCAAAATCCAAACATTAAGTCTAATATACAAAATATTGAGGCCTTAGAATTTTGGGGGCCTAAAGCGATCGCCAATTACATAATACTCTCGAGCCACCTCTTGTTCAAAACATATATTGATGGTGTTTGAACATACGTGATAGTGTGCAAGCCCGTTCTGGACATTCGTTGTGGTTTCGTTCAATAGTTAATTTCCTCGTTATGATGAGTTGTGGAGTTTGGGGGCGTTAGTTAAAACAAAAACTTTATTGGGGTGAGAATCAATGACTTTTCTAAACCCAAGATATGGAATTTGTCTTGTATGAGGGGTTTGATCCCTATCACTTAACACTAAAACCATTACCCACATAATTAAGGGTGACGATTCCCTCAAGTTAATCTCAACTTGAGGGGTAAAGTTAGGAATATCTTGATCATTAGATTGGAATCAATGTTTAAGATTCAATGTTTATTTTTAAATCTTGATCATTGATTTTAATCCAAAGACTAATATATCTTTAACTTATCCCTTAAGTTGGGATAACTTGAGGGGATCTCTACCCCATAATTAATCTAATAATTAAACCTAGTCCCCGACATTCATTCTCAAAACCATACCCATTAAGCATCTAATTAAATTGATAATGTTTTGTTTCTGAGTGTATGGAAACATTTTCTCCTCCGGCCTATCCCAACCACTTAATCGTTATTATCACATCAACGTCATATCATCACTTTCTCTTTCACAAAAAAAACACTTCTTACCATCCATACCACATCTTCAAAATTTCCTTTTTCCCGATTCGTTAATAAACCTCTTGTCCCTGTCCAAGCCCCACCGCTCTTCACTCCCCCTCGTCCTCCATGTCTAAACCTCAACGAGCCATCCCACGACGAGGTGAGGAAATGTACGTGCATGAGATAATGGTTAACTATATTTGCGTTTAAGTTTAATTGGATTTTGCTTTCTTTTATTCTATTGGGTTCTATATCGACAAACTTGTGGTCCATAATGCAATTTACCAATAGTCATTTGGTGGTTTATGTGATGTGATATAAAGAAAAGTGAAGTAAATTGTTACACGACAAAAAGGACACGACTATTTCAAAGAACCAAAAAATCGTGTTGATCTAAAATAAAATTCTCAGCATCTTCAAGTGCTCCCAAATAAAATGGGAAAAACGTGCAGTTAATTTGCACGCGTCCTTTCGATCAGGAAAAAAAAACGAATAAATCATGTGCGTCCTGTATGCAAACTGACCAAGACTTTTGAAAATAGGGGTAGACTTTTGACCAACGAACCAACACAATCAAAGCCGGATTTTCCTTTCTAATTATTATGTCTTGATCGAAAATTCGAAATTGGCTTTTTCATTCTTAACAACTTCATAAGGTTTACTTAATACACATCTTATTCGATCTTGTACTTATTTAATTATTAATTATTTGATGGTTGACGATTTGAATTAATATTTCATTGGTTATTGACTTTGATTGATTCAGAAATCATTAGGTTATATATACAAATTATGTTACAAAAATTTATATATGCTAATAGTTTTAAACATCTAATATGGTTAAGTTATACAAAATCATTCATGAAGTTCTTAGTATTATTATCGATTGTCTAACTCAAGAATTAGTTATAAGTTGTTCATGATGTAGGATCCCCATTTTATTATCTTTATTTTATTTTCAAATTGACTTCCCTTTCTATTTTATTTAGTTTCCTAATTTTGTGGATTGTTTGTTATCATTCCCAACTATAAAATGGGATCTTAGGTTTATTGTTTGGGGTTTTTTTTTACAATTGAATGATAAGAACTTTGTTCTTGAACCTTTATGGTTTATTTAGTCTTTGATTTAATCTTTTAGCATTAAGTCATTTGATTGCGCTTCTTCCTGCATCAGTTGGTATCAGAGAGGCTTGACCAAGTAACGACCGAGACCTGTAGCCCAACCGAATTGAAGGCTAACTTGGTGTGCAACCTGAGATATACTTATATATTGATTTTATTATTGTTTGATTTAGTTTCCTGCATCAGTTGGTAATCAGAGCTCAGGTTAATTCAAATGGCTATGCGTGATGAGAACCACTTTTTTACTCGTCGAATCGCCGAAAAAGGCAACGATGAAATCGTGTTCTATTCACAAGATCGCAAGATCCAGGAAACTGACCCAAAGGATGTCATCTAGGATGAAATCATTGGGAAAGAGGAGCATCCTGAAAACGACGATGGTTACAACTTTCAAGAAACCGACTCAGAGGCTTTCATCCGGGATGAGAACTTTGGGAAGGAGGAGTATCTTGGAAATTGTAGCACCCTCTATCGAGCACCTCCCGTGTTTGATGAATACGAAGATGATGATTGGTACGTTTGGACAACGGGTTATGTGAAAGAAATCTCTGTGAAACTAAAAAAGGAATATGGGGTGGGAGGAGCAAAGTCAGAATTATTCATTGTTGGGGATCATCGTAGCCAATTGTACAAAGTCAGGAAAGAGAGAGCTTTCCACAAGAGGTTTATTAAGGTAATTAAAAATTTGGTGAATATTCAAAGGAAGGAAGATATTTTGTTTTCTTGTGATGAAGATATACTTGCTAATAAGTATGTTGACTGGGAGTTAATTTATATTGAATTGTACAAAGATTTACGTGAGCATGAGAAATCCATATGTGAGTTGTCCATTGATGGTTGGTATGTGAATCAAATTGAACCTAATAGCTCTATTCGTGGGCCTCATATAAATCAACAGGTTACTGAATTAGTTTTAAAAGTCCATGTAACAAGTAAAGTGTCACATGAAAAATTGATGAATGATTGTGGGCCTCAAGTGAATGCTAGAAACAATCTAACAAGATTCATGGAACTGAATAAAAACGTTGTTCTTTTTGACCCCGGTGGATGTGGTTCGAAGTCAAAACTCGAGGACGAGTTTTTTCGAAGAGGGAGAGAATGATGCAGGAGACCCGTAACCCGACCCGACCTCTTATTGGGTTGAATTTAAGTTATCTTTTATTTTAATAAGTTGTATTGTTATCTTTTATTTTTATAAGTTATCTCTTTCTTTTATTAGATAATTATAGATTGATTTGTTTCCTAGTTTAATAATGTTAGGGTTAATATAAATAGGGGTCCTTGGTTATTGTAAAGTAGAGTTGAATTATTACCGAGTTTAGAAGAATATTGACGTTTTGTCAATGGTTTTCGGTCTTTGATTAATCATTGTTCTCGAGCCATTTGATTGCGCTTTTTCCTGCATCAGTTCATATGATTATAGGTTTTTTTCCCCTTCAGATATGTTTATGTAGTTTAAGTTCAATTTTTTGAAGCATGTCAAACTTAATAATGGTAAAATTGATATTCAAAAATTTTAATAGAGCATATATGATATTTTCTTAACATATATGTTAAAAAAAACATATATGAAAATATCTCTATTATTGTTATTATTATTATTGTTGTTGTTGTGGTTGTTGTTGTTATTTTCAATTTACATTCTTATTATCTCAGGTTTTTAATTTTTTTGGTTTACAGACAAACTTCATTTTCCAGTGAACTCGTCAAATCCCAGACGATAAAACTACTTACATGCTTACAAATCTTTTTCGGTTGATCAGAATGGTCATCATTGTCTTTGACTTTGTGTATTCGGATTGAAAGATGAAATTAATAGCCAGCAAAACCTTTGAGTCATGGTATAATGACCCACCTTAATGACACACTCATCCCAATGGTGTCATGCGATGACTCGTTTAAAAGTCATGACACTTCCATCGGGATAAGGCTAACAATCAATTTTCTTTTGCAAACACCAAATGTAAACGTACGTGGATCAATGATGACATAAAAAAAGGGAGAAGAGTTGAGAGCATAGTTGTCGACTCGACTCGAAAATATGATTTTTTGACTCGTGATTCGACTCGTAAGAGTCAGAACATTTTTAAGTACTACATAACATAATATAATTATATATATGTGACGTCTTTAAAAGCAAAATATAAGTTCGTTATCTTAATAAATTTATCAAAATATTACATATTCAATAGTTTTGAGATATAAACTTACAATTTATCTCCAAATTCGCAATAAAATGATCAAAACTACATAGATAACACAAAATAATGTAGCAAATTAAGTATAATATATATAATATATAACCATAGTATCAAACTACAATAATTATAAGTTTGCGACTCGTGACTCGGTCCAAGTTCACACAACGACTCGTAAGAGTCTGGACAAAAACGAGTCATCCAACGAGTCGACTCATTTTTGGTGTAAATCGACTCGATTCGTAAAAGTCGACTCGTGATTCGTAAGAGTTTAACCATTAGAGAGAGGAAAATTGTAGGTGGGCACGTGATGGCTTACATAAATAAAAAAACAATGAAAATTACTTTGATATAGAGTATTTTTTTTCTTTTAACATTGAATATAGATTATGTAATTTGAGTTCTATCGATTGTGTATTCATTTCTAATAAGAAACATTATGAAATGAACTACTTTTGAAACTAATAAGAAACATTATGAAATGAACTACTTCATTATTAGTGTTTTCAACTTTGCTTAAACAATAAACATATTAAAATCAAGTAGCAAGGTTTAGCTCAAGTTAAGCAATACTTACTTATTTGTATGTATATCTGAGGATGGGCATGGGACTGGTACCGTCCCGTACCGGTCCCGGTACCGACGGTACCGATCCCGAAAATGGCCAAAAGTTAATACCGATCCCGGTCCCATTTGAGGTGGTACCGATACCGGTACCGTACCGAGACGGGACCGGGAAATCGGTACCACATCCCGACTAGTCCCAATTAAAATGTTAACACAGATTTTCATAATCTCTTTCAGGAATTGGATGTTTGTAAAAGATGTAGTAAAGCAATCATATTAGCATTTAAAAAAGAAGTGGCGCAATCAACTTCATGTGAATAAAGAAATCCATGTATTTTTGCTGTTTATATAAATGAAGCATATTTACATGCTCTGTTCTCTCGTCTATGTTCTATATGTATATATAAGTACCCTGCTCTAAAATCTTATACAATAGATATACTGATATTCACATAGATAGATATATAAGATATACACAATAGATATAATGGTTTACATATAGTTAGATAGATATAGATTTTAATATACATAGCATTCATCATATGTAAAATGCTACCTAAATTGCATGTTGGGACCAAACGGGACCGTCGGGATTTACTCGGTATTTCCCGGTCCCGGTACCGATTAGTACCGATCCCGAAAACTATCAAAACTTGGTACCGGTCCCGGTCCCACTTGGGACTCGGTACCACTTTTCGGTATCGGTACCGGGACGGTACCGGGACGGGATCGGTATTTGGGATTTTATGCTCATCCCAGTATATCTTGCATGATATCATCCTTATTTGTTCTTATGATATGCTGGGAGAGTTAAAGGTTAGTTATGCACATGTTACCTTTAATAGTTGTTTTTGTCCCACTTGTTTGCTTTGATGCATGTGATTATGTTTTTGTTTAACATGTTCAAATGGGTTTGTATATGTTATTTTTTGTTGGATAGGCTTTAAAGTATGCTGTGTTGTATATTTTGTCATTTCTACTCTATTCTTAATGTAGCCATGTGATTACCCGACAAACAAGTATGGTTACTTACTACTAACAAGTATGGTTCTATTGTTGTTGTTCCTGCTTTTGTTTACTCAACAATACAACAAAATTTGAACAACTTTATGTGAAATGAACACTTATTATAAATATTTAATAGCTAACTAGACTTTATTACCGTGTTTATAAAATGGAAAAATATAATGTAATATTTGAATAATTAGTTACTATTATCAAATATTTGATTTTTTTTAACATCTAAGTTTAGAGATGTTTCGTTTTTAATATCGGTTTTTAACTGTTTCAAACGGGATGAGTATCCTTAACAACTATTTGATATTATTTTTGAGTGAATTGTGGTATTATTATTCCGTTTACTTGTTTAGAGAAGCATTTTCTCCTAGAGGTTTACTAAAATTGTGTTACATCGATTGGTTTTTGCATCTGTTAGTGTATTTGGTTCTAGAATGCTAAACATAGGGATCATCATGCAATTTATCAATTGTCATTGGGTGGTTTATATAACTTTAAAGTAAGGTGAGAAAAGTAATTAGACGACAAAATTGACAAGATTATCTAAAAGACACGAAAATCGTGTTAATATAAAATTCTCAATACCTTCTAGTGCTCTCAATAAAATGGAAAAAAAAAACGTGCCCTTAATTACATATATCCAATGTAAAGGCAAACAATTGACGAAGACTCTTTGGAAATAGATGTGGACTTAGTGACCACCAAAATCCACTCAATCAAGGCGAATTCATTTCTATTTATGTCTTGGTCGAATTGGCCTTTGCTTTACTTTACACACATTTTTGTATAAGTGATTGATATTAGTATGATTAATTTATCATATTATACAAATCACTTTGTTTCTTCTTCATTAAAGCGGAGTCAAATTCTTTTTCACTTTGTTTCATCTTTATTATATGATGATATACTGCTGACCGGAAGAAAATTAGTAATCCCTATTTGACGTACATGTACATGAACCACCCGTGCAACTTTATTATTATTAGTTGGATAATGATATATATATCTAATTCATACGCCTAATAATATGCATACTTCATACATAGCATGACACATGTTTTCTATTAATCCTCTTTCATCATCTATACATTTGATCTTGCCACATGACATGATCTCTTTTTTAGGCCAATTTTTAAGCACACGAATTAGGCACATTAATCATTTTCCTTAATCTACGTTTTTGAAGTCAAATCGAAATATTTATAATTTATTGTAACATCCAAGTAGTAGTGGCATGTGATCCTAAACTAAAGATTGAAAAACGAAACCAATTTTAGAAATTCGACTTCAATTCTTATACTAAACATACAAGCATAATTCCTCAAGTTATTTACGGAGTATTTAGTCGTGAATTTCGAAATACAAATATTTTTCAAGACCCAAAACCATAAAGATGATGCACTTTTAATTCTTTCATTTATATTTTTAAGTATTTACATACACACACATAAAAAAAACATATATTATGAACTTCTTTTAAACTTTGTTAACTTTTCTCACTCACCAATTGTAAGAGAAAAGCGAAGAGAGATGATGAGAAGGTGAACGGTTAAGGAGTTTTTGCGGGTAACGATATTCATACAACAAAAATTAACCATTTATAACAAAATTACAAATTATATTATACAATATACAACTGTATAATGCAGGTGTTATTGTAGATGGTTAAATATTGTTGTAGCAATATCATTCACCTATGTGAAAAGGTGGGCAAAGAGATAGATGATATGGTTCACATATGCGAAAAAGAGACAGTGAGTCCATTTTTTTTGTTTTATATCGTTTGTTATGTTTTATTTGATTTTGATTGGATATATTATTGGTATTGTGGGGTATAATTGGGTATTATATTTGTAGATAATTGGCTAAGCGAAAAGCAAAAGGTTAAAGAGTGAAAAGGTAATTCCGACGTGACAAGAAAAAATGTAAGTAACGTACCTAGTATCAGTGAATGGTTTAAAGTTAAAGTGAACAATTATACTTTGGACGAAGTGATACGTAACGTACCTAGTATCAGTGATTCAAATCAATTTCCTTGTGCAAAATGTGTAACTTATGCAAGAAAAAAGGTTGAAAAGGAAAGAATTGGCTATGCGGGTGGACATGTGATGTGAGCAAGGACTTCGGACCCATATATAAATAAGAAAGGGACTTTAGGTGTTACTTTGGAAACATATTTTGCTTCATTTTTTTCTTTCATCTCTTTCTCCCTCTCTCTCAATTTTTAGAACACAACGATACTATGGTAACAAATACGTCTATGGAGGTTGTGGAAAAAAAAAGTTTATCATATATTTGATGGATAGCTTTTGAATAATTAATGAAATGAGCAGGATTTACATTTGATAGATAGCTTATAAATAGTAAAGCAAACAGGAATAAGAACCAATAGATAGCTTATGAATAATAAAACAAACAAGAATAATAATGAAACGAAGATTTTTCTCTTTAAAAAGTT
>CM067170.1:105066009-105271009 GCA_034093135.1 Erigeron breviscapus | reverse complement strand
TGTCTAATGTTGATCGACACTTTTTTCATTATAGTTTATGTTTTTTTGTTCTTGCGGGTTTTTTTAATGAATTTAAAGTGTTGCGACCTACTTTAATGTCTCGCTTTGTGATCCAACAAGTTGCAAGTTTTTAGTGAAACATTTTCTCAATTATAGTTCTCTCAAATGTTCAAAGAAATCACCGTTGATCCATTTCTACATGAAATTGCGAATCAAGTAGCTTGGGCTAATGGTGTTATACAAGCAAAACGTAACACATTGAATATTATTCAAACATTTTTAATTTATTTCATGCGCTTAGAGTTGTCTATATGCTGGAATTGAAAAAGATATCTAACATGGACATTTGTTTGTTAATAATGGAAAAGTTTATCAAAGTGGAATTGTTGCAAGTATTAATTTCATTAATAAATTTAAAAGCAATATGATCGAAGTATAACATCATAAATATATATATTTTGTATTGTTGAATGTATATATGTTTATTCTAATATTTCGGCTAGAGACTAATACACTGTTAACTAATACAATACTATGATTTGCCATTGATGACCAACCCAGCTGGTCTTATAACGGGTCCTTTTAACACCTAATATCCATGGTTGTTGGTAAGCTTAATGCAAAATACTCTGCTTTTCTTATTTTACTTTTTATTCTCTTTCATTCTTAACTTTTTATATAACTATTATATATTCCGATATGCTAATTTGACAGTATGATTTTCTCCATCAGATGAGTACATCGGATTACTACAATTGTAACTTTTGGGTCATAATTCTGCTTTTTAAATATTAAAGCTTAAATTGTGGATCGACATTTCTGCAAGTAACGAAAAGCTAGCATGAATTCAATTCGTTGCAACCTTGATGATGGATGAAGTTGCTATGCAAAATATGCATCTTTAGGTGGTATTTACTATCTATAACTTTACAAGGTACAATTTTTGTTTCCTACTATCTCAACTAAATTTAGGATTTGCGATTGTACACTGTAGTATACACATTTGAGATAAATAGCTTGCTATATTAAATGCAAAAATAAAACTGTAATTTGCAAATATCTGAGGATAAGTTTTGGAAATTTAAATGTGAAGGTAAAAACACTATCATTGTTTTCTATTTTAGTCTTGACAACTAGGTGGTGTTTTTCAGGCTTTGGTTTGCTTCTAAATCAAGTTTTAGTAAGTTTGTTTTGAAAACATATTTTGATTCTCAGGTTTTTGTAACTGTAGGTTGCTGAATGTTACTAATAGAAGGTCTTTTATAGGCATACTACATTTAATAACTTATTTGCCTAATTTTTATTGTTTGTTTATTTTTGGCAAATTCGTAACCAAATTACAATTGGGTCTGATTTGAAATGTTATGCACTTTACCAGATGTTTTGATGTTTAATGGTGATGAAAAGGGAAGTTTTCAGTCCCTCATAAGTCGTGTTGTTCATTTGTTAAGCTTTATTATAACGACTTATATCAAATTTATAGATTTCAAACAGAAGTTAATTACCTACAACTCTATATATCTATCACTTCTAAAATTGAAAAAGGATATCAAACATGGACATTTTGTTTGTTAATAATGGAAAAGTTTATCAAAGTGGAATTGTTGCAAGTATTCAATTTCATTAATAATTTAAAAGCAATATGATCGAAGTATAACATCATAAATATATATATTTTGTATTGTTGAATGTATATATGTTTATTCTAATATTTCGGCTAGAGACTAATACACTGTTAACTAATACAATACTATGATTTGCCATTGATGACCAACCCAGCTGGTCTTATAACGGGTCCTTTTAACACCTAATATCCATGGTTGTTGGTAAGCTTAATGCAAAATACTCTGCTTTTCTTATTTTACTTTTTATTCTCTTTCATTCTTAACTTTTTATATAACTATTATATATTCCGATATGCTAATTTGACAGTATGATTTTCTCCATCAGATGAGTACATCGGATTACTACAATTGTAACTTTTGGGTCATAATTCTGCTTTTTAAATATTAAAGCTTAAATTGTGGATCGACATTTCTGCAAGTAACGAAAAGCTGACATGAATTCAATTTGTTGCAACCTTGATGATGGATGAAGTTGCTATGCAAAATATGCATCTTTAGGTGGTATTTACTATCTATAACTTTACAAGGTACAATTTTTGTTTCCTACTATCTCAACTAAATTTAGGATTTGCGATTGTACACTGTAGTATACACATTTGAGATAAATAGCTTGCTATATTAAATGCAAAAATAAAACTGTAATTTGCAAATATCTGAGGATAAGTTTTGGAAATTTAAATGTGAAGGTAAAAACACTATCATTGTTTTCTATTTTAGTCTTGACAACTAGGTGGTGTTTTTCAGGCTTTGGTTTGCTTCAAAATCAAGTTTTAGTAAGTTTGTTTTGAAAACATATTTTGATTCTCAGGTTTTTGTAACTGTAGGTTGCTGAATGTTACTAATAGAAGGTCTTTTATAGGCATACTACATTTAATAACTTATTTGCCTAATTTTTATTGTTTGTTTATTTTTGGCAAATTCGTAACCAAATTACAATTGGGTCTGATTTGAAATGTTATGCACTTTACCAGATGTTTTGATGTTTAATGGTGATGAAAAGGGAAGTTTTCAGTCCCTCATAAGTCGTGTTGTTCATTTGTTAAGCTTTATTATAACGACTTATATCAAATTTATAGATTTCAAACAGAAGTTAATTACCTACAACTCTATATATCTATCACTTCTAAAATTGAAAAAGGATATCAAACATGGACATGATATTTGTTACTTGTGGAAAAATTTACAAAAATAATTTGTTACTAATCAATTTCATTGCTAATTTAAAAGAAATATAATATACAAGTATATCATGAGAAAATATGTTTATATTTGTTGTTTAATGGTGATGAAAAGGAAAGTTTTCAGTCCCTCATAAGTCGTGTTGTTCATTTGTTAAGCTTTATTATAACGACTTATATCAAATTTATAGATTTCAAACAGAAGTTAATTACCTACAACTCTATATTCTATCACTTCTAAAATTGAAAAAGGATATCAAACATGGACATGATATTTGTTACTTGTGGAAAAATTTACAAAAATAATTTGTTACGATAATCAATTTCATTGCTAATTTAAAAGAAATATAATATACAAGTATATCATGAGAAAATATGTTTATATTTGTTGTTAATTTTTTAACAACGAGTTAGTAGTTGGTAATAAATGTAACATTCGAGACACCCCAGTGACATCCAATTGGACAGTATGCGGAGCTCGAACCACGCATGCCTGTGATGAAACTCGGGATTCTCCAATTGGGCAGTAAAAAACGTACATCATCAGAATCTTGAATTAAAGTTAAAAGAATATGTTTATAATTCCAAAGTAAAAGTCACTTTTCGATGTTGGTATTTTTAACTGGGATCCATCTTATAATTCTGAATTGATGGGTAGAGTTCTATATGCTATTGGTGATGGTAATGGTAAGTTTTATAATATTGGATCACTGATTTTTGATCAAATAATTAAAGTTTGTGAGACGTATGATGACTTTCATCTTATTATATTTCCCCGTACCATATATGGTATCATGCTGAATCAATATAATCCGTCTTTCATGTTTGAGCCAACTTTTATTCCACAAGACGAGATTTATGCGGATGGAAATGAATCTAATTGTAACACCCCAAGCCGAAGCTCGAAATATCACGGAAATTCATATAGCGCAAGGTGGAATTACAATAGAACAAGAACTAAATGCAAATAAAGATTCAGTGAATCCATTACAATACGAAACAAGTACCAAAATACATAAGGAGCAATTAACCATCAAAGTTAACAAAATAACATCCAGAAGATGGCAAATCGATCCTAAGTATAATGCAAAAGAGAAGGTCGATGAATCCTTGATTCATAAAGTCCAATGCCCGGGTCTAACAGCAAGCAAACAACTAAACTCCACGTCAGGGGATAACCTGATTACCTGAAAAGTGTACTAAGCATAGTCAACACAAGGTTGGTGAGTTCGTAGTAATGGATCACAAGGAACCATCGTCAGCAATCACAGTATGTATAAGGAAGAGTAAGTAATGTCTTACAAGTAGCCTTTATAAGGCACAAAGTCAAGCAAAAAGGTAAACCGATAGTAAACCTCGTCACATAACAAGCCAATAGTGTATCAACAAGAATGAGGGATGCGTGTCACGATTATGCATAAGTAATACCAACATCAATGAGTATGCGAAGCAATAAGGATGCATAAAGTATATGTGCATGCGGCATGATCAAGCAATGCATGAGTGTATATCATGTGTCTCTCAACAATCATCAAAATTGTACCAGTTCCCCGGGGAGCGAACGACCTCGCACACGTTTCCCATACAAAAGGGGTGCGTACGTTCCCGCTCACGTTTCCCATAGCTTGGGGGTGCGTGTGAACTCAGTCACATATGCAACGATACCCGCCTGTCATAGCAATGACACAGGTTGCATCTCAAAAACATCGAGATATATATGTCTATATACTCGGGGTCATGAACTCAACATCCATTAGATAGTGTATACATCTATACACTTGGATGTATGCACTCCTCAACCGAGGGATTATCAACAATGTATGCATGCTTACAATCAATCGAAAATGCATCAATCATAACTCAACAATCACAATACGATGAACATGAACCAACAATCAATATCCGACAAACATGAGCCAATCAATCAATATCAACACCAATTCTATACGTACATACACTTAAGAGGATTCTACTTTCTTCGAGTCCCAGATGCTTATATATAGGGTCACCCGCAGCCTTCCCACCACATCTAAAACCCAATGAAGGCATAACCGACTTCCATGTATGTACGTCTATCCTAATATTTACGAAATACATAACCAACACCTAAACCAAGTAAATCAAACGAAATGAACCATCACATCTATCCAACAATCAAAACAATCAACCAATCAATCAACAAATGCAAGTAAACACGTCAAACCTACACTTTCCAGCCCGAATCTCAAACGAGTAGGGAGCTACGAAACTCACCTTGATCGGCAAAGAAGCTTAAGTCGAGTTAATAAAAGTTTAATAGCGAGTATTCGGCCCCACACGTTCACAACCTATCAAATCATGTCATATATCGTAATGTCAACTTTATAATCATAAATAAGTTGGTTCCTTAGGTTTAAGTTGAGTCACGAACCCACAATTACTTTCTTAACATTACCAAGTGTGAAACATAACACTTTGACTCGACATTTTTAGAAATGTACGAAGATTCATACAAAAATAAGGTTACTAAGAGAAACTAGACTCTCTTACGATTCCAACGATAGGTCATACGACTTGTTTGGACATACGGATCAAAAGTTATTAACGTTTGAAAACTGACGCGCGAAATTCCCAGAACTATCTCACTGCGCCGCAGTCAAGGCATTGCCTTGCCACTGCGCCGTAGTGAGGCTAATTGAAGCCAAGGTCAGTACATTTCCACTGCGCCGCAGTGGGACAAGGTCCTGCCACTGCGCCGCAGTGGGACAACTTCCTGCACTTGCACCAGCAGCTCTTAAGTGCAGAAAACGAACCAAAACTACCAAAACTCGACCCAAACCATACCAAAACGATTTGTAGGAGTTTGAAACTCATTTTGAAGCTTAACTAAGTGCCATTAAACATAAATACACATAACCCATTACAAATTTCCATTCCAAAACATCAAGAACACTTCCAAATCATTCAACCCAAACCAAAACCCTAATTGAACCCTAATTCCATTTCGACCCGATTTAAGACTTGTAAATACTTTAAATCGACCAACAACATATACATAAGCATAAATAGGTGAAGATGGGATGAATTTGACTTACCAAAACTCCTTCTTGAGCTCAAACCCGAAATTAGGTCAAAATGGGTAAAATGCTTGCACTTAGAAACTAAATCCTTTACTAGACGATAATGAGATGAAGACGATGATGATTCTCGAGTTAAACCAAATCTAAAACACCAAGTAATGCTAGAGAAGGGAAGAAATGAGATGGGTTGGTCTTGTCTTTACACTTAGAGAGAAAAAGATAAAGGGATAAGGAAAAGGAGAATGAATGAGATTAGAGGAGGAGATGGGTCATAAAGGGGCTGGTGGGTCGTGGATGACCCACGGGCCGACCCGTTTCCTTTCTCAAGCCAAAATACAATTCGTTCTACATTTAAACACGTTTAAGTCAAACTATCGACCCGACTAACATACCACATTGTCATTCAATCACAAAACGACCCGAATTCTTCATTAACTTAAATTGTTAGTCAAATTACACGTAAAGTCAAACGGTCAAAACTCACGGATGTTACATTATTCCCCCGTCAAAAGAATTTCGTCCCGAAATTCAACAAATCACTAATCATTAAACAAATGTGGGCACTTAGTCTTCATACGATCCTCTCGCTCCCAAGTGAACTCGGCTCCGCGTCTAGCATTCCATCTAACCTTAACAATTGTGTAGCGCTTATTCTTGAGTTTCTTAACTTGACGGTCCAATATCTCTACCGTCTCTTCAATAAAATTAAGCTTCAAATCCACTCTAATCTCGTCCATGGGCACATGATGCGTAGGGTCCGCCAAACACTTGTGTAGGTTACAATTATGAAACACGTCATGTACACCTCTAGGCTCTTGTGGTAATTCTAATCGATAAGCAACTTTTCCAACCCGTTCGAGGATCTTGGAAGGACCAATATACCTTGGCCCGAGATTGCCTCGTTTCATGAATTGGATGACGCCTTTCCACGGTGATATTTCCAAAAGTACAAAATCACCCACTTCGAACTCTAACGGTCTCCGCCTCATATCGGCATACTTCTTTCGTAGCATGCGAGCTAGTTGGGCTATTCTCTTATCTTGAGAAGTTGTTCTTGTCATTCCAGTTACTATTCCCGGCCCGCTACATTGGCTTTCTTTGATTCTTGGTTCGTCCCAGTGGAGAGTAACATCTTTACTACTCAGTGCTTCGGTCGGTGACATTCGAATACTCGCGTAACACCCGTCATTGCACAAGATTTCCGTCAGGGTCATAAGCACATTCTCTTCACATGTGATCAAGTCTCAAGTCGGTTTGAGTACCCGTTGCTCATTGGATGGCTCCCTGAATTGGAGTTAAGCGACTTTCTTTATCCGAAATGATAGAAATCGAATCTTCGTGCACCTAACCCATTTCTTCTACATACTAATGTGCCAAGTTGTCAAATTTTACCGGTTTCGTCGTATTGTGATCACTTCTTATCGTCGGCGACTTCATGGCGAAGTCCATTACAATTTGTTTTCCTTCAAATCTCTCTCCCGGTCTTTCACTACACGCTTATTCACATCTCAGAAGTCTATAAGGGTTTTGACTACGCGCGCGATGTTAGGAAGTTAAGCATATACGAAATTTAAGTTATCGGGATGGGACAAGCCCGGTAAGTCGTCCGGAAAAGCCTCGGGAGACTCAAGATTAACAGAGACGACGTTAGTTTTCAAATTCTTAAGACAGTAGCTCTAAGGACGCTTGAGTTTGAAGACTTACATGGGACCCTAAGAACCTTACCGTTACACAAAGACGTTTTTAGTTGACTCTTTACTACTACCACTAACCGTATTCATCACCGTCATCCAATCCATACTTGCAAAAATTTTCAACGTTCCAAATTTCCAGGAGCATAGGGCTAATGAAGAGCTTAATATAATTCAACTAGACCTATCTAGCGCATCACAAATCATTTAAAAGATAGAAATCCAGATCTAAGCCTACAGATGTTTGTTAATGAAGGAAGTCTAGTAAGAGAAAGTAAGACTATATCCGGTCCTAGAATCGAATAACATTGAGTTGTAGTGGTCGAGGAGAAAGGAAAGTACCTATCGCCGCTTCCGGGTCGTTGCGGGCTTCATTAGCATCTCCCACCAAGGTTCGTCCTCAAGGCTGCACCTGACGGCTTGGTTTGTCATGGTCTTGGGTAGGAAAGGCAACTTGAAGTTGATTATGAGAAGTCGCTACTTGGGCTTGTGGTTCGGTCCATCTTGAACAAGCATTTCTATAGTGGTCGGGGCTACCACACACAAAACAAACACCCTGTTGGCTCTAAGGGTGGTTGGTTTGGGGATAAATGATTTGAAGAGGTGTTACATTCAATGGTGCCGCTTTCGGTGTTTTACAATTCCTGGACATGTGCCCAACTTGTTTGCAATTATAACACGCCCTGCATTGAACGTTCGTGGGGTGGTGCTTGTTGCATCTTTCACATAACGGATGAGGTCCTACATAAGCTTTCTTCACCGGTCCCACCGCCGCCCTGTATCTACCTTTATTATGGCCGTTGGGGTCAAACCTACTCGCCTTCCTGGCCTCACTAGATTCTCCAACTCCTTTCCTTTTTAATGAGGCTTTACTTAACACCTCCTCATTGCCCATATTTACTCTAGCTTCACGTGTTTCATTGCTTCTTTGAAGGCTTGACGTGACTTGGGCTACGATAGTAGGTATGGCGTTTGCTACCGCTTAGGCAATCGCGGTTGCCAGATCCGGCTCATCGCTATGGTTAGTCGCATTTCTTCTTGGTCCCACCATTACCTTTAAGGTAAGTAACGTGTTGACTCGAAAGTTAGCCTCACCATGCTCACATGTTAGTCACACAAGTAGCTAATGCTCTCATACCGATGTAATATACTCATTTCATATCATCAAGCTAATGTAAGAGTGCTAGAATCCTATGGGATTGTTACTTATCATTTTATCATGTCAAGTTCACTACAGTTGTTTATCGTTAATTCAAGTAGTCATGTCAACATATCATACAATAAAACTAACTTGTTAACTTCATTCATACAATCGTCCATCTACTAATACATTTTTACACGCGTATTACCAACTACGTTATATCATGCTTACAACCAAGTTTAACAATGTCTCATACATGTTCAATTTCACATACCATTAAGCAACATATCCCTATTGTTTACCGATTACAATTAACATCATTTGTGTTGGAATATCACCCGTTTATAATACATGGGAGTTAAGATGCTTACAACTTTGACACTCCCGTAGGGTGCATATCAACATATTTATCACATTGTATCCTAACCGTTTATCAACACGTTTAAGTCGGGCAACAACGAAAACGTTTACAGCATCAATGTGACCACTACAGGGCATACATACATACACACATGCATAATCTATATGTTAATCATACTAGACAACATGTCATTCCACTACCAAATCCAATCATAGTAATAGTTCTAAAGTTTATGACCCGGGGGTTTGCTTCACAATTTCTCTCAGGTTAGCCGCATTAGTAGTCAATGTTTTAACGCCGACACACTACACACGTTCACTGTCTTTTACTAAAGCTGACATATAAATATTCTCAACTAACTGTCATATATTGTGCTATCATACCAACCTATCATACGTGTTTCATATCACTACGCTAAGGACAACATATCAAAGTTCTCAAGTAATCGTTATCTATCATGTTCTCGTGCTAAGTTCACAACAATTGTCCACCATCAAACCAAATACTCGTGTTCCACACATCTCATTACAAGCAACTAAAACAGGTCAACTAACACAAGTGGTTTAAAGTATAATCCGAATTCGATATGCCCTCTAGTTATTGACCGGGTATGTATACAGGGTGTACCAATGGCTAACCCTCCACCTAATCAACTTCCATTAAGCATATCAGTTCCTTATTATACTCTAAGCCATGCATGCGCAATCCATGATGTTATTAACTTGTTATAATATTGGGTGACCATAAAAGAGTTGATCGGGTTCTTTTAGGATTGCCACAATATTATACTAAGTTAATAACATAACTTCATTTTGCTCTAAAGCATCCAACAAACATCAATCAGTAACAACAATCCATATCAATGACAATCAATTTCAATCAATGCACACATTAACCACATTGTACCCATTCCACATTCATCACGTTGAATTCAAGCCATCACATAAGTGGTCTTAACTACGAACTCACTATATACACCTTCTAGGGTTCACAAAATTCACGTTGCACACAAATTTCCTAACCATGCATGCTATATGAAGAGTTTTAACTTAAGCCGTAGTTTAGGTCAAACCGCCTAATTCTCTACAACCTGCATGGGCCACCATTCTGTAACACCCCATGCCGAGGCTCGAAATATCACGGAAATTCATATAGCGCAAGGTGGAATTACAATAGAACAAGAACTAAATGCAAATAAAGATTCAGTGAATCCATTACAATACGAAACAAGTACCAAAATACATAAGGAGCAATTAACCATCAAAGTTAACAAAATAACATCCAGAAGATGGAAAATCGATCCTAAGTATAATGCAAAAGAGAAGGTCGATGAATCCTTGATTCATAAAGTCCAATGCCCGGGTCTAACAGCAAGCAAGCAACTAAAACAGGTCAACTAACACAAGTGGTTTAAAGTATAATCCGAATTCGATATGCCCTCTAGTTATTGACCGGGTATGTATACAGGGTGTACCAATGGCTAACCCTCCACCTAATCAACTTCCATTAAGCATATCAGTTCCTTATTATACTCTAAGCCATGCATGCGCAATCCATGATGTTATTAACTTGTTATAATATTGGGTGACCATAAAAGAGTTGATCGGGTTCTTTTAGGATTGCCACAATATTATACTAAGTTAATAACATAACTTCATTTTGCTCTAAAGCATCCAACAAACATCAATCAGTAACAACAATCCATATCAATGACAATCAATTTCAATCAATGCACACATTAACCACATTGTACCCATTCCACATTCATCACGTTGAATTCAAGCCATCACATAAGTGGTCTTAACTACGAACTCACTATATACACCTTCTAGGGTTCACAAAATTCACGTTGCACACAAATTTCCTAACCATGCATGCTATATGAAGAGTTTTAACTTAAGCCGTAGTTTAGGTCAAACCGCCTAATTCTCTACAACCTGCATGGGCCACCATTCTGTAACACCCCAAGCCGAGGCTCGAAATATCACGGAAATTCATATAGCGCAAGGTGGAATTACAATAGAACAAGAACTAAATGCAAATAAAGATTCAGTGAATCCATTACAATACGAAACAAGTACCAAAATACATAAGGAGCAATTAACCATCAAAGTTAACAAAATAACATCCAGAAGATGGAAAATCGATCCTAAGTATAATGCAAAAGAGAAGGTCGATGAATCCTTGATTCATAAAGTCCAATGCCCGGGTCTAACAGCAAGCAAGCAACTAAACTCCACGTCAGGGGATAACCTGATTACCTGAAAAGTGTACTAAGCATAGTCAACACAAGGTTGGTGAGTTCGTAGTAATGGATCACAAGGAACCATCGTCAGCAATCACAGTATGTATAAGGAAGAGTAAGTAATGTCTTACAAGTAGCCTTTATAAGGCACAAAGTCAAGCAAAAAGGTAAACCGATAGTAAACCTCGTCACATAACAAGCCAATAGTGTATCAACAAGAATGAGGGATGCGTGTCACGATTATGCATAAGTAATACCAACATCAATGAGTATGCGAAGCAATAAGGATGCATAAAGTATATGTGCATGCGGCATGATCAAGCAATGCATGAGTGTATATCATGTGTCTCTCAACAATCATCAAAATTGTACCAGTTCCCCGGGGAGCGAACGACCTCGCACACGTTTCCCATACAAAAGGTGTGCATACGTTCCCGCTCACGTTTCCCATAGCTTGGGGGTGCGTGTGAACTCAGTCACATATGCAACGATACCCGCCTATCATAGCAATGACACAGGCTGCATCTCAAAAACATCGAGATATATATGTCTATATACTCGGGGTCATGAACTCAACATCCATCAGATAGTGTATACATCTATACACTTGGATGTATGCACTCCTCAACCGAGGGATTATCAACAATGTATGCATGCTTACAATCAATCAAAAATGCATCAATCATAACTCAACAATCACAATACGATGAACATGAACCAACAATCAATATCCGACAAACATGAGCCAATCAATCAATATCAACACCAATTCTATACGTACATACACTTAAGAGGATTCTACTTTCTTCGAGTCCCAGATGCTTATATATAGGGTCACCCACAGCCTTCCCACCACATCTAAAACCCAATGAAGGCATAACCGACTTCCATGTATGTACGTCTATCCTAATATTTACGAAATACATAACCAACACCTAAACCAAGTAAATCAAACGAAAGGAACCATCACATCTATCCAACAATCAAAACAATTAACCAATCAATCAACAAATGCAAGTAAACACGTCAAACCTACACTTTCCAGCCCGAATCTCAAACGAGTAGGGAGCTACGAAACTCACCTTGATCAGCAAAGAAGCTTAAGTCGAGTTAATAAAAGCTTAATAGCGAGTATTGGGCCCCACATGTTCACAACCTATCAAATCATGTCATATATCGTAATGTTAACTTTATAATATAAATAAGTTGGTTCCTTAGGTTTAAGTTGAGTCACGAACCCACAATTACTTTCTTAACATTACCGAGTGTGAAACATAACACTTTGACTCGACATTTTTAGAAATGTACGAATATTCATACAAAAAAAGGTTACTAAGAGAAACTAGACTCTCTTACGATTCCAACGATAGGTCATACGACTTGTTTGGACATACGGATCAAAAGTTATTAACGTTTGAAAACTGACGCGCGAAATTCCCAGAACTATCTCACTGCGCCGCAGTCAAGGCATTGCCTTGCCACTGCGCCGCAGTGGGACAACTTCTTGCACTTGTACCAGCAGCTCTTAAGTGCAGAAAACGAACCAAAACTCGACCCAAACCATACCAAAATGATTTGTAGGAGTTTGAAACTCATTTTGAAGCTTAACTAAGTGCCATTAAACATAAATACACATAACCCATTACAAATTTCCATTCCAAAACATCAAGAACACTTCCAAATCATTCAACCCAAACCAAAACTCTAATTGAACCCTAATTCCATTTTGACCCGATTTAAGACTTGTAAATACTTTAAATCGACCAACAACATATACATAAGCATAAATAGGTGAAGATGGGATGAATTTGACTTACCAAAACTCCTTCTTGAGCTCAAACCCGAAATTAGGTCAAAATGGGTAAAATGCTTGCACTTAGCAACTAAATCCTTTACTAGACGATAATGAGATGAAGTCGATGATGATTCTCGAGTTAAACCAAATCTAAAACACCAAGTAATGCTAGAGAAGGGAAGAAATGAGATGGGTTGGTCTTGTCTTTACACTTAGAGAGAAAAAGATAAAGGGATAAGGAAAAGGAGAATGAATGAGATTAGAGGAGGAGATGGGTCATAAAGGGGCTGGTGGGTCGTGGATGACCCACGGGCTGACCCGTTTCCTTTCTCAAGCCAAAATACAATTCGTTCTACATTTAAACACGTTTAAGTCAAACTATCGACCCGACTAACATACCACATTGTCATTCAATCACAAAACGACCCGAATTCTTCATTAACTTAAATTGTTAGTCAAATTACACGTAAAGTCAAACGGTCAAAACTCACGGATGTTACACTAATAATCTATCATGTTCTTGCAATAATGTCTCTGGAATACAATAAGTTCATTGAATTTTACAAGAAGATGTAGACAACTCAATGAAACCGAAGAAAAAGATAAAGGGATAAGGAAAAAGAATGAATGAGATTAGAGGAGGAGATGGGTCATAAAGGGGCTGGTGGGTCGTGGATGACCCACGGGCTGACCCGTTTCCTTTCTCAAGCCAAAATACAATTCGTTCTACATTTAAACACGTTTAAGTCAAACTATCGACCCGACTAACATACCACATTGTCATTCAATCACAAAACGACCCGAATTCTTCATTAACTTAAATTGTTAGTCAAATTACACGTAAAGTCAAACGGTCAAAACTCACGGATGTTACACTAATAATCTATCATGTTCTTGCAATAATGTCTCTGGAATACAATAAGTTCATTGAATTTTACAAGAAGATGTAGACAACTCAATGAAACCGAAGAAAACAAGTATGAAGTCAACTGAAGAATGTAATGTTTAAGTCTGTTGTTTGTGGCTTTTTAATGTTTAGTTATATTGTAATAAGATAAACACACTTATGTTTATAATGTTATTAGCTAATGTTTAAGTCTGGTGTTTTTAATGTTTGGATATGACGCTTTGTAATCTTATGTTTATAAATACTTATGTGTATAATTGCTGAATCAATAACGTTTATAAAAATTGCTTACGACTGAACGCGCATCGCGCGGGTAAGCACTAGTATATATATAGTGAAGTGATCAAGTGAGAACCAAAATAATGGTGAGAACCGTGAGAACCACTAAAAAACCATCTCTAAGGGCTAAAGCCCGTACCGTATCCAACCGTTACCATCTCTTGGATCGCCGCCCATCAAATCCATATCATTCCCATATGCGTTCGGTGACAACCCCTTTAGAACGAATAAGGGCAACGCCCGTACCGTATTCATACGTTTTCAACACGTAACCCATATGATTTTTTACAAATTTTTTTTTTTTTTTGGAATGGGTTTTTGTTAAAAGAAAATAAAAAAAAAAAAATCAAAAAACAAAAAAAAAATTAAAAACCACACCAAAAAGGAGAAAGGGGGAGAGAAACTAGTGATTCTCACGGTTCTCTCTCATGTTTTGGTTCTCACATTAACCCTAATTTTTTAATTTTTGTTTTATTTTACCTAATACCTATGTAGGTTTTAGGTAAAATAAAACAAAGTATTAAAGTAAAACAAATAAAACAATATGTTTCTCTTCACTGAAAATCACTGTGCATCATGAAAGTCATCGTGCATCAATTGCTTCGTGAATATTCGTGCATCAATTTAACCATGATCTAATGGTCAAAATCTTGTCTTATTTGTTTTACTTTAATACTTGTTTTACAATATATATATATATATATATATATATATATATATATATAATATATATTATATTATATAACTATACATATATATATATAGGAAAAAGTTCATGTGAGAACCATTTAAATTGTAAAAACCATGACAACCTTTAAATTATAACTTGGTATTCATATGCGAATGGTATATGTGAACTAATTCATTCACATATGAATAGATTAATTTATACTCTATATTACCTATGTTCATATGTGAACGGTTCTCACATGAACCTTACCTTATATATATATATATTATCAAATTATGACTTTATATAATTTTTATCATATAATGTAATAAATATTGGTTATATGTATTTACTTTTACGTCGTTAGTATCTTATGATATTTAAATAAAACATATTACAGATATGTTTACGGTGTCTTGAATAATCAAAAAAAAAAAATATTGTAAAATGACAACATCACCATTTTTCAACATCTTTGATTTATGTTTGTCAAATTACGATATTAGGCCGTGGGGAGTGAAGCGGGAGCATACCCGGTACCGCCGGTATCGGTGGTGAACACCAATCCTCCTAGGCGGTATCGGGAGGGACGGGAGCAAGATTGGCACTGCTGGCTCGTTTCCAATCTCGTTTTTTCAGACGTTAAGCCCACTGTCAACCATGCTTTTGACCGTTCACCTTCTACTGCTATATATGTTATTTGTAAAAATAAAAAAGTTGCAGTTGAAGATTGTAACATTTGTGAAATTGACTTAGTTGACCGTTTGACTATATGTATGATTTGACTAACTAAACTAGTTAGTAATATATGATCGAGTTTATTTGTGGCCTAATTTGTGTTCGGTATGCTTGTCGTGATTGATTTGGTCGTTTTAATTAGATATACGATGCTAGATGATGTGTAATTTAATTAAACTTGTTGATGGGTTATCAATGGATTGACCCATAACTCATAACCCATACCCAAGACCCAACTAGTGGACCCAACCTTATCCCCTCCCATTCTTCCACCCTTTCCATCCATTCATTTCATTCTATCTTTTCTTCTCTCTCTCTCTTAAATGCAAGAATATTAAAAACACACACACACTCACTCTCTCTCTAAATTCTAGCATCATAAATTGTTGTTTGAACAAGATTTATATTAGAAACATCATCATTATCATCATCTTTAGCACATATCAAAAGTTTGGATCTTCAAAGTGCAAGAATCTTCCTTTTTTGCTCAAAAAATCGGGTTTAGCACTTGGTGGAGGTTTTGGTAAGTAATTTCTAACTCAAAATCATCATTTAATGTTATTAATCTTGTTTTTGGTCAACCCTAAGTAGCTTTGAGATAAAAATGGGTTCTTAGAGCCAAATTAGGGTTTCGGGTGTATTTGGGTATAAATTGGTCTTGGATTGTGAAATGAAAGAGTTTTTGATGATGGGTTTTGTCCAAAATGTGTTGATAACATGATTGGTGGCTTCCAAATGGTCCCAAAATGGTCAAAACGATTTTTGGGTCGAATTAGGGTTTCTTAGGGTTTTAATTTGGGTCAAAAACGGATTTGGACAAGATTTGATGTTATAGGTCGAGTTTGTGTTGTGGGTTATGTTCATTTATGCTTGAAAATGAGTTTGGAAGTGTCTCCTAATTGATGTTGAGGTCAAAATGGTCAAAACGATTTTTGGGTCGAATTAGGGTTTCTTAGGGTTTTAATTTGGGTCAAAAACGGATTTGGACAAGATTTGATGTTATAGGTCGAGTTTGTGTTGTGGGTTATGTTCATTTATGCTTGGAAATGAGTTTGGAAGTGTCTCCTAATTGATTTTGAGGTCAAAATGAGGCTTGGGTGTATTTAGGGTCGAATTTGTGCAGGTTTTAACGGCCATTAGTTCTAAGGGCTGTTCTTGACAACAATTCACAACCAAGATGAACTAATCAGAACCAAGATCCGTTAGTTTTTAACGCCCGTTAGTTACAGTTCACAACCAAGATGAACTAGTCAGAACCAAGATCCGTTAGTTTTTAACGCCCGTTAGTTACAGTTTACAACCAAGATGAACTAATCATAACCAAGATAAACTAATCACAACCAAGATGAACTTATCACAACCAAGATGAACTATTTAAAAACCATATGTAAAGTCTTGATTTGTAAACATGTTATGTACATTGATAGGTCGTGGACGCGTGACGGTTGAACGTTTATAACTCAATCTTAACTTGTTATTTCTTGGCAAAGGTGAGTTTCGTAGCCCCTACGTTTACTTTATTTGGGGTGGAAAGTGTACTTGTTCGTTTAAACGCTTGTCGGTTGATACACTTTGTTATGGTATGAAACGAGACGTTAGTTATCTAATTGTTTACTTGTGATACGTGTTAATGGACGTTTATATGTGATGAAAGACGTTATCGTATATTATGTAAGACGTTATATTATATTATATTATATAAGACGTGGACGGTGGATTGACGAATCCACACCCGGTATGATCATTGCCATATTATGACGATATTTTATTAAAACGTATATTATATGTTATGTAAGACGTGGACGGTGGATTGACGAATCCACACCGGCATGATCATAACTGTGGATACGGGTTGTTTAACCTGCGTATGGACGATATTATATATTTATGGACGATTATTGGACGTTAACGTTGACTTGTATTGATTTGTGATAACGTGGAACTCTTTTAGGGTTTCCTTGGACGTGATTAGGTATTCTAATCCTCGTATATCGATAACGGTTGATATCCCGACACTTGATTTTCATTACTTAAACCTACGAACTCACAACTTTATGTTGACAGGTTTTAGTATACTTTTCAGGTGAACAGGTTAATCAGAGACGTATCGGTTGATTGATTGCATGCTAGGATTGGACTTGGACTATTTATGGATCCGTGATTCATTTGATCCCGCTCATGGGTTATGCTTAGGATCAATTACCATCTTTTGAACTATCTTTTGTAAACGTTTGATGGGCGTGCTCCTTATGCATTTTTGTATGATTTCGGTACTTGTATTTGATTGAATTGTATGGATTGTCCAATCCTTTTAATGCATTTAGACTTGCCTCTACTTAATTTCCATGTCGTGTTGTGCTTAGTATGTAACCGTCATGATTCCGCCTTGTTGGGGTATTACAGAATGGTATCAGAGCAGTTGTTGTAGAGAATTAGGTGGATTGACCTAGCCTATAGCCATTGCACCCACATTTCATATTAGCATGCATGATAGGAAGTTTTGTGTGCAACGTGAATTGTATGACGCATAAAACTTGTTTAAACGGAGTTCGTAGGTTTCTCATGACTTGTTGACTTGATTGTTATGTAAGACGTTATATTATATTATATTATATAAGACGTGGACGGTGGATTGACGAATCCACACCCGGTATGATCATTGCCATATTATGACGATATTTTATTAAAACGTATATTATATGTTATGTAAGACGTGGACGGTGGATTGACGAATCCACACCTGGCATGATCATAACTGTGGATACGGGTTGTTTAACCTGCGTATGGACGATATTATATATTTATGGACGCTTATTGGACGTTAACGTTATATGTTTACTTGTGATACGTGTTAATGGACGTTTATATGTGATGAAAGACGTTATTGTATATTATGTAAGACGTTATATTATATTATATTATATAAGACGTGGACGGTGGATTGACGAATCCACACCCGGTATGATCATTGCCATATTATGACGATATTTTATTAAAACGTATATTATATGTTATGTAAGACGTGGACGGTGGATTGACGAATCCACACCCGGCATGATCATAACTGTGGATACGGGTTGTTTAACCTGCGTATGGACGATATTATATATTTATGGACGCTTATTGGACGTTAACGTTGACTTGTATTGATTTGTGATAACGTGGAACTCTTTTAGGGTTTCCTTGGACGTGATTAGGTATTCTAATCCTCGTATATCGATAACGGTTGATATCCCGACACTTGATTTTCATTACTTAAACCTACGAACTCACAACTTTATGTTGACAGGTTTTAGTATACTTTTCAGGTGAACAGGTTAATCAGAGACGTATCGGTTGATTGATTGCATGCTAGGATTGGACTTGGACTATTTATGGATCCGTGATTCATTTGATCCCGCTCATGGGTTATGCTTAGGATCAATTACCATCTTTTGAACTATCTTTTGTAAACGTTTGATGGGCGTGCTCCTTATGCATTTTTGTATGATTTCGGTACTTGTATTTGATTGAATTGTATGGATTGTCCAATCCTTTTAATGCATTTAGACTTGCCTCTACTTAATTTCCATGTCGTGTTGTGCTTAGTATGTAACCGTCATGATTCCGCCTTGTTGGGGTATTACAGAATGGTATCAGAGCAGTTGTTGTAGAGAATTAGGTGGATTGACCTAGCCTATAGCCATTGCACCCACATTTCATATTAGCATGCATGATAGGAAGTTTTGTGTGCAACGTGAATTGTATGACGCATAAAACTTGTTTAAACGGAGTTCGTAGGTTTCTCATGACTTGTTGACTTGATTGTTATGTAATGACTTGATTGACGTATGTATTTGTATCGGGATATTACCATGGCTTGGCGAATTGACGTTGACGAATGTTCTTGAAATTTCTTTGAATTGTTTGACCCTGGCAAAGTGAAATGATGGCATTAGCGGAGTATGACACTCGGTAACCCTAGAGGAGCCTAATCAACAAATCTATGGTTACCCTATGTCATATGAAAGTTAATGACCTCGTGGATTGCGCATTGTGGTTAAAGTATAGTAGGTAACCCGGTATGTTTGATGAGTGTTGGTTGGGTGGAGGGTTAGCCGCTGGTACACCCTGTATACATACCCGACCAATACTTAGAGGGCATAACGGAACCGAATCCCGACATCCATTCAATATATTAACGGTGTGGAGGGAAAGCCGTTGGTATCACCTGTATACAAACACCTTTAATGTATTGAATGTTGAAGTTAAGATTCAGACTATGCTTTACCCGCCTTGTTATGACTTGACCCCTTTTATATTGTGTTAATTGACTTGTGATTGTGATGTTGATTGTGAATTGTATGATCGATGAAGCCTTAGATATTTTCCATGATAAAACCCCGTAGAGATATATATGTTAGACGGTATAGGGAAAACCCTAGATATGAATTGCTTGGTATGTAATGATTGATTTTGGTTATCTCGTGTGTGAATTGTGAGAACTAACTTGCTAACCTAACACGTGTGCTCAGGATAATGGTTAGACCAAGGAGAGTCGTGAGAAATCCCTGAAATCAAGATGAACAAGAAGAAGTTGTAGGTCGACATGGTGGTAGAGGTGGTCGTGGTGGTAGAGGAGGTCGTGGAGGTCGAGGAGGTCGTGGGGTCGAGGAGGTCGTGGTGCGAGGTGGCCGGGGTGGTGCCAATCCCCGGGTATCAACCGAGGTTATCACTCAAGCCGGATCTAGTGGCCCGAATCTCGGCGACCATGGAAGCTAGAAATGAACAAGAAGAACCGGAAGTTGAAGCGGTTCAAGTAAATAATGAAGAAGAGGAAAATGTTGATGTGAATGGTGGAGAGAATGGAGGTGAAGCTTTTGTGCAACCAAGAGGTCATGATGCTTACCGCCAAGGGTGTTTGTTTAAAGATTTCAAAGCTTGTGGAGCTCCGTAGTTTGATGGAGAAGGTGGTGCTACCGGTTGTTTAGAGTGGCTAGAGAGAATTGAATCAATCATTGCTCGTAGTGGTTGCACCTATGGGCAACGAATTACTTATGCCACCGGTATGTTGAAGGGTGATGCCCTTGAGTGGTGGAACTTGGAGGTGGATGAATTGGGGATTGATGGAGCTAACAACCTACTATGGGGAGATTTCAAGGAGATGATAATCGCTAAGTATTGCCCGGCACATGAGATGAGAAAGCTACAAGAAGAATTTTCTAGTCTTACCATGAAAAGGGGGAGACTATGAGGGTTACACTCGCCGTTTTGGCCAACTCTCTAGGCTTATTCCCCATCTTGTAAGACCCGAAAATGTAAAGGTTGAGAAGTGATATCGCCTATTTTATATAGATTAATCTTACGCGATATCATCTGTTTTTGTGTTTAGTTTATAATAATTTGATGAGTTTTGATACTTAATGTATGATTTATTGAATTGTAGGGTTTATAAAATAAAATGTGACGAGAATGACTAAATCAAGTTCATCTATGAAGAAAATAAAGATTCAAGCTGAAAAGAGGAAGAATGTGATGCATATTAATTTTATGTCGCATAAGTATGAGCAGCAAGCACCCTAGTGGGTTGTTTAGTGTTAGGTCCAGATTTAGTCCAGATTTACTGGACTCGCTCCAGACGCGACTACTGGAGCCTCACTGAAGATCTGTCCAGAATCGTGTTCTACTGGACCTACTCCAGACTTGGAATCTGGAGTCCCTCTGAAGATTTGTCCAGAAATAATGGAAGACCAGTGAGCAAATACTTGTATAGGAAATCTGGAGTATTCTCCAGATGAGCTCACTGGACTTCACCCCAGTCCAGATCAACTCTACTGAAGACATTCTAACTGAAGTCAAAGACTGAAGTCTGAAGAAAGAAGACTTAACAAATGGCGGAGTCCACTGGAAAGTCTTACCAGATCTGTACACTGGAGGATTGTCAGTGTTCTAGATCCTACAAGTCTGAACACTGATATCAAGAATTGACTTTTCCCTTTACACACTTTCCAAAAAACAATCCACTTGTTCTTTACCAAAGTATACGTGTGTAAAAGGTGGTTGGATAAAAGGATACACTTGCATTTGATGTGACTTTATCCTTATTCCTTATCCAATACATTTAATGTTCTTGTCGGATCATTAAATGTATGCAACCATATTTGTACGGCACAAAATTCACTGGTGAATTTTGTTGCCTATAAATACAAAGTCACTTCCTTGACATAAATACTTTTATGCATTCATTTTGCATTGAAGTGAATTTGTCTAAATACTCTCGATCTTAAACTGGGATACTTCACAACTTTAAGTATCTCGATCCTAAAGAGTTATTTGACAAATATAGATCATTTGTAACTCAGAGGTTGTTAGGATACATACTTAATTGTATTATCTTGATTCCGCAACAACCTTGTGTTTTATTTAACATCATAAATAAAATACCCATGAAAAATACATAATGTTTCACTTTATTTGTTTATTGCTTTAAGTCTTGTATTACTTTATTTATATACTTGCATTTATATTAAAGTAATACTAGTCCATTCTAGTGCTTAATAGACTTGTTGTATTTTGCACTTTCCTGGTTTAACCATCGAACTTAAGGGACTCACATTTAGCAACTAGCAACAATGGTATATGAGACTATTAGATTATGTCCATGTCTTGACTTTTGGCAAAATGTTTTGACCGCACATAAAAACCACCTCACGGATAAGAAACGAAGAAAAAGGCTTGCAATTTATTTTGGGCTCTCCATAAAAGGCCACATACTAGACAACAAGAGAAAATAAGTAGAGGGGTGTTGGGCGTGAAGTTGGCAGCCCAACTTGGGCATCAAAAGTCAAAGCAATTTTATTATATATCATTTTCTTTTTATTGATTTGGAGGTCGGCTGGGAGGCGTAGCAAGAGGAACCGCAAAAAAGAAAAATCCAAGAAAAACACTTTGTTTTTATAAGCAGCAGCCGCATAAACGACTGGGGATCATCACACAAGAACCACAGTCCATCAATCTTGTTCGAATTCCTTTTACTTAATTTGTTTTAATTGTTAGCTATATTAATACAAGACTTTATTATCACACAATATTAGTATGAATTATTCTATATTAATAATTGTTAGTGTTATTTATCTTGTTATGAGTAGCTAATTTATTCCATCATCCATCTTGATGAAGTGAGACAATATGTAAGGATTGCACAATTTTTATAATTAAATGTTGATTTCATTTAACGTTATATCGTGATCTTAGCGTATTTCTTCCTTATATTTTATCTTGAATTGATTGGTGATTTATATGTGTCTTTAATGGTAATTATTGATTTCACATATGTCATTTTGATTGTTTGGGTACAAACAATTGGGTCTATGACGGGTACGGTAGATAGTCGTTCATGATAATAGGAGAAATGTGTTAACGGTTGGGTACAATCGATAGATATAACTTTTACTTTAATAACCAAAACCATTGTTTGATTAGGGAAGTTATAAAAGATGTCTTGGGTTACCGGTCTTGGCAATGAAACTAGTTTAAGCAAGAGAGTCAAATGATGTCATTAACTTGACGGGTACGGGGTTGGTGCTTTGTTTGAGTCTCGGTTATTTAATCAACTTAATTTGGATTTGAACTTCATTTATGTGCAATCTGAGCGTATTGTTGAGCGAAATCAAGATGGATGCCTTTTAAATTATTGTCATACAAATTATTTTTACTTTTGTCTTCAGACGAACCCTGCCCCGGTCATACCGGATTTAATTACTCTTACTTTTTGCAAAGTGACAATTCGGTCACAAAACCCCATTTTACTTGAATTACTTTATTTGAACAATTACTTACTTAGTCCTCGAGATCGACCTCGGATTTACCAGTTTACTATACTGCATGCGATCAGGTTCACTGCCTGTGAGTGTGTTGTAGTCAGTCTTTTGGTAGTTCGTGTTTATAAATTTTATTACTCGATTTCACACATCAAGTTTTTGGCGCCGCTGCCGGGGACTTTGTTAAGTAGTTGTTCAATTTTGTGATTCGATCCTTTCTCGCATTCACTTGTGAGGAAGTTAATTGCTTTCTTAGGTTAGCGTAATTTAGTGTTAATTTTTTTATTTAGTTTTAGTCCATTTTATTATTTAGTTCTTGTTTTCCATCTGTGCTTTTCACGGGGTGTGCTAGTGTTTGTTTTGCAGTATTAGCATCACCTATGGCTATTGAAGACTATGAGTTGGAGGGAGAATATCCTGACGAGATTCGGTACTTTAATCAGTTACCCAACGAGACTTGGTATGAAGCATGGATGAGAATTAGATACATAGTTGATAAGTTAAACACGAACAACATTTTTGTTCGTGAACTTGTTACGTTTTATTTGCGTGGGCAGGATGATGAATCCTATGATATTTTAAGCGAAGAAATCTTAGGGATGGATACCGACGGAGTATTTGATTATTTGGAAGAATTTATTCAATCTAACGAATTTGTGTATGTGCCCAAAAATGAAACAATGTGGCAAGAAGTGTATGAGACTTCAGATGAGAACGAAACAACGGAAGCTTATGATCTCTCGGAAAATGAATCTCATACTCAACCTCCTGAAAGCCAAAAATATCCAGAGATACAGGATTCCATTCAAATCCTGAATACTGATGCAATGGAGGAACCACATGTCTCTCCTCTACAATCTGACTTTGGTGAAGTGATAATGGGAGAATTTAAAGAAGAATTTATGGAACCAGGAGATGTTATGAGTAAGATAGTAGCACAAGAGAAAGTGTCATTTACACAACCTATGATTGGATTCGATTCGAGAGAAGATGAGTATCAATTGACTTATTTGGAACAAAACAATCTATTACTCATTAGCAGAGAGTCGGTGGTCAAAGATGTTGATTTGAAAATATGTTTCTCCTTCTTTGGTAAGGTATGTGATGTTTCTTATGATGATACAAATGTTGCTAAATATATCTTGTAAGATTTGGAGGATGAAGTCATTATCGACTTGGATGAGGAGTTGGTAACTGGTCCAACGAAGATGATTGAGCTTGAACACACCAAAATGGAGGAATCACCGATAGTTCAAGCATGTTTTCAACTGGTGAACAAAAAGAGGAAGCTAGAGGGAGCATCGGCTACTTTCCTCATTGATAAGTGCTTAATTATCTCTCAAGAGAGTCGTTTTTATACTTCAGGTAACCCAATATTGTTTGAGTATAATAAACGGCGATGGGTAGAAAACTCGGTTTTAAAATTAGATATGATAAATCATGTGAGGAGAGATTTTGAAAAGGTGAATTTTAAAGATTGGGTAATGATAAAAGTTAAGTTCTCAAATTTTTCACCCTACTCGTGTAGGCCACCAGACTTTTGTGTAGGTGATGTTAATGATTGGATTCTGACGAAGGTGAAAGTTAATTGTTTTTCACCATTTAAAGGTAGACCGCCTAACACTTTAAGTGTGGGGGCGTCGGAGACCCCACCATGGTAATTCTTCGGGGTACGAGTCTAGCTAACGACTCGTAAATAAATTAAGCGCTTCCGAGAGGCAACCCGAGGTTTTTGTTTTAGTTTTAAAATTTTGTCTAGTTTAATGTCAATTTTTTTTAAACCTAAAAAAATCCAAAAAAAATTGAAAAATAGAAAATACACAAAGATTTTTGTTTTTAGTTTAGTTTGTTTGTTTTTTAGTACTTAGGATTTTAGTCTTATTTTTTATTTTTAGTTTTTTTATTTTAGTTTTTGATTTTATTTTTATTTTTTTTATTTTATTTTATTTTATTTTTATTTTTTTTATTTTATTTTTATTTTATTTTTATTTTTTTTATTTTAGTTTTTGATTTTATTTTTATTTTTTTTATTTTAGTTTTTGATTTTATTTTTATTTTTAGTTTTTATTTTAGTTTTTGATTTTATTTTTATTTTTTTTATTTTAGTTTTTATTTTATTTTTATTTTTTTTATTTTATTGTTTTAATTGGTTCTTTGTACATTGAGGAGATTGTACAAATCAAGTGTGTGGGGGAGGCAAATAGGAAAAAGCTGGGTGATTTTTGGAGAAATTTGAAACTTTTGCTTATTTGTCCTAATAGTTTAATTACTTTGTCACTTAGATTTAATCATATTTAGCAAGTAATTGAATTATATTTCCTTTGGTAAAATTTTTAATTTGTGAAATGTGTTTTGAATGATCGATTAGGCAAATTCCTTCTGGATTGATTACATGGCTAGCACATTTACAGCACCAAAACACCAAATTTGTGAGATTATTGATTCACTTCTAGACATGCTAGGTGTTTACGGGTTTGGAATTATTGGCCTTGTAAATTTGTCCCTCTCATAGGCTTTTGGATTTATTCAAGAGTAAGGGTTTGATTTAGAACTTTGAACTATGATGTGCAAGTTTGAGGTTGGTTTTTCCATTTTCGGGTTACTTTCATTTGCTATGAGTGTGCCGGTGATTGCGTTGATTCTAGAAATTTGTCCCTCTCATAGGCTTTTGGATTTATTCAAGAGTAAGGGTTTGATTTAGAACTTTGAACTATGATGTGCAAGTTTGAGGTTGGTTTTTCCATTTTCGGGTTACTTTCATTTGCTATGAGTGTGCCGGTGATTGCGTTGATTCTAGAAATTGTCCTGGTTGATCGTTCCGTGTTTTTCTAGATGAGGAAGAGGCAAATTTAGGATTAAAACCTTTGTTCTTTGTATGTTTACCCTTGTTTCGTAAAAAGTGTTATGTGCATGTTTTGTTAATGTGCTTAGTAGCTAACTACACTGGTTAGTGGACCACCTGTGAAACCCTTGTGTTGCACTCATTTTTAGTGCAAGAAACAATAGAAAACATGTTCCCATTAGCCTGTTCTTTGTTATTGAATCCACCTTAAATATACACCTTTTCTAGCCATACCGATAGTCAAAGTCCTGGTGGGTCATTGGTTGCCTATGCTAGTGGATGGTTTGGGGTTGTCCTTTATGTCGGGTTGGGATATTCTCGGTTACTAAGAATAGATTGATTTCGTCATGTTTGTTTGGATAAAGTCTGGATCGTTCATTTGAGCATATGAGTATATGATTTGTCACTGTTTCAAAATTATTTAAGAGAATACCAATTAGTCAGAGTAAAAGTAGCTCACAAAAAAAAGGAATAAAAAGAATAAAAGATTTGAAAAACAGAAAAAGAAAAAAAAATAGAAAAAAAAATGAAAAAGAGCTTGGGCTGTCAGTTGGTATTTCTCATTTTTGGTCAAATCATTTTTGTAAGTTGGTTCATCAATTACACCAACAAAAGCTTAATTATTCTACAAATTATCGAGTTGAGTTGGTACATCTTCATAACCAAAAAAGGAATAAAAAGAATAAAAGATTTGAAAAACAGAAAAAGAAAAAAAAATAGAAAAAAAAATGAAAAAGAGCTTGGGCTGTCAGTTGGTATTTCTCATTTTTGGTCAAATCATTTTTGTAAGTTGGTTCATCAATTACACCAACAAAAGCTTAATTATTCTACAAATTATCGAGTTGAGTTGGTACATCTTCATAACCAACAAAAGGATTATAATGTTTTATTCTTCGGTTGTTGTATTTGGGTTGGCAAGTTTGTATAAGTCAACATGGTTAGAATTGGTTGATTGAGTTGTTTGATTGTCATACACCACAATGGTGTCGGTTTTTAATCGTCTATTGGGGGTATTGTCTGGACAACTTCTCGGGTTTTGGACCGTTGGCAACTAGTGACATGGGATTTTAATGATTACGTTTGAACTTTAATATAAGATCATGTTATGTTTGTGTGTTATATAATTGTTTTGCAGGTACAAGAATGTAGAGCCAAGGTTTATAAGTGTCATAGAATACTTAAACGATGGCTGAACGTTATGTACTAAGCAAAATAAGCATCCAAGATACGCACTTCGTGCTGACGTCAGCACGAAGGCAAGCCGTATGATGGATCTGGGCTTAATCACTTCGTGTGAAGCCCAAGCCCACACGAACACAAACCCTAGTAGTATAAATACATGTAATTTTAAGCGATTCGCAACGAATTAAGAACTTAGAAGTCGAATTGTTGCTCGTGTGACCTCCAACACGAACTAGCACTTCGTGTGTGACCTTAGGTTGATTAATTACTGATTAATCGACGAAAGGCAGTAGCAATCTAGTTATCTCAAGAGGATTCCGCACTCTTGACATAACGAATCACGTCTTATTTACGATCCATTCAACGGTAGGGACTTACAAGTGGTATCAGAGCCCTAAGGTTGATTACCAGAAGGTGTAAGATCGTTTGATTTGCTATTGATTGAAAAATCAATTCGAATTTCAAGTTTTTTATTGAATTCGTTATCGTCTTCGTGTGACCTCGTGCTTACGTCAGCACGAGGTGATTCTTGTTCGTGTGCTTACATCAGCACGAACTGCTCTTCGTGGTTTATATCGTGCCAGGTGTCCTTCGTGTGTCACTTCGTGTCACGTGTCCTTCGTGTGTGCCTCGTGCCACGTGTCCTTCGTGTGTCACTTCGTGTCACGTGTCCTTCGTGTGTCACTTCGTGTCACGTGTCCTTCGTGTGTCACTTCGTGTCACGTGTCCTTCGTGTGTCACTTCGTGTCACGTGTCCTTCGTGTGTCACTTCGTGTCACGTGTCCTTCGTGTGTCACTTCGTGTCACGTGTCTTCGTGTGTCACTTCGTGTCACGTGTCCTTCGTGTGTCACTTCGTGTCACGTGTCCTTCGTGTGTCACTTCGTGTCACGTGTCCTTCGTGTGTCACTTCGTGTCACGTGTCCTTCGTGTGTCACTTCGTGTCACGTGTCCTTCGTGTGTCACTTCGTGTCACGTGTCCTTCGTGTGTCACTTCGTGTCACGTGTCCTTCGTGTGTCACTTCATGTCACGTGTCCTTCGTGCTGACGTCAGCACGAAGGCAAGCCGTATGATGGATCTGGGCTTAATCACTTCGTGTGAAGCCCAAGCCCACACGAACACAAACCCTAGTAGTATAAATACATGTAATTTTAAGCGATTCGCAACGAATTAAGAACTTAGAAGTCGAATTGTTGCTCGTGTGACCTCCAACACGAACTAGCACTTCGTGTGTGACCTTAGGTTGATTAATTACTGATTAATCGACGAAAGGCAGTAGCAATCTAGTTATCTCAAGAGGATTCCGCACTCTTGACATAACGAATCACGTCTTATTTACGATCCATTCAACGGTAGGGACTTACAAGTGGTATCAGAGCCCTAAGGTTGATTACCAGAAGGTGTAAGATCGTTTGATTTGCTATTGATTGAAAAATCAATTCGAATTTCAAGTTTTTTATTGAATTCGTTATCGTCTTCGTGTGACCTCGTGCTTACGTCAGCACGAGGTGATTCTTGTTCGTGTGCTTACATCAGCACGAACTGCTCTTCGTGGTTTATATCGTGCCAGGTGTCCTTCGTGTGTCACTTCGTGTCACGTGTCCTTCGTGTGTGACTTCATGTCACGTGTCCTTCGTATGAGCTCTGTAGAGGGAAGAATGAATCTCTACTCAGCCTTCTGTTCGGCTCATGAAGCTTATATTGGTGGAAAGGTTACTGATCCTGCATTGATTGATGATGATTACAATCAGATAGATCCTGATGATTTAGAAGAAATGGATCTACAATGGCAGCTTGCAATGTTAACTATTAAAGTCAGAAGATTTTCTCAGAGAACTGGAAGATTTTTGGGTAATGGCACAAAAGGTTTTGACAAATCCAAGGTGAAATGTTATAATTGCGATGGATTTGGTCACTTTGCAAGAGAGTGTCAACGTCCAAAGAGGACTGATAATACCGTTGCTGGTAGACAAAACTACAATCAAGGCGGTATTACTCCACCCAATTACCAGAAAACTCAAGCAATGATTACTTTTCCTGCTACTCCTCAACAGCAAGGTTCTCCTCAGCTTCTGGAGTCCAAGGCTGTTGTTGTTCAAAATCCAGATGGTACTTATCAGTGGGATACACAATCTGAAGATACTTCAAATCATGCATTTTTAGTTGAGATTTATGATGACTATGCGCATGTTGCAAATGAAGTTGCTGAAACAATTGATTATGCTGTATACACTAGTGAAGAGAGAGCATCTGAGATAGTTAAGCAGAATATGAAGAAGGTTGCTGAGATAGTGAGATCTGAGAGTGAACCTATGACAGCTGTTAAAGCTACTGAAGGAAATACTGAGTCATCTAAACCAGTTGATGACGTTGTCGAGAAGAGCATTGAAGATCAGATGAAAGAATTTGTGATACCTGAAGGTATGACAACTGAAGATTTTTGGGTAATGGCACAAAAGGTTTTGACAAATCCAAGGTGAAATGTTATAATTGCGATGGATTTGGTCACTTTGCAAGAGAGTGTCAACGTCCAAAGAGGACTGATAATACCGTTGCTGGTAGACAAAACTACAATCAAGGCGGTATTACTCCACCCAATTACCAGAAAACTCAAGCAATGATTACTTTTCCTGCTACTCCTCAACAGCAAGGTTCTCCTCAGCTTCTGGAGTCCAAGGCTGTTGTTGTTCAAAATCCAGATGGTACTTATCAGTGGGATACACAATCTGAAGATACTTCAAATCATGCATTTTTAGTTGAGATTTATGATGACTATGCGCATGTTGCAAATGAAGTTGCTGAAACAATTGATTATGCTGTATACACTAGTGAAGAGAGAGCATCTGAGATAGTTAAGCAGAATATGAAGAAGGTTGCTGAGATAGTGAGATCTGAGAGTGAACCTATGACAGCTGTTAAAGCTACTGAAGGAAATACTGAGTCATCTAAACCAGTTGATGACGTTGTCGAGAAGAGCATTGAAGATCAGATGAAAGAATTTGTGATACCTGAAGGTATGACAACTGAGTTATCGTATTTTGAGGTTGTCTATCCTCAGACTGAGTTAGTAGATAAGTTTTTGGATTCACTACCAAAAATATGGACTGAATATGTTCATCACCTTCAAGATGACAAGGAATACAGTTCATGGGATTTTGAAACAGTAGTGTCCAAACTTAAGAATAGAGAAATGAAGAGAAGAATCAAGGATACTCATGCGGATTTTACTCAAGATCCATCTTTATATCATGCTTCTTCAGTTCATTTGGCAAGTACTAGCTCAGGATCCAATGCATTTCTAAGTGGTGTTGAAGCTACACCAATAGTTGATGCAGATGGAATTGCAGGTTATGTTGCTTATGACAATTCCACAACTAATGTTAAGAGCAACACTCAGTCATATCATTCCATGCCAATGAGTATGAGCTCTGCAGAGGGAAGAATGAATCTCTACTCAGCCTTCTGTTCGGCTCATGAAGCTTATATTGGTGGAAAGGTTACTGATCCTGCATTGATTGATGATGATTACAATCAGATAGATCCTGATGATTTAGAAGAAATGGATCTACAATGGCAGCTTGCAATGTTAACTATTAAAGTCAGAAGGTTTTCTCAGAGAACTGGAAGATTTTTGGGTAATGGCACAAAAGGTTTTGACAAATCCAAGGTGAAATGTTATAACTTCGTGCCACATCAGCACGAACACGTGTGCTACAGTAACTCTTTTTGTTTTTTTTTTTTTTTTTTTTTTTTTTTTTTTTTTTTTTTTTTTTTTTTTTTTTTTTTTTTTTTTTTTTTTTTTTTTTTTTTTTTTTTTTTTTTTTTTTTTTTTTTTTTTTTTTTTTTTTTTTTTTTTTTTTTTTTTTTTTTTTTTTTTTTTTTTTTTTTTTTTTTTTTTTTTTTTTTTTTTTTTTTTTTTTTTTTTTTTTTTTTTTTTTTTTTTTTTTTTTTTTTTTTTTTTTTTTTTTTTTTTTTTTTTTTTTTTTTTTTTTTTTTTTTTTTTTTTTTTTTTTTTTTTTTTTTTTTTTTTTTTTTTTTTTTTTTTTTTTTTTTTTTTTTTTTTTTTTTTTTTTTTTTTTTTTTTTTTTTTTTTTTTTTTTTTTTTTTTTTTTTTTTTTTTTTTTTTTTTTTTTTTTTTTTTTTTTTTTTTTTTTTTTTTTTTTTTTTTTTTTTTTTTTTTTTTTTTTTTTTTTTTTTTTTTTTTTTTTTTTTTTTTTTTTTTTTTTTTTTTTTTTTTTTTTTTTTTTTTTTTTTTTTTTTTTTTTTTTTTTTTTTTTTTTTTTTTTTTTTTTTTTTTTTTTTTTTTTTTTTTTTTTTTTTTTTTTTTTTTTTTTTTTTTTTTTTTTTTTTTTTTTTTTTTTTTTTTTTTTTTTTTTTTTTTTTTTTTTTTTTTTTTTTTTTTTTTTTTTTTTTTTTTTTTTTTTTTTTTTTTTTTTTTTTTTTTTTTTTTTTTTTTTTTTTTTTTTTTTTTTTTTTTTTTTTTTTTTTTTTTTTTTTTTTTTTTTTTTTTTTTTTTTTTTTTTTTTTTTTTTTTTTTTTTTTTTTTTTTTTTTTTTTTTTTTTTTTTTTTTTTTTTTTTTTTTTTTTTTTTTTTTTTTTTTTTTTTTTTTTTTTTTTTTTTTTTTTTTTTTTTTTTTTTTTTTTTTTTTTTTTTTTTTTTTTTTTTTTTTTTTTTTTTTTTTTTTTTTTTTTTTTTTTTTTTTTTTTTTTTTTTTTTTTTTTTTTTTTTTTTTTTTTTTTTTTTTTTTTTTTTTTTTTTTTTTTTTTTTTTTTTTTTTTTTTTTTTTTTTTTTTTTTTTTTTTTTTTTTTTTTTTTTTTTTTTTTTTTTTTTTTTTTTTTTTTTTTTTTTTTTTTTTTTTTTTTTTTTTTTTTTTTTTTTTTTTTTTTTTTTTTTTTTTTTTTTTTTTTTTTTTTTTTTTTTTTTTTTTTTTTTTTTTTTTTTTTTTTTTTTTTTTTTTTTTTTTTTTTTTTTTTTTTTTTTTTTTTTTTTTTTTTTTTTTTTTTTTTTTTTTTTTTTTTTTTTTTTTTTTTTTTTTTTTTTTTTTTTTTTTTTTTTTTTTTTTTTTTTTTTTTTTTTTTTTTTTTTTTTTTTTTTTTTTTTTTTTTTTTTTTTTTTTTTTTTTTTTTTTTTTTTTTTTTTTTTTTTTTTTTTTTTTTTTTTTTTTTTTTTTTTTTTTTTTTTTTTTTTTTTTTTTTTTTTTTTTTTTTTTTTTTTTTTTTTTTTTTTTTTTTTTTTTTTTTTTTTTTTTTTTTTTTTTTTTTTTTTTTTTTTTTTTTTTTTTTTTTTTTTTTTTTTTTTTTTTTTTTTTTTTTTTTTTTTTTTTTTTTTTTTTTTTTTTTTTTTTTTTTTTTTTTTTTTTTTTTTTTTTTTTTTTTTTTTTTTTTTTTTTTTTTTTTTTTTTTTTTTTTTTTTTTTTTTTTTTTTTTTTTTTTTTTTTTTTTTTTTTTTTTTTTTTTTTTTTTTTTTTTTTTTTTTTTTTTTTTTTTTTTTTTTTTTTTTTTTTTTTTTTTTTTTTTTTTTTTTTTTTTTTTTTTTTTTTTTTTTTTTTTTTTTTTTTTTTTTTTTTTTTTTTTTTTTTTTTTTTTTTTTTTTTTTTTTTTTTTTTTTTTTTTTTTTTTTTTTTTTTTTTTTTTTTTTTTTTTTTTTTTTTTTTGGAAGAATGAATCTCTACTCAGCCTTCTGTTCGGCTCATGAAGCTTATATTGGTGGAAAGGTTACTGATCCTGCATTGATTGATGATGATTACAATCAGATAGATCCTGATGATTTAGAAGAAATGGATCTACAATGGCAGCTTGCAATGTTAACTATTAAAGTCAGAAGGTTTTCTCAGAGAACTGGAAGATTTTTGGGTAATGGCACAAAAGGTTTTGACAAATCCAAGGTGAAATGTTATAATTGCGATGGATTTGGTCACTTTGCAAGAGAGTGTCAACGTCCAAAGAGGACTGATAATACCGTTGCTGGTAGACAAAACTACAATCAAGGCGGTATTACTCCACCCAATTACCAGAAAACTCAAGCAATGATTACTTTTCCTGCTACTCCTCAACAGCAAGGTTCTCCTCAGCTTCTGGAGTCCAAGGCTGTTGTTGTTCAAAATCCAGATGGTACTTATCAGTGGGATACACAATCTGAAGATACTTCAAATCATGCATTTTTAGTTGAGATTTATGATGACTATGCGCATGTTGCAAATGAAGTTGCTGAAACAATTGATTATGCTGTATACACTAGTGAAGAGAGAGCATCTGAGATAGTTAAGCAGAATATGAAGAAGGTTGCTGAGATAGTGAGATCTGAGAGTGAACCTATGACAGCTGTTAAAGCTACTGAAGGAAATACTGAGTCATCTAAACCAGTTGATGACGTTGTCGAGAAGAGCATTGAAGATCAGATGAAAGAATTTGTGATACCTGAAGGTATGACAACTGAAGATTTTGTTGCATACATGGCAGACTGCAAGGCTGCAGATCAGAAGGTATCATGTTCTTTGCTTTCAATTGTAAATGTTTGCAAAATGGTGTCTGAAATGAAACTTGAGGTGTCTAATCTAAGTGAAATTGTAGCTAACTTAAACACTCAAAATGATATTCTTAAGAAGGAAAGTAATTTGTCTAAAGATTCTGATTTATTTCTACAAAAAGATCACCAAAAAGAGATAGAGACTGAATTAGATTTTGATCCTGATGAAGTTGTATACTATACTCTGAAAGACTGTGATACAGTATTCTTTGACAGAGAAGTATCTATAACTAGGATTCAACCTAAATCTAAAATTGATAAAGTTTGGTGTGTAGAAAATAAAGAAGAATGGTTAGAAGAACAAATTCCATATAAGAATAGACATTTTGCTCCACGAAAGCCTGTAAAGACCATGAAAGAAGCAATTCAATCACTAGATGAAATTGCTGAAATGAAGGCTTATGGAATACCAGTCCCTGAAATAGCATATGATCACCCTAAAAGAAAACAGGATAAATTATGTTATACTTGTCATAATAAGGGTCATATAGCTAGTAAGTGTCCACTTAAGATGTCCAAGGATCCTAAAAGAAAACAGGATAAATTATGTTATACTTGTCATAATAAGGGTCATATAGCTAGTAAGTGTCCACTTAAGATGTCCAAGGATCCTAAGAATGAATCTTCAGTCAAGTCTAAGGACACGTTTGGATCTCATAAGATTAATGGGAAAGGTAGATTAGTTGATCAAGTTAGCTCTAGCCAGTTTATGAGTGCATATAAAAGGAAATATTATGAGGATTACGCTAAGCGGCATCCAAATGATATAAATGCACAGAACTATGTCAAATTTCTTAGATCCATATCTTATGGTTGTTCTAATAGTTCTAGTCAGGTTAATGAACATAGAAAACCATCTCATAAGTTGAGGAATTTATCACCTCAATCTAGGAGTATCTCACCTAGAGAAGATCGATCTATGACCCCCAAACGACAGGGACATTCACAAAATGATACAAATTGTATTCATGAAGGTGGAAGTCCGAGTCGATCTCATACACCTCATAGGAGTAATTCACCTAGGAATAAGCAAGTTCAACAGAATCGGTCACCTCCTCGTAGAAATGGAAATGCTTCCAAGTTCTATGATCGATTAGAAACTCCTCCTAGGTTTGGTCCACATTCATCTAAGAATTCTCCTCCTAAGACTCGTTTCATTTCGCCATCTAAAAGAAAATCGATGACACCATCTACATCCAAGGCTCCAACTGAGAGCGATGGATATTGGACCGAATTAATTTTGAGAGATGAATTCGGCAAACCTAAACCTCAAAAGGTTTGGGTACCCCTCAGAAATTAACATTAATTTGTGTTCATTGTGCAGGGAGAACCAAGGAAGCCTATCAGTCTTTGGTATGTTGACAGTGGATGCTCTCGGCACATGACAGGGGACAAGAAATTATTGTCCAACTATGTAGATATTAATGGTTCTTATGTTAGTTTCGCTGGTCCCAAGGGCGGCAATATCTCAGGCCAAGGTGATGTTGTCAATGGGAAAATTACATTGGAGAAAGTCAATTATGTGGAACAACTATCTCATAATCTCATGAGTGTTTCTCAGATTTGTGACAGAGGGAATCATGTCCATTTTACTGAGAAGGAAGCACTTATTTTGAAACCGGGGTATGTTATTCCTGAAGACTGGATCTTATTGAAAGCTCCTAGGAAGAAAGACATCTATGGCCTTATGTTAGGTGTTGATGATTCGAAGGAGCCAATTTGCTTATTAACAAAAGCAAATGAATCTGAATCTTTGTTATGGCATAGAAGAATGGGACATATTCATTTCCGAAAGATGAATGATATTGTCAAACATGGTTTGGTTGAAGGTGTTCCATTGAAAAGGTTTGAGATGGAAGATAAATGTGTACCTTGTCTGAAAGGTAAGCAGCAGAAGTCTTCACATAAACCGAAGATTGAAAATTCTATTGCCAACCCATTTGAATTACTTCACATGGACTTGTTTGGTCCTGTGAATGTAAGAAGTATAGGTGGGATGTACTATTGTTTGGTGGTTACTGATGATTACTCAAGATTCTAGGTACTAATGTCAAGATTGTCAGTCATAAACCTGCTATTCATTCTGGAACTGGCAAGAATTTCGATTATGATAGTGTGTTTAGTTTGTTACACGGTCCTGCTTCTTATTCAGGTCCTGACAAAGTTGATGAAGTGATCATTTTAAGAGATCATATGGATTATACTCCTACATCTCCTCCTGTTCAAAATGTTGATACTACTCCAACCAAAGTTCAGTCTACTACTGTTGTTGGCGAAAGTAGTAAGAACAATGATATGACATCAGACTTAGATGTTAATGACCCTGAGAACACTACTCCAACTACTCCTTTAAGGGTTCCATTGCCAGATGATGATCCTATTTCTGAAGAATCGGAAGATGATTTTAGTTCTCCAGAATTTCAAATTCGTTCGAATTTAGGAGATAATCTAAATGTTGATTCGGTTCCTCAATATCGAATAAATAAGGCTCATCCTGTAGAAAATATTCTTGGTGATGCTTCAGAGCCTGTTCGAACTAGAAATCAGTTAAATAAGGAGATGACTAGTTTATTTTGTGAAGTAAAGGATTCAGGACGAATAACTGAGTGTTTGTATTCCTGTTTCATTTCACAAGAAGAACCTAAGAATGTTAAGGCTGCACTTCAAGATCCTTTTTGGGTTGCAGCTATGCAAGAAGAATTAGCTCAATTCAAGAAACTTGGAGTATGGGAGTTAGTAGATGTGCCTAGAGGTAAAGAACCGATTGGAACTCGTTGGGTATTCAAATGCAAGCGAGATGACAAAGGGATCGTTACAAGGAATAAGGCACGTTTAGTTATTCAGGGGTTTGCACAACGAGAAGGATATGACTATAACGAAACTTTTACGCCAGTTTCCCGGATTGAAGCTATAAGGTTATTTTTAGCCTATGCAAGCTTTAAAGGTATAAAGGTATATCAGTTAGACGTTAAGAGTGCCTTATTGTATGGTGAAGTTAAAGAGGAAGTGTATGTTTTTCAACCACCGGGGTTTGAAGATCCTAATTATCCAAGACGAGCATATCAACTTGATAAGGCTCTTTATGGATTGCATCAAGCACCCAGAGTGTGGTATGAAAAGTTGTCGACACATTTGTTGACAAATGGTTTTACAAGAGGATCGATAGACAACACATTGTTTATCAAATGGCGGAAGCAAGATTATTTGATTGTACAAGTTTACGTTGATGATATCATTTTTGGTTCATCTCACGTAAAGATGTGCAAAGAATTTGAAATGAGCATGAAAAAGCAGTTTGAAATGAGTGCTATGGGGGAACTACAATTCTTCCTTGGACTGCAGGTTGATCAGAGGAAAGATGGATTTTTCATTCACCAGTCTAAGTATGTAGATGACATCTTGGAAATGTTTCAAATGCTAGAATCCAAGACATATGGTACTTCTATTCAGCTAAATCATGGTTTAGGGGTTCTTTATCCTAAAGATATGCCTATTGATGCAACTTATTATCGTGCTATTATTGGCTCATTGATGTATCTGACAGCTTCGCGACCGGATATTATGTTCGCTGTTTGTCTTTGCGCTAGATTCTAAGTGTAACACCCGTCGTTTAAAAATATGGGTTTTCAAAAACTTTTCACCTAACGGTGTTAACTTGCGGAAGTAAAGACTGTAAAAGTCGAAACCGATAGAAACATTTCGGTTTCTGCATTTATTTGGTGTTACATGCCATATCAAATAATAGTTCAAATGAAAACCCAACGGTTGCCCAACATAAAACAACCGTTCACACATCACTACATAAATTCGACATTAAATACGAAATGTAATGAATGTCTAAAGAAAGCATCGTCTAAGGGTAGCTAAGGCTCCTGCATTGCATCTACCCAAGCTCACACGTCCTGCATCTAGTTTCCATCAAGCTAAACCTGAGGGAACAACCACATTAAAAAGCAAGTGTTAGCTATAAGATTAGCTAAGTAAGATAACACTTAATTTAAAAGCATTTGTCCGATTAAAACAATCTTCATTATTAGACAAGTTTTATTAGGCACAACACACATCACACGTTCACACATATACTGCCTTTCAACTTCGTTTCAATTAGGATAATCATCCTAAATGTGCCTATCCTGCATTAGTTCACACATTGTCACACGTATCTTCGTTAACTGCATATAAGTGTGCCCTGCATCACACCCGACTGGATGATTAGTCAAAAGACTACTCATCTTACGTCGTTAAGGAATGGCAAGCCAATCCTTGAGTAATCCGTATATGTAGGTTGGTCAAACCCCTCGTATTACTCGCCCTGCGTTATAGAGACCACGTTGCGAGGAGCCACCCAAGCAACAACTGCATCTACGCACTTGCCCGGCTAAGGCTAGTACGGGTTAAGCTTAACACTTTTCACTGCATCTGTTTTATGAGCTCAATTTCACACATATACTGCCTTTCAACTTCGTTTCAATTAGGATAATCATCCTAAATGTGCCTATCCTGCATTAGTTCACACATTGTCACACGTATCTTCGTTAACTGCATATAAGTGTGCCCTGCATCACACCCGACTGGATGATTAGTCAAAAGACTACTCATCTTACGTCGTTAAGGAATGGCAAGCCAATCCTTGAGTAATCCGTATATGTAGGTTGGTCAAACCCCTCGTATTACTCGCCCTGCGTTATAGAGACCACGTTGCGAGGAGCCACCCAAGCAACAACTGCATCTACGCACTTGCCCGGCTAAGGCTAGTACGGGTTAAGCTTAACACTTTTCACTGCATCTGTTTTATGAGCTCAATTTCACACATATAGATTGGGTCCCTGCATTCCCAAACATTCACACACATACAGTCTAGGTAACACACATTCCTAGACATTCACACACTTTAACTTCATTACGTTTGGGTCCTTAAACGTGCAAGTGACATAGCAACCTAGCAAGTCTAGTGAACTAGGCGTACAGGTCAGGCATGCATATCACACATCAACTTCATTTCTATATATCATACATATCAAGATACTTCATTAAACTACATCAACTGCATAACTACATATTACATTAAGCAATACTGCATTACACTACAATAGGGACTGCATCTCAGGTCTCATGGTCAACTGCATAACTACATATTACATTAAGCAATACTGCATTACACTACAATAGGGACTGCATCTCAGGTCTCATGGTCAACTGCATAACTACATATTACATTAAGCAATACTGCATTACACTACAATAGGGACTGCATCTCAGGTCTCATGGTCAACTGCATAACTACATATTACATTAAGCAATACTGCATTACACTACAATAGGGACTGCATCTCAGGTCTCATGGTCAACTGCATAACTACATATTACATTAAGCAATACTGCATTACACTACAATAGGGACTGCATCTCAGGTCTCATGGTCAACTGCATAACTACATATTACATTAAGCAATACTGCATTACACTACAATAGGGACTGCATCTCAGGTCTCATGGTCAACTGCATAACTACATATTACATTAAGCAATACTGCATTACACTACAATAGGGACTGCATCTCAGGTCTCATGGTCAACTGCATAACTACATATTACATTAAGCAATACTGCATTACACTACAATAGGGACTGCATCTCAGGTCTCATGGTCAACTGCATAACTACATATTACATTAAGCAATACTGCATTACACTACAATAGGGACTGCATCTCAGGTCTCATGGTCAACTGCATAACTACATATTACATTAAGCAATACTGCATTACACTACAATAGGGACTGCATCTCAGGTCTCATGGTCAACTGCATAACTACATATTACATTAAGCAATACTGCATTACACTACAATAGGGACTGCATCTCAGGTCTCATGGTCAACTGCATAACTACATATTACATTAAGCAATACTGCATTACACTACAATAGGGACTGCATCTCAGGTCTCATGGTCAACTGCATAACTACATATTACATTAAGCAATACTGCATTACACTACAATAGGGACTGCATCTCAGGTCTCATGGTCAACTGCATAACTACATATTACATTAAGCAATACTGCATTACACTACAATAGGGACTGCATCTCAGGTCTCATGGTCAACTGCATAACTACATATTACATTAAGCAATACTGCATTACACTACAATAGGGACTGCATCTCAGGTCTCATGGTCAACTGCATAACTACATATTACATTAAGCAATACTGCATTACACTACAATAGGGACTGCATCTCAGGTCTCATGGTCAACTGCATAACTACATATTACATTAAGCAATACTGCATTACACTACAATAGGGACTGCATCTCAGGTCTCATGGTCAACTGCATAACTACATATTACATTAAGCAATACTGCATTACACTACAATAGGGACTGCATCTCAGGTCTCATGGTCAACTGCATAACTACATATTACATTAAGCAATACTGCATTACACTACAATAGGGACTGCATCTCAGGTCTCATGGTCAACTGCATAACTACATATTACATTAAGCAATACTGCATTACACTACAATAGGGACTGCATCTCAGGTCTCATGGTCAACTGCATAACCCATAATACCTCCCAAGTAACCCATATGCCCACATGCAATAATAAGGTACCGAATGGAAGTGTTTACGATTTGAAACCAGCTTTTAGTTGATCCCCCAGCGTGTCAGAGTAGTGTATCTTACCTGGTAGTAGTGTACGCGTGCAACCAAATAGCTAATAGTGCTTATCAGTAATCCCCGACACCTATCGTACATTAACATATAAAGTATAAGTCATTTAGGACCTTAAATGGACCCTCGTACTAACTTAAGACTGACTACGTAAAATTCCAGAATTACACCTTACGAAGATAACCTTCGTACGAACTTAAACTTCGTTCGATCTACTTTACGAAAATAGATTCTTTACGAATTTAGTTGATCTGCTGAAGATAACCCAAAAATCATTCATACGAAGTTAATCTTCGTACGAACATAAACTTCGTTAACTACTTTACGAAAATGATTATAACTTGCGAAGATGATCTCTGAACGAATTTATATAACCAACGAAGATAGTTTACGAAATTAATCCTCTTTACGAACTTAATCTCAAAATCCTTTTTACGAAGTTATCTACTCCTAACGAAGATAGCTCCAAACGAAGTCTATCTTCGTTCCGACGAACTTAGGCTCAGTTTTACGAAAATGACTATAATTTCATCCAGCTTTCGTAAAACGACTTTCTTCATTAATTATCCAGGTTTCAATCGATCAAGTCTTCTTCCCAAACATGTTTTCGACATAATTAAACATATTTTGATCATCACGATCGACTACGGACTCGTTTAACATCACTTTCAATGTTAATTACCCAAAACACCATATAAACCCTAACTACTTGCATAATCCCATCTTAATCAGATTTGTCCCATAATTAAACCACCTCTAAATCTGAAATACAAACAATAAATCAATGATTACCTGCTTGACTAGATGATCGATCAATTTACAACACCAAATCGTTTGATCAAATACTTGATTAGTTGCTTTAGGATTCAAGAAAGGATTAGAGAGACTTTGTGTGTGAGTTATTATTTGCTAATGGCTGCTAAATCAGCCCTAATTACACACATCAAATCCTTAAACCCGTTTTTAGATTTCAGCCTATGTCAAAATCAGTCCCTGGACTTCTAAACCCTTCATTATTGGCCACAAACTGCATTATCGACCACATACAACATTAGTCCTTCATTAAAAGGCACTACATAGCCTTTAAGCGACATTAATCACACTTTTATTCGTCATTAAAATTTAGGCTTTTAAACCTAACTACTTTATCTACGTTAACCACACATAACTACATTCAAGTATTAAGTAAAGACTTAACGACACCCCAAATTGACTTAACGGCATTAGTCAAACGTTAAATAAACATTCGGGATGTTACACTAAGCTAGTCCGAAAGAGTCACATTTAGCTGCAGCAAAGCGTATCCTACGTTACTTGAAAGGAAACCAAGGGCTTGGTCTATGGTATCCTATGGGAGGATCGTTTAAGTTTGTTGCATATACTGATTCGGACTTTGGCGGTTGTAACAACGACAGGAATTCTACAACTGGAGGATGTCAGTTCTTAGGAGGGAGACTTGTATCGTGGCAGTGTAAGAAGCATACATCAGTTGCTTAGTCTTCATGTGAGGCAGAGTATATGGCTGCTGGTAGCTGTTGTTCCCAGGTATTGTGGATTCAGGAACAACTACGTGACTACGGTATGGATTTTCTTGATACTTCTATTAGAATAGACAATAAGTCAGCTATAGACATTACTAATAACCCTGTCATGCATAAAGTCACCAAGCATATTGATATTAGACATCATTTCTTACGTGACTGTGCCCAAAAGAAATTAATTCATTTGGAAAAGGTTATAACTGATGATAATCTAGCTGATTTGTATACTAAAGCATTTGATAAGACTCGCTTTGAAAAGCTGATTCTTCTCAATGGTATGAAGAATGTTGATTCATATTAGATCTCTCAAAGAACTATTTTTGTATATTTTATATTGTGTCTTAGTTAAGTCTGTAAATAGCTAGAGTCATAAAAATACAAAAAGAGTGTCTAGTTTAAGTTTGTATATACTTAGTATCATAAAAATATAAAAAGTTGAAAAATGAGAAAAACAAAATAAATAAATAAGATAGAGATTTAAGTTGATGCATTCAGATGATTAGAAGTGAGGATACTTTAGCTTTTAAGCCTGCTTAATCGTAATATAACTGCTTAGTTCGGTGATTACAATTTAGGATGTATCGGTAGACACAAAGTACCAAGGTTTCCTTCAATCTGAACTTAAATTTATACAATGTCCTTGTGGGAAACGTATTCAGATATATGGCTGAGAATGCTTGTTCTTAAAAGAGACAAGTCCTTTAAATCTTATGAAAGATCTTGCATTGTAATTATGTATATTTGGTCTTTAAAAAGAAGGTCTCGGGTACATATATGTGTATGTAATGCTTTTTCGGATGTATATTTGTGACAAGATATGCAAATATCTAATGAAACTATAAATTTGTTGAAAATATGAAGCTAATGTGGCCTTTGAGATTCGAACAAGTAAGTCCTCGGGGTGTCTTTGTATACCTAGCCTACCTAAAGCTTCCAACTTGGGATAGGTTGTCAGAAAGTTCACTACACGAGTCTCATCGAAAGTCACGGGTTTTCATAAGTGCTTAAAATAAATGTCACAAATATGCAAGTACTTGGCATTATGCGATGTTGAGTATATTTCCGTACGTGAGTCAAGTTAAGTCGCTTTGCACGTGAGGAATCACCGACCTGTCACCGCTGACTTGATTCTTAAAGACTTTCTTACCTTACTCACCAAATGTCTAAATTTTAGTGCATGTGTCGATTGTGAGAGTGTATCTGAATGTGGGTCACATAACTTCGCAAACTAAAATTGTGGCATGAGTAACTTACTAGGTTACATGGTGACTGTCCTTGGCTCAAGTAATACGAAAGTGCCACAACCCAAAGGAAACTGGAAGTACCGAGTGTTTAAGAGGACAAACATACCGGTAATCGTGGTTGAGTCATTGTTCATAACTAATAATAAGAGAATTATTTCTCACCCGCAGGCTTATGTAATTGTTAATCTGATCTAATCAGCAGAAACTTAGAATTTCTTGTATATAAATAATGTAGTTCAGATTTAAAGTGTTTAATTTTATTTTTATTTTTATTTTTATTTTTATTTTTATTTTTATTTTTATTTTATTTTATTTTTATTTGTATTTTTATTTTTTTTTATTTTTATTTTTATTTTCTATTTTTATTTTTATTTTTTTTTGTATTTTCAATATTTTTATTTTTATTTTTATTTTTATTTTTATTTTTATTTTTATTTTTATTTTTATTTTTATTTTTATTTTTATTTTTATTTTTATTTTTATTTTTATTTTTATTTTTATTTTTATTTTTATTTTTATTTTTATTTTTATTTTTATTTTTATTTTTATTTTTATTTTTATTTTTATTTTTATTTTTATTTTTATTTTTATTTTTATTTTTATTTTTATTTTTATTTTTATTTTTATTTTTATTTTTATTTTTATTTTTATTTTTATTTTTATTTTTATTTTTATTTTTATTTTTATTTTTATTTTTATTTTTATTTTTATTTTTATTTTTATTTTTATTTTTATTTTTATTTTTATTTTTATTTTTATTTTTATTTTTATTTTTATTTTTATTTTTATTTTTATTTTTATTTTTATTTTTATTTTTATTTTTATTTTTATTTTTATTTTTATTTTTATTTTTATTTTTATTTTTATTTTTATTTTTATTTTTATTTTTATTTTTATTTTTATTTTTATTTTTATTTTTATTTTTATTTTTATTTTTATTTTTATTTTTATTTTTATTTTTATTTTTATTTTTATTTTTATTTTTATTTTTATTTTTATTTTTATTTTTATTTTTATTTTTATTTTTATTTTTATTTTTATTTTTATTTTTATTTTTATTTTTATTTTTATTTTTATTTTTATTTTTATTTTTATTTTTATTTTTATTTTTATTTTTATTTTTATTTTTATTTTTATTTTTATTTTTATTTTTATTTTTATTTTTATTTTTATTTTTATTTTTATTTTTATTTTTATTTTTATTTTTATTTTTATTTTTATTTTTATTTTTATTTTTATTTTTATTTTTATTTTTATTTTTATTTTTATTTTTATTTTTATTTTTATTTTTATTTTTATTTTTATTTTTATTTTTATTTTTATTTTTATTTTTATTTTTATTTTTATTTTTATTTTTATTTTTATTTTTATTTTTATTTTTATTTTTATTTTTATTTTTATTTTTATTTTTATTTTTATTTTTATTTTTATTTTTATTTTTATTTTTATTTTTATTTTTATTTTTATTTTTATTTTTATTTTTATTTTTATTTTTATTTTTATTTTTATTTTTATTTTTATTTTTATTTTTATTTTTATTTTTATTTTTATTTTTATTTTTATTTTTATTTTTATTTTTATTTTTATTTTTATTTTTATTTTTATTTTTATTTTTATTTTTATTTTTATTTTTATTTTTATTTTTATTTTTATTTTTATTTTTATTTTTATTTTTATTTTTATTTTTATTTTTATTTTTATTTTTATTTTTATTTTTATTTTTATTTTTATTTTTATTTTTATTTTTATTTTTATTTTTATTTTTATTTTTATTTTTATTTTTATTTTTATTTTTATTTTTATTTTTATTTTTATTTTTATTTTTATTTTTATTTTTATTTTTATTTTTATTTTTATTTTTATTTTTATTTTTATTTTTATTTTTATTTTTATTTTTATTTTTATTTTTATTTTTATTTTTATTTTTATTTTTATTTTTATTTTTATTTTTATTTTTATTTTTATTTTTATTTTTATTTTTATTTTTATTTTTATTTTTATTTTTATTTTTATTTTTATTTTTATTTTTATTTTTATTTTTATTTTTATTTTTATTTTTATTTTTATTTTTATTTTTATTTTTATTTTTATTTTTATGTTGTTGTTTTTATTTTTATTTTTATTTTTATTTTTATTTTATTTTATTTCTATTTTCTTTAGTTTTATTTTTATGTTTATGTTTTCTGAGATTTTTGTAATTTTTCTTTATGCATTTTCTGGAAAAATTGACAAAATCTGAAGTGTGCAGCTCGTGTGGATTTAAATTCGAAAATTCCTCGTGCTGACGTCATCACGAAGTAGGTCAGATTTAATTTTAATTTTTAATTTTTCTTTTTGTTTTCTTTTCGTTTTCCTTTTGATTTGTGCAGGTATGGCAAGACAAGGTGCTGCTGCTCGTGTTTTTGTTAAGGAGCATAATGCTGCTATTGATCTCAGCATTACTCAGCAAGGATGCACAACGGAATTTCACGGTGTCTTACAGTATCTAGCAAGATCACGTATTCGTTTTGCATTGACCGAGAATCCTCCTTTGGTCATAAGTCTTCTTACTCAGTTCTGGAACTCTGCAAGATTAGTGCAAGTTGGTGATCATACTTTGATTCGCACTACGGTTCAAGGACGTAACATTGAGTTTACTGCTGGAGACTTAAGGACTATTTTGGACTTAGGTAGCGTCGAAATGGAGCAAGGTCTTACAGAGTTTGAAGAAAGCTTTGTTGACGGTGCTATTAGACGTATGGGGTATGTGAACGAAATCAAGCATCCATATCCTAAAAATCGCATTAGAGGCAAATGGAGATTGCTTGCCTACTACTTGTTGAGGTCCATAAGTCATCGGAGTGCAGGTCATGATCAAATGAATATACAGACTGCTTCACAGTTGGTTGCACTTGTATTGAACAAGCCTTACAGCTTTTCTCAGTACATATATGACAGTTTTGTTAGGCAGTTGAGAGCGATTGGAAACGAGAAGAAATTCTTTCTATTTCCAAGATTTGTTATGATAATCATTCGGCATAGAGCAGCTGATATACCTTTTGATGGTCCTACGTTTAATTTGGGTCGTCTTACACATCGAGTGTTTGATGATATGATGAAACATTTAAGGGGTAATGGTGTTCCGGCTGATATTGATAATCCACCATTATTCGGACACTTAATTAATCCTGATTATGTAGCTCCAAGAGAAGGTTGGGAAGATGAAGAACCTGTTGCTGCTGCTGATGATGCTCAAGATCAAGATGATCCTCAAGTAGAGAGAGCTGATCAGTTTGAGGGATTGAATGAAGTTCCTTTGTTTACTGATGTTCCGGAAGATGATTCGGAGATGGATGCTCTAGAGGAGGATATTGATGATCCGGCAAATCTTGTGATGCCGACTACTGGGGTTTCTAATTCTACCTCTGCTCCAGTAGATGTTGTTGGTCCTTCTGAACCACATATTGTTGCTGTTAATGCTGATGAGGGTTCAGAAACTGAAGATGAAAATGAAGATAGGCCACTGAAGAGAAGAAGAAGACAAGGGAAAGGGATTGACGCTGTTGAGAAGATTCAAGCCCTTCAGCGACCTCAGTCAGAGATTGATAGGGAGTTTGCTGAGTATCATTCTGCTATGGAGATGTCTCATACATCCGGATCAGTTGATATACCATCAGTTGCTGCCTTAAGAGCTTCTGTTACTGAAGTTCCAGTTTCGGTGTCTTACAGTATCTAGCAAGATCACGTATTCGTTTTGCATTGACCGAGAATCCTCCTTTGGTCATAAGTCTTCTTACTCAGTTCTGGAACTCTGCAAGATTAGTGCAAGTTGGTGATCATACTTTGATTCGCACTACGGTTCAAGGACGTAACATTGAGTTTACTGCTGGAGACTTAAGGACTATTTTGGACTTAGGTAGCGTCGAAATGGAGCAAGGTCTTACAGAGTTTGAAGAAAGCTTTGTTGACGGTGCTATTAGACGTATGGGGTATGTGAACGAAATCAAGCATCCATATCCTAAAAATCGCATTAGAGGCAAATGGAGATTGCTTGCCTACTACTTGTTGAGGTCCATAAGTCATCGAAGTGCAGGTCATGATCAAATGAATATACAGACTGCTTCACAGTTGGTTGCACTTGTATTGAACAAGCCTTACAGCTTTTCTCAGTACATATATGACAGTTTTGTTAGGCAGTTGAGAGCGATTGGAAACGAGAAGAAATTCTTTCTATTTCCAAGATTTGTTATGATAATCATTCGGCATAGAGCAGCTGATATACCTTTTGATGGTCCTACGTTTAATTTGGGTCGTCTTACACATCGAGTGTTTGATGATATGATGAAACATTTAAGGGGTAATGGTGTTCCGGCTGATATTGATAATCCACCATTATTCGGACACTTAATTAATCCTGATTATGTAGCTCCAAGAGAAGGTTGGGAAGATGAAGAACCTGTTGCTGCTGCTGATGATGCTCAAGATCAAGATGATCCTCAAGTAGAGAGAGCTGATCAGTTTGAGGGATTGAATGAAGTTCCTTTGTTTACTGATGTTCCGGAAGATGATTCGGAGATGGATGCTCTAGAGGAGGATATTGATGATCCGGCAAATCTTGTGATGCCGACTACTGGGGTTTCTAATTCTACCTCTGCTCCAGTAGATGTTGTTGGTCCTTCTGAACCACATATTGTTGCTGTTAATGCTGATGAGGGTTCAGAAACTGAAGATGCAGATAGGCCACTGAAGAGAAAAAGAAGACAAGGGAAAGGGATTGACGCTGTTGAGAAGATTCAAGCCCTTCAGCGACCTCAATCAGAGATTGATAGGGAGTTTGCTGAGTATCATTCTGCTATGGAGATGTCTCATACATCCGGATCAGTTGATACACCATCAGTTGCTGCCTTAAGAGCTTCTGTTACTGAAGTTCCAGTTTCGGTGTCTACTACTTCTATTGGTACTTCTGTTGGAGAGAAAAGGCCGAGAACCAAGTTCACGATTCGTTTAGATGGTTCTCATGCTAGAGTTGTCACTGAGGCTACGACTGTTACGACTACTAGAGCTCCAGAGTCGTCAGTTCGTCAGGAGCCAGAGCCGATAGTTCCTGCTCCTAGGCCTCGTTCTACTCCTACTCAGGCGTTAGTTCCTGTTGCTACAGCTATGGATCGTCTGTTGTTACCATTGCAAAGACCGCAGATGCCTCCATCAGGAACTTTTCATGTTCGTATGCCTTCATTTGAGACTACGATGCCACCGCCTGCTTCTACATCGCACATTGCTTCTACTTCAGATTCAGCTTTGCCAATACAAGTTCAGCTGAGTCGTATTGTTTCGGAGAAGAAGTTGTTAGAGATGCGAGTTACAGCGTTGGAGAAACAGTTGAACCTCCAAGCTGCAAAACATCAGGAAGAGATGGACATTATGACAGCACTTGTTCATTCTCTTGGTGATAAAATTGACCGATTCTTGTCTCAAGGGGGAGATAAAGATGGTTGTAAGGATGATGAGCTAGCAAAGAAGCAAAGAGATGATGATCAAGATGATCAAGATCCAGCTCAAGATCCAAATCGAAGTCAACCAAAAGATGGTGAGACAGAGAATCAAGGTCAAGGTCAAGATACTGATGCTGATGCTGTGATTAATTCAGAGACTGCAGATGTTCAGGGGGAGTCGCCAAGACAGAGAGAGTCAGAGATTGCTGGTACATCTGGTGCTAGTACATCTGGGACTCAGAAAGGAAAAGCTGTGATGGCTGCTGCTCCAGATGCAGATCCTGAAGATTCAGACAACTCGTCAGATGATGAAGATTCCAATTCAGGTAACTCTAATTCTAGTAAACGTCCTGATTATCATAATCCACGGAGTGTGAGATCAGAAGAAGATAGAATAGAATGGGAGATTGCAGAGAAATTTGGAAATGATCCTCATATTCGAGTTGAGGCAGAAGCTAAAGTATGGGAAAGTCATAACTTTGAGGTTGATCAGGCCAATATTGATCTTGATAGTGATCAATGGTCAGATACAGATCGTCATAAGAAAGAGAGAAAACGATTAATGATTGTAAATCGTTTACCGTTTGTCTCTGGTTCTAGTTCTGATGATCCTGAAGACTCAGATTATCAACCTTAATGTTATTAATTTTTGTTGGTTAAAATAGATAAAGATTATAAGATAAATATTGATGTAATTGTTACATTATATTTATGATATAATATTATTTATTTTATCATGTTTTATGTATTTATACTTATTTTTATGTCTTGACTTATATATTTTATGTTCTTTTATCTTTGTATGTTTGAATATGTTAAATTGCAGATAAGCTTCAAATAGGTGCATTGGACGATATTGATGATGACTTTGATAGTATCATTGATGAAGATCTGGAAGAAGGAGAATTTGTTTCTGAAGCTGATAGACAAAGGTTGATGGAAGAACCTTATGATTTCAATCGTGTCTTTAATGAAGATAGAGACATTCTGGTTGAACCAATAGCTGAAGAGGAACATTTCAGACTTAATCCGATCAGAGAAAGTCCAGATGATCCAAGAAATGCTGCAAAGTTAAGATTCAAAGTGTTTGCAAAGATAGTGCATGAAGAACATGAATATATTGTTGATCTAGGCTGGAAGATAAATGCTACGCGAGAGTTTAATATTAGAAATTTTATTATACCTCCGGCGGAGCAAGACCCTCAGTTTTGTATAAATAGATGGGTTCCAGTTTATAGAGGACGTACTGGTATGCCAATGGGTGGATTTAATAAACCGTCGATGTTTTGGGAGTTCATCTCAGACAAGGACGCACCTACGTATTTCTCAGTGATACAGAGTTGGTTCTATGATCATAGAATTAAGCTATTTGTTATCAAGAGAAAAGAAGGTTGCCAGTATATGTCAATCAGTGCAAGACATTTCCAAAGTCTTAGTGAATCTGATTTGATAGACTTAGGAAGGAGATGGTTCGTTAATCTTCAGAAGAATGGAAATGCTGATTATTATTGGCAGAGATTCCAAAGAGAAAGAATTTGGCATTTTAGTGAAAGAGGTTTGAAGCCTGAAGATAGGTTGATTAAACCTAGGCCAATGAAGAAGATTACAAAACCAGATGGCACAGTTCATTTTGTTCAAAGAAAGATTGAATGTGTTAAAGAAGTTCCTGCTATCAAATGGGATCAAGACTTGCTGACAAACATGACTTATTGGCAGATAGATATCAAGTCAGGCGAAGCACAGATGTTTGTTGATGACTCAAAGAAACAGATGTTGCTGCGCATGTATGATCCAATGCAAGTTGTCAATTTGTCAAGAGGTGATCAAAGAAGAAAGAATTTGGCATTTTAGTGAAAGAGGTTTGAAGCCTGAAGATAGGTTGATTAAACCTAGGCCAATGAAGAAGATTACAAAACCAGATGGCACAATTCATTTTGTTCAAAGAAAGATTGAATGTGTTAAAGAAGTTCCTGCTATCAAATGGGATCAAGACTTGCTGACAAACATGACTTATTGGCAGATAGATATCAAGTCAGGCGAAGCACAGATGTTTGTTGATGACTCAAAGAAACAGATGTTGCTGCGCATGTATGATCCAATGCAAGTTGTCAATTTGTCAAGAGGTGATCAAAGAAGACTGATTGAGACACCTTGTTCAGCAGTTAGATTTTGGAGAACAGAAGTTAGACGCTATCAGAATATTCTTGGTTTTTGTTTGGTCGAGAAGATTCATGCAAATAGCATAAGACTTTTGTTTGATGGTCGAGTTTGAAGTTCAAGATTAAAGAACTTGTTAAAGAAATCTAGTCGCTAATGTCAAGGGGGAGTCTGTAGATGCAGATTTGTGTGACAATAGCAACGTAGATTTGATTAACGTTTTTGTTCTTAGGAATATCTGTGTAATCGTTTAAATAATAAGTCATTAGGACTTACGTTTGTATTTAATGATTACGTTTGAACTTTAATATAAGATCATGTTATGTTTGTGTTTAATGATTACGTTTGAACTTTAATATAAGATCATGTTATGTTTGTGTGTTATATAATTGTTTTGCAGGTACAAGAATGTAGAGCCAAGGTTTATAAGTGTCATAGAATACTTAAACGATGGCTAAACGTTATGTACTAAGCAAAATAAGCATCCAAGATACGCACTTCGTGCTGACGTCATCAGTACGTTGTGGTGTCCTCGTGCTGACGTCAGCACGAAGGCAAGCCGTATGATGGATCTGGGCTTAATCACTTCGTGTGAAGCCCAAGCCCACACGAACACAAACCCTAGTAGTATAAATACATGTAATTTTAACCGATTCGAAACGAATTAAGAACTTAGAAGTCGAATTGTTGCTCGTGTGACCTCCAACACGAACTAGCACTTCGTGTGTGACCTTAGGTTGATTAATTACTGATTAATCGACGAAAGGCAGTAGCAATCTAGTTATCTCAAGAGGATTCCGCACTCTTGACATAACGAATCACGTCTTATTTATGATCCATTCAACGGTAGGGACTTTCAACTAGCAACAATGGTATATGAGACTATTAGATTATGTCCATGTCTTGACTTTTGGCAAAATGTTTTGACCGCACATAAAAACCACCTCACGGATAAGAAACGAAGAAAAAGGCTTGCAATTTATTTTGGGCTCTCCATAAAAGGCCACATACTAGACAACAAGAGAAAATAAGTAGAGGGGTGTTGGGCGTGAAGTTGGCAGCCCAACTTGGGCATCAAAAGTCAAAGCAATTTTATTATATATCATTTTCTTTTTATTGATTTGGAGGTCGGCTGGGAGGCGTAGCAAGAGGAACCGCAAAAAAGAAAAATCCAAGAAAAACACTTTGTTTTTATAAGCAGCAGCCGCATAAACGACTGGGGATCATCACACAAGAACCACAGTCCATCAATCTTGTTCGAATTCCTTTTACTTAATTTGTTTTAATTGTTAGCTATATTAATACAAGACTTTATTATCACACAATATTAGTATGAATTATTCTATATTAATAATTGTTAGTGTTATTTATCTTGTTATGAGTAGCTAATTTATTCCATCATCCATCTTTAGTTCAACCGCGTTTAACTTTGTTCTTATATCTCTAGCACACACTCAACAAACACATTAAAAATACCAAAATAAAAATAAAATCAAAAACTAAAATAAAAAAAAAAATAAAAAATAAGACTAAAATCCTAAGTACTAAAAAACAAAAAACAAACTAAAAAAAACAAAAAAAAAAAAACTTAAAAAAAAAACTTAAAAAAAAAATAAAAAAAAAATTAAAAAAAAAAAAAAAAAAAAAAAAAAAAAAAAAAAAAAAAAAAAAAAAAAAAAAAAAAAAAAAAAAAAAAAAAAAAAAAAAAAAAAAAAAAAAAAAAAAAAAAAAAAAAAAAAAAAAAAAAAAAAAAAAAAAAAAAAAAAAAAAAAAAAAAAAAAAAAAAAAAAAAAAAAAAAAAAAAAAAAAAAAAAAAAAAAAAAAAAAAAAAAAAAAAAAAAAAAAAAAAAAAAAAAAAAAAAAAAAAAAAAAAAAAAAAAAAAAAAAAAAAAAAAAAAAAAAAAAAAAAAAAAAAAAAAAAAAAAAAAAAAAAAAAAAAAAAAAAAAAAAAAAAAAAAAAAAAAAAAAAAAAAAAAAAAAAAAAAAAAAAAAAAAAAAAAAAAAAAAAAAAAAAAAAAAAAAAAAAAAAAAAAAAAAAAAAAAAAAAAAAAAAAAAAAAAAAAAAAAAAAAAAAAAAAAAAAAAAAAAAAAAAAAAAAAAAAAAAAAAAAAAAAAAAAAAAAAAAAAAAAAAAAAAAAAAAAAAAAAAAAAAAAAAAAAAAAAAAAAAAAAAAAAAAAAAAAAAAAAAAAAAAAAAAAAAAAAAAAAAAAAAAAAAAAAAAAAAAAAAAAAAAAAAAAAAAAAAAAAAAAAAAAAAAAAAAAAAAAAAAAAAAAAAAAAAAAAAAAAAAAAAAAAAAAAAAAAAAAAAAAAAAAAAAAAAAAAAAAAAAAAAAAAAAAAAAAAAAAAAAAAAAAAAAAAAAAAAAAAAAAAAAAAAAAAAAAAAAAAAAAAAAAAAAAAAAAAAAAAAAAAAAAAAAAAAAAAAAAAAAAAAAAAAAAAAAAAAAAAAAAAAAAAAAAAAAAAAAAAAAAAAAAAAAAAAAAAAAAAAAAAAAAAAAAAAAAAAAAAAAAAAAAAAAAAAAAAAAAAAAAAAAAAAAAAAAAAAAAAAAAAAAAAAAAAAAAAAAAAAAAAAAAAAAAAAAAAAAAAAAAAAAAAAAAAAAAAAAAAAAAAAAAAAAAAAAAAAAAAAAAAAAAAAAAAAAAAAAAAAAAAAAAAAAAAAAAAAAAAAAAAAAAAAAAAAAAAAAAAAAAAAAAAAAAAAAAAAAAAAAAAAAAAAAAAAAAAAAAAAAAAAAAAAAAAAAAAAAAAAAAAAAAAAAAAAAAAAAAAAAAAAAAAAAAAAAAAAAAAAAAAAAAAAAAAAAAAAAAAAAAAAAAAAAAAAAAAAAAAAAAAAAAAAAAAAAAAAAAAAAAAAAAAAAAAAAAAAAAAAAAAAAAAAAAAAAAAAAAAAAAAAAAAAAAAAAAAAAAAAAAAAAAAAAAAAAAAAAAAAAAAAAAAAAAAAAAAAAAAAAAAAAAAAAAAAAAAAAAAAAAAAAAAAAAAAAAAAAAAAAAAAAAAAAAAAAAAAAAAAAAAAAAAAAAAAAAAAAAAAAAAAAAAAAAAAAAAAAAAAAAAAAAAAAAAAAAAAAAAAAAAAAAAAAAAAAAAAAAAAAAAAAAAAAAAAAAAAAAAAAAAAAAAAAAAAAAAAAAAAAAAAAAAAAAAAAAAAAAAAAAAAAAAAAAAAAAAAAAAAAAAAAAAAAAAAAAAAAAAAAAAAAAAAAATTATCGTGAAGAATAAAAAAAAAAAAAAAAAAAAAAAAAAAAAAAAAAAAAAAAAAAAAAAAAAAAAAAAAAAAAAAAAAAAAAAAAAAAGCTGATGTATCTCCGGTGTCTTTTTCTGGTACTACTGCTCGCAGATTTATGGAAGAGGAGTTGCTTTCAGAAGATATGGGTGACAGGAAGAATCTCTTAATCCGCGGCATGTGTCGGGAGTACGAGTATTCTCAAGATATGTTGAAGGAATCTCAACTTGTTGTTGGGAACTTGTTTGACAGGATTACAGATTTGGAAAAGCGATTGACGGAGCAAGATGTTGAGGTGAAGGCTCTTCGCACTGGGTTGGGGAAGCGCCATGACGAACATTTGCAGAAGGATCTTGAAAACGTTGAACTCCGAGAGAAGGTGAATGGTCTGGTGAATAAGGTCATCCCTCATGTGTGTGAGACGCTTGCCACAGGCCCACATGCAGTTAGTTTAATTGATTCTGTGGTGAATGCTACCAAGAAGAAAGGTGTGTTGTCTGCTACTCATTCTGAACATTCTTCTGAGTATGTGAAGGCGAAAGAAATTTTTGACCAGGCCATCCTAAAATTGGCAAGTTATCACAGTAACTATATTTATGATATTACTCATCTTCGTAATCCCGGGGTGTACGACTTTTTGCTCGTAAAACCCCGTTTTGATTAGGTTTTGCTGATGTTATGGAATTTATGTATCAAACTCTATCATCTTTATGCTATGTTATTCCATGTTTATGTATATGTGTTCGCGTATGTAGGGGTGTCTGTTCAGGCGTCCCTGTCAGTTTGTTCCCACTTGGTCGCGTTTTTGCATTTACTGAGGTGGCGACCCTCTATTGAATATTGGAGACAAATAGTCTCTTTCTTTGTTTTTATATATATATATATATGCATTGTCCTTCGAGGGACTTTCTGCACTAGGGACTTTTTGCTTCTATTAAATAAGCAAAGTAATAGTTTATTAAAAAGGAAAAGGAAATCTTAACAGTGGAATTTTCGTAAATTCGAACTGTTCCAGGTTCTATCTACCGGGGACCCTTCGGGTGTCTCTAATTTATATGCTCCGTTTCCGAAGGCAATTTGTACCCTATATGGGCCTTGCCATGTTGGCCCTAACTTCCCGGTGTATTCTTTTTCGCTTGCACTATTCAATCGTAACACATAGTCTCCGGTTTTGAATGTTGTTGGTTTAACTCTTTTATTGTAGTATCCCTCAGTCTTCTTTTTAAACGCAGCTACTCTGATGGCTGCAATCTCTCGTAGCTCCTCCAGCAAGTCCAGATCAATTCTTAATTCTTCTGAATTTCCCTCCGTATTGAGCATCCTGTGGGTGGATACTTGGAATTCTGCCGGTGCCACTGCCTCCGTTCCGAATGCTAGACTGAATGGGGTTTCACCGTTGCTTTGCTTTGGGGTTGTTCTATTGGCCCAAAGGACTAACGACAATTCGTCCACCCATCCCTTGTGGCTCCGTCCCAGCCGTTTTTCTATTCCCTTGATTATTTCTCTGTTGGTTACCTCTACCTGCCCACTTCCTTGAGGATGGTATACGGATGTGAATGATTGCTTGATTTGTAACTGCTTACAAAATTCAGGGAAGACTCCTTTGGCGAATTGTGGTCCATTATCAGATACTATCCTTTGTGGTATCCCGGATCTACATATGATGTGTTCCCATACGAACTTCTTCATCTGATCCCCGTTCGTCGTAGCGAGCGGTTTCGCCTCTACCCACTTGGTGAAATAGTCAATAGCTACCACTAAGAACTTTTTCTTGTTCGGGGCTTCGGGAAGTGGCCCGAAGAGATCAATTCCCCATTGTATGAAGGGCCATGCTGAAATTACCGAAGTCATATTGTTTTTAGGCTGTCTCGGGACATTAGCATGTAGCTGGCATGCCTCGCAATTTTTTAACAGTGCTGCAGAGTCTTGATGCATGGTTGGCCAAAAATATCCTAACCTCATAGCCTTAGTAGCGACGGACCTTGCCCCTGAATGTGATCCGCAGATTCCTTCGTGTATCTCCCGGATAATCATTTCTGCTTGTTTAGCCCCTGCGCACCGTAGCCATGGCGTGACGAACCCCTTTTTATACAGTTTTTTATCCAGAATCTTGTATTGTGGGGCTTTAATTCTTATCTTTCGAGCTTCGTCTTTGTCTACTGGGAGTATTCCGCTTACCAAAAACTCATAGATAGGAGTCATCCAATTCTTACCTTCTTCTTCCACGAGATCCGATACCTGTTTTTCTTCAATTGACCTTTCTTTCAAAACTTCCACTAGCACCTGTTTTCCCAGGTGATCGAATGTGAGGGAGGCTAACTTACTCAGGGCATCTACTTTCTTGTTTTGGTTTCTTCGAATGTGCTCTATTTCGAAGTGGCTGAAACATTCCATCAATTCTTGCACTTTTCGCGAGTACAGCTTCGTTGTTTCTTGTTTTGGTTTCTTCGAATGTGCTCTATTTCGAAGTGGCTGAAACATTCCATCAATTCTTGCACTTTTCGCGAGTACAGCTTCGTTGTTTCTTGTTTCGCTTCATATTCTCCTTTCACTTGGCATGCCACTAATTGTGAATCAACGTACACTCGTATATTACAAATCTTCATATCTCTTGCAATCCGAAGCCCTGCTAGTAATGCTTCGTATTCAGCTTCATTATTTGTTACCGCGAACTCAAACCTCAACGCATAAGTGAATTCTTTGTCTTCTGGGTTGATCAGCATAAGGCCAGCTTCGTAACCGTCTGAGCTGGCAACACCATCAGTATATAACCTCCAGATATCACTTTCGACAGTTCCCGTTACTTCCAGTGACGTAGAGTGCGTCAATGAATTTTTATCTTCGTGTACCTCACTGATGAAATCAGCCAAGACTTGTCCCTTAATTGCATGTCTAGCTCTGAATTCTATATCGTGCTCCCCCAGTTCGATGGCCCATTTAGCCACCCTTCCTGATTTCTCTGGTTTCAATAGTATTTGTTTTATTGGCTTATCGGATAGCACGACGATCGGGTGTGCTTGAAAATACCTTCGTAACCTTCGTGCTGCATGAACCAAAGCTAGAGCGAGTTTTTCCAGTTCTGGGTAATTAGCTTCGGCACCTTGTAGAACTCTACTTACAAAGTAGATTGGTATTTGCTGCCTGTCCCTTTCGGCTACCAACACAGCGCTGACACATTCGGGCGAAGCTGCCAAATATACAAAGAGTGTTTCTTTTGGTTTTGGCGCTGTTAGTGTCGGTAGGTCCGCAATGTATTCTTTCATATGTTCCAGAGCTTTATTTTGAAGAAGGGGAGCTGTCTGTCAGCCCCTCGGGAGAGAAAACGGCTAAGCGCGGCGAGCTTGCCGTTCAAACTCTGGACTTCCTTGATCGTCTTCGGTGGTGAGACTTGTTTCAGTTTGTTTACTTTGGAGGGATTCGCATGTATGCCTTTGTTGCTAATATAATATCCCAAGAATTTTCCCTCTTCTACGCCAAAAGAGCATTTTTTAGGATTGAGCTTCATATTGATTCTCCGTAGGTTTCCGAAGGTCTCACGGATGTCTTCTATGAGGCCTTCTTCGTCCCTGCTTTTGATGACCATATCATTAGCGTATACCTCTAGGTTCCTCCCTATCTGCGTGGCGAATGCCTTGTCGACCAGCCTCTGGTACGTAGCCCCTGCGTTCTTTAGACATAACGGCATTTTTCGCTAGCAATAAGTTCCTTTACTCGTGTAGAAGGCCGTCTTATCTTCGTCTTTTTCTGCCATTTGTATCTGATGGTAACCTTTATACGCATCTGAGAAACATTTCAGCTTGTGTTCTGCCAACGATTCTACCTTCCAATCGATTTCTGGCAGGGGGTAACAATCCTTTGGACATGCTTTGTTGATGTTCGTAAAGTCGACACACATCCGCCACCCTCCATCTCCTTTTTTCACCATCACCGGGTTTGCAATCCAGATTGGGTAGGCGGATTCTCTGATTATTCCCGCCTTCAGCAGTTCCTTTACTTATTTTCTAGCAGCTTCGTCTCTGTCGGCGGAGAGGCTTCGTTTTTTCTGTTGAACATGTTCTATATACTTTCGTTCGTTCAGGCGGTGCTCCATCACGAATGACTTTCCTTCCAACGTCAGGGTCTTGGGGACCCCTGTCATATCTATGTATTCCCACGCGAAAATGTCTATGTTGGATTGTAGTAGCTTCCGGAGCCTGCGCTTACATTCGTCTGAAAGCTGGGCACCTATAGAGATCGACTGGTCCGGAAAGGCTGGGTTAATTACTATCTTCGTTGCATCCTCCTGCCCCTGCTGCTCCTTCGGGATGGATGTCTCGGATCGAAACTTAACGAGCCTGTGAATTACAGAGGGGACTATCTCCAACCGCTGCATTGCAGCCCTTCCCAAAAGGATGTTGTAGGGTGAAGGAGATCGTACTATTGCGAGGTCCAATGTTTCGGTCCTCTCGTGTTTCCCATCTTTGATGCTGACGTCCAGATCGATCTCCCCCAGGGGCCATGCGTGCTCTCCTGAGAATCCAACTAGAGGGCCTCGAGGATCCGATTTTCGGGCTCGTATGGCGTCTGGTAACTTGAGGAAGCAGTGTTCAAAAATGACATCGCACTCGCTTCCGCTATCTAAGTAGACCCTGCGTACTTCGATATTAAATATCCTGGCTTGGATAATTAGAGGGTCGCTGGAGGCCTTATTTTCCCTTAGAGGAGGAAAATAAAAGCCTTCCGGCGCGGTTTCGGTTAGACCTGAGTGATTGACTGTCGTCTGGTTAACTGTCAAAAAGGATCTCCTGTTTTTTAGGGGTTGGGTTTTATTTTTCTTAACCATTTCTCGCGACGTGAATGCACAAAAATCTTATTGTGGATTTTTGGATTTAAGTGATGTTGAGGTCCCACGGATGGCGCCAAATGATTGTACACCAAACCGAGATCAAGTTTTAGAAAAGGGATAATGGGTGTTTTTGGTTATTTGTTGGCGATTCCCCGAAGGTAGGGTTCGTGCCTCTTTACGCCAATCAAATATGTATGAGTGTTTAGCCGATTACGATCGTGCTGTTGAATAAGTTTCAGATCTGATCGATCGTGTTGCAAATTATGTTGATTGTGTATATTATAAATCGTATCAATGATGAATGCCTTTTAGGTCTTTCGATCCTCCTTTTATAGGAGGAATTTATCTTGGAGAACAAGCTAGGCCTCCTTAGGGTTTTTTCCGCCTTAGGTCAGGAATATAATTCCCATAATTACCGTCCTCAAATGATAAGATCAAATCCCTGAATTATAGGGGAACAATTCTTATCTCTTTTATCTTCTGCAGGAGCCTTCGTTACGGAGCAACCTTCGTGTCGTAGCGTGTTGCTATTCCTTTGTGTAACAGGTATTTCGTACCGCCGGGAGGGTATATCATCAGGTGGTAAATTGAGCAAGAATGATGGCAAGATAAAAGATGTGGCCGAGTCAAGTGGCACCAAGAAAGATGAGAGGCGTGACCATAAACGCCATAATCGTGGTGGAAAGGTTTATGCGGCGGTTATGCCGGGGCTAGTCCCTTATGCCCTAGGTGTAACCGTCATCATTGGCCTACCATGAGATGTGATGTTTGTTTCCATTGCAACCAACCGGGCCACACTTCAAAGTTTTGTCCTACTAACCGTCGAGTTGCTCCCTTGAATGTTGCTCATCTCAATGCAAGACATCCCCCGGTGGCCCCCGGTACTTGTTATGAATGTGGTAGCCAAGATCACTACCGTAACCGGTGCCCTAATCTTATTGGACAACAAGTTCAAGTGATCGTGCATCCCAATCAACTTCAAATTGCCGGTCCCAATCAAAACCGGGGAAATCAAGGCCAACAACAACAAGCTCCACAACAACTTGTTCCCCGTGGACGAGCTTTTGCCGTGAATGCGGCCGAGGCTCGTGTTGATCCAAACGTCGTGGCAGGTACTTTTCTTCTCAACAATCAATATGCCACCGTATTATTTGACTCCGGTGCCGATTTTAGCCTTGTTTCCAATGATTTCGTGCCCTTGATTGATGCTAGTCTTAGTCCGTTGTCGTATTACTTTGAACTTGAAATGGTAAATGGCGAGTTAACGAAAATTGACCAAGTCGTTTGTGATTGTACTTTAGAGTTATGTGACCACCCGTTTCTTATAGACCTTGTTCCTTTCGATATCGGTAGTTTTGATGTAATTGTGGGTATGGATTGGATGTCGGCGATGAATGCGGTTATAGATTGTGGTAGTCAGGTAGTGAGAATTCCGTTAGAAAATGGTGAGGAGCTAGTGGTTCAAGGCGAGACGACCGAGCCGTGGGAAGGAAAAATATATAATGTCAATGTCACAAAAGTCGAATTGAAAACCGTGCCCGTGGTTAATGGGTTCATGGATGTATTCCCGGATGACCTACCGGGTTTGCCTCCATCTCGTCAACTCGATTTCCGAATTTATCTCATTCCAAATGCTTCTCCCGTGGCCAAGGCACCCTATCGCCTAGCCATAACCGAAATGCAAGAGTTGGCCGCCCAACTCAAAGAACTTCAAGAAAAGGGTTTCATCCGCCCTAGTCAATCACCGTGGGGTGCACCGGTCTTATTTGTCAAAAAGAAAGACGGCTCATTCCGAATGTGTATCGATTATCGGGAACTAAACAAACTCACGGTGAAAAATCGTTATCCTCTCCCAAGGATTGATGATTTATTTGACCAACTCCAAGGTGCTTGTTTCTTTTCTAAAATTGATTTGCGGTCGGGTTACCACCAACTACGTATCCATGAAGATGATATTCCCAAGACGGCCTTTCGTACACGTTATGGGCACTTTGAATTCACGGTTATGCCTTTTGGGTTGTCCAATGCACCGGCGGTGTTCATGGACTTGATGAACCTGGTGTGTCGGCCCTACTTGGATGAGTTTGTCATTGTCTTCATCGATGACATTCTTATCTATTCCAGAACTAAAGAAGATCACGCCGAACATTTGAAGAAAGTCTCCAAGTTCTCCAAATGTGAATTTTGGCTTGAAGAGGTCCACTTTCTTGGTCACGTGGTGAGCAAAGAAGGAATTCATATGGATCCAAGCAAAATTGAAGTGGTGAAAAATTGGAGACGACCCGAGACGCCAACCGAGATTCGCCAATTTCTTGGTTTGGCGGGTTATTATAGACGATTCATTGAAAACTTTTCCAAGATTGCCCAACCTTTGACCTTGTTGACTCAACGGGAAAGTTGTGTGATGCACCCATTTTAAGCTTGCCTGACGGATTCGATGATTTTGTTGTTTATTGTGATGCATCCAGGCAAGGATTGGGTTGTGTCTTGATGCAACGGGGCAAGGTGATTGCTTATGCATCAAGAAAATTGAAGGTGCATGAGAAGAATTACCCTACTCATGACTTAGAATTGGGAGCGGTCGTGTTTTCCTTAAAGTGTTGGAGACATTACTTGTATGGCACCAAGAGTGTGATCTATACCGATCACAAAAGCCTTCAACACATTTTCGACCAAAGTGAATTGAATATGAGGCAACGAAGGTGGCTTGAGCTTTTTAGTGATTATGATTGTGTTATCCGGTATCACCCGGGTAAAGCAAATGTAATAGCCGATGCCTTGAGCCGAAAAGAACGTATAAAGCCAAGACGAATTAAAGCCATGAGCCTTATCGTGCAAAGGAGTGTTCGTGACTCCATCATTGAAGCACAGAGGTTGGCAACTAGGCCGGAAAACTTCATCAATGAAGCATTACATGGCTTAGAAGAACAATTTGATAGAAAGGACGATGATGGGTTGTATTTTGTTGAACGATTGTGGATTCCCGTTCTTGGTGGATGGCGGTTGAAATTGATGAATGAAGCTCACAAGTAGGCATACTCGGTTCACCCGGGGTCCGACAAAATGTACTTTGACTTGAGAGACTTGTATTGGTGGCCAGGAATGAAGAAGGACATTCAAGATATGTTAGTGAATGTATCACATGTTTACAAGTGAAAGCCGACCATAAGAAACCACCCGGTTTACTAGTTCTACCGGTAATACCGGAGTGGAAATGGGAAAATATTGCCATGGACTTCATCACGAAGTTACCTAGAACGAGTAGTGGTTGGGACACCATTTGGGTGATAATTGACCGGTTGACTAAGTCGGCTCACTATTTAGCCATCCGGGAAGACGACAAATTTGACACCATGGCACGTTTGTACATCAAGGAAGTAGTATCCAAACATGGGGTGCCGATTTCCATAATAACCGATCGGGATGCCCGATTCACTTCAAAGTTTTGGAAGGCGTTCCAAAGGGCAATGGGTACTCAACTTGACATGAGTACGACGTTCCATCCTCAAACCGACGGTCAAAGGGAAAGAACGATTCAAACACTTGAAGACATGTTAAGAGCTTGTGCCATCGAGTTTGGTGGCACATGGGATGTACACCTACCATTAGTCGAATTCTCCTATAATAATAGCTACCATGCTAGCATTCAAATGGCGCCGTTTAAAGCCTTATATGGGAGAAAATGTAGATCACCGTTAGCTTGGGCGGAGATTGGTGAAAGCCAACTCATTGGACCCGAAATTGTTATTGAAACAACCAAGATGATCTCACAAAGTAAAGAGAAATTGAGAGTAGCCCGGGAAAGGCAATTGAAGTATGCAAACGTGAGGCGACGACCTCTCAAATTTGAAGCAGGTGATTATGTGTTGCTCAAAGTATCCCCGTGGAAAGGCGTGGTTCAATTTGTGAAACGTGGCAAGTTGGGCCCGAGATATATTGGCCAGTTTAAAATCCTCAAAACTTGAGTGGAGTTCATAATGTTTTCCATATTTGTAATCTCCGAAAGTGCTTGGCCGATCTAACACTTCACGTGCCTCTTGAAGAAATTTGTGTCGACAAAACGTTGAAATTCGTGGAAGAGCCGATTGAAATCTTAGACCGGCAAATTAAGAAGCTAAAGAACACTCGGTATACGATCGTTAAAGTAAGATGGCAAGCTAGACGTGGGCCCGAATTTACTTGGGAACGTGAAGACTCTATGAAAGCCAAGTATCCCCATTTGTTTTGTAACTAGGGTTTTGATCGAATTTCGGGACGAAATTCCTTTAACGGGGGAATGATGTAACATTTGTGAAAATTGACTTAGTTGACCGTTTGACTATATGTATGATTTGACTAACTAAACTAGTTAGTAATATATGCTCGAGTTTATTTGTGGCCTAATTTGTGTTCGGTATGCTTGTCGTGATTGATTTGGTCATTTTAATTAGATATACGATGCTAGATGATGTGTAATTTAATTAGAATTGTTGATGGGTTATCAATGGATTGACCCATGACCCATAACCCATACCCAAGACCCAACTAGTGGACCCAACCTTATCCCCTCCCATTCTTCCACCCTTTCCATCCATTCATTTCATTCTATCTTTTCTTCTCTCTCTCTCTAAATTCTAGCATCATTAATTGTTGTTTGAACAAGATTTATATTAGAAACATCATCATTATCATCATCTTTAGCACATATGAAAAGTTTGGATCTTCAAAGTGCAAGAATCTTCCTTTTTTGCTCAAAAAATCGGGTTTAGCACTTGGTGGAGGTTTTGGTAAGTAGTTTCTAACTCAAAATCATCATTTAATGTTATTAATCTTGTTTTTGGTCAACCCTAAGTAGCTTTGAGATAAAAATGGGTTCTTAGAGCCAAATTAGGGTTTCGGGTGTATTTGGGTATAAATTGGTCTTGGATTGTGAAATGAAAGAGTTTTTGATGATGGGTTTTGTCCAAAATGTGTTGATAACATGATTGGTGGCTTCCAAATGGTCCCAAAATGGTCAAAACGATTTTTGGGTCGAATTAGGGTTTCTTAGGTTTTAATTTGGGTCAAAAACGGATTTGACAAGATTTATATTAGAAACATCATCATTATCATCATCTTTAGCACATATGAAAAGTTTGGATCTTCAAAGTGCAAGAATCTTCCTTTTTTGCTCAAAAAATCGGGTTTAGCACTTGGTGGAGGTTTTGGTAAGTAGTTTCTAACTCAAAATCATCATTTAATGTTATTAATCTTGTTTTTGGTCAACCCTAAGTAGCTTTGAGATAAAAATGGGTTCTTAGAGCCAAATTAGGGTTTCGGGTGTATTTGGGTATAAATTGGTCTTGGATTGTGAAATGAAAGAGTTTTTGATGATGGGTTTTGTCCAAAATGTGTTGATAACATGATTGGTGGCTTCCAAATGGTCCCAAAATGGTCAAAACGATTTTTGGGTCGAATTAGGGTTTCTTAGGGTTTTAATTTGGGTCAAAAACGGATTTGGACAAGATTTGATGTTATAGGTCGAGTTTGTGTTGTGGGTTATGTTCATTTATGCTTGGAAATGAGTTTGGAAGTGTCTCCTAATTGATTTTGAGGTCAAAATGAGGCTTGGGTGTATTTAAGGTCGAATTTGTGCAGGTTTTAACGGCCATTAGTTCTAAGGACTGTTCTTGACAACAGTTCACAACCAAGATGAACTAATCAGAACCAAGATCCGTTAGTTTTTAACGCCCGTTAGTTACAGTTCACAACCAAGATGAACTAGTCAGAACCAAGATCCGTTAGTTTTTAACGCCCGTTAGTTACAGTTCACAACCAAGATGAACTAGTCAGAACCAAGATCCGTTAGTTTTTAACGCCCGTTAGTTACAGTTTACAACCAAGATGAACTAAGTCAGAACCAAGATCCGTTAGTTTTTAACGCCCGTTAGTTACAGTTCACAACCAAGATGAACTAGTCAGAACCAAGATCCGTTAGTTTTTAACGCCCGTTAGTTACAGTTTACAACCATGATGAACTAATCATAACCAAGATGAACTAATCACAACCAAGATGAACTAATCAGAACCAAGATCCGTTAGTTTTTAACGCCCGTTAGTTACAGTTCACAACCAAGATGAACTAGTCAGAACCAAGATCCGTTAGTTTTTAACGCCCGTTAGTTACAGTTCACAACCAAGATGAACTAGTCAGAACCAAGATCCGTTAGTTTTTAACGCCCGTTAGTTACAGTTTACAACCATGATGAACTAATCATAACCAAGATGAACTAATCACAACCAAGATGAACTAATCACAACCAAGATGAACTAATCACAACCAAGATGAACTATTTAAAAACCATATGTAAAGTCTTGATTTGTAAACATGTTATGTACATTGATAGGTCGTGGACGCGTGACGGTTGAACGTTTATAACTCAATCTTAACTTCTTATTTCTTGGCAAAGGTGAGTTTCGTAGCCCCTACGTTTACTTTATTTGGGGTGGAAAGTGTACTTGTTCGCTTAAACGCTTGTTGGTTGATACACTTTGTTATGGTATGAAACGAGACGTTAGTTATCTAATTGTTTACTTGTGATACGTGTTAATGGACGTTTATATGTGATGAAAGACGTTATCGTATATTATGTAAGACGTTATATTATATTATATTATATAAGACGTGGACGGTGGATTGACGAATCCACACCCGGTATGATCATTGCCATATTATGACGATATTTTATTAAAACGTATATTATATGTTGTTAGGACCAGTTCACCTGGAACTGGCCAGTCACCAGTTCACACTGACCAGTCACCAGTTGCATCTGGTGACCCAGTAAACTGGTGACCAAGATGATTTGTCGAAGAAATATATTGAAGTCCAGTTGCATCGTACAGTCAACGCAACTGAAGACTTCCTCCAGTTGAGAACTGACCAAGTTGAAGAAGCATTCCAGTTGAAGTCGAAGACAACAAATGGAAGATAGAGAATGGCAATGGCAGCGAAGCCCAGTTGGCATTCTAGTCAGTTACAAACTGGAGACCATCAGTGGAAAGCCCTTACAAAGCTTTACACTGATTACGAGGAATTGACTTGTATGCTTTATGTACCTTTACCCGGATAATAAGCCTTATCTTATTATTTAAGTATTAAAAGGTACATAAAGGTGGTTATGTAAAGTCACTTTAACATGCGACTTTACACGACTTTACACTTTAACATGGACCAACAAGAAGCAGACTTCAGTCTCTATGTCCACTGCTGAGGCAGAGTACATTTCTGCGGCCAGTTGCTGTGCCCAGATTCTCTGGATCAAGAACCAGTTACTAGATTATGGTCAGAAGTTTACTAAGACCCCAATCTTTTGTGACAACACCAGTGCAATTGCTATATCTCACAACCCAGTGATGCACTCCAAAACAAAGCATATTGACATCAGGTATCATTTCATTCGAGATCATGTTATGAAAGGAGATATTGAAATTCATTTCATCCCCACTGACAAACAGTTAGCTGATGTTTTTACTAAACCTCTCGATGAGAAAACCTTTAAACATCTCATCAGCGAACTGGGAATGTTAAACCCTTAACTGGAGCTTTCTTTGTTATTGAACGCGTCAGTGACACTGATGAAGTTCTCCAGTTGAGGAGGTCCAGATAATCTTTGCTCGCCAGGCTATCGAACGCCTTTGTGATACTATCTTGGCACTAATTGATTTCTGGATCATCATTTTAGGTGGAAAGACTCAAAATAATTTTCTGACTAAAATTCGTTTTTGTTTGAAAATGCAACTGGAGAACTCTCCAGTTGGAAACTGGTACTGGAATGATCCTCCAGTTACCAGGTTCAGTCTTGTCTTTTTTTTATAACGTTACAAATACTTGGTCAATATGTATGACACGTGATGATACTCGAGTGTTTTAAACCACTTGATATCGTGATCTGACGTGTTTGAAACCATTTTAGTACTTGACAACTGTTTGTATTGGGAAAACAAAAGTGAGTGGGCGCGTGGGTAAGATAAGCCGTCGTAGCATTTAATGCTGACATGGAAGCATTTAATGTTTACATGTAGCATTTAATGCTGACATGGAAGCATTTAATGTTTACATGGCAAATTATTATTTTATTTCAAAATTCAAACCAACTTTTGTTGAGTGTTTTAAACCACTTGATATCGTGATCTGACGTGTTTGAAACCATTTTAGTACTTGACAACTGTTTGTATTGGGAAAACAAAAGGGATTTTGTTTATTAAAATATAATTTTGGTGTTACATTGGGATCTTGAATCCTTATAAATACCCTTATTTACTTCGAACTCATTTACTTCTTTTTCTTACATTCTTTCATTTACTTTCCAATCATCAAAATTGCTTCATTTTTCTCTTTGCTTCACAAATCAAAAAACCTAAATCCCAAATTTCATTTTCATTCTTCTATGGCTCCTAGATCATCTCGTTCAAGAGATGTAAATCTCTTGACTGTTCCATACAATCCCTCACCAGAGGTCACACAGGCACCTGGTGCCCCTAGTAGTGCTTCGGTGATAAAACTAAATCCAAATAATCCTATGGCCAGCCAACGAGGATCTCAAGGGTCCGATACCCTTATTGGTAGAATTCAAAAGTTTTTGAAGAATTCTCCAATAGGACCCTCATTCTCTCTAAACCCACGTAAGATGTTTCACAACTACTTATGTGAGTTTTGGTACACTGCCGTTCTTTCTTCCGATTGTTCCTCCATCAGTTTCACATTAAAGGATGGAACAATCCAGTGTACCTTGTCAGCTGATACATTGAGGGATGCCTTACGCCTCAATTACTGGAGAGAGGGTGAATCTCCAGTCGTCTTGTCCCCAAATATAAACTTTCGCCAAGTACTCCTTGAAATGGGACACAGGGAGTGTTTGGAGAATGGGGTGTTGAAGACAAAAGGTGCGATGACCATGAAGGGCCTTGCACCTTCATGGAGGTACTTTTTCATCCACCTGGTGGAGAGCACGGGTGGGAGTTCTGGTGGACTTGACCAGATTAACTCCTCGCAAGCAGAGATGGCTTACTGCTTGTGGAACGGATTGAGAGTGGACTTTGCAGATATTCTGTATAGAAGCCTGGTTCAAAAGCTGAAGGGCTCAAGGGGTGTTTGTATTCCCTTTTCAAGGTTCCTCTCACTTTGTTTTAAGCAAATTCTGGGCAGGGAAGCATATAATAGTACAGATTCTCCGTACACTGCTCCAGATATGCTAAGGAATCTAGACTCACTGGTATCTGAAGCTGGTGAGGTTGAAATTCCTGAACGAATGCAACTGGCATTCGCTTCAACTGATGCACCTCTTGTAGGTGAGTCAGAAAGGCAACTGGGCGGGCCTCAAAATAATGAGGGACCCTCCAGTGTGTCTAATGTTGTGGCTGAGGATAGAGCAACCATAACTGAAGCAACACCAATCTCATCTATCCCTGGTGAAGATACTTCGGTATCTGATCCTCCAACAGATGCACCCATCCAGGAAACTGGGGAAGGTCATCTGGAGACTGTCTAGGTAACTGAACAGCCCTCTGTCACATTCATGGATCTGGACATGAGTGTTAATGACGAGGAAATCCTTATAGAATCTTCGGATTCTGAAGGTACTGAAACAGACCAGGAGATTCTTGATGCTTCTGTACAAGCTCAAGACCCTTCATCTCCAGTCTTACCTCCAGACGCATCAATTTCATTTTCATTCTTCTATGGCTCCTAGATCATCTCGTTCAAGAGATGTAAATCTCTTGACTGTTCCATACAATCCCTCACCAGAGGTCACACAGGCACCTGGTGCCCCTAGTAGTGCTTCGGTGATAAAACTAAATCCAAATAATCCTATGGCCAGCCAACGAGGATCTCAAGGGTCCGATACCCTTATTGGTAGAATTCAAAAGTTTTTGAAGAATTCTCCAATAGGACCCTCATTCTCTCTAAACCCACGTAAGATGTTTCACAACTACTTATGTGAGTTTTGGTACACTGCCGTTCTTTCTTCTTCCACCACTCCAATAATTTCTTCAACTGCTGGCCTGACAACTGGGGAGACTTCCATCAGTTTGCCTCCTCCAGTTGCTCCAGTAGTAACTGCTAGTGGTCCAGTGACACCTTCTCCTTTGTCACTGGACAGCCAAGTTGTCTCACTACAAGCCGATCTCCAAAACCTTCTTACCAGGGTGGAGGAGATTCAGAAGACACTTGACAAGAATACCAAGTCTTTCTCCAGATACCACAAGGACTCTTTGACAAATATTAAGGTTGTCGATCTGGGGATAAACAAGTTTTCTTCAAATGAAGACTTGGTGTTCAAAAAGCTTAATGAGTTGGTCACTGGCTGCAACAATCTGGCTGGTACTCTAAAGGAAGCCTTTGACCTAACTCACTCCAAGGTCTCCAGTTCCATTTCCAATCTACTTGGCAACACTGTTCGAACTTCTGAAGTGGATCTGAAGGAAATTGAGAGGCAGGTCAAGGAACTTATTGAAAGACCTGGCCTAGATGTAACTGGCCTTGGAGAGCAGTTGATGACTTCGGTTGGTCAGAAAATAGAGGATACGTTGGGTGCTAGAGAAGAGCAATTGGTTGAAAGGGTGATGTCTGAGATCACCAAGCTGGCCACTCCTCAGGTTGATCTGGCCCCACTTACCAGTGAGATCAACCAGTTGAGAGGCAGCATAGAGAGTTTGAGCACCCAAGTATCTCTATATGCTGAATCTATAGAGAAACTGACAACTGAAGTGGGAAATCTGAAGAAGATGGATGATGAGGTTAAGGATAAGGTTGTCTCAGGTTTGGATGAGGACTCAAAGATTTTGAATGAATTGAAAACTGGTCAAGACCAAGTTGTTGCAAATGTCTTGACCCAGTCCAAGGAGACGAACCATTTATGGAGGTCCTTCAGGATGATGTGTGGCATTTTCAAATAGTGTAAGGACTTGCAGTCATGGCAGCCTCTTGACCGGTTGCCATCTCACCCCTCTGAATGGGAAGTAATTAGGGCAGGTCTAGATGCTGCCAAGGGGGAAAGAAGTTCAGTCCTTACACGACCAGTTGCACCTGGAAGGACTCCATCTGGATCTGGAAGAGAATTAGTTGTGGCTACCAGTACTGAAGCTGGTGAGCAGAGTGATAGGGGGAATGTTGGTTTGGATAAAGGTAAAGGTTTAGCTGGTGATGCATCTGCCCAGCCGGCCACTGAAGAAATGTTAGAAACTGGTAATGCTGACATACTACCTCCAGTTTCAGATAGTGATAGTAGAAAACTGGCTAGACTTGGTAATGACATCAAAGAAAGAAAGAAAATGAAACAAAGAAACCAAGTTGAGATCAGGGCACATCTTGCTCAAATTAAGTTGCTGGATATGAGTGATGCCAATCTACTGGGTATCACTAAGGATGAGTATGTTAGGGTTAAGAATGATCCTAGGATAGTTGACCAGTTGAATGAAATGCTAGATGTAGAACTGGATAGACACTATCATGAGGATGAAGCTGAATTCGATGCCAGGAGCTTAAACATTTCAGTGGAGAAGGCAAAAGAGATTAGGGCCAGTGGGATTCTTAAGAGAATTGCAAATGTTAAAAAGGTTGTGAAGGATGTACTGAATCCACCAAGAAGAAGGATTCCACAACCAAGAAGACCACTGACAAGAGATGCAAGAGATGCTGACCTTAGCACATTCGTTGAATCAACTGGCGAAGTATCCAATGAAGACATTAAGTCCGCTGTACTGGCTGCTGGTGCTGGGAGTATAAAAATCACAAATGAATCTGAAGCTAGAAACTACTACTCCCAGATCATGTCAACCAGAAGACATAGTGGTACTATTAATGGTGTCAATGTTACAATCAAGCCAGGCACCAAGGTTTTTCAAATCGAAGTTAAGTATACTGGTGGGCCACTGGTTAGAACTGATGATCCTGGTGCTATGCAGTATGGGTTCAGCGAATGGGTGGAGATGGTGAATGTTTTGGATGCTAAGGCACAAAAGAATAGGTTCGAGAAAGCATGGGTTAACTTTCTAAGGGGGAAGATTCAACATAAAGAAAATCTTGAGCAAAAGTTGAATATTGACCCTGAAGATACTCTGCCTATCTCTTCAGTTGCCAAGAGAAGGAGAACTGGCGAAGGGCCGTCTCATTAAGTTCTTTCTTCAGTTATCTACTTGTAATCTGTATTTACATTCTGTAACTTGTATAAATTTCATTCCCTTGTATAAATGAAGTTACCAGTTTGTAACCACAAGGTAGATAATAGATTAAAATCTAACAAACCTAAAAGAAAAACCTAAGGCATTTATTGATCTATAAAAATGCCTTAGATAACTTAAATAGATTTAAATCAAACAAGTCCTTCCAGTTCACACTTGTACAGATACAAGAACTAGAAAAGACTTAGACTATATTTCTAGACAAATAGGGGGAATTTGTTAGGACCAGTTCACCTGGAACTGGCCAGTCACCAGTTCACACTGACCAGTCACCAGTTCACACTGACCAGTCACCAGTTGCATCTGGTGACCCAGTAAACTGGTGACCAAGATGATTTGTCGAAGAAATATATTGAAGTCCAGTTGCATCGTACAGTCAACGCAACTGAAGACTTCCTCCAGTTGAGAACTGACCAAGTTGAAGAAGCATTCCAGTTGAAGTCGAAGACAACAAATGGAAGATAGAGAATGGCAATGGCAGCGAATCCCAGTTGGCATTCTAGTCAGTTACAAACTGGAGACCATCAGTGGAAAGCCCTTATAAAGCTTTACACTGATTACGAGGAATTGACTTGTATGCTTTATGTACCTTTACCCGGATAATAAGCCTTATCTTATTATTTAAGTATTAAAAGGTACATAAAGGTGGTTATGTAAAGTCACTTTAACATGCGACTTTACACTGCTTTTTAAGGAATTAAATGTTATTCCTTAAATGCTCCCAACCACATTTGTACGGCTAAAGTTAACATTCCAATGTTAACTTTTCCTATAAATACAAGTCATTGCACAACCAAGAATATTACTTCTTCGAATAAACTTCAATAGAATTCACACTTTGCAAACCTGCAATATTCTTGGTGAACTTGTGCAATCTTCTCTCAATCGCTAAAAGGAACATTTCACAACTTTAAGTGTTTCGATTGTTTTGAGAAATTCCGAGTATAGATCAATTGTATTTCATAGGTTGTTAGGATATTTACATTCGTGTATTATCTTGGTTCCGCATCAACCTTGTAATTTGTTTAATATCAATAAATAAATTACACATTGAAAAATACATATTGTCTCATCAAGTTATCTTACAAGTTATTTGTATTATTGCATTGTTCTTTACTTATTGTCTTTTATATAAGTAATCTATCTAGAACTTGGTATATACACACTGCAACTGGTCGTCTCCAGTTCAGTGCATATATTGCAAAGTAACTCCACCATCGACATAGAGGTGTCTTCAGTAGTACCATCTAACGAGTTGGGACTTACATATGTTATGTAAGACGTGGACGGTGGATTGACGAATCCATACCCGACATGATCATAACCGTGGATACGGGTTGTTTAACCTGCGTATGGACGATATTATATATTTATGGACGATTATTGGACATTAACGTTGACTTGTATTGATTTGTGATAACGTGGAACCTTTTAGGGTTTCCTTGGACGTGATTAGGTATTCTAATCCTCGTATATCGATAACGGTTGATATCCCGACACTTGATTTTCATTACTTAAACCTACGAACTCACCAACTTTATGTTGACAGGTTTTAGTACACTTTTCAGGTGAACAGGTTAATCAGAGACGTATCGGTTGATTGATTGCATGCTAGGATTGGACTTGGACTATTTATGGATCCGTGATTCATTTGATCCCGCTCATGGGTTATGCTTAGGATCATTTACCATCTTTTGAACTATCTTTTGTAAACGTTTGATGGGCGTGCTCCTTATGCATTTTTGTATGATTTCGGTACTTGTATTTGATTGAATTGTATGGATTGTCCAATCCTTTTAATGCATTTAGACTTGCCTCTACTTAATTTCCATGTCGTGTTGTGCTTGGTATGTAACCCTCATGATTCCGCCTTGTTGGGGTGTTACAAAGATAGAGAGAGAGAAAGAAATAAGGTTTGAAGAAGATAAAGTCATAAAACTCTTTTTTGTAGGGTCAATTTTTTTTTCTTATTTTTAAATTATTATTTTTTGTGGCTGAGAGTTTTAATGCCCCAATAAACAAGAATAAAAATGAGAAATATACAAAAGATTGTAACAGGCATATACTAGTATGTTTTGTTTTTATTTAAAGGGATTTGTTACTTTGGAATATATATATATATATATTAATATCAAGGTATATATATATATATATAGGAGAGATATCAAATGAGAAGGTTGCTTAAGGAGAGAAGGGGAAAGGTTGATTTTTAATTTTTTTTTCTTTTTTATTTTTCATTTTTAATTTTTTTATAGTGAAAACTCATTCCAAAAAATAAAAAATAATAAAAAATAAATCTCTACACATGTGTAGATTTTTATACCTTACACATGTGTAGATATCTACACATGTGTAAGTTGTATTTTTTTATTTTTTTATTTTTTAAAAAAAATTTGATTTTTTTTTGGAATGGGTTTATGTTAAAAAAAATATAAAAATTAAAAAAAATTAAATATTAAAAAAACAAGCTAAAAAAAATAAAAAAGAACCTTCTCTCCCTTCTCTCTGGATCTCTACCCTATATATATATATAAACAGATATAATATATAATGTAATATAATATATATATATATATATATATAATATATATATATATTAATTATTATATTAAAAAGTTACTCTATTGTATTACTTATAGTTTTAAAAATTATTATCACTAGTAATTTGTATTACTCTATAATATACTTAAACTTTATGCAAAATGTTATTTTCTTATGTTTTATTTAATGAATTTTTATAACTTTGATTTTTTTTCTAAAGTTGAAGTTTAAAGAAAATAGGATTTTGGGAGAGGGGAAGGGGAGGGACATTCCTTGCATGAGAGAGGGGAGGGGATAGGAGGAGAGAGAATGTAAAAAGGTGGTGAGGGGAAGAGATACACTCCCCACTCCCTTATAAAAATTTAACATGTCATTAGTTATTATACATTCTAGTATTAAGCCACAAATATAGTGAGTATCATACCGTCAACCATATTTTTAAGTAAATAGCTTTTTTTAATGGCAAAAATATATATTATATATTATTTATAAACAATTCTGATCCAAACAAAGCACTAGAGGTCAACAAAAATCATATATATAATATACTCCATATTATGTTATGAAACATATGCCAAATTAGGTTATATTAAAAAGTTACTCTATTGTATTACTTATAGTTTTAAAAATTATTATCACTAGTAATTTGTATTACTCTATAATATACTTAAACTTTATGCAAAATGTTATTTTCTTATGTTTTATTTAATGAATTTTTATAACTTTGATTTTTTTTCTAAAGTTGAAGTTTAAAGAAAATAGGATTTTGGGGGGGGGGGGGGGGGGGGGGGGGGGGGGGGGGGGGGGGGGGGGGGGGGGGTGGGGGGGGGGGGGGGGGGGGGGGGGGGGGGGGTGGGGGGGGGGGGGGGTGGGGGGGGGGGGGGGGGGGGGGGGAGGGAGGGACATTCCTTGCATGAGAGAGGGGAGGGGATAGGAGGAGAGAGAATGTAAAAAGGTGGTGAGGGGAAGAGATACACTCCCCACTCCCTTATAAAAATTTAACATGTCATTAGTTATTATACATTCTAGTATTAAGCCACAAATATAGTGAGTATCATACCGTCAACCATATTTTTAAGTAAATAGCTTTTTTTAATGGCAAAAATATATATTATATATTATTTATAAACAATTCTGATCCAAACAAAGCACTAGAGGTCAACAAAAATCATATATATAATATACTCCATATTATGTTATGAAACATATGCCAAATTAGGTTATGTGATCGAGATTTGATTGCGTTATGTTATGAAACATATGCCAAATTAGGTTATGTGATCGAGATTTGATTGCGTTACCCTACTTATCGTTATCCATTACTGCTCATTATTGCATTTTAAATACCGGTATTTTATATGTGGTACCGGTATTATTGGTAGAACTAATTTTATTTTTTTAACAAGAATATTACAAAAAAATTTACAATTCAATGAAAATAGTCAAAATACAATTACAATCCAATCAAAAATAACACCAAATATGTATTTCATAACAAAATATAAGTTTTAAACTTAACACAACAACAACAAAAATAACATTAAAATATCATAAAATTAAATTTAAAAAATTTAAAAACATAAAAATAAAAAACTAAAAAAACCGGTTTTACAGTACCGAAAAATACCGGCGATAATGAATAATAAAAAACCGAACAAAATACCAAAATAGTTGTAGCGGATAACCGACCGATACGTGGTAATACTGAACATACATATAGATATTTTATATATGCCATTGGTAAGTCACAAAATATCATATTTGCCCAATTAAATTTTTAAATATCATATATGCCATTTCAAATTTATCAATATATCAAATATGTCATTGTTAAGTAACAAAATATCATATATGTCATTCCTAATCTATCAATATATCAAATATGACATTGTTCAGTAACAAAAATATCATATCTTAATGAAAAATCTGAAATTCACTCAAAACCCGTTTTTTCTCTTGATTTTATAATCCAATCCATGTTTTCTTTCGAATTGCGTAAATTTAATTCAACGCTTAGTTATCAATATGACTAATTTCACTGATATTCTAAAATCTGTTATTTAATTAAATTCATGGTATATGATTAAGTTTTGTTGCGACTATTGTTTATAAGTGACTCAACCGTATGTTTTGTTTCTATTTTTGCATAATAATTTATCTCAACGACACTTGATGCAAAAAAAAAACCATGAATTAAAAAACAGAGGATAAATGCGGGGATTTAAAATTTAACGATAACTTTAAAATATTTTGATATTTAGATTTAACTTAATTAACTAATTTGAACATATTCGATATATTTCAATGACATGTTTTGATATGTTTCAAAAATAATGATGATATATATAATATTTAATAATGTATTTAGAAATATGGTATTTTTTTTACTGAAAAATGGCATATTTTAAACTATTAGAATAGCATATATAATATTTCAAAAAAAATTGTGCATATATAATGTTTTGTAATATTTTGTAAGTTATCAATGTCAAATACTCATGAAATTTTGCCTATTTAAAACCTACACTAGTTGCAATATAAATATGGGAAATGATTAATCCTCCTAACTAAATAGCCTAAAAATCTTCCTAACTATGAGATGGTTACATGTGGAAAAATCAGGGGGCAAGATTAGAAAAAAGAATTAGTGGATAACATATGTCACATTTTTATAGTTTTAGAAGAATTTTTAGGCTAATCTTTATGAGGATTTATCATGTTATTACTATAAATATATAATGTAGTTATGCATATCTATACTCCTTTATAATAATTATCAACCCTTATTTTTGGAAGGTGTTAGAAAATAGTTAGATGCAAAAGTACTAAATTACCCTTAATAAACACTGTAACATCCGTGAATTTTGACCCATTGACTTTATGTGTAATTTGACTAACAATCTTGTTTAATGAAATAAGCGGGTCGTTTGGTGAATTAAATGACAATGTGTGTTAGTCGAGTCGTTATTTAGTTTGTTGGCATTTAGTTGTGCAACCGATTGTTTTATGGCTTGTGGGAGAAACGGGTCGGCCCGTGGGTAGTCCAAGACCCACCAGCCACCCATGACCCATTCCCCCCCCCCATATCTCTTTCTCCCCTCTCACTTCTTATCTATCTACCTATCTCTTTCTCTCTTTCTCTCAAAAGCAAAGCAAGACCCATTTCAATCTTCTTCACCATTTCTTGCATCAAATTAGTGTTGGATCGATTATAACATAGAAATCATAGTCACTTTCATCTCACTTTCGTCTTATCAAAGAATCAAAGCCAAGTTCTAGCCTTTTTACCCAATTAGGTCAAATTTGGGTTTGAGCTCAAGGAGACGTTTTGGTTGTGGACGTGTGGACCCTATTACTCGTTTGTAATCTTATTCTAGCTTCTTTGCCGGGCAAGGTGAGTTTCGTATCTCCCTACTCGCTTGAGATTTGGGCTGAAAAGTGTAAACCTGGCGTGTTTACTTGCATTTATTGATTTATTGATTGGTTGACTTGATTGTTGGATTGATGGGATAGTTCGTTTCGTTTAATTGACTTGGGTTATGTTTTAGTTAAGTATTACTTTTATATTAGGATAGACGTACATACATGGAAGTCGATTATGCCTTCATTGGGTTCTAGATGTGGTGGGAAGGCTGCGGGTGACCCTATATATAAGCATCTGGGACTTGAAGAAAGTAGAATCCTCTGAAGTATATGTACGTATAGTCGGTTTAAATTGTGATTAGTGGCTTATGTTGTTGATTATTGATTGTTGGATTGATGGGATAGTTCGTTTCGTTTAATTGACTTGGGTTATGTTTTAGTTAAGTATTACTTTTATATTAGGATAGACGTACATACATGGAAGTCGATTATGCCTTCATTGGGTTCTAGATGTGGTGGGAAGGCTGCGGGTGACCCTATATATAAGCATCTGGGACTTGAAGAAAGTAGAATCCTCTGAAGTATATGTACGTATAGTCGGTTTGAATTGTGATTAGTGGCTTATGTTGTTGATTATTGATTGTTGGCGTATGATGGTCGTACATTGGTTGTTGGGTTATGTTTGACGAATATTGATTGTTGGCGTATGATGGTCGTACATTGGTTGTTGGGTTATGTTTGACGATTATTGATTGTTGGCGTATGATGGTCGTATATTGGTTGTTGGGTTATGTTTGACGAATATTGATTGTTGGTTCATGATTTATGCATTTACATTCGATTGTAAGCATTGCATACATTGTTGATGACCCTCGGCAGGGGATTGCCGACATCCTGGTGCATAGATGTATGCACCCATTTTGGATGTAGACCTGACTCCGAGTATATAGACATATATATCTCGATGATTTTGAGATACAGCCTTGTTCATTGCGATGACAGAAGGGTATCGTTGCATTGGTGACTTGAGCTCACGCATAGGATAGGCATATTGGCTTATTCATGCATTTCCGGCATTTGCATTGATACTCATATCATTTATGCATTTACATTCGATTGTAAGCATTGCATACATTGTTGATGACCCTCGGCAGGGGATTGCCGACATCCTGGTGCATAGATGTATGCACCCATTTTGGATGTAGACCTGACTCCGAGTATATAGACATATATATCTCGATGATTTTGAGATACAGCCTTGTTCATTGCGATGACAGAAGGGTATCGTTGCATTGGTGACTTGAGCTCACGCATAGGATAGGCATATTGGCTTATTCATGCTTTCCGACATTTGCATTGATACTCATATCATTTATGCATTTACATTCGATTGTAAGCATTGCATACATTGTTGATGACCCTCGGCAGGGGATTGCCGACATCCTGGTGCATAGATGTATGCACCCATTTTGGATGTAGACCTGACTCCGAGTATATAGACATATATATCTCGATGATTTTGAGATACAGCCTTGTTCATTGCGATGACAGAAGGGTATCGTTTGCCATCTTTGGTTGTTATTTTGTTAACTTTGATGGCTATTTGCTCCCGTTGTATTTTGTTACTTACTTCGTTTTTGTATTGGATTCACCGAATCTTTAATTGCATTTAGTTTGTTCTATTGTAATTCCACCTGGTGCTATGTGATTTCCGTGATATTCCGAGCCTCGGCTTGGGGTGTTACAGAATGGTGGCCCATGCGTGGTCGTAGAGAATTAGGCGGTTTGACCTAGACTACGGCTTAAGTTAAAACTCTTCATATAGCATGCATGGTTAGGAATTCGTGTGCAATGTGAATTATGTGAATCCCCGTGTGAGTTCGTAGTTAAGGCCTATTGTATGATAGCTTGAATTCAATGTGACGAATGTGAATTGTAGTTAATATGGGTTGTTGTTGTAAATTGTTGGAATTAATGTGATGATTTAGGACAAAATGATGGGATGCCATTAACTTAGTATAATATTGTGGCAACCCTAAAAGAACCCGATCAACTCTTTTATGGTTACCCGGTATTATAGCAAGTTCATGACATCGTGGATTGCGCACGTGTGGCTTAAAGTATAATAAGGAACCAATATGCTTAATGGAAGTTGATTAGGTGGAAGGTTAGCCGTTGGTACACCTTGTATACATACCCGGTCAATAACTAGAGAGCATATCGAATTCGGATTATACTTTGAATCATTTGTGTTAGTTGTTTAATTGCATGATATTATGGGCATGATTACTTGATGTTATGATATGTAAAAATCCCTTATGATGCTAACACTTTTGCCTTAGCATAATGTTATGAAATGAGTATGTGGTATCGGTATGAGAGCATTGACTACTTGTGTGGCTAACATGTGAGCATTTGAGACTAACTCTCGGGTCAACGTGTCACTTGTTTTATAGAAATGGCGAGACCAAGGAGAGTCGGAACGAACTATAGGGCCGAATAGGAAGAACCGAAACCGGAAGCTCAACCAGAAGTGCAAGGAGGTAGGGGCCGTGGTAGGGGCCGTGGTAGAGGTCGTGGTAGGGGCCATGGTAGGGGTCGTGGTGGAGCTCCTGAGCCAAACTTGGCCGAGGTAATCGCAAAAACGGTCGCCGGCATCATGCCAACCATCATTGCTCAAGTCACGGCAAGTCTTGGGCAAAACAATGGGCCTCAAAACAACGAAGCCCCAGAAAACGTAAACAATGAAAATGATCAACCTTATGCCAAAGAAGATGAAGGAGAGGAACCAGTGGGAGTTGGTATCGGGATGCCCATGAATAATCAATATGGCGGATACCGCCAAGGGTGTATATTTAAAGATTTTAAGAGTTGTGGGGCACCGGATTTCGATGGGAAAGGGGGTCCCACGGAATGTATAAGTTGGTTCGAGGCGATAGAGGCGGTGATTGAAAGGAGTCATTGCACCTGTGATGACCGGATTTCCTATGCATCCGGCATGTTTAGGCATGACGCCTTGAGTTGGTGGAACCAGGAAATAACGTTGGGGCGGACTCAAAACTTGGAGTGGATTGACTTCAAAAACAAAGTAAAAGCAAAGTTTTGTCCTCCGTATGAACTACAAAACTTAACCATTGAATTCGCAAATCTAAACATGGAGGGAGCCGATTACAAGGGCTATGTGAGACGATTTCAAGAGTTGTCCACCCTCATTCCTCACTTGGTGGGTACCGAGTCACAGGCCATCCAGAAGTTTGTATTGGGCTTGAATCCTCAAGTCCGATCTTATGTAAACTCCAACATGCCTACTTCTTTGGCTAATGCGGTCAACCAAGCCGGGAGTGTGACTGGAGATTTATTGAGATGTGGTGTTTTGAGTAAGTCCTCATCAAACAAGAGGAAAGAAGTGGGGGAGTCAAGTGGGGTAAAGAAAGCGGGAAGGTTTGACCCCAAGAATGCTTATAGGGGTAGGGTAATGGCGGCGGTAGAACCGGCTAGGAGGCCTTATACCGGGCCTCATCCTTTCTGTGGGAGGTGCAACAGGCACCATCCCGCCACTACTCCATGTGGGGCATGCTATAATTGCAACCAAGTTGGGCACGCATCCAAGAATTGTAGAGCTCCAAGAGCCGGCCCAATGAATGCGGCTCCTATTCGGGCCGTCCCTCCTCAAGGTAACCAAAGAAGAGGCGAATGTTTTGAATGTGGTAGCCGTGACCACTACCGAAATAATTGTCCTCGATGGGTGGGACAACAAGTTCAAGTAGCCGTTCATCCCAATCAACTACAAATGGTCGGGCCTAATCAAAACCGGGGACAACAAGGCCACCAAGTGCAACCACGCGGCCGAGCCTTTGCGGCCAATGCAAATGAAGCCCGCAATGATCCTAACGTTGTAGCAGGTACTTTTCTCCTTAATGGTCTCTATGCCACCGTTCTATTTGATTCCGGGGCCGATTTTAGCCTCGTGTCTTCTAACTTTGTTCCTTTGATTGATGTGCATCCGTGTGCTCTAAACTATGTGCTTGACATTGAAATGGTAAACGGGTCACTAACTAGAATTAGTCAAATACTTCGAGAATGTGTCTTGACTTTGGAAGATGTCGACTTCTTCATTGACCTTATGCCCCTTGACATTGGTAGTTTTGATATTATAGTGGGTATGAATTGGTTGACGGCGGTAAATGCAACCATTGATTGTGGCGAGAGAGTTGTTAAAATACCTTTGGCTAACGGTAAAATTCTTAGGGTTCAAGGCGAAATCTCCGATTCCTCTAATTCTAAAGTCTTTAGTGCTACCATCTCAAAGGTAGAATTGAAGACCGTTCCTATCGTTTGTGATTTTCCCGATGTTTTTCCGGATGACTTACCGGGATTACCTCCAACCCGTGAACTTGATTTTCGTATCAATCTTATTCCTGAAGCCGCGCCCATAGCAAAAGCTCCATATAGACTAGCCTTAACCGAAATGCAGGAGCTACAAACTCAACTCAAGGAACTCCAAGAGAAGGGTTTCATTCGCCCTAGTCAATCTCCTTGGGGTGCTCCTGTTCTCTTCGTCAAAAAGAAAGACGGATCCTTCAGAATGTGTATTGATTACCGGGAATTGAACAAGCTCACCGTGAAGAACCGATATCCTCTCCCAAGAATTGATGACTTGTTTGATCAACTTCAAGGAGCTAAGCACTTCTCAAAAATCGATCTTCGCTCGGGTTATCATCAACTCCGGGTACATGAAGATGACATCCCCAAAACGGCTTTTCGCACAAGGTATGGTCATTTTGAATTCACCGTAATGCCTTTTGGGTTGACTAATGCACCGGCGGTGTTCATGGACTTGATGAACCGGGTGTGTCAACCATACTTAGACAAGTCTGTCATTGTGTTCATTGATGACATACTTGTATACTCGAAGACGAAGGAGGAGCATGTTGAGCACTTGCGTGAAGTGCTTGAACTACTAAGGAAAGAGAAATTGTATGCTAAGTTCTCCAAGTGTGAGTTTTGGTTGGAAGAGGTTCACTTTCTTGGTCACGTGGTGAGCAAGGAGGGTATTCATGTGGACCCAAGCAAGATTGAAGCGGTCAAGAATTGGAGAAGACCCGAAACGCCATCCGAGATCCGCCAATTTCTTGGATTGGCGGGTTATTATAGAAGATTTATTGAAAATTTCTCCCGTATTGCACAACCACTCACTCTCTTGACTCAAAAGGAGAGAAATTTTGAATGGGGCGAAAGACAAGAAAGCGCCTTCCAAACTCTTAAAGATATGCTATGTGATGCTCCTATTTTGACGCTACCGGATGGAATTGAAGATTTCGTTGTTTATTGTGATGCTTCGGGGCAAGGGTTGGGTTGTGTTCTTATGCAAAGGGGTAAGGTCATTGCTTATGCCTCTCGTCAATTGAAGGTGCATGAGAAGAACTACCCGACACATGATTTGGAATTGGGAGCGGTTGTGTTTGCTTTGAAGTGTTGGAGGCATTATCTCTATGGCACCAAATGTGTGATTTTGGTTGGAGAGGTTCACTTTCTTGGTCACGTGGTGAGCAAGGAGGGTATTCATGTGGACCCAAGCAAGATTGAAGCGGTCAAGAATTGGAGAAGACCCGAAACGCCATCCGAGATCCGCCAATTTCTTGGATTGGCGGGTTATTATAGAAGATTTATTGAAAATTTCTCCCGTATTGCACAACCACTCACTCTCTTGACTCAAAAGGAGAGAAATTTTGAATGGGGCGAAAGACAAGAAAGCGCCTTCCAAACTCTTAAAGATATGCTATGTGATGCTCCTATTTTGACGCTACCGGATGGAATTGAAGATTTCGTTGTTTATTGTGATGCTTCGGGGCAAGGGTTGGGTTGTGTTCTTATGCAAAGGGGTAAGGTCATTGCTTATGCCTCTCGTCAATTGAAGGTGCATGAGAAGAACTACCCGACACATGATTTGGAATTGGGAGCGGTTGTGTTTGCTTTGAAGTGTTGGAGGCATTATCTCTATGGCACCAAATGTGTGATTTATACCGATCACAAAAGCCTCCAACACATCTTCAACCAAAGTGAATTGAATATGAGGCAAAGGCGTTGGTTAGAACTATTTAGTGATTATGATTGTGACATCCGTTATCACCCGGGCAAGGCAAATGTAGTAGCCGATGCCTTGAGCCGAAATGAGAGAGTGAAACCAAGACGGGCTAGAGCTATGAGCCTCACGGTAGGGCCGAATATTCGTGATCGGATCATTGAAGCCCAAATTCAAGCCACCCTACCGGAAAACTTTGGAAACGAGAACCTAGATGGTATGGAACAACAATTCGACCGGAAGAATGATAATGGGCTATACATGGTTGAAAGGATTTGGGTTCCTATTTTCGGCGACTTAAGAACACTTATCATGAATGAAGCTCACCTATCGCCTTATTCGGTCCATCCCGGGTCGGATAAGATGTACTTTGACTTGAAAGATTTGTATTGGTGGCCGGGCATGAAGCGTGATATGGCTAGGTATGTGAGTGAGTGTCTTACTTGCTTACAAGTCAAAGCCGATCACAAGAAGCCACCCGGTTTGTTGGTACAACCGGTGATGCCCGAATGGAAGTGGGAACATATCTCAATGGACTTCATTACTAAGCTACCGAAGACAAGAAGCGGTCGTGACACGATTTGGGTGATAGTAGATCGGTTAACGAAGTCGGCTCACTTTTTAGCCATTCGCGAAACCGATAAATTTGACACTTTGGCTCGTTTATACATCAAGGAAGTAATATCTAAACATGGAGTGCCAATTTCTATCATTTCCGATAGAGATGCCCGTTTCAAATCAAAATTTTGGGAAGCCTTTCAAAAAGCCATGGGTACTCGACTTGACATGAGTACGGCGTTTCACCCCCAAACGGATGGGCAAACCGAGAGAACCATCCAAACACTTGAAGACATGTTGAGGGCGTGTGCAATTGATTTTGGTGGAAATTGGGAAGACCATTTGCCTCTAGTCGAATTTTCCTACAACAATAGTTATCATGCTACCATTCAAATGGCGCCCTTTAGAGCATTATATGGTAGGATATGTCGCTCTCCTCTAGCTTGGGCGGAAATTGGAGAGAGTCAACTTATCGGGCCAGAAATTGTGATTGAAACGACTAAGGTAATATCCCAAATTAAGGAGAAGTTGCAATTGGCCCGTGAACGTCAAAAGAAGTATGCCGATGTGAGGCGGAGACCGTTAGAGTTTGAAGTTGGTGATTTAGTACTTTTGAAAGTGTCACCTTGGAAGGGAGTCGTACGTTTTGTGAAGCGGGGAAAACTTGCACCAAGGTATATTGGTCCTTTCAAGATTCTTGAACGGGTTGGAAAAGTTGCTTATCGGCTAGAATTGCCTCAAGAGCTTAACGGTGTGCATGATGTGTTTCATATTTGTAACTTGCGCAAGTGTTTGGCGAATCCTACACATCATGTGCCTATGGATGAAATTAGGGTTGATTCGAATTTGAACTTTGTTGAAGAGCCGGTGGAGATCTTGGATCGTCAAGAGAAGAAACTCAAGAACAAACGCTATACGATTGTTAAGGTTAGATGGAATGCTAGACGTGGAGCCGAGTTCACTTGGGAGCGAGAGGATCACATGAAGTCTAAGTATCCGCATTTATTTGATAATTAGGGTTTTGTTGAATTTCGGGACGAAATTCTTTCAACGGGGGAATAATGTAACATCCGTGAATTTTGACCCATTGACTTTATGTGTAATTTGACTAACAATCTTGTTTAATGAAATAAGCGGGTCGTTTGGTGAATTAAATGACAATGTGTGTTAGTCGAGTCGTTATTTAGTTTGTTGGCATTTAGTTGTGCAACCGATTGTTTTATGGCTTGTGGGAGAAACGGGTCGGCCCGTGGGTAGTCCAAGACCCACCAGCCACCCATGACCCATTCCCCCCCCCCATATCTCTTTCTCCCCTCTCACTTCTTATCTATCTACCTATCTCTTTCTCTCTTTCTCTCAAAAGCAAAGCAAGACCCATTTCAATCTTCTTCACCATTTCTTGCATCAAATTAGTGTTGGATCGATTATAACATAGAAATCATAGTCACTTTCATCTCACTTTCGTCTTATCAAAGAATCAAAGCCAAGTTCTAGCCTTTTTACCCAATTAGGTCAAATTTGGGTTTGAGCTCAAGGAGACGTTTTGGTTGTGGACGTGTGGACCCTATTACTCGTTTGTAATCTTATTCTAGCTTCTTTGCCAGGCAAGGTGAGTTTCGTATCTCCCTACTCGCTTGAGATTCGGGCTGAAAAGTGTAAACCTGGCGTGTTTACTTGCATTTATTGATTTATTGATTGGTTGACTTGATTGTTGGATTGATGGGATAGTTCGTTTCGTTTAATTGACTTGGGTTATGTTTTAGTTAAGTATTACTTTTATATTAGGATAGACGTACATACATGGAAGTCGGTTATGCCTTCATTGGGTTCTAGATGTGGTGGGAAGGCTGCGGGTGACCCTATATATAAGCATCTGGGACTTGAAGAAAGTAGAATCCTCTGAAGTATATGTACGTATAGTCGGTTTGAATTGTGATTAGTGGCTTATGTTGTTGATTATTGATTGTTGGCGTATGATGGTCGTACATTGGTTGTTGGGTTATGTTTGACGAATATTGATTGTTGGCGCAGGTTTATCGTATATTGATTGTTGGTTCATGATTTATGCATTTACATTCGATTGTAAGCATTGCATACATTGTTGATGACCCTCGGCAGGGGATTGCCGACATCCTGGTGCATAGATGTATGCACCCATTTTGGATGTAGACCTGACTCCGAGTATATAGACATATATATCTCGATGATTTTGAGATACAGCCTTGTTCATTGCGATGACAGAAGGGTATCGTTGCATTGGTGACTTGAGCTCACGCATAGGATAGACATATTGGCTTATTCATGCTTTCCGACATTTGCATTGATACTCATATCATTTATGCATTTCTCATTTCACGTGTTGCGCTTGTGTAATCTTGTTGTTGGACATTATTGTGTTTCGTAGAGGCTCACTGTATGTCAGGTTTAGCCTCCTTTCGTGCTTTATGATTTTGTCTATGGTTCCTTGTGGGCCATTACTGCGAACTCACCAACCTTGTGTTGACTATGCTTAGTACACTTTTCAGGTAATCAGGTTCTCCCAGGGCGTGGAGTTTAGTTGCTTTGCTCGCTGTAAACCCGGACTATGGACTTCATGGATCAAGGATTCATTGGCCTGCCTTTTGCATTATACTTAGGATCGTTTGCCATCTTTGGTTGTTATTTTGTTAACTTTGATGGCTATTTGCTCCCGTTGTATTTTGTTACTTACTTCGTTTTTGTATTGGATTCACCGAATCTTTAATTGCATTTAGTTTGTTTTATTGTAATTCCACCTGGTGCTATGTGATTTCCGTGATATTCCGAGCCTCGGCTTGGGGTGTTACAAACACCCCCTATGGAAATGGTTATTAAAGATTACCAAATTTGCTCTTAATGAATTAAATTTACACTTTAAACATTTATCTTGCTAATTTACACTCTAAGTCATTATCTTCTAAAATATTTCCACTATCACCATTACATCAACTTACACGGTTACATCACTCGACACCAATTGTCGATGTCATCATCACCCGTCACCGACACCACTAAACCGCCGTCGCCGTCACAGCCGCCGTATTGCACGGGTACCATGCTAGTAATTTAAAATAAATATATCATCACGTGGCGCATGCAGGTCATGTTGTTCATTTCCTAGTTCCTACATACACCATGTTCACACATTGTGAACAACGTTAAAAAAATGAATCAAAATTGACATTTCCATTTTTAAGGTTTATCTTTATAACATTAAGAAAATTGTTAAAGGTAACATTAACTTTTCGTTTCTAAAGTAATCAACCAAATAAGTGTGGATCACATTTAATTAAAAATATGAATATGAGTTTAACTACTTTCTCAACTTATATTGTTTTTTAAAATATTTTATTTATTACTCAAATATATTACCAGAATTAGTAAATGATCACTACTACCAATGTAGCTGATGACTTATTGGTAAGTGTTTTTGACTTTGTCAAAATTTACCAGAATTCAAGTTCTAGTTTCAACATTTGAATTTTAAAAAGGTGAATTATTGAGGGATTTTTGAATCTTAGGTTGTATTTTATGCATTCGAGTTAAGTAGGATAGCTTGTCGTTTATAAAAAAATTAAGTAATTGTTCACTATTATAACTAAAGTTTCTCAAATTAATTGTGGATTAAATGTATCTAACATGAACTAATATTATATCATCTAAAAGTATTAAGAATTATAGCTAACGTGTATTAGAAAAATTGTGTCTTTTATATCAAAATCTCAATTCTTAAATTTTATAGTAAGTATACATTTATGTTATATACTTTAACTCCAACCCTTAAAACAATATTTAGCAAGATCCTATTAAAATTTATGGTGCAACTTGATCCCACCCGCCTTCACCTCTTAATTCTAATTAGTAAATAGTTAAAATAACTATATTTTATTTGCTATCTAAGATAATCTGAATAAATATTTTTTCCTTCTATGACACAAAAAACTTAGATAAAATTAACCCATCACCACGATATGTCGTAATAGAACTCCAACCATCACCACCAACATTGATATAACTCTGACCATTTGTGCTCTTATAAAAGGTGCTAATATTTGTGGCAGAATGTTGCATGGTACCAGTACCTCGCTCAGTAGTATCCGTATTTCGTTTGAAAAATTATCTAGCTAGTAACATAATACATCCATACGACATAAGAGAGATACAAACACCATAGCCTACCATAGGTATAACAGTACCACTCTACTACAACTCCAAGAGACGTGAAAGAACAATCGTCATAGCCTACCAATAAGGCAATAAGGAAGTTGATTGAAATCGATCAAGTCTCAGCATTGGATATCTTTATGTTTCAGTGTAACACCTGTCGTTTAAAAAACCTGAATTTTCAAAATTTTCGCCAAACGGCGTTAAAAACTAGCGGAAGCATTAAATGAAACGTTTACAATTCCTACCGGAATTTGTCATTTATTAAAATGGTGTTACTAAATCCGTAATCATAGCAAGGCATAAAAGAAACCATGATGGCACCAACATAAATGTCATCTCAAGTCTTACATAAGTTCGTCTTGTAAAATCCAAGACATAAAAACATCATAATAAGTATCATAAATAATGTCTAAGTAATGAGGTCTCTAATGGGTAGCTAGACATCCAAAGCATCTACCCCGCCTCACAAGCATCCTTACTTCAAACCTGCTTATCCTGAAGGCACAACATTTTTCAAGAAACAAGTGTTAGCTAACGAATTAGCTAAGTAAGAATACATGTAATTAATAAAGCATTTGCCAATTTTACTTTTCATAAAACATGATCATTTCATTACATTACATAAACATACACATACACATACACATCATCATATTAGGAATCAATATCCTAATTGTGCCTATCATCTTTCACTTTCACATTTCACTTTATCTTTTCACTTTACACTTTACACTTTTTGGTAACATTCGTCACCTATCACATGGGACGGTGGGGGTTGTGTGTAGGCGGTCCTAAGACCTGACAGGGAACCTCACATCCGACATGATGGGTATTGCCTGCCGGCGGTCCATCGGCATCGTTAAGGAAAAGCAAAGCTAATCCCGGAGTATACCGTTTATGCTCAAACACATTGGTGGTGAGTTACTCCACCCGGATACACTCAAACACGTACTCTTCGTCGCAAGGAGCCACTCAAGCGACCACATGGCACACTAGCCCACGAGGAGCTAATGCGGGTTAAGCTTAACACTTTCTTTACACTTTGCTCGAGCTAACACTTTATTCTTAGTTTAGGTGTTCACTTTGCCTAAACTAACACTTTATCACTTTTACGTTCGGGCCCTTAAACGTGCACGTGTCATGGCATACCTAATAAGTCTAGTGAACTAGATGTACAAGCCATGAGCTCATCACATATCACATCACATTTGCACATATATACATTTCATAGCATTTCATAACATTTCATAATCACATGATAGCATTAAAAGCTACATTACGTAATACGTAGCCCATACAGCCTCCCGCATAATTCCGAGTACCCATAAGCAATACAAGATATCATTGGGGAAGTTATCATATGAAAACTATGTTTTGTTGTACCCTCAGTGTGACAAATCATGTATCTTACCTCGTAGAAGTGCACAACAAATGATAACGTAAGTTACCGAGCTTTGCAAGTATTCCCGACTACCTATAATCATTGAACGACCATAATGAGCTAAACAAGTACCCACTTACTTATGGTCATGACTCAAGTCTAGATACCTATAAACATGACCCATGACAAGGCTTGATGCATCGGAGGTTCGATTAATACTTTAGAGCTCATAGAACTCGACGGAACTCGACCTTCACTCACTAAATCAACCCTTCAGGTGATTTTACATTAAAATAATCTTTTAAAATCATTACCATAAGAAAGTAGACTCTCTCACGATTCCGTGGATAGCTTATTTGTCAAAAACGGAGTTACGGTTCAAAAGTTATGGTCATTTTCAAATTCAGTCGCTAATTGCGTCGCAGTGGTCTTGCTGCGTCGCTACTAAAGTCCCTGCACACTCACTGCGTCGCAGTCTAGTGACTGCGCCGCAGCAGGCCCCGTTTCTGCACAAATCACTTTGTTTAATCTCCAAAACCTAGCCAAACACACCCCAAACGACCCCAAACCTTATGAACGACTTTTGTACCTCAAAATTCATTATTTTAAGACCATAATGATGCAATGAAATCCTTGATTAATCCCCAATTGATTTGCATCACAATAACAAACATTTTAGGTTACCGAATCGATTGAAACGCATGATTTCGACATCAAACAATCCTCTAATGACTTAGACCAGATATGAAATGAATCAAGGGATTGAAATGACATGAAATCAATGTAATAATACCTCAAATACCTGGAGATTACCAAAAGGGATGCAAACTATGGATTAAAACCTCTTCAAATCACCAAGAAATGATCGTAACACGCAAGAATTGATCAAGGGAAGGGAGGGGGCGGCCTAGGGCTTGGAGAGGAGGATATTAGAACTAAATTATGTTTTGATTAACTCCTAATTACCCCTAATTCAGCTGGAGCAACTTTCATAACCTCACACTTAGGCCCTTTAACTTTACAACTTCACACTTAAAGCTTAAATGACTTAACGGGAATACTTACTAACACTTTAAGCACATTTAATCATCTTAAACAAATTAACACATGAATCATTAAGGCCTTAAAACCTTACACATAAAGCACATTAATCACACATAAACATTAAATCTCCTAGAGACTTAACGGACACGTTGTGTTGACTTAACGACTCAAGTCAACCGTTAATTAAAAAAGTTTGGGATGTTACATTCAGTCTTACCTTCAACTAATGAAATCCAACAATTCTGGTCTCTTGTATGACCTAGTTAGGACATACCCGACACCATTTAAAAACAACATCATTACGAGCCCTCCTTAACACTACCATCATGCACAATGGTGTCATGTTAAAACTGGGTTTTTTCCCTTTTTTTCCTCCAAAACCGAACCGGCTCAATATTTACCCGATCAAAATACCCAAACTGGTTTCAAACCGCCGGGTTTATTCAAAACCCGGACCGATTTTGTTCAGACTTAAATTTGACCGGATAGGAAACCGGTTTTTTCAACCTAATTTTTCAAATTTCAATAAAGGTAAATAGGTGGAAACCTCTGGTCCCATGTACCGAATAGGTACCCTGAGTCACTACCGCATAGACTACAGCCCAGTGACTCCCCAGAGAACTAGGTGGGAGAGAATCTGCTTAGCAAGGATTCGAATCTGCGACTTTTAATTAGCTGCTTATTATCTTCTTTTTCTTAATATGGTGTTATTTTTTTTATTTTATTTTATTTTTTTTATTTTTGAAGTTAACCTTTATTTTTGTTTTTATATTTGAATGGAAGAAATCTATGCATATTAGGTAGGCCAAATAAGACTTTGATATATCATTGTCGTTCAAAAGATGTATGAATGAAAATAATATGAGAACAAAACAATATATTAGACAAATGATTGAATGATATATAGAGTAAACTTGATGCCTAACTTTTGAATTGAAAGACGAGAGCGGACATATGTACAACATTATATCTAATCAGCTATAAATAATAGGAACGCGACAATATTTCAATTGGTAACCACCAGATATTGGAAGCAGATATAAGACAATTTCTAGCTAAATGAAAGCCACAACCCAAGACCTTATAGTTAGATAGATAATTGTAGTTATACGACGGACTAATCAGATTGATAACTAAGTTTTGTTTTTTTTTTTCTCAAAGTTACTTTTAATTGGATCGAGTGGTTAACACATTTGTTTCTAACGACAAATGTAAGGTGTTCGATCCTCACTCATTGCAGGGCAGAAGCCCTTTTCTATCTCGAATTGAACCTTAAAACAACATCGATCTCTCTACCTTATAGAGGGGTAAGACCGTCTGGATCTCAACCTCCCCACACACTGTCATAGACGGCATTAGAACTAAAACCCCGTAAAAAACAACATTGGGTGTTACTTACATACTTTATTTTATTTACAACTCGATGACTCCTATAATTGAGGAGTGGCCACCAAATATACATTATTCAATATTTACATTTACATTATGTTAAAAAGGTGTTTCAATCTTCCCAATGAATAGCACCTTGTTTCGATCTATATATGAACCATAAAAAACAATCGATTTGATATCATGGAAGACCTTGTCGATGCAAATCTTCATGTAGTCAACCCTCTTTTCAATCCTAGCTTTGTAAAGACGAACTCGTAACAAAAATGAAAATTTGAAACACCTTCTTGAATTCTTCCCTAAACCCAAGTTCTTGTAAATCTCGATCAGGTCTTGAATGGTTAAGAAAACAGTCGACCAACCTTGCACCAAATGCTGGTGTGGTGCCAAATAGCCATAGATTTCTCGCAAAAACAAGAGGTGATCCACGGTTTCTTCCCAGTTTTGGCATATTTAGCCACACACATTTTTCTCGAACATGCAGTTATGTGCTTGAAGGGCCATCAAGGTAAGAATATGATTCAATTACACGTACATGCCACATAAAGATGTTACATTTTTTAGTTACCCACCTTGACCATTAAATTTAGGGCTTAGCTTGGATGCAGTTCACTGCATCATTTTTTGATGATGTTACCTTGAAAATCAGGGGGACATTTTTGTAATATATCAATCATTTATATGATATGTGTGTGTGACTCTATCTATGAATTTCGATTTTCCCTTAAATTTACATACCCGTCATTATATATAGTCGATATTGCTATTCAATAAATCTTTCATACCTCAAACAAAACAACTCAGATTGATTCCTCTCAATCAAATATTGCCACTCAATTTTACCTTTTTCTACCCTCCAATCAAAAATCCTTTCATACCTCTAACAAAAAAACTTCACTAGAAATTCCAAGCCTCACTACAATTTATATTTGTTACTTTCCTCATACAAATCGAATTCTTACGTCGGTTAACAAGTGTTCACAAACCGCAAACCTTTAACCCGTGCTAACCCGTGAGGGTCGGCGACGATGATACCGTGCGTAAAGGAACCCGTGGGTGACATCAACACCCTAATTATCATAAAGAAAATTACTATAAAATGGAAGTAATTTTCTCAAACTACTAAATTTTTGGTTATTTGAAGTAAAATCTTTCATAAATTTATAATGAAATTAAAACATAGTGAAAAAGTTAAAAAACTGTTTCTGGGACGAAAAATGGAACATTATATAACTTGGCGACTACAAAGCGACAAAACCGTATCTTCATTATTACGCGGTATATATTGTCAAAATAAAATAAAATACTAACATACATAGTAAAGCTATTTTCACATCAACCCCACCCAACTCCCTTTACTCAAATAGACCCTTATAAATACCCAACATGTTTCTTCGAGAAAATAAAATAAAAACCTTATAATATACCCCCAAAACAAAAACATCCTTTTTCTCCATTTCTTCCTGTCTCCCATCTCAATCACCATTCATCAATTCTTTAACCAACTATGGAAGACATTGGTGATGAGTACAAAAACTATTGGGAAACCAATATGTTTCTCCAAACCGAAGAATTCGACAGGTAAACTACCTAATTAATTTTTGACTATGGACTATACTAATTCATTCTTAAGACTTGACCTATATTTATATATGCTCAATTCATGTTGGTATGAATTGTTTTTTTTTGCACATATGTATAGTTGGGGAGGATTGGAAGAAACATTTTCGAGTTACTATGATTCAAGTTCGCCGGATGGGCCTCAGTCGTTGGCAGCCTCTAAAAACATCGTTTCGGAGAGGAATAGAAGGAAGAAGCTCAATGATCGGCTCTTTGCACTTAGAGCAGTGGTCCCAAACATAAGCAAGGTCCTAAACTTAAATATATGTTATAATAATGATAATTATTTAAAAGTGCATTGTTGTGTCATTTCCTTTTGGTGCATTATGGCCCGTTTTATGCCATCAAGTTCAATTATTTATTACACTATAGCTAGTAGTAATATTATTTATTGTATTTTCCTCTTTTGTTATTTATTTCTGTTTTTAGATGGATAAAGCATCTATAATTAAAGATGCAATTGATTATATACAACATTTACATGATCAAGAGAGGATTATTCGATCAGAAATAAAAGAGCTTGAGTCCCGGAAATCGGGATCTGGTGTGTTTGATTTTGATCATCAAGAGACGTCAACGGAGAGATCAAAGAAGAAAAGAATTGAGCAATCCCCGGATTCTATCGAATCAAGTGTCTTCCCCGTTGAAATTCTTGAAGTAAGTAGTGGGTGACCGAATTGAAAAGACATATATATTCATTTTTCAATTCCTAACAATTAATATATATTCTTTCAATTCTTTAGTTAAGATATATAATTAATTAATCAAGTGATGCTAATAATTGATTTCTTGTTGTACGTTGACAGCTAAATGTTTCATATGTGGAGGAGAAAATAGTGTTGGTGAGCTTAAAATGCAACAAAAGAAGAGACACAATTGCAAAGCTATGTGAGGTGTTTGAATCTTTGAAGCTTAATGTTGTCACTGCCAACATTACTGCTTTTTCTGAGACCCTTCTCAAGACTCTCTTCATTCAGGTACTTTTCTTTATACATACCTACATATCCCTGATATATATACTAGCAAGAATCATATAATTATTATCTTAAATTGAAATCAGCCTGATATAATATGTAGTAAATCGATAAATAAAATTTGTTGTTATTAAATAAGAAAATGAGTTTACTTAATAAACATAACCTGAGCATCATATAGTTTATTCTCTTCAATTATGATACTGTAAATTAATACACTTGGGTTAGTTAAATTATAATTATATTATATTACCTTAATTAATTTATATGACATGCTCCATGATTTCATGATCTCTAGCTAATTACTTTAAGATATAAGATATGTGGAAAATTATTGATTCATTGGAAAAGATAAGATATCAAATTATATGATATCACCTTTGAATAATAATTCATCATACATAATTGAAGTTTAATCTAATAAAATCTTAATACGTTTATTTAATTAAATTTGGTTTGTGTGTATAGATATATAGTAATAATAGGAGGGCTACCAAATAGTATACTATATACATTTAAAAAAGGGTGAAGTAGAAGACAAGTCATAGACAGTGGGATACAATTGATTTATATGCGTATATAAATATAATTATAATATTCGCCACATGACTGAATTCTATTTAAAATTATGTCTTTCACATACGATACGAGTGATATATTGAGTTTAATGGACAGATCTGCAAAGCATTATATTGTGAAGGATATTCTTAGCGAACATAACTATTTTATTAGAAAAAAAACTTAACCAAATTTACATTTTTTTTTAGTTACCTCCAATATTCCATTCCGTTGGTACTTCACCTGATACTCTGTTATACATATTAATAATAATTTATTTATTTTTTCAGAGTAATACTATGTAGTTTTGTACATAACAATATTTAGTCATATACCATTCCAATGTATACACATACACATGTTGTATGTGATTGGATATTGTTGTATATATATAGATATCTATATCTATTTATTTAAATTGGTTTTCTGAAGCTAATTGGATCATAATTCTCTTACTCTATAGGAGACTTCACATCAAGTTCATCTAATCTAACTTTATATCATAACATCCAAAGAATAGCGGCTGTTATCTTTTTAAATATTAAAACATGTACCCAGTTTTATCATATCACTTTCCATGTAAGTACTAATTTAGAAACTAGCTAATCACAATGTCTTATTTAAATTGTTTATTAGTACAATATGGCCAATCATTGAAATCTTGTTGAGTTGTTGTGAAACTTTAAAACAGAAAAATACAAAGAACAACAATAAAGACAAAGAAAATAAACAAATTTTGTGTATTATTAATATCACAAAAAGAGGGTTTATATAAGTATGAAGTATTCTTAAAAAATAAACTAATTTTTTAATAAAACTCTCTAAAAACATTAACATCAATTGGATAAAGAAAATGATAAATTTTTCAAAACAATCCTTTTAAAATTCCTTTTAACTATATGATCATGACATTTGATAGATGATCATATAGTTAAGAAGAACAAAATTAGAAAAAATAATAAGTGAATTATACTTTTCATTATCTAAAGTTTTTAGAAAGATTATTAAGACTATTTATTAAAAGGATATATCATTTTGGTAAATAATATAACAAGTCTAAATTTATTTATTATAATGGCAACGTCACATCGACATAATCTGACATGAAAAGATTATGTTGCTCCCAAATAAATGATGTTGACACTTGACAATATCGAGTGTCTTATATAGACTACCAATTAATCAATTATAGTAAGAAAATGATAAATTTTTCAAAACAATCCTTTTAAAATTCCTTTTAACTATATGATCATGACATTTGATAGATGATCATATAGTTAAGAAGAACAAAATTAGAAAAAATAATAAGTGAATTATACTTTTCATTATCTAAAGTTTTTAGAAAGATTATTAAGACTATTTATTAAAAGGATATATCATTTTGGTAAATAATATAACAAGTCTAAATTTATTTATTATAATGGCAACGTCACATCGACATAATCTGACATGAAAAGATTATGTTGCTCCCAAATAAATGATGTTGACACTTGACAATATCGAGTGTCTTATATAGACTACCAATTAATCAATTATAGTAAGAAAATGATAAATTTTTCAAAACAATCCTTTTAAAATTCCTTTTAACTATATGATCATGACATTTGATAGATGATCATATAGTTAAGAAGAACAAAATTAGAAAAAATAATAAGTGAATTATACTTTTCATTATCTAAAGTTTTTAGAAAGATTATTAAGACTATTTATTAAAAGGATATATCATTTTGGTAAATAATATAACAAGTCTAAATTTATTTATTATAATGGCAACGTCACATCGACATAATCTGACATGAAAAGATTATGTTGCTCCCAAATAAATGATGTTGACACTTGACAATATCGAGTGTCTTATATAGACTACCAATTAATCAATTATAGTAAGAAAATGATAAATTTTTCAAAACAATCCTTTTAAAATTCCTTTTAACTATATGATCATGACATTTGATAGATGATCATATAGTTAAGAAGAACAAAATTAGAAAAAATAATAAGTGAATTATACTTTTCATTATCTAAAGTTTTTAGAAAGATTATTAAGACTATTTATTAAAAGGATATATCATTTTGGTAAATAATATAACAAGTCTAAATTTATTTATTATAATGGCAACGTCACATCGACATAATCTGACATGAAAAGATTATGTTGCTCCCAAATAAATGATGTTGACACTTGACAATATCGAGTGTCTTATATAGACTACCAATTAATCAATTATAGTAAGAAAATGATAAATTTTTCAAAACAATCCTTTTAAAATTCCTTTTAACTATATGATCATGACATTTGATAGATGATCATATAGTTAAGAAGAACAAAATTAGAAAAAATAATAAGTGAATTATACTTTTCATTATCTAAAGTTTTTAGAAAGATTATTAAGACTATTTATTAAAAGGATATATCATTTTGGTAAATAATATAACAAGTCTAAATTTATTTATTATAATGGCAACGTCACATCGACATAATCTGACATGAAAAGATTATGTTGCTCCCAAATAAATGATGTTGACACTTGACAATATCGAGTGTCTTATATAGACTACCAATTAATCAATTATAGTAGTAGTTATTTCGTTTCCAGTGCATATCACTAAGATGGTCTCTTTAACCTATGGAATTTGCATACTAGCTACTTATCATTTGCATTTGTTACTGTATGATTTTAATTATTTTGTTTACAAAAGAACTAACCTAAATAAACATTCTTCTATTTGTTTCGAGAAGGATTAACAATTGGATTTTCTGAACTCAAACACCTGGCCGGCTATTGAATGCTTATAATATATTGACCAGGTTTTTTTTCAAGCAATAAGTTTAGTAAATGAGTACAGAAAAACAAGAAGAATAAAATGACTACAGTATGATACAACATAAAAATAATGAAGTTTGTCCAATCTCAATCTCAATCTCAATCTCAATCTCAATCTCAATCTCAGTCTCAATCTCAGTCTCAGTCTCAGTCTCAATCTCAATCTCAATCTCAACAAAATCTTAATCTCAATCTCAACCTCAATCTCAATCTCAATCTCAATCTCATCTCATCTCATCTCATCTCATCTCATCTCAATCTCAATCTCAATCTCAATCTCAATCTCAATCTCAACCCCTCAATCTCAATCTCAATCTCAGTCTCAGTCTCAGTCTCAGTCTCAGTCTCAGTCTCAGTCTCAATCTCAATCTCAACAAAATCTTCAATCTCAATCTCAATCTCAATCTCAATCTCAATCTCAGTCTCAGTCTCAGTCTCAGTCTCAATCTCAGTCTCAGTCTCAGTCTCAATCTCAATCTCAATCTCAATCTCAATCTCAATCTCAGTCTCAATCTCAATCTCAGTCTCAGTCTCAATCTCAATCTCAATCTCAGTCTCAATCTCGGTCTCGGTCTCAATCTCAATCTCAATCTCAATCTCAGTCTCAATCTCAGTCTCAGTCTCAGTCTCAGTCTCAGTCTCAGTCTCAATCTCAATCTCAATCTCAATCTCAATCTCAATCTCAATCTCAATCTCAATCTCAATCTCATCTCATCTCATCTCATCTCATCTCATCTCAATCTCAATCTCAATCTCAATCTCAATCTCAACCCCTACAATCTCAATCTCAATCTCAATCTCAGTCTCAGTCTCAGTCTCAGTCTCAGTCTCAGTCTCAATCTCAATCTTAATCTCAATCTCAACCTCAATCTCAATCTCAATCTCAATCTCAATCTCAGTCTCAGTCTCAGTCTCAGTCTCAGTCTCAGTCTCAATCTCAATCTCAATCTCAATCTCAATCTCAATCTCAATCTCAATCTCAATCTCAATCTCAATCTCAGTCTCAGTCTCAGTCTCAATCTCAATCTCAATCTCAATCTCAGTCTCAGTCTCAATCTCAATCTCAATCTCAATCTCAATCTCAATCTCAATCTCAATCTCAATCTCAATCTCAATCTCAATCTCAATCTCAGTCTCAGTCTCAGTCTCAGTCTCAATCTCAATCTCAATCTCAATCTCAATCTCAATCTCAATCTCAATCTCAATCTCAATCTCAATCTCAATCTCAGTCTCAGTCTCAGTCTCAGTCTCAGTCTCAATCTCAATCTCAATCTCAATCTCAATCTCAATCTCAATCTCAATCTCAATCTCAATCTCAGTCTCAGTCTCAGTCTCAGTCTCAGTCTCAATCTCAATCTCAATCTCAATCTCAATCTCAATCTCAATCTCAATCTCAATCTCAATCTCAGTCTCAGTCTCAATCTCAGTCTCAGTCTCAATCTCAGTCTCAATCTCAGTCTCAATCTCAATCTCAATCTCAATCTCAATCTCAATCTCAGTCTCAGTCTCAGTCTCAGTCTCAATCTCAATCTCAATCTCAATCTCAATCTCAATCTCAGTCTCAATCTCATCTCAATCTCAATCTCAATCTCAATCTCAATCTCAATCTCAATCTCAATCTCAATCTCAATCTCAATCTCAATCTCAATCTCAGTCTCAATCTCAGTCTCAGTCTCAATCTCAATCTCAACAAAATCTTAATCTCAATCTCAACCTCAATCTCAATCTCAATCTCAGTCTCAGTCTCAGTCTCAATCTCAATCTCAATCTCAATCTCAATCTCAATCTCAATCTCAATCTCAATCTCAATCTCAATCTCAATCTCAATCTCAGTCTCAATCTCAGTCTCAATCTCAATCTCAATCTCAATCTCAGTCTCAATCTCAATCTCAATCTCAATCTCAATCTCAATCTCAATCTCAATCTCAGTCTCAATCTCAGTCTCAGTCTCAGTCTCAGTCTCAGTCTCAATCTCAATCTCAACAAAATCTTAATCTCAATCTCAACCTCAATCTCAATCTCAATCTCAGTCTCAGTCTCAGTCTCAGTCTCAGTCTCAGTCTCAGTCTCAATCTCAATCTCAACAATCTCAATCTCAATCTCAATCTCAATCTCAATCTCAATCTCAGTCTCAGTCTCAGTCTCAATCTCAATCTCAATCTCAGTCTCAATCTCAATCTCAACAAAATCTTAATCTCAATCTCAACCTCAATCTCAATCTCAATCTCAGTCTCAGTCTCAGTCTCAGTCTCAGTCTCAGTCTCAGTCTCAATCTCAATCTCAACAAAATCTTAATCTCAATCTCAATCTCAATCTCAATCTCAATCTCATCTCATCTCATCTCATCTCATCTCATCTCAATCTCAATCTCAATCTCAAACTCTCAATCTCAATCTCAATCTCAACCCCTCAATCTCAATCTCAATCTCAGTCTCAGTCTCAGTCTCAGTCTCAGTCTCAGTCTCAGTCTCAATCTCAATCTCAACAAAATCTTAATCTCAATCTCAACCTCAATCTCAATCTCAATCTCAGTCTCAGTCTCAGTCTCAGTCTCAGTCTCAGTCTCAGTCTCAATCTCAATCTCAACAAAATCTTAATCTCAATCTCAACCTCAATCTCAATCTCAATCTCAGTCTCAGTCTCAGTCTCAGTCTCAGTCTCAGTCTCAATCTCAATCTCAATCTCAATCTCAATCTCAATCTCAATCTCAATCTCAATCTCAATCTCAATCTCAATCTCAATCTCAGTCTCAATCTCAGTCTCAATCTCAATCTCAATCTCAATCTAGTCTCGTCTCAGTCTCAATCTCAATCTCAGTCTCAATCTCAAGTCTCATCTCAGTCTCAAGTCTCGTCTCAGTCTCAATCTCAATCTCAATGACTACAGTATGATACAACATAAAAATAATGAAGTTTGTCCAAATATGAGTACCATAATATGCTTCTTGTGTTGAAGTTCCAATTAAAACGTCGATCCATTAAAGCCAAAAAAGGAGCGCTGGAAGATGGAATGGAGTTAAAACCCAAAATAAATGCAGATCATGCAAGAATAAAAAAATGAAAGTAGTAACAACTAAAAACTAACAATCTAATTCTCTATGAACGGGATTCAAGTAAATGTTTCATCTCTAAGGGACATTAACGGTTGAATTTTTGGCTAAAATAGAAAACCAATCAAATGAATGACAGTTCAAAGTTTCTCAAAGAGCGAATATGAGGTATATACAATCCATAAACCAAGATGGTCAGTTAGAATGAAAAAAAACTAAAAGAAACTACAAAAATAGATCATTTCGATTCCCCATCACACACACGACACAGTATTCAATCTATTTTGCCACATATAATGAAGAGAAACATACCTCAACATCATAGAACTTGATATAGAAACGTGAACTGTCTATAGAAAGTTTTGTTTGAAGAATATCTGCAATGGTTGAGCTCAACTTCCCATTGACACTCGGGTTAAGCCCTCCAATTGAAATCACTTCTCCATATGCAGCTGGCTCTTCTGTACCAGCAAATGCTATTGGAACACCTCCATCGATCAAAATCATAACATACTGCCCAAAGGAAAATCAATGTCATCTCAAGATATCAAACTAAACATTGTGAAAAGGACCAAAAATAACAACATGTGCACTTGGAATTACAATTAAGGTCCAAGTAAAATAGAGCAGAACAAACCATACACTGAAACATAACATATTATATATCAAAGAGTATAACAAAACTAATGATCAATAACTTATAAGCATGCAAATAAAAGTGAGCACATTGATGTGAAATGAGTATCTTTTCGAATTAAAGGAGTTGCTTGGCTTATTATCGCAACAATCCCGTCATTCTTGCCAAAACTGTGCTTAAAGAAACACTTTAGTTTGCAACAGCTAAAAATTATAGGCAAAAATGTGTCACAAGATTCACATCTCCACAGTTTGTGATCACGTGTACCGGTATTTTTATCATACTTTTCACAAAAAACATAAGTCTATATTCAACCAAAAACCAAGACACGAAATGATTGGAAAAAGTTGATCACTTTAACGTTTCTTGTTGTACTTGCAATCAAAATTAAATTCAGTTACCAACGTTTTGCTAAGGATAGCTCAAGTGCATTGATTACGAAATAAACTTGCTTATTTGATCAAAAACACACGTTTTAATAACAACCCGAAACCCAGATCGATTTGAAAATTAAATAACTTTCTGGGCCTGACAATTTAGCAACCCATCACATATAAAAAAAAACAACCTTAAAAGACAGCAACTTTTAAGTTATACTGCTAGTACTACATTGAAGCATTTCATCTAACAGTTGGAGGGCATTAAGTTTAAAAAAGGAAGACAATCTTAAAAGACAGCAACTTTTAAGTTATACTGCTAGTACTACATTGAAGCATTTCATCAAACAGTTGGAGTGCATTTAGATTTAAAAAAAAAGGAACTTAACAGATTCGGGTTTTCCAATGATTTTAGCAACAGCTTTTGTGGCATCTTTGAGAATGTCAGAAGCAATCACTGGGTCAACCGGAATGTTGGTGGACAACTTCAATGTTGGCATCCTTCTTTTTTTGGGTGTATATTTTACAAGTTGTTAAGTAAAGGAAAACGGGTGGTCTTCAAATTCTAGTTACAACATCAAAAGATAATGCGCCAAATATAAGATGACATATATAGTTTTATTTTAAAACTTTGAATTGATTTAAAGAATGTATTTACTTTTTGACATGTTTTTTTAAATTTGATATATAACGAGAGTATTAAACCAAAAAAATAATCTTTATAGTTGAGTCATGAATCAACTCTAAAACTTAAATAATCTCTTTTCATAATTATTGTTATACTTCTAATTGCATATTTTACAAATGTATGTAGAATGGGTAGTAAATTCTTGATTTGTTATGTAGTTTATTAGTAGGTATATGTGCATTATTGGAAGAATAGTAATTGATTATATTGATGATGATTAGGAAGTTCAAATGGTGAAATATGAAAGAGACTAAGTAATGTATATGTATATGTAAATGTATGTATATATGTAAACGTGAGGTTTGTGATAAATAGATAGATGGTTAATGAGAGTTTATTGAGTTGGGGGTTATATAATTTGTTTAGTTCCTGGTGAGGGTCTATATATATGAGGAATCCATCCTTCACATCCCACTTTGCATTCTTCCCTCCTGAAAGTATTTAGTTTTCGTAAGTCTATCCCAAGCCAAAAAATACCTGTTCAAATGGGGAAGAGTAATGATATTGTTGCAAAACAACCTAAGGAAAGGGATGCTATTTTTTTGGATCAACTTCACAAAGAGTCTTCTGGCCCGATTGTTGTCATGATTTGTAGGCGTTGGGATGTGATCAGCGTGAATAACAAGTACATGAGTACCGACTTCATCATCTCTGATGAAAAGGTTTGAAGACAGGATTGTTTTCTACATAGATGTTTGTAAAAGATTTATTATATTGTCGATTACTTCATTACATTCTATCTTCACATTCTTGTCCATATTATAATGTTACTCTTACACACAGCTCAACATCGTATTACTATAGATCATTTTTAATACACACGCAAACAATCAAAATAATACTTTTTAAATACAACTACTACGCGAAAACAAATATAATTTATCCCGGATGTGCAACGTACGGGTCTTAAGACCTCGTGAAGTATGAAAATAGATACACTTCATAAGGCTTATATTAAGTTTAACCTTCACATTTTATGAAATAAACAATTTTATTTTTTAAAGAGAAATGGTTTTATCTAATATCATATAACATGTGCCTTCGAGATTTTTTGTGTGCATATTATCCAAAAAGGGAAGATTGCTCCAAAGCCATCTACGAGAATACCAAAAAAAAAAAAATTAAGACCCAAGACAAAAAGAAAAAATTATGCCCCTAAAAAATCGATAAATTCATCATTCAATTATCAATTAAAGGAAACTAGCAAACAATAACAAAGAAACTACATAGATATGATATTTATAATTATTTATTTGTTTTATGGGAAATGATAAACATAGCCCCGGGGGCTATGTTTAATACGTTATTACATGCATCAAAGGTTGTACAATGGATATCAATCCGTAAATATAGGAGGTGGTTATGTTCAATGTGCAAGTCATTTATGCATGTAATAACGTATTAAACATAGCCCCGGGGGCTGTGTTTATCATTTCCCTAAAAAAAACACTGACTATATAGTAATTAGTTAATTGCTTTGATTTATTTTTTGGGCCCTAGGCTCATGCCTATCTTGCCTTAAAGTCGGGCCTGATTTGTTCAAATTATGTTATTTAAGTGCCTAATTAAGATATTTTGTACTTTTTACTTGGTCGCTCATAAGATCTAATAGGGTTTGAATCCAAAACTTTCATAAAAAATATTAACCACTTGATCATCTTAGTTGTGTTTGTAAACTACAAACCAACCTTTATAAGAGTGATAATTCAATTAAAGATAGTCCCAAAGTCATCACATATAGGGGGTGTTTGGTATTGCGATTGCAAAACAATTTTGCGCTTTTAAAATAGATTATGCGTTAACTGCGTTTTGAAAAAGCATGCATTTACATGCTTCTCCAAAACTGCGTTTTCATAGCAAATAATCAATTTTTCATACAAACACTTTTTTAGATTATTTACGTTTTACAAACGTAATAATCAGATAATCACTTTAAAACGCAAATCTCAAACACCTTCATATATATGTTACAAGTTGTATCCAATAAGTAGATGATAAGTTTAGGTTAGAAAAACAAAAGAAAAATTCTGAGACATCAATGATCTCCATGACCATAAGCAATGATTATTTTCTATAAATAGTGTTTTAAAGACATTTGTGAAGACATGTTAAATGATGTCGATCATTTGGCCTTTGGAGACAGAGGTCACGGGTTCGATCATCATCCCATGCAAAGGTTGGAGGGTTTTTTCTACCATTTAGGTAGAAAATGGAAGCAGCCTCTCAACTTTGCTAGAGGTAAGATCAGCCTAGATCTTAACATCCCCCATACACTGTCGAGGTATTGGGGCTCAAACCCACGAAAGTCGACACTGGGCAGTTTCTTTTAATAAATAATGTATATTAGGCGCGTCCTTAAACAGTTAAACTTCATATTAATTCCAACACTTCTTAACAAATCTTTTTAAGGCCTAAATTTGATGAAACCAGATTGGACTTGGGTTGGGTACGGATTGGTAAAGGTCAAGCTTCTTCCATTAGGCTATGGGCCCATGTTCTGTCCAAAACATAAACTAGTTTCATATTTCAAAAATTATAATCTACATAACTTTTAGTTTTACTTTCTATACAAAACAATACAGTATTAATAAATTTGAAATCTTATCATAGCTTTATAAAAAGAAAATAATGCAAACCCATAGATAGAACAGTATAAAAAAAGCTTCATAATAAAAAATAAATTATTTTAACACCATATCAACATCGGTGGAATGGATAGAACTTTGAATAGTCCAGACCAGGAAGTTAGGGGTGCGGTTTATCTATGGGCAAAAAAAAGAATTGTATTTCATATTATATGCCATATCCATCTAAAATAGATGGTCGAAACTATTCATTATATTGTGTTGAACAAGTATGATGTGAAAACACAAGCAAAATTTCTTTTCCAGGGAATGTGAAAATCCTATACTAAACTTATATGAATATTTCTATATATTCTTTTTATTTGCAATATTTTAATTGGTATACAACTACTTGTTGACAACTTCCATCAATCTTCAATTTGCAAATTTCTTTAAGGTTCAACGCAAATAAATAGGTGATTGATATTAGATTTTCTATTTTGGAGTAAAATAATTCAAAAAACAAAATTTTCACCTAAATAAAAGCGGTTTTTGAAAATTAAATAACTTTTAAGTATGAGATATATAATTATTATTATGTACATGTATCATTCCCTGCCTTAATAGCGCAGTGGACATCCCCGTGTTGCAATGACGTTTGGGCCCTGGGAGACCAGGGTTCGAATCCGAGCAATCAATGGTTTTTCCCCAATTTAGCGTCGTGCCTTCTGTAGCGGCTAATTTGGTGTGGTTTTCCCTCCCTTGTGGTTCCCTGACTTCGTGGATCGGTCGCTAGTGACTACCTGCCCAATTGGATGTAACGGCTAGCCGTCCCGTGACACGAACATTCACAAAATAAATATACATGTATCAAGGCTAATAGTCATATATCACAAAAAAAAACTTAATATGACAATGAAAAAGAAATCTTTGGTATTATTTATATATTTTTTAATTTAATATGTTATAGGATAATTTTCTCGTTGTGTAATACTTCATATGAATATTAGATAAGAATCTACGACTCATCTTCTAACCCTTCTTTATTCTAATCTTATCATTTGAATTTCGAAGTGTCAAACAATTGCAATCGGAAGCCATTGAAGGTAATGATGGAAGCGTACAACATCCATATGCCACACAAATTATTCATGCCATCTTAAGAAATCCCCAAATCCAATCAACTTCTTACATGTCAGCAAGATAAAATAGACCTTTATTGGGTTTAGCATGGGGTGACATGTACCTAATTTTTTCTGAATCATGTTATCCCGATGTCCTATCATTTTACATGTGCCCATGATTGTTCACCAACATCCTTTTAAGGTAAGGTCACTAACTTTGGTACTAAACCAACATCAAATAGTACTAAGGGCACCTCGAATGGGAGGTTTATCAAATACTTATTTTTTATAAAAAAGTTACTCAAAAGTTTTTTACCATTGTAAAGTAAAGCTTTTTTTTTCCTAAACGTTGAGGAACCTCAACCTCTTACACCAATAGCTTTTTTACATTAATTTTCAATTTAAGTCCTTTTAAATTTTCTTTTTATCCCCTTCTAAGCTTGCTTTTAAGTGGTTATTTACATATATTTTACAATTTCATCCCTACTAACATTTTTATGCATAGATATATATTTGTTTAATGCAAAAAGCTTTTGTAAAATTTTTTAACTTAAAATGATGTGGCAAACAAAAAAAGCTATTAAAGCTTATTATGATTGGAGATGCTCTAATAGAAAAAATTAGGATCTATAATGTGAAGTGGCTATTTAGCACGAACTCGACTAAAACGACGTATGTTACACCTTAAAAGAAAATAACTTCGATAATACTAATAGAAAAAAGATAAATATAAAATAAAATAACAGGTTACGGGTCACTAACTTTAACTACGTATAGTAAAATGTTTCTTCATAGTAACTTCTCATCAGAGTAGTATCGACGCATTACTGAATAAAGGTGTGACACTTTTTCCTTTTCATTCAAAACATAATTATTCAGGTGACAATATATTACCATTTACACTTTTATATGCAAAAATGTTGACAAATTTTCAAATGCAAGTAAAGGCTAAAGGTCCAAAAATTCATCAACAGCATTCATGAATCACGAGCTGTTAAAAAAAATCTAAAATAATTAACGCGTATAGTTAAGATTACAACGTTTCTAGCTTGAAAATACACTTAATTAAGTCAAATAGTAACATGGATTGATACTTCGAGCGACTTGAGACTTTAAAGTCTCAAGTTCAAATCTAGTGTAAGCAAAATGCCGAGTCCAAATCTGATCCCGGTTCCGATTTGGCCGAAATTCACCACCATGCATGTAGAAGTTTACATAAATTTATGGGTTAAATCTAGCACTGTGTGCCAATGGGATCGGTAACTTGTTGGTAATGTATTTAAGCTTGAGATAATTCATCTGGGATCGAATTTCACTTCTCACATTTATAGGGTGGATTGGGGTTTTTCAGAAGTCATGAAGTCCATCTCAAATATTTGTGTAATTCACTATAGGCATAGGATAATATGTCATTCAAAGAATAAAAATAAGCCAATCTAACACTCTGTTACAAACATGAAGGCTGCAAACATTTGACAAATTTTACTAAGGGGTGTTTTAGGAAATCCAGTAAATTGATGATAGAATAATTGGAGTGATAAAATTAACATACAAACAAAAAAAAGAAGTAGGCACACCAAAGTGGTCCAAACAAAGAGCCAATCTATTATCCCTTCCTATAATTGTTTTCTTTTCACTCTCATTTGCTCAATTCTAGTGTTCCCAATCCCATAATCTGCTACAAACCAATACAAAACTACCAAATTACCCCTAAGCAACACTCGTTAACAAAGGTGGATTTATATATCAAATACTCAACTACTCAACGGATTTCTAATTTGTTTTTTGTTTTTGTTTTTCTTGTTACCCGTGACTCTATTCTATCTATACCTGGCTTGGATGTCCATAAATCTTGATCTACGTACATTAAGATATTTCATGTTCACTGTCACATGAATCTTAAATGCTTTTGTGAAGGTGTGTTTCCCATTTGAGCTAAATGCTTATTAGTACAAAGTTTCATGACACATTTCTGCCACACTCGCTATTCATTCCTGAACTCATGAATGTCGATTCTAGACATTTTGTGGGTTTCGGGAAAACGGAATTCCACTTAATTTCTAGCCTCTTCTTTTCTTTTCCTATTTATTTAATAACTTTTTCTTTTGATTTTTTCACATTTTCTCAGAAACACAACATTTGTTTATTAGTTAATTTACACAAAAATATATATGCACTTTTCAGGGTTTAGGGTTCTTCATCTAAACTCTAAAATATCTTCCAACATTTTCATTCCTTTTCAAAATGAATTATAGATGTTGGATTCTTCAAAAAGTATATTTCACTTGAAAACTTATTTTGGGTCTTCATTTTCTTATAGTAATTTCAAGGATGAACACATGAAGTTGAGATTGGATTCTATTTCTAGAAATCTTGAAAATGTCATCATATTTAAGAGGAGGTACAGGGAGAGCATATGGATTTGATCTTGAAAATATAGTCAAGTCTTCACCTACTAAGTCAAGTAGAACTTCACATTCACAATCTTCATCTTCTCCATCTTCAACTCTCTCAGAATCAAGCAATGTCATCTCCACTCGAAAACCACGAACCCCGCGAAAACGACCCAATCAAACTTACAATGAAGCAGCTGCTCTTCTCTCCACAGCTTGTCCCACTATTTTTTCAATCACTAAAAAAAGTAGTAATAACAAGCAATCAGAATTTTCCAATAATCATCATAAATATTTTTTAAAAGAACCACTTGATTTACTTTTGCCATTTCCTGGTACTAAAAGGCCTATTAAGGTGACAACACCAAGGGATATTGAATATAACGGGAATTGGAATAGTTGTAATTCTATAGAATTAAATGAATTAGGATTCCAAGATGATTTTGATACCGAGTCGATTCTTGATGAGGAAATCGAAGAAGGTATCGATGGTATCATGGGGAATTCGAATTCCATTTCCAATGATGAGAAATCTACTTGTGTTAGTTTCATGAATTATGATTTTAATTACAATAATACTTGTTATGGGTACCCAATTGGTCTGGGATTTGGTGGGAATTTGGAGTTCAAATTTGGGTATGGGTTGAGAAATGGGGTGAGGGCATTAAAGAATGTAGATGAAGGGAATTGGGGGAGTTTTCCGGCAGTTAATTTGATTAATATATCATCGTCTCCGGGTTCAACGAAGATTAAGAAAACCCCGGTTGAAAAAAAGAAGAAAGTGGAGGACTTGATGAAGTTGGAGCCAAAATTGGGAAATCCGGTTGCCAAGGAAGAGAGTAATTTGTGTCTTGACAAGGCGCCTCGATTGTTATTGAAATTGAGCTATGACAATGTGTTGAATGCTTGGTCGGATAAAGGGTCGCCTTTGCCGGAGGAAATTTTGGGGTCCGAGTCTCCCGGAGGTGATATTTATGTAAGTAATCTCTTTGCTTATTCTCCCGCCAAGAATATGGTATGTAGTGTATGTATATATGTATATGTTCTGAAATGGATTCTACATTGTTTTTCTAACTTGGAAATGCTTAAAATACATTTACAAAAGCTTTGAATCTACATGTTATTTATTTTATACATATCTAGTAAATGAAATGATATTTTATTTCACTTTTATATCTAATTAAATGAAATTCATATATCTAGTGTATCTCCTCATATAAAGTCATGAATATGCCAAGTATAAACATAGTGTATTTCATAAACTTGGCAGGCAAAATTAGCTCAAATAGACTTATTCTCGGAGAACGAAGGGGTAAGGGAGGCCAGCGTGAATCGTTACAAGGAAAAAAGGCAAACAAGGCTCTTCTCCAAGAAGATTAGATACCAAGTTAGAAAAGTGAATGCTGATAGAAGACCTAGATCCAAGGTAGGTAGTACAATTTGTAAGAATAATTCATCCTAATTAACCTGTTCTTGCATGTCTAAATAACTACTGTACATTATTGATAGTTTCAAGTATTTTAAGTTTGTCACAATTTGTTTGTTGCAGGGGCGATTTGTTAGAAGGCCAAATCCTCCCATTTGCGAGGAAACATAATTAGAAACTACACTTTATTCTTTTCTTACATTCCAACCCTTTATATTACTTCATTTTGTACACCGTCAATGGTCTAGTACTGTTGTTAACTTGGAGGAATGAATAGCCCAATAGGACGAGAAAATCAAACAATTTTGTTATGTAATATCTTCTATATATTATTACATTCATAATAATTCATATATATCATTTGTTGTCTTTTTAGTTTTAGTTAGTTATTATTGTATTCTTTGGGTCAAAGCCCGGGCTAAGTTTAGTTCGAATATTGTACAGTAATATAATTTCCCTTTTGTTAAGCAAAATACCCTTGAGTTGAATCAACATGGCCACAGCCCACATGGGTGATGAACCTCCGAAAGTGAAATGGGCTTGAAATGACGATGATGGGCCTGTAGTGGATTGATCCGTTTGTTTTTCGTATCATTCTGTGTTTTTGTTCTGCGTATGACCTATGGTATATCTATATCTATACTACCTCATAAATCATTTATTATCTCCAAATTTCACGAGTTAACCTCCGATTCACCTCGTTAGCAATATGTGTAATATTTAGACATTATTATGTATATCATTAGCAAAGACAGAGAATACATCAACTCATGTAATCTATATATAGTTGGAATGTATCAAATAACAAACACAGAGATTGAGACTTACTTTCAAAAACAAATGGAAAACAGGATGAATCGGTGGTTAACTCGTAAAATTCGGAGTTGACTTGTACGACTGTATTTGGAACTAAAGTGGGTCGTTGACTTGTGGTTTGAAACATTGACCAGAGTAAGAGAAAGAGGTTTAGCACAAGTTTTGAGGAGCCCCTGATGTGGTGTCTTATTATCTTCTTGTTTCTTTTCTTTTTCCTTTTTTCTCCATTGATGATCTCTTTTCTTTTTCCTTTCTTCTTCTTGTATCTGTCTTGCCGAACCCCATTGAAGCATTGATGATCTTCTTCATCTCATCTCTTTATTGAAATATTAAAATACTTGGACTTGGATTGGATGTGTAAACCGTAAGGTAACCATATAGAAATCATTCTTATTTTGTTTATAACAATTATTATTTCTTTATTGAAATATTAAATACTTGGTTGATAACTTAATATTATATTAGTGCTCTATATATGATGTACTTTGAGATATACTTGGTTGTTGGTTATCAATATTTGTGATATACTCTTTGTTTTTCTTTTTTACTGTAAGTCTTTAATCATTCATGTGTTATTTTTTTTTTATTATCATTATGTAATTATTATATATATTATAATTATGGTCTTCTCAGAAACAGTAAAACGATGACGTCATTATGACGTCAGCAATTTTGTCTTATTTCTATTTTGTTTTTTTTTTTTGTTTTTTTTACGATTGTATACTTTTAGAGATTCTTATTTTTACCACTTAACTTTTAGGTTTTATCACTTTAGTCTAACTTTTTGTATACAAACTTAATTATAGTTCTAACTTTAATCATCAATTTTTTATTTTTTATTTTACTTTCTATCTCTTATTTTAAGGCTTCTAACTTTTACCATCAAACTCTTGGTTTTGACCACCAATTTTTTTAGTTTCTACCCCTTATAGTAAACTTTAAATGTCCAAACTTTTAGATAATGTTGTATCTATATATGTTTGCATGACGCAACGTCGATCCTGGGCAACGCCCGGGGTCAAAGTTTTTTTTTTTTTTCCTTGGTTCTTTTTTTTGGTCTAATTTTTTTCCCCTTTTCTACAAAAACTCTTTTAAAAAAGAAAAAAAATTATGTTTTTTGCCTCGGTAAACTGATACTTAATATTATTTAACAAGGAAATACTTTAGATAAATAAGTAAATGAAACTATATTGATATTTTACTTCGAATTTTTTATATTGGTTTCTACTTTCCCATTCTTATTTTCGCTCGGTTATTTTTATTCCTACATTAATAGTGTTAAATATGATAATTAGCGTTTCCGCGGCAACGCGCGGGTAGAATTTCTCGTTTCAGCAATGAGAAAATCAAAAGAACTAGATATTACTTGGGAGCATTGTAGTAGGGTGGATCCAAATAATAGAAATAAGGTGAAATGTAAGTATTGTAAAAAAGTATATTTCGGTGGAGTCAATAGAATGAAGAATCACCTTGATGAACCCACTAGGCTGCTCTTTTTAAACTTACTTAAAGGTTTAAAAGAGGAAAAAAGAAAGAAGAATGACCATGATGATGAATGTTATGAGATAGACAGTTTAGATAGGACATTGAAATCATATGTAAAAGAAGTAAGAGCAAAACAGATATCAATGGATCAAGCTTTAAAGAATAGAGAACCCGTAGTTAGTGCATTATGTCGCCTTTTATATGGAGAAGCTTTGCCATTAAATTTGGTTAAGTCAGACGCTTTAAGACTAGTGGGGGAATATGGTGAAGGATTAATTCTTCCTTCTTATCACGAGGCAAGAGTCTCATACTTGAAGAAAGAAGTAGATTTTTTTTTTTTTTTTTTTTTTTTTTTTTTTTTTTTTTTTTTTTTTTTTTTTTTTTTTTTTTTTTTTTTTTTTTTTTTTTTTTTTTTTTTTTTTTTTTTTTTTTTTTTTTTTTTTTTTTTTTTTTTTTTTTTTTTTTTTTTTTTTTTTTTTTTTTTTTTTTTTTTTTTTTTTTTTTTTTTTTTTTTTTTTTTTTTTTTTTTTTTTTTTTTTTTTTTTTTTTTTTTTTTTTTTTTTTTTTTTTTTTTTTTTTTTTTTTTTTTTTTTTTTTTTTTTTTTTTTTTTTTTTTTTTTTTTTTTTTTTTTTTTTTTTTTTTTTTTTTTTTTTTTTTTTTTTTTTTTTTTTTTTTTTTTTTTTTTTTTTTTTTTTTTTTTTTTTTTTTTTTTTTTTTTTTTTTTTTTTTTTTTTTTTTTTTTTTTTTTTTTTTTTTTTTTTTTTTTTTTTTTTTTTTTTTTTTTTTTTTTTTTTTTTTTTTTTTTTTTTTTTTTTTTTTTTTTTTTTTTTTTTTTTTTTTTTTTTTTTTTTTTTTTTTTTTTTTTTTTTTTTTTTTTTTTTTTTTTTTTTTTTTTTTTTTTTTTTTTTTTTTTTTTTTTTTTTTTTTTTTTTTTTTTTTTTTTTTTTTTTTTTTTTTTTTTTTTTTTTTTTTTTTTTTTTTTTTTTTTTTTTTTTTTTTTTTTTTTTTTTTTTTTTTTTTTTTTTTTTTTTTTTTTTTTTTTTTTTTTTTTTTTTTTTTTTTTTTTTTTTTTTTTTTTTTTTTTTTTTTTTTTTTTTTTTTTTTTTTTTTTTTTTTTTTTTTTTTTTTTTTTTTTTTTTTTTTTTTTTTTTTTTTTTTTTTTTTTTTTTTTTTTTTTTTTTTTTTTTTTTTTTTTTTTTTTTTTTTTTTTTTTTTTTTTTTTTTTTTTTTTTTTTTTTTTTTTTTTTTTTTTTTTTTTTTTTTTTTTTTTTTTTTTTTTTTTTTTTTTTTTTTTTTTTTTTTTTTTTTTTTTTTTTTTTTTTTTTTTTTTTTTTTTTTTTTTTTTTTTTTTTTTTTTTTTTTTTTTTTTTTTTTTTTTTTTTTTTTTTTTTTTTTTTTTTTTTTTTTTTTTTTTTTTTTTTTTTTTTTTTTTTTTTTTTTTTTTTTTTTTTTTTTTTTTTTTTTTTTTTTTTTTTTTTTTTTTTTTTTTTTTTTTTTTTTTTTTTTTTTTTTTTTTTTTTTTTTTTTTTTTTTTTTTTTTTTTTTTTTTTTTTTTTTTTTTTTTTTTTTTTTTTTTTTTTTTTTTTTTTTTTTTTTTTTTTTTTTTTTTTTTTTTTTTTTTTTTTTTTTTTTTTTTTTTTTTTTTTTTTTTTTTTTTTTTTTTTTTTTTTTTTTTTTTTTTTTTTTTTTTTTTTTTTTTTTTTTTTTTTTTTTTTTTTTTTTTTTTTTTTTTTTTTTTTTTTTTTTTTTTTTTTTTTTTTTTTTTTTTTTTTTTTTTTTTTTTTTTTTTTTTTTTTTTTTTTTTTTTTTTTTTTTTTTTTTTTTTTTTTTTTTTTTTTTTTTTTTTTTTTTTTTTTTTTTTTTTTTTTTTTTTTTTTTTTTTTTTTTTTTTTTTTTTTTTTTTTTTTTTTTTTTTTTTTTTTTTTTTTTTTTTTTTTTTTTTTTTTTTTTTTTTTTTTTTTTTTTTTTTTTTTTTTTTTTTTTTTTTTTTTTTTTTTTTTTTTTTTTTTTTTTTTTTTTTTTTTTTTTTTTTTTTTTTTTTTTTTTTTTTTTTTTTTTTTTTTTTTTTTTTTTTTTTTTTTTTTTTTTTTTTTTTTTTTTTTTTTTTTTTTTTTTTTTTTTTTTTTTTTTTTTTTTTTTTTTTTTTTTTTTTTTTTTTTTTTTTTTTTTTTTTTTTTTTTTTTTTTTTTTTTTTTTTTTTTTTTTTTTTTTTTTTTTTTTTTTTTTTTTTTTTTTTTTTTTTTTTTTTTTTTTTTTTTTTTTTTTTTTTTTTTTTTTTTTTTTTTTTTTTTTTTTTTTTTTTAGATCGTGTTGAAAAGGGGCTGGATAAATATAAAGAGGAATGGAAGAAGACGGGATGCACCATTATGTCAGATGTTTGGACGGATGGAAAACAAAGGTCAATCACAAATTTTCTTGTGAATAGCCCTAGTGGTACGGTATTTGTGAAATCTATTGACACATCATCATTTGCTAAAGATGCAAAAAAGCTGTTTGAAATGCTTAATGCAGTTGTCGAAGAAGTTGGGGAGAAAAATGTAGTTCAAGTTATCACGGATAGTGCTTCAGCTTATGTGCTAGCTGGTTCTATGTTGGAAAATGCGAGGCCTCACTTGTTTTGGAATCCATGTTCCGCTCATATACTTGATTTAATATTGCAAGACATCGGAGAAGGTAAAACTTTCAAAGACACCATAGATAAAGCAAAGAAAGTTACCGTGTTTATCTATCAACATTCTGTTTTATTATCCATGTTTCGAAAGTTCACCGGTGATAAAGAGAGCGGGAGTTACAAGATTTGCTACTTGTTTTCTTACTTTGAAAAGGATGCATGAGTTAAAAACTCCTCTTCGAGAACTATTTGCTTCAAGAGATTGGGTGGAGTCTACTTTTGCTTCAACCAGTGATGGAAAGTTGGTTGAAAAAATCATTTTAGGTGATGCTTACTTTTGGAAAGCAATAGATTATTGCCTGAGTTGTGTAGTTCCCATATATAATGTGACAACTCGTAATTAATTAACATCGGGTTAGTCCTAATCTCAATTAGACAGTCATTTGACGTGGAACTTATTAGACTTTTGGACTTTTGACTTAGTCAAAGTAGACGTATCTTGTTGACGTAGACTATTAGCTATCTAGACGAATGCCGAGTCTTTAAAATAACTTTAAATTTATATTTAAAGGTTATGTCCTGTACGAAATAAAAAGACTATCTAGACTTAATATTGTAAAGTTCACTTTGACGAAACTTTATTGACTTGTCTTAATTAAAATGACACGAAGGAAAATACCATTACTTTACATTTTAACCTATTAGCCAAACGGTATTTAATCGTAAGCATTTTACCAAATTAGGGGTAAGGTATAAATCTAATTTTGGCCACATGGACCAAAATTGTAAATGAAAGGCAGGGAGGGAAACACCAAGCCCCCCCCCCCTATCTCCCTGTCTCCTTTTGATCAACCAACACGCCCACCCCCCCCCCCCCCCCCCCCCCCCCCCCCCCCCCCCCCCCCCCCCCCCCCCCCCCCCCCCCCCCCCCCCCCCCCCCCCCCCCCCCCCCCCCCCCCCCCCCCCCCCCCCCCCCCCCCCCCCCCCCCCCCCCCCCCCCCCCCCCCCCCCCCCCCCCCCCCCCCCCCCCCCCCCCCCCCCCCCCCCCCCCCCCCCCCCCCCCCCCCCCCCCCCCCCCCCCCCCCCCCCCCCCCCCCCCCCCCCCCCCCCCCCCCCCCCCCCCCCCCCCCCCCCCCCCCCCCCCCCCCCCCCCCCCCCCCCCCCCCCCCCCCCCCCCCCCCCCCCCCCCCCCCCCCCCCCCCCCCCCCCCCCCCCCCCCCCCCCCCCCCCCCCCCCCCCCCCCCCCCCCCCCCCCCCCCCCCCCCCCCCCCCCCCCCCCCCCCCCCCCCCCCCCCCCCCCCCCCCCCCCCCCCCCCCCCCCCCCCCCCCCCCCCCCCCCCCCCCCCCCCCCCCCCCCCCCCCCCCCCCCCCCCCCCCCCCCCCCCCCCCCCCCCCCCCCCCCCCCCCCCCCCCCCCCCCCCCCCCCCCCCCCCCCCCCCCCCCCCCCCCCCCCCCCCCCCCCCCCCCCCCCCCCCCCCCCCCCCCCCCCCCCCCCCCCCCCCCCCCCCCCCCCCCCCCCCCCCCCCCCCCCCCCCCCCCCCCCCCCCCCCCCCCCCCCCCCCCCCCCCCCCCCCCCCCCCCCCCCCCCCCCCCCCCCCCCCCCCCCCCCCCCCCCCCCCCCCCCCCCCCCCCCCCCCCCCCCCCCCCCCCCCCCCCCCCCCCCCCCCCCCCCCCCCCCCCCCCCCCCCCCCCCCCCCCCCCCCCCCCCCCCCCCCCCCCCCCCCCCCCCCCCCCCCCCCCCCCCCCCCCCCCCCCCCCCCCCCCCCCCCCCCCCCCCCCCCCCCCCCCCCCCCCCCCCCCCCCCCCCCCCCCCCCCCCCCCCCCCCCCCCCCCCCCCCCCCCCCCCCCCCCCCCCCCCCCCCCCCCCCCCCCCCCCCCCCCCCCCCCCCCCCCCCCCCCCCCCCCCCCCCCCCCCCCCCCCCCCCCCCCCCCCCCCCCCCCCCCCCCCCCCCCCCCCCCCCCCCCCCCCCCCCCCCCCCCCCCCCCCCCCCCCCCCCCCCCCCCCCCCCCCCCCCCCCCCCCCCCCCCCCCCCCCCCCCCCCCCCCCCCCCCCCCCCCCCCCCCCCCCCCCCCCCCCCCCCCCCCCCCCCCCCCCCCCCCCCCCCCCCCCCCCCCCCCCCCCCCCCCCCCCCCCCCCCCCCCCCCCCCCCCCCCCCCCCCCCCCCCCCCCCCCCCCCCCCCCCCCCCCCCCCCCCCCCCCCCCCCCCCCCCCCCCCCCCCCCCCCCCCCCCCCCCCCCCCCCCCCCCCCCCCCCCCCCCCCCCCCCCCCCCCCCCCCCCCCCCCCCCCCCCCCCCCCCCCCCCCCCCCCCCCCCCCCCCCCCCCCCCCCCCCCCCCCCCCCCCCCCCCCCCCCCCCCCCCCCCCCCCCCCCCCCCCCCCCCCCCCCCCCCCCCCCCCCCCCCCCCCCCCCCCCCCCCCCCCCCCCCCCCCCCCCCCCCCCCCCCCCCCCCCCCCCCCCCCCCCCCCCCCCCCCCCCCCCCCCCCCCCCCCCCCCCCCCCCCCCCCCCCCCCCCCCCCCCCCCCCCCCCCCCCCCCCCCCCCCCCCCCCCCCCCCCCCCCCCCCCCCCCCCCCCCCCCCCCCCCCCCCCCCCCCCCCCCCCCCCCCCCCCCCCCCCCCCCCCCCCCCCCCCCCCCCCCCCCCCCCCCCCCCCCCCCCCCCCCCCCCCCCCCCCCCCCCCCCCCCCCCCCCCCCCCCCCCCCCCCCCCGATTGATAGCTAAGTAGTTGTACGTAGGATACTTGTCGTCGTGAGATTTGATCCTCACCATTCGTGCTCATATCCTAGGTTTTGGATAGACGTGGAGACTAGACTGCTCTTATTCTCAGACTGCTCATACTTTTAGCTCTGTGATCGCTAAGGTGAGTTTATGGCGCCCTTTTTCCTTTTACTTTGGGCCTGAAAAGCATGTACTGTATACACGACTACTTTATAAATGATTTGTCTTTGTCTATGCCATGAGATTTGGTAAATGAAATCATTTGTCTTATAATTGCCATGTTGACGGCTGTCTGAAAATGTGTATACATGTCTTATGAAATTTTGATCTATATGTCTTGACTTGCCATGTTGTCGGCTGACTAAATTGTCTTGACTTGCCATGTTGTCGGCTGACTAAATTGTTCTTTGTGTTTGACGAACTAAAATGATCCCTCTTATGTAGTTATTACCATTATGAGATCCTAATGGTTGTCTTGTCAGATTTTGTGCCTGACTGTCTTTGTTCTGGTCCGCACCCCATTATAGACGGGAGACCTGTGCGAGGTATTTTGGTCCGCACCCCATTATAGACGGGAGACCTGTGCGAGGTATTTTGGTCCGCACCCCATTATAGACGGGAGACCTGTGCGAGGTATTTTGGTCCGCACCCCATTATAGACGGGAGACCTGTGCGAGGTATTTTGGTCCGCACCCCATTATAGACGGGAGACCTGTGCGAGGTATTTTGGTCCGCACCCCATTATAGACGGGAGACCTGTGCGAGGTATTTTGGTCCGCACCCCATTATAGACGGGAGACCTGTGCGAGGTATTTTGGTCCGCACCCCATTATAGACGGGAGACCTGTGCGAGGTATTTTGGTCCGCACCCCATTATAGACGGGAGACCTGTGCGAGGTATTTTGGTCCGCACCCCATTATAGACGGGAGACCTGTGCGAGGTATTTTGGTCCGCACCCCATTATAGACGGGAGACCTGTGCGAGGTATTTTGGTCCGCACCCCATTATAGACGGGAGACCTGTGCGAGGTATTTTGGTCCGCACCCCATTATAGACGGGAGACCTGTGCGAGGTATTTTGGTCCGCACCCCATTATAGACGGGAGACCTGTGCGAGGTATTTTGGTCCGCACCCCATTATAGACGGGAGACCTGTGCGAGGTATTTTGGTCCGCACCCCATTATAGACGGGAGACCTGTGCGAGGTATTTTGGTCCGCACCCCATTATAGACGGGAGACCTGTGCGAGGTATTTTGGTCCGCACCCCATTATAGACGGGAGACCTGTGCGAGGTATTTTGGTCCGCACCCCATTATAGACGGGAGACCTGTGCGAGGTATTTTGGTCCGCACCCCATTATAGACGGGAGACCTGTGCGAGGTATTTTGGTCCGCACCCCATTATAGACGGGAGACCTGTGCGAGGTATTTTGGTCCGCACCCCATTATAGACGGGAGACCTGTGCGAGGTATTTTGGTCCGCACCCCATTATAGACGGGAGACCTGTGCGAGGTATTTTGGTCCGCACCCCATTATAGACGGGAGACCTGTGCGAGGTATTTTGGTCCGCACCCCATTATAGACGGGAGACCTGTGCGAGGTATTTTGGTCCGCACCCCATTATAGACGGGAGACCTGTGCGAGGTATTTTGGTCCGCACCCCATTATAGACGGGAGACCTGTGCGAGGTATTTTGGTCCGCACCCCATTATAGACGGGAGACCTGTGCGAGGTATTTTGGTCCGCACCCCATTATAGACGGGAGACCTGTGCGAGGTATTTTGGTCCGCACCCCATTATAGACGGGAGACCTGTGCGAGGTATTTTGGTCCGCACCCCATTATAGACGGGAGACCTGTGCGAGGTATTTTGGTCCGCACCCCATTATAGACGGGAGACCTGTGCGAGGTATTTTGGTCCGCACCCCATTATAGACGGGAGACCTGTGCGAGGTATTTTGGTCCACACTTTGAACGATTGTACTTGTATTGACTTGTATTGGCATAAATGGATGTAATCTCTATTAACCTTCTGATTAGTACGCAATTCTTTGTTAACCCTGTATTTCCGCTACAACGGGGTGTGACAAAAATTGGTATCAGAGACAAGGTTATAGTTAATACCGAGTTTTTCCGCTGGAAAAACTCAATCTATAGCCATTTCGTTTCAAAAGGGAATCTAAGTCTATTTAGGTTTAGGATACTTATTTCAGGAGTTATATTATTTGTCTATAATTAGACCTAACCTGATCAACTACGTCCCGATTATGTAAAATAATATAAGGCTCGAAATAAATATCTTAGATTTTGTATATACGTTATAGTTTGAGCTATATTCACAACATACTGTAGATGTGGTGGGAAGGCTGCGGGTGACCCTATATATAAACATTGAAGGTATGTTAGGAATAGAAACTCAAATCGTATGTGTATGCATAAGGTTTATATACGTGATAGTTTGGATTATATTAACAACATATTTAAATGTGGTGGGAAGGCTGCGGGTGACCCTATATATAAACATTGAAGGTATGTTAGGAATAGAAACTCAAATCGTATGTGTATGCATAAGGTTTATATACGTGATAGTTTGGATTATATTAACAACATATTTAAATGTGGTGGGAAGGCTGCGGGTGACCCTATATATAAGCATTTCAAATATGTTGGTAATAGAAACCCAAACCAAATGTGTGTAATCTAGACAAAGATTTCTTTAAAACTCAAATTGCGTACTGTATCATCCATTTGAGACGTACTGCCTTATCCATTTGACTTATATGGATTCTTTGACTATCTTTTCAGACTAGTCATGTCGGATGGAGTTAGCTCAAATGCTGTTGTACCTTGTACACCTCCAGTTCCTGTCATAGCAAACTCCATTCCTTGTGTTCCTGACTCTTATGAAGAGGAACCAATGGAGGAATCGGGCAATGAATCACGCCCTATCAATCTAGTGTCATCTTCCAGTGAATCTGGAGGTGAACATGTGTCTATCCATGTTCAATCATCTGTAACACCGGTATCTCCATATCAGAGGAGGACTACCGAGGGAACTCATATGCCTTATGCTCCTAGAGACCCTTATGCTCCTGGTCCTTCTGCACCAGTTCAGGGCAACTGTGGACTTGGTCTTTCATTCTTTCAGGGAGATCCGTATGCGGCGGGTCCCTCCAGAGTGCCTGTCTACAATCCAAGTGCTGTTATGCCAGTTGCATCTGCAGCTGATAGGTCGGAATATTATCGCCGACAATTGTCAAGGATGAACAATTCCCTCATCTGCACCAGAGAGAAAATAGAGAATCAAGCTCAGGCGTTGACTGGAGCTTATCATCAGGCGGCTGAGGCTATGTCTGTTGCTAGAGAAGGAAGGGAAACTATTGGGAGGTTGATCTGGATGATGTCCATCGTGGTGGTTTTGGTGGTGGCTTTGCTAGTCGTTGTTATTTGCAAGATGTAGTCTTGTAATAATCTTTCTGTATTGTAAGCCTAGAACTTATAACAACTCGTACTTCTGTACTTTGAGTTGTAGTCTATCTTTTGTGGATGTATTTCCCACGTGTCTTTAAATCGTATTGCTCCGACTATGTAGTCTATCGTTGTGGATGAAGTTTCCCACATGTTTTTGGATTGTACATACCAGACTATGTAAAATTTTGAACATCAATGAAATACGATTGTCTTTTGGCTTACATACTTGTTCAGACTATGTCAACTGCTTATTCTTAGCTCTAGAAATATGACTTTCCATATTTTATTGTCTTGTCTAGTACATGAATTCATACAAGTCAACAATTTGTGACTTGCATTGTACTGTCATCTGTCTTGCAAAGCTACTTTCTATTTAACCTATCAAGGAAGTCTCTAAATGACATTTTTGTTCATATCTTAGACTTATGGCTCCTAAGACGAAAAGCAAAGTTCAGAAAAAGGCTCAAGTCAAGAAAACTGCACCAAAGAGAGTTACTCGATCAACTCCTTTGAATAATGAAGCTGAACAGGAAGAACCTGTAATCCAGCAAGAACCAGAAACTGCTACTGTCCAGGTGAACACTGGTCCTGGACCTACCCCAAATACTGGCGGGGATAATAATATGGCAGCATTTGTGACACAACAGTTGTTAGCTGCTATGCCTACTTTGGTCGCCCAGATCACGGCAAGCATGAACGCCAATAATAACCATCGGGCTGACAATAGCAACAATGTCGAGCCTACTGCTGAACAAGTTATCCCACGAGGTCATAATCACGGGAGTGATTTTAAGACCTTCACTTATTGCAAGCCAAAGGAATTTCATGGCACCGAAGGTCCTGTCGGTCTAATAAATTGGCTGGAAAGCATTGAGGCAGTGCTCCATATCAGCCGTTGTGCCGAAGAGCACAAAGTGGAGTATGCAGCCTCTCAGTTTCAAAAGCACGCTCTGTCATGGTGGAACGAACAGATAAGGACTCGTGGCCGAGAGCCGGCATATAGCATACCTTGGTTGAACTTTAAAAGGATGCTCATGGAAAAGTACTGTCCTCGTGAGGAAGTACAGAAAATGGAAGGCGAATTCTGGAATCATGGTATGATTGGACTAGACAATGAGAGATACACAACTCGTTTTCATGAGTTGGCTAGACTAGTTCCTCGTATGGTAGATACGGAGGAGAAATTGATCGAGAGATACTGTTATGGCTTGTCACCTGATGTCCGAAGATTGGTAGCCGCTTTTAATCCTATGACTCTTCAAGCGGCAGTTAGTGCAACCAACCGGATGGTGATAGACTTGAAAAGAACCACTGGTTCTTCTGTTGGAACTGAAGTGGTCAAGAGAAGGAGTGATCATGCCTCTGGTAGTGGATATGGTGGCGGTGGAAATGGCAAGAGGTTTAAGACTGCCAGAAACTTTGCGGTAGTTACTCAAGACGTCACGAGGTACACTGGCGCAGATCCTAGGTGTAATAGGTGTAATCTCCATCACAGAGGAAATTGTCCTACTTGTCGCCGTTGTAAAAGGGCGGGACATCTGGAAAAGTTTTGTAGGGGCAAGGCACTAGCTCAATGCTACGAATGTGGGAGCGAAACCCATCTGCGACCTGCATGTCCAAGACTCAATCTGAACCCGAACAACAATGCAATGGTTCCAGTAAGGAACAATGCGGGGAATAATCAAGCAAGGAATCAAGGTGGACAAGGCAGAGGTCGAGTGTTTGCTTTGGATGCTGCTGATGCACGACGTGACCCCAACGTGGTGATAGGTACATTCATACTCAATAATCATTACGTATTTGTGCTATTCGACTCCGGAGCTGATAAAAGCTTTATATCCTTAGAATTCTATTCTCGGTTTAACTTAGTAGCAATCCCCATGAAAGACACTTATATTGTCGAATATGCAAACGGTCAAAAGTATATTGCTAGAGACCATTTAGTAGATTGCAATTTGACATTGTCTGGCGAAACCTTTAAAATTAATCTTATTCCCATAGAACTCAGTAGTTTTGATGTAATTGTTGGAATGGACTGGTTATCTAAGGTTAGAGCTGAAATAATGTGTTACGAGAAGATTGTTAGAATACCCCTTCAGAATGACGAAACCCTAGTAGTGCAAGGAGACAAGTCAGGGAAGGAATTGATTTTAGTGTCGGCGATAAAGGCGAATAGATACTTACAAAAAGAATACCCTGCCTTCTTGGCACTAGTTGTTGAAAGGAAGCCAAAGGGTAAAGACATTCAAGACATTCCTGTAGTCAAGGATTTTCCAGAAGTATTTCCTGAAGATTTGACGGGACTTCCACCTCACAGACCAGTTGAGTTTGGAATAGACTTAGTCCCTGGAGCTGCACCTGTGGCCAAGGCACCCTATCGCCTTGCGCCGTCAGAAATGCAAGAATTATCCGAACAACTTCAAGAGTTGTTAGCTAAAGGACTAATTCGCCCAAGTTCATCACCTTGGGGAGCTCCGATTCTATTTGTCAAAAAGAAAGACGGCTCTATGCGCATGTGTATAGATTATAGAGAATTGAACAAGTTGACTGTCAAGAACAGGTACCCTTTGCCTCGTATTGACGACTTATTTGACCAACTGGAAGGTGCATCACACTTTTCCAAGATCGATCTCAGATCTGGGTATCATCAACTCAGAGTCAGAGAGACGGACATTCCTAAAACAGCCTTCAGAACTCGTTATGGACATTATGAGTTTTTGGTTATGCCGTTTGGTTTAACCAATGCACCTGCTGTGTTTATGGACTTAATGAATCGAGTATGTCGACCGTATCTAGACAAGTTTGTCATCGTGTTCATTGACGACATACTGATATACTCAAGGAATAAAGACGAACATGAAGGTCATCTGAGAACCATTCTGCAACTGCTCAAGGATCAAAAGTTGTACGCGAAATTCTCAAAATGTGAATTCTGGATTAGGGAAGTACACTTCTTGGGTCATGTAGTAAATGCAGGTGGAATCCATGTAGATCCATCTAAGGTCGAGGCGATAAAGAAGTGGGAAGCCCCTAAGACTCCGACAGAAATCCGTCAATTTCTTGGACTGGCTGGCTATTACAGGAGATTCATTGAGAATTTCTCTAAGGTTGCTCAACCTTTGACTTTATTAACTCAGAAGACTAAGGAGTTTATTTGGCAGGATGCCCAAGAAAAGGCATTTCAGACGTTAAAGGACAGACTGTGTAATGCTCCTATTCTAGCATTACCGAATGGCATTGAAAATTTCGTGGTATACTGTGACGCCTCACATCAGGGCATGGGATGTGTACTTATGCAGGAAGGTAAGGTCATTGCTTACGCTTCTAGACAGCTCAAAATCCACGAAAAGAACTATACAACCCACGATCTAGAACTCGGAGCGGTTGTCTTTGCATTAAAAATTTGGAGACATTATCTGTATGGTACCAAGTGTACTGTATTCACGGATCACAAAAGCCTTCAGCATATCTTCGATCAGAAAATGCTGAATATGCGACAACGACGGTGGGTAGAATTACTCAGTGACTACGACTGTGATCTTAAATATCATCCCGGTAAAGCCAATGTTGTTGCTGACGCGCTAAGTCGAAAAGATAGAATTTCACTATCTGTCATAACAAGAGCAAGTTCTTATCTTGGCTCGTCATTAAGGGATAGAGTTTTAGACGATCAAAACGAAGCCCTACAGCCAGGACGTATCGAGAAAGAAGCATTGTGGAATGCTGAACGTTTGTTTGAATTGGATGGCGATGGAATCCGACATGTTAAGGGCAGAGTGTGGATTCCCAAATATAATGGACTTAGAGAACTCTTGATGAACGAGAGTCATCGATCTAAATATTCAATCCATCCTGGTGCTGACAAAATGTACCATGGACTAAAGGACTTTTATTGGTGGCCTGGTATGAAAAGAGATATCGCCACTTATGTCTCAAAGTGTCTAAATTGTTCAATGGTCAAGGCGGAGCACCAAAAGCCTTCTGGGCTGCTCCAACAACCCAAAATTCCTGACTGGAAATGGGAACAGATTACTATGGACTTTATTACTAAACTGCCTCGAACCCTGAGAGGATACGATACTATTTGGGTCATTGTCGACCGCTTGACGAAGTCTGCTCATTTCATTCCAATCCGAGAGAGTTGGAAGATAAGGAAATTGTCTCAATTATATATTGAAAAGATCGTATCACTTCATGGCGTTCCTTTGTCTATTATCTCTGATCGTGATGGTCGTTTCACTTCACAATCTTGGAGATATTTTCAAGACGCCCTAGGCACTCAATTGCACTTAAGTACGGCTTACCATCCACAGACTGACGGACAAAGTGAACGTACCATCCAGACTTTAGAGGACATGCTTCGGGCATGTGTCATTGACTTCAAAGGTAGTTGGGATACCTTTTTGCCGTTAGCTGAATTTTCATATAACAACAGCTATCACACTAGCATCAAATGTGCGCCTTATGAGGCTTTATATGGACGAAAATGTAGATCTCCTGTCTGTTGGCTTGATGCTGGAGAACGTCGTTTATTTAAATATGGACTAGTTCAGAAGACTACTGATCAAATTGTTGAAATTAGGGCACGGCTGAAGGCGGCTCAAGATCGCCAAAAGAACTATGCCGACCGTAGACGGAAACCACTTGAGTTTCAAGTGGGAGACAAAGTCATGTTGAAAGTGTCGCCTTGGAAAGGCACTGCACGTTTTGGCGTACGAGGGAAACTTAGTCCTCGTTATATCGGACCATTCGAAATTGTTCAAAGAATTGGTTCCGTGGCTTACAAGCTCGATTTACCTAAGGAGCTAGAACACGTTCATCACACATTTCACATTTCGAATCTTAAGAAATGTCTGACTGATGAGACTTTAGTCGTACCTGTCGAAGAGCTGCAAGTGACTGACTCTCTTCAATTCGTTGAAGAACCTGTTGAAATTTTAGACCAACAGCTCAAACAACTTAGACGTAGTCGTATCAAATTGGTCAAAGTTCGTTGGAACTCAAAACATGGTCCCGACTCGACTTGGGAACGTGAAGACTATATGAGGGATAACTATCCTCATCTTTTTACTGAGCAAGACTTGATTTCGGGACGAAATCCTTAGAAGTCGGGGATGCTGTGACAACTCGTAATTAATTAACATCGGGTTAGTCCTAATCTCAATTAGACAGTCATTTGACGTGGAACTTATTAGACTTTTGACTTAGTCAAAGTAGACGTATCTTGTTGACGTAGACTATTAGCTATCTAGACGAATGCCGAGTCTTTAAAATAACTTTAAATTTATATTTAAAGGTTATGTCCTGTACGAAATAAAAAGACTATCTAGACTTAATATTGTAAAGTTCACTTTGACGAAACTTTATTGACTTGTCTTAATTAAAATGACACGAAGGAAAATACCATTACTTTACATTTTAACCTATTAGCCAAACGGTATTTAATCGTAAGCATTTTACCAAATTAGGGGTAAGGTATAAATCTAATTTTGGCCACATGGACCAAAATTGTAAATGAAAGGCAGGGAGGGAAACACCAAGCCCCCCTCCCCCTATCTCCCTGTCTCCTTTTGATCAACACCAACACACACCACCCCCCCCCCCCCCCCCCCCCCCCCCCCCCCCCCCCCCCCCCCCCCCCCCCCCCCCCCCCCCCCCCCCCCCCCCCCCCCCCCCCCCCCCCCCCCCCCCCCCCCCCCCCCCCCCCCCCCCCCCCCCCCCCCCCCCCCCCCCCCCCCCCCCCCCCCCCCCCCCCCCCCCCCCCCCCCCCCCCCCCCCCCCCCCCCCCCCCCCCCCCCCCCCCCCCCCCCCCCCCCCCCCCCCCCCCCCCCCCCCCCCCCCCCCCCCCCCCCCCCCCCCCCCCCCCCCCCCCCCCCCCCCCCCCCCCCCCCCCCCCCCCCCCCCCCCCCCCCCCCCCCCCCCCCCCCCCCCCCCCCCCCCCCCCCCCCCCCCCCCCCCCCCCCCCCCCCCCCCCCCCCCCCCCCCCCCCCCCCCCCCCCCCCCCCCCCCCCCCCCCCCCCCCCCCCCCCCCCCCCCCCCCCCCCCCCCCCCCCCCCCCCCCCCCCCCCCCCCCCCCCCCCCCCCCCCCCCCCCCCCCCCCCCCCCCCCCCCCCCCCCCCCCCCCCCCCCCCCCCCCCCCCCCCCCCCCCCCCCCCCCCCCCCCCCCCCCCCCCCCCCCCCCCCCCCCCCCCCCCCCCCCCCCCCCCCCCCCCCCCCCCCCCCCCCCCCCCCCCCCCCCCCCCCCCCCCCCCCCCCCCCCCCCCCCCCCCCCCCCCCCCCCCCCCCCCCCCCCCCCCCCCCCCCCCCCCCCCCCCCCCCCCCCCCCCCCCCCCCCCCCCCCCCCCCCCCCCCCCCCCCCCCCCCCCCCCCCCCCCCCCCCCCCCCCCCCCCCCCCCCCCCCCCCCCCCCCCCCCCCCCCCCCCCCCCCCCCCCCCCCCCCCCCCCCCCCCCCCCCCCCCCCCCCCCCCCCCCCCCCCCCCCCCCCCCCCCCCCCCCCCCCCCCCCCCCCCCCCCCCCCCCCCCCCCCCCCCCCCCCCCCCCCCCCCCCCCCCCCCCCCCCCCCCCCCCCCCCCCCCCCCCCCCCCCCCCCCCCCCCCCCCCCCCCCCCCCCCCCCCCCCCCCCCCCCCCCCCCCCCCCCCCCCCCCCCCCCCCCCCCCCCCCCCCCCCCCCCCCCCCCCCCCCCCCCCCCCCCCCCCCCCCCCCCCCCCCCCCCCCCCCCCCCCCCCCCCCCCCCCCCCCCCCCCCCCCCCCCCCCCCCCCCCCCCCCCCCCCCCCCCCCCCCCCCCCCCCCCCCCCCCCCCCCCCCCCCCCCCCCCCCCCCCCCCCCCCCCCCCCCCCCCCCCCCCCCCCCCCCCCCCCCCCCCCCCCCCCCCCCCCCCCCCCCCCCCCCCCCCCCCCCCCCCCCCCCCCCCCCCCCCCCCCCCCCCCCCCCCCCCCCCCCCCCCCCCCCCCCCCCCCCCCCCCCCCCCCCCCCCCCCCCCCCCCCCCCCCCCCCCCCCCCCCCCCCCCCCCCCCCCCCCCCCCCCCCCCCCCCCCCCCCCCCCCCCCCCCCCCCCCCCCCCCCCCCCCCCCCCCCCCCCCCCCCCCCCCCCCCCCCCCCCCCCCCCCCCCCCCCCCCCCCCCCCCCCCCCCCCCCCCCCCCCCCCCCCCCCCCCCCCCCCCCCCCCCCCCCCCCCCCCCCCCCCCCCCCCCCCCCCCCCCCCCCCCCCCCCCCCCCCCCCCCCCCCCCCCCCCCCCCCCCCCCCCCCCCCCCCCCCCCCCCCCCCCCCCCCCCCCCCCCCCCCCCCCCCCCCCCCCCCCCCCCCCCCCCCCCCCCCCCCCCCCCCCCCCCCCCCCCCCCCCCCCCCCCCCCCCCCCCCCCCCCCCCCCCCCCCCCCCCCCCCCCCCCCCCCCCCCCCCCCCCCCCCCCCCCCCCCCCCCCCCCCCCCCCCCCCCCCCCCCCCCCCCCCCCCCCCCCCCCCCCCCCCCCCCCCCCCCTTTTAGCTCTGTGATCGCTAAGGTGAGTTTATGGCGCCCTTTTTCCTTTTACTTTGGGCCTGAAAAGCATGTACTGTATACACGACTACTTTATAAATGATTTGTCTTTGTCTATGCCATGAGATTTGGTAAATGAAATCATTTGTCTTATAATTGCCATGTTGACGGCTGTCTGAAAATGTGTATACATGTCTTATGAAATTTTGATCTATATGTCTTGACTTGCCATGTTGTCGGCTGACTAAATTGTTCTTTGTGTTTGACGAACTAAAATGATCCCTCTTATGTAGTTATTACCATTATGAGATCCTAATGGTTGTCTTGTCAGATTTTGTGCCTGACTGTCTTTGTTCTGGTCCGCACCCCATTATAGACGGGAGACCTGTGCGAGGTATTTTGGTCCGCACCCCATTATAGACGGGAGACCTGTGCGAGGTATTTTGGTCCGCACCCCATTATAGACGGGAGACCTGTGCGAGGTATTTTGGTCCGCACCCCATTATAGACGGGAGACCTGTGCGAGGTATTTTGGTCCGCACCCCATTATAGACGGGAGACCTGTGCGAGGTATTTTGGTCCGCACCCCATTATAGACGGGAGACCTGTGCGAGGTATTTTGGTCCGCACCCCATTATAGACGGGAGACCTGTGCGAGGTATTTTGGTCCGCACCCCATTATAGACGGGAGACCTGTGCGAGGTATTTTGGTCCGCACCCCATTATAGACGGGAGACCTGTGCGAGGTATTTTGGTCCGCACCCCATTATAGACGGGAGACCTGTGCGAGGTATTTTGGTCCGCACCCCATTATAGACGGGAGACCTGTGCGAGGTATTTTGGTCCGCACCCCATTATAGACGGGAGACCTGTGCGAGGTATTTTGGTCCGCACCCCATTATAGACGGGAGACCTGTGCGAGGTATTTTGGTCCGCACCCCATTATAGACGGGAGACCTGTGCGAGGTATTTTGGTCCGCACCCCATTATAGACGGGAGACCTGTGCGAGGTATTTTGGTCCGCACCCCATTATAGACGGGAGACCTGTGCGAGGTATTTTGGTCCGCACCCCATTATAGACGGGAGACCTGTGCGAGGTATTTTGGTCCGCACCCCATTATAGACGGGAGACCTGTGCGAGGTATTTTGGTCCGCACCCCATTATAGACGGGAGACCTGTGCGAGGTATTTTGGTCCGCACCCCATTATAGACGGGAGACCTGTGCGAGGTATTTTGGTCCGCACCCCATTATAGACGGGAGACCTGTGCGAGGTATTTTGGTCCGCACCCCATTATAGACGGGAGACCTGTGCGAGGTATTTTGGTCCGCACCCCATTATAGACGGGAGACCTGTGCGAGGTATTTTGGTCCGCACCCCATTATAGACGGGAGACCTGTGCGAGGTATTTTGGTCCGCACCCCATTATAGACGGGAGACCTGTGCGAGGTATTTTGGTCCGCACCCCATTATAGACGGGAGACCTGTGCGAGGTATTTTGGTCCGCACCCCATTATAGACGGGAGACCTGTGCGAGGTATTTTGGTCCGCACCCCATTATAGACGGGAGACCTGTGCGAGGTATTTTGGTCCGCACCCCATTATAGACGGGAGACCTGTGCGAGGTATTTTGGTCCGCACCCCATTATAGACGGGAGACCTGTGCGAGGTATTTTGGTCCGCACCCCATTATAGACGGGAGACCTGTGCGAGGTATTTTGGTCCGCACCCCATTATAGACGGGAGACCTGTGCGAGGTATTTTGGTCCGCACCCCATTATAGACGGGAGACCTGTGCGAGGTATTTTGGTCCGCACCCCATTATAGACGGGAGACCTGTGCGAGGTATTTTGGTCCGCACCCCATTATAGACGGGAGACCTGTGCGAGGTATTTTGGTCCGCACCCCATTATAGACGGGAGACCTGTGCGAGGTATTTTGGTCCGCACCCCATTATAGACGGGAGACCTGTGCGAGGTATTTTGGTCCGCACCCCATTATAGACGGGAGACCTGTGCGAGGTATTTTGGGGTCCACACTTTGAACGATTGTACTTGTATTGACTTGTATTGGCATAAATGGATGTAATCTCTATTAACCTTCTGATTAGTACGCAATTCTTTGTTAACCCTGTATTTCCGCTACAACGGGGTGTGACAAAAATTGGTATCAGAGCCAAGGTTATAGTTAATACCGAGTTTTTCCGCTGGAAAAACTCAATCTATAGCCATTTCGTTTCAAAAGGGAATCTAAGTCTATTTAGGTTTAGGATACTTATTTCAGGAGTTATATTATTTGTCTATAATTAGACCTAACCTGATCAACTACGTCCCGATTATGTAAAATAATATAAGGCTCGAAATAAATATCTTAGATTTTGTATATACGTTATAGTTTGAGCTATATTCACAACATACTGTAGATGTGGTGGGAAGGCTGCGGGTGACCCTATATATAAACATTGAAGGTATGTTAGGAATAGAAACTCAAATCGTATGTGTATGCATAAGGTTTATATACGTGATAGTTTGGATTATATTAACAACATATTTAAATGTGGTGGGAAGGCTGCGGGTGACCCTATATATAAACATTGAAGGTATGTTAGGAATAGAAACTCAAATCGTATGTGTATGCATAAGGTTTATATACGTGATAGTTTGGATTATATTAACAACATATTTAAATGTGGTGGGAAGGCTGCGGGTGACCCTATATATAAACATTGAAGGTATGTTAGGAATAGAAACTCAAATCGTATGTGTATGCATAAGGTTTATATACGTGATAGTTTGGATTATATTAACAACATATTTAAATGTGGTGGGAAGGCTGCGGGTGACCCTATATATAAACATTGAAGGTATGTTAGGAATAGAAACTCAAATCGTATGTGTTGGACTGGCTGGCTATTACAGGAGATTCATTGAGAATTTCTCTAAGGTTGCTCAACCTTTGACTTTATTAACTCAGAAGACTAAGGAGTTTATTTGGCAGGATGCCCAAGAAAAGGCATTTCAGACGTTAAAGGACAGACTGTGTAATGCTCCTATTCTAGCATTACCGAATGGCATTGAAAATTTCGTGGTATACTGTGACGCCTCACATCAGGGCATGGGATGTGTACTTATGCAGGAAGGTAAGGTCATTGCTTACGCTTCTAGACAGCTCAAGATCCACGAAAAGAACTATACAACCCACGATCTAGAACTCGGAGCGGTTGTCTTTGCATTAAAAATTTGGAGACATTATCTGTATGGTACCAAGTGTACTGTATTCACGGATCACAAAAGCCTTCAGCATATCTTCGATCAGAAAATGCTGAATATGCGACAACGACGGTGGGTAGAATTACTCAGTGACTACGACTGTGATCTTAAATATCATCCCGGTAAAGCCAATGTTGTTGCTGACGCGCTAAGTCGAAAAGATAGAATTTCACTATCTGTCATAACAAGAGCAAGTTCTTATCTTGGCTCGTCATTAAGGGATAGAGTTTTAGACGATCAAAACGAAGCCCTACAGCCAGGACGTATCGAGAAAGAAGCATTGTGGAATGCTGAACGTTTGTTTGAATTGGATGGCGATGGAATCCGACATGTTAAGGGCAGAGTGTGGATTCCCAAATATAATGGACTTAGAGAACTCTTGATGAACGAGAGTCATCGATCTAAATATTCAATCCATCCTGGTGCTGACAAAATGTACCATGGACTAAAGGACTTTTATTGGTGGCCTGGTATGAAAAGAGATATCGCCACTTATGTCTCAAAGTGTCTAAATTGTTCAATGGTCAAGGCGGAGCACCAAAAGCCTTCTGGGCTGCTCCAACAACCCAAAATTCCTGACTGGAAATGGGAACAGATTACTATGGACTTTATTACTAAACTGCCTCGAACCCTGAGAGGATACGATACTATTTGGGTCATTGTCGACCGCTTGACGAAGTCTGCTCATTTCATTCCAATCCGAGAGAGTTGGAAGATAAGGAAATTGTCTCAATTATATATTGAAAAGATCGTATCACTTCATGGCGTTCCTTTGTCTATTATCTCTGATCGTGATGGTCGTTTCACTTCACAATCTTGGAGATATTTTCAAGACGCCCTAGGCACTCAATTGCACTTAAGTACGGCTTACCATCCACAGACTGACGGACAAAGTGAACGTACCATCCAGACTTTAGAGGACATGCTTCGGGCATGTGTCATTGACTTCAAAGGTAGTTGGGATACCTTTTTGCCGTTAGCTGAATTTTCATATAACAACAGCTATCACACTAGCATCAAATGTGCGCCTTATGAGGCTTTATATGGACGAAAATGTAGATCTCCTGTCTGTTGGCTTGATGCTGGAGAACGTCGTTTATTCAAGTATGGACTAGTTCAGAAGACTACTGATCAAATTGTTGAAATAAAGGCACGGCTGAAGGCGGCTCAAGATCGCCAAAAGAACTATGCCGACCGTAGACGGAAACCACTTGAGTTTCAAGTGGGAGACAAAGTCATGTTGAAAGTGTCGCCTTGGAAAGGCACTGCACGTTTTGGCGTACGAGGGAAACTTAGTCCTCGTTATATCGGACCATTCGAAATTGTTCAAAGAATTGGTTCCGTGGCTTACAAGCTCGATTTACCTAAGGAGCTAGAACACGTTCATCACACATTTCACATTTCGAATCTTAAGAAATGTCTGACTGATGAGACTTTAGTCGTACCTGTCGAAGAGCTGCAAGTGACTGACTCTCTTCAATTCGTTGAAGAACCTGTTGAAATTTTAGACCAACAGCTCAAACAACTTAGACGTAGTCGTATCAAATTGGTCAAAGTTCGTTGGAACTCAAAACATGGTCCCGACTCGACTTGGGAACGTGAAGACTATATGAGGGATAACTATCCTCATCTTTTTACTGAGCAAGACTTGATTTCGGGACGAAATCCTTAGAAGTCGGGGATGCTGTGACAACTCGTAATTAATTAACATCGGGTTAGTCCTAATCTCAATTAGACAGTCATTTGACGTGGAACTTATTAGACTTTTGGACTTTTGACTTAGTCAAAGTAGACGTATCTTGTTGACGTAGACTATTAGCTATCTAGTATTCAATCCATCCTGGTGCTGACAAAATGTACCATGGACTAAAGGACTTTTATTGGTGGCCTGGTATGAAAAGAGATATCGCCACTTATGTCTCAAAGTGTCTAAATTGTTCAATGGTCAAGGCGGAGCACCAAAAGCCTTCTGGGCTGCTCCAACAACCCAAAATTCCTGACTGGAAATGGGAACAGATTACTATGGACTTTATTACTAAACTGCCTCGAACCCTGAGAGGATACGATACTATTTGGGTCATTGTCGAACGCTTGACGAAGTCTGCTCATTTCATTCCAATCCGAGAGAGTTGGAAGATAAGGAAATTGTCTCAATTATATATTGAAAAGATCGTATCACTTCATGGCGTTCCTTTGTCTATTATCTCTGATCGTGATGGTCGTTTCACTTCACAATCTTGGAGATATTTTCAAGACGCCCTAGGCACTCAATTGCACTTAAGTACGGCTTACCATCCACAGACTGACGGACAAAGTGAACGTACCATCCAGACTTTAGAGGACATGCTTCGGGCATGTGTCATTGACTTCAAAGGTAGTTGGGATACCTTTTTGCCGTTAGCTGAATTTTCATATAACAACAGCTATCACACTAGCATCAAATGTGCGCCTTATGAGGCTTTATATGGACGAAAATGTAGATCTCCTGTCTGTTGGCTTGATGCTGGAGAACGTCGTTTATTTAAATATGGACTAGTTCAGAAGACTACTGATCAAATTGTTGAAATTAGGGCACGGCTGAAGGCGGCTCAAGATCGCCAAAAGAGCTATGCCGACCGTAGACGGAAACCACTTGAGTTTCAAGTGGGAGACAAAGTCATGTTGAAAGTGTCGCCTTGGAAAGGCACTGCACGTTTTGGCGTACGAGGGAAACTTAGTCCTCGTTATATCGGACCATTCGAAATTGTTCAATGGTCAAGGCGGAGCACCAAAAGCCTTCTGGGCTGCTCCAACAACCCAAAATTCCTGACTGGAAATGGGAACAGATTACTATGGACTTTATTACTAAACTGCCTCGAACCCTGAGAGGATACGATACTATTTGGGTCATTGTCGACCGCTTGACGAAGTCTGCTCATTTCATTCCAATCCGAGAGAGTTGGAAGATAAGGAAATTGTCTCAATTATATATTGAAAAGATCGTATCACTTCATGGCGTTCCTTTGTCTATTATCTCTGATCGTGATGGTCGTTTCACTTCACAATCTTGGAGATATTTTCAAGACGCCCTAGGCACTCAATTGCACTTAAGTACGGCTTACCATCCACAGACTGACGGACAAAGTGAACGTACCATCCAGACTTTAGAGGACATGCTTCGGGCATGTGTCATTGACTTCAAAGGTAGTTGGGATACCTTTTTGCCGTTAGCTGAATTTTCATATAACAACAGCTATCACACTAGCATCAAATGTGCGCCTTATGAGGCTTTATATGGACGAAAATGTAGATCTCCTGTCTGTTGGCTTGATGCTGGAGAACGTCGTTTATTTAAATATGGACTAGTTCAGAAGACTACTGATCAAATTGTTGAAATTAGGGCACGGCTGAAGGCGGCTCAAGATCGCCAAAAGAGCTATGCCGACCGTAGACGGAAACCACTTGAGTTTCAAGTGGGAGACAAAGTCATGTTGAAAGTGTCGCCTTGGAAAGGCACTGCACGTTTTGGCGTACGAGGGAAACTTAGTCCTCGTTATATCGGACCATTCGAAATTGTTCAAAGAAGGCGGAGCACCAAAAGCCTTCTGGGCTGCTCCAACAACCCAAAATTCCTGACTGCCAGGGCTATTACAGGAGATTCATTGAGAATTTCTCTAAGGTTGCTCAACCTTTGACTTTATTAACTCAGAAGACTAAGGAGTTTATTTGGCAGGATGCCCAAGAAAAGGCATTTCAGACGTTAAAGGACAGACTGTGTAATGCTCCTATTCTAGCATTACCGAATGGCATTGAAAATTTCGTGGTATACTGTGATGCCTCACATCAGGGCATGGGATGTGTACTTATGCAGGAAGGTAAGGTCATTGCTTACGCTTCTAGACAGCTCAAAATCCACGAAAAGAACTATACAACCCACGATCTAGAACTCGGAGTGGTTGTCTTTGCATTAAAAATTTGGAGACATTATCTGTATGGTACCAAGTGTACTGTATTCACGGATCACAAAAGCCTTCAGCATATCTTCGATCAGAAAATGCTGAATATGCGACAACGACGGTGGGTAGAATTACTCAGTGACTACGACTGTGATCTTAAATATCATCCCGGTAAAGCCAATGTTGTTGCTGACGCGCTAAGTCGAAAAGATAGAATTTCACTATCTGTCATAACAAGAGCAAGTTCTTATCTTGGCTCGTCATTAAGGGATAGAGTTTTAGACGATCAAAACGAAGCCCTACAGCCAGGACGTATCGAGAAAGAAGCATTGTGGAATGCTGAACGTTTGTTTGAATTGGATGGCGATGGAATCCGACATGTTAAGGGCAGAGTGTGGATTCCCAAATATAATGGACTTAGAGAACTCTTGATGAACGAGAGTCATCGATCTAAATATTCAATCCATCCTGGTGCTGACAAAATGTACCATGGACTAAAGGACTTTTATTGGTGGCCTGGTATGAAAAGAGATATCGCCACTTATGTCTCAAAGTGTCTAAATTGTTCAATGGTCAAGGCGGAGCACCAAAAGCCTTCTGGGCTGCTCCAACAACCCAAAATTCCTGACTGGAAATGGGAACAGATTACTATGGACTTTATTACTAAACTGCCTCGAACCCTGAGAGGATACGATACTATTTGGGTCATTGTCGACCGCTTGACGAAGTCTGCTCATTTCATTCCAATCCGAGAGAGTTGGAAGATAAGGAAATTGTCTCAATTATATATTGAAAAGATCGTATCACTTCATGGCGTTCCTTTGTCTATTATCTCTGATCGTGATGGTCGTTTCACTTCACAATCTTGGAGATATTTTCAAGACGCCCTAGGCACTCAATTGCACTTATATCGTTGAATATGCAAACGGTCAAAAGTATATTGCTAGAGACCATTTAGTAGATTGCAATTTGACATTGTCTGGCGAAACCTTTAAAATAAATCTTATTCCCATAGAACTCAGTAGTTTTGATGTAATTGTTGGAATGGACTGGTTATCTAAGGTTAGAGCTGAAATAATGTGTTACGAGAAGATTGTTAGAATACCCCTTCAGAATGACGAAACCCTAGTAGTGCAAGGAGACAAGTCAGGGAAGGAATTGATTTTAGTGTCGGCGATAAAGGCGAATAGATACTTACAAAAAGAATACCCTGCCTTCTTGGCACTAGTTGTTGAAAGGAAGCCGAAGGGTAAAGACATTCAAGACATTCCAGTAGTTAAAGATTTTCCGGAGGTATTTCCTGAAGATTTGACGGGACTTCCACCTCACAGACCAGTTGAGTTTGGAATAGACTTAGTCCCTGGAGCTGCACCTGTGGCCAAGGCACCCTATCGCCTTGCGCCGTCAGAAATGCAAGAATTATCCGAACAACTTCAAGAGTTGTTAGCTAAAGGACTAATTCGCCCAAGTTCATCACCTTGGGGAGCTCCGATTCTATTTGTGAAGAAGAAAGACGGCTCTATGCGTATGTGTATTGATTACAGAGAATTGAACAAGTTGACTGTCAAGAACAGGTACCCTTTGCCTCGTATTGACGACTTGTTTGATCAATTGGAAGGTGCATCACATTTTTCCAAGATCGATCTCAGATCTGGGTATCATCAACTCAGAGTCAGAGAGACGGATATTCCTAAAACAGCCTTCAGAACTCGTTATGGTCATTATGAGTTTTTGGTTATGCCGTTTGGTTTAACCAATGCACCTGCTGTGTTTATGGACTTAATGAATAGAGTATGTCGACCATATCTAGACAAGTTTGTCATCGTGTTCATTGATGACATACTAATCTACTCGAGAACTAAAGACGAACATGAAGGTCATCTGAGAACCATTCTGCAACTGCTCAAGGATCAAAAGTTGTACGCGAAATTCTCAAAATGTGAATTCTGGATTAGGGAAGTACACTTCTTGGGTCATGTAGTAAATGCAGATGGAATCCATGTAGATCCATCTAAGGTCGAGGCGATAAAGAAGTGGGAAGCCCCTAAGACTCCGACAGAAATCCGTCAATTTCTTGGACTGGCTGGCTATTACAGGAGATTCATTGAGAATTTCTCTAAGGTTGCTCAACCTTTGACTTTATTAACTCAGAAGACTAAGGAGTTTATTGGCAGGATGCCCAAGAAAAGGCATTTCAGACGTTAAAGGACAGACTGTGTAATGCTCCTATTCTAGCATTACCGAATGGCATTGAAAATTTCGTGGTATACTGTGACGCCTCACATCAGGGCATGGGATGTGTACTTATGCAGGAAGGTAAGGTCATTGCTTACGCTTCTAGACAGCTCAAAATCCACGAAAAGAACTATACAACCCACGATCTAGAACTCGGAGCGGTTGTTTTTGCATTAAAAATTTGGAGACATTATCTGTATGGTACCAAGTGTACTGTATTCACGGATCACAAAAGCCTTCAGCATATCTTCGATCAAAAAATGCTGAATATGCGACAACGACGGTGGGTAGAATTACTCAGTGACTACGACTGTGATCTTAAATATCATCCCGGTAAAGCCAATGGTCATCTCAAGATTCAGATATATACAGATGCAGATTGGGCAGGAGACAAAGGTAATCGAAGGTCAACTTCTGGATATTTTTCAATGGTAGGTGATAATTTGGTTACATGAAAAGCAAAAAACAAAAAGTTGTCTCCTTGTCAAGTGCTGAAGCTGAGTTTAGAGGTATAGCTAGAGGATTAACAGAAGCATTATGGTTGAGAAAGCTTGTGTCTGAAATCGGTTTTGCTCCCAAAGAAAGCATTCGACTCATGAGTGATAATGAAGCTGCTATCCAGATATCAGAGAATCCAGTTCAACATGATAGAACCAAACATGTGGAAGTGGATCGTCATTTTATAAAAGAAAAATTGGAGAGTGGGATCATCAAGTTACCTTTTGTTAAGTCTGAAGAACAGCTTGCTGATATTCTAACCAAGGCCGTGGGAACATCTATGTTTCATAAGTGTCTAAGCAAGTTGAATTTCGGTAATCCCGATATTCAACTTGAGGGGGAGTGTTAGAATGTGTGGGATCAGATTCAATATCATCACTTCCCGCGTCCAAGAGATCAAGACCTGAAGCCCAACTGATCAAAGTAGGCCCAAGTTTAGGCCCAGTATTAGTGTTGCCCTAAACCGTGTTTTTTCTTCCTTATATAATATAGATCGTGTGTAATCGTGTAAATATGATTCAATAAGAAAACAATTATTTCAGTTCTCTACTAATTAACATAGTTACATCATTTCGTATGCTATATATGTAAGTTTGACCCTTTGTAGTGTAAATTTGGAAATGAGTTGCGAGTCTATGACCCACAGTTCCACCATTTTGCCACATCTGTATTTTCGACATTTTGTTTCTAAAGTTGTTGCAACACAGGGAGCTTACATCAGACCATGTCAAAAGGACAAGAACAATGGCAATGGAGTTGCTGAAAGGATTTGAAGCTTCATATATGACCAAAGAACTGAATCTGGAATCGGGGTTTCAGTTGTTAGCAATCAACTAATATCCATCTATTTCGAAGTTTGATTGTGTTAGAGGGTTAATGCCACATACAGATCATGCCTTATTGACTCTGCTCTATGTAAATGATGTTCTGGGTTTTGAAGTCCTTCATGCCAGAAAATAGGTTGGCATAGGTGATGTCCCAAATGCGTTTGAAATACTCAATTCAGACCATCTCGAAGTAGTTTAAGACTTAAACAAAATGTCGCAAAATGAACATGCTTGGTACATGTTATAGCAAGTTCGGGTCATGTTAACTCAAAACAATTTTATTCTAAACTTCGAGCTCCTATGCTTAACTAGCATAACATAATTACAATGTTTCAATACTTAAATAAATAATTTAGGATGTTTCATCCATTAACCATACAGTTTGGCATATTACAAATTTTGACCCGTTTGATCCGTTAAAACCAAGTTAATTCTAATCAACCGTTTCACGAGGATCAACTCATTAACATGTAAATGGGTCGAAGTTGTTTACCTCTAACCTGAAACTAAATGAACAAGACATTGGTTTAACAGAAAAATATGGATAAATTCTGCGAAGAATTTTTCTGAAGGTATTTAGCAACGGAAGGTACAAGAGTAAGCTCCATCGAACCATTGTAAAGGACGAATGTAGAAGGATCACACTTGTGAGTTGTGAATCCTAATGGACCATCGCTCGATACCAATGTTGGCCCGTCGTCAAGGATTGTACATGGAAAAAACCATCCTGCACTTTCTTTCCCAATGAACTATAGTGAATACCTGGAGAGCCAGATTAAAACTATTTCGGCAGGAAGTGTGCCTTGATGTGATTCGACTCCATTAGCAACGGTACAAGTCCATATGTATTCTGTAATTGCTTGTAATATGGTTTTTGAATATAAACTCACCCTAACCAATGCATCTTATTTTACGAATAATAGCTCCTTTAAATGCTATATAACATTTTTACTAGACATAAAGAAAAAGTAACTCCCAATGCCGTCTTCCACGAGTTTTGGGTCCCAAATACCGTCTTCGACGGTGTATGGGGGAGGTTGAGATGTAGACAGCCTTACCCCTACCAAAGGTAGAGAGGCTGCTTCCAGGTTCTACCAAAGGTAGAAAAGGACCTCCAGCCTTGCTGGGCATGAGGATCGAACCCATGACCTCTGTCTCCAGAGGCAAGGGCTCCAACCACTGATCCAACCCAGTTGGTTTTTACTAGACATAACTGGTAATAAAAACGAGATTTGTATGAATAATAGCTCTCTTAAAGTTAAATCCTATGTCATAACAATCATGGTGCATCAGTTGACTATTGTTTGCCCATTGTCGAGGCTTGTAGACCATGGCAACTGTCTCTGGTTATCTTCTTATGATATATATTGGATATCTGAAGTTGCCTTTGAAAAAGTTCTCACGAACCTTGTAGACCATTGAGAACCACACCCTGGTCATCTTTTGATAAAATATATTGTATATCTGAATTCTGAAATTAGCAAGCTAACAATACAGTAACAGGAAAACATGCCTTTTAAAAAAGTTCAACTTCATGATGGCAAAAGTCATCACCAATTGTCACATGATAAAGTTTGATCACTATCTGTCACGTAATTAAGTTTGGTTTTGCCTTGTTTTCCTACATAAAACGGCCGTGGTATAAATCAACCCAGAAATGGGTTTTTTTTAGCCAACACTCAACACCTATGCTAGTTTGATTAGAAAAAGACAAGCAGATTATGCAAAGTTATAGCATAAGTTCACTTTTTTAATCTTAGAAAGTTTTATTTTTTCACACTTCGGTGACGTACTATATACCAGCTCATACAACCATCACAATATGCAATTTAATGAAATTTTCACAAAAAGCATGTTACAGGAATATTGACATTTACAATGATGTGTATAATGTAACCTAAATATATACAAGAATTGCCATAAGAAACTGAAGAAACTCATTGTTAGAGTACTCTGAAAAATCATAACTACATTACCATTTACATATACCTATGTGTACACAAACAAATAAAAAAATCACCTCACATCATTGATATAAGGTTGCTAATCTTTCGAAGCTCATTTAAAGCTACCATGGCATTCTCTGAAAAGTTCTCTACAGGTTCTTTTTGAGCTGTTTCTTGCAGTAAAACAAATTCAATCACCTGGATTATAAGAGGACTTTGAGAGTTAGATTTAGACAGCATTAAAAGTAAATTAAAAACAGCAAACTATAGATGACAACTTTTAGCCCATTACTCATGAATGAGTCAATTTGAAAGTAGTGTTACATCACAAATGAGTCCAAAAAAAAAAAAATAGCAAAAAAAAAAAAAAAAAAAAAAAAAAAAAAAAAAAAAAAAAAAAAAAAAAAAAAAAAAAAAAAAAAAAAAAAAAAAAAAAAAAAAAAAAAAAAAAAAAAAAAAAAAAAAAAAAAAAAAAAAAAAAAAAAAAAAAAAAAAAAAAAAAAAAAAAAAAAAAAAAAAAAAAAAAAAAAAAAAAAAAAAAAAAAAAAAAAAAAAAAAAAAAAAAAAAAAAAAAAAAAAAAAAAAAAAAAAAAAAAAAAAAAAAAAAAAAAAAAAAAAAAAAAAAAAAAAAAAAAAAAAAAAAAAAAAAAAAAAAAAAAAAAAAAAAAAAAAAAAAAAAAAAAAAAAAAAAAAAAAAAAAAAAAAAAAAAAAAAAAAAAAAAAAAAAAAAAAAAAAAAAAAAAAAAAAAAAAAAAAAAAAAAAAAAAAAAAAAAAAAAAAAAAAAAAAAAAAAAAAAAAAAAAAAAAAAAAAAAAAAAAAAAAAAAAAAAAAAAAAAAAAAAAAAAAAAAAAAAAAAAAAAAAAAAAAAAAAAAAAAAAAAAAAAAAAAAAAAAAAAAAAAAAAAAAAAAAAAAAAAAAAAAAAAAAAAAAAAAAAAAAAAAAAAAAAAAAAAAAAAAAAAAAAAAAAAAAAAAAAAAAAAAAAAAAAAAAAAAAAAAAAAAAAAAAAAAAAAAAAAAAAAAAAAAAAAAAAAAAAAAAAAAAAAAAAAAAAAAAAAAAAAAAAAAAAAAAAAAAAAAAAAAAAAAAAAAAAAAAAAAAAAAAAAAAAAAAAAAAAAAAAAAAAAAAAAAAAAAAAAAAAAAAAAAAAAAAAAAAAAAAAAAAAAAAAAAAAAAAAAAAAAAAAAAAAAAAAAAAAAAAAAAAAAAAAAAAAAAAAAAAAAAAAAAAAAAAAAAAAAAAAAAAAAAAAAAAAAAAAAAAAAAAAAAAAAAAAAAAAAAAAAAAAAAAAAAAAAAAAAAAAAAAAAAAAAAAAAAAAAAAAAAAAAAAAAAAAAAAAAAAAAAAAAAAAAAAAAAAAAAAAAAAAAAAAAAAAAAAAAAAAAAAAAAAAAAAAAAAAAAAAAAAAAAAAAAAAAAAAAAAAAAAAAAAAAAAAAAAAAAAAAAAAAAAAAAAAAAAAAAAAAAAAAAAAAAAAAAAAAAAAAAAAAAAAAAAAAAAAAAAAAAAAAAAAAAAAAAAAAAAAAAAAAAAAAAAAAAAAAAAAAAAAAAAAAAAAAAAAAAAAAAAAAAAAAAAAAAAAAAAAAAAAAAAAAAAAAAAAAAAAAAAAAAAAAAAAAAAAAAAAAAAAAAAAAAAAAAAAAAAAAAAAAAAAAAAAAAAAAAAAAAAAAAAAAAAAAAAAAAAAAAAAAAAAAAAAAAAAAAAAAAAAAAAAAAAAAAAAAAAAAAAAAAAAAAAAAAAAAAAAAAAAAAAAAAAAAAAAAAAAAAAAAAAAAAAAAAAAAAAAAAAAAAAAAAAAAAAAAAAAAAAAAAAAAAAAAAAAGAAAAAAAAAAAAAAAAAAAAAAAAAAAAAAAAAAAAAAAAAAAAAAAAAAAAAAAAAAAAAAAAAAAAAAAAAAAAAAAAACATCCATAACCACTGAAACTTTCCTGGTACAAGTGTTTTGTCTCTCAAATTTTCCACGGGATTCTCAGTAATCATTTCATTCTTTACCTCCGTACAAGACATAGCTTCGGGAGAAACAGAGACTGGTAAAGGTGAAGCAACTTCTTCGCTAGAACTATACGGGACAGATGCTACAATGAGGCTCAGGTCATTTCCGTTAGATGAAGAATTGGAGGCCACACGGCTCCCCTCATTGTCTTTTCCAAGATAATTGTTATTAATAGGACGAGGATGTGGGTTTAACGGGTCAGAGAAAATGTAAGAGTTCTCTTCACTACCACCATCTACGCTTGAACAGGACCTCTTTTCAGAAACATCTTTCCCTACTGATTTCTCTTTTTCTAAAAGAACTGCATCATCCACCAAATTTCTCATAATAGGTGGTCTGGCAACCTTTGAGAGGAACCCGGCAGACCTGGTTCTTGATAAACGCATTTTGACTTTCTCTGACCAACCCTTTAAGCGATTCTGAACTTGCTTACTTAGGCTAGCTTCTTTTTGCTCTGTTTCTTTGTTTAAAACCCGCCATTTCTCTTCCCAGTAGCTCTCAGGCACCAACCGGTGAGGACTTCCGGGTGCAGTAAAATCAGATGAAAGACTACGACCTCTTGATTTTTTCGGATCAGAGGGTCCACCACCATGAATTGGTTCCACAATCGACTTAATAGCATCACTTGCGATATTCATCAATGATTTAGCTTTCTTCAATAGTTTCCTAAGATTTACATCCTCAGGAAAGTTCAACAGTTTTTGAAGGCATGAGGTAGCATTTTCAGTAGCAAGGAGGGAAGATCGTAGATGAAGTATCATTGAAACCGCAAGAGCAGAAATGAAGGCCCCCCTTGAGGAATTCAGGACCCTAAAGGTAACTTCAGATTCGTTATCAGAACTACCACTTAATCTATCATTATCAAGTGCAAAAATCTCATCCCAAACTATTAAAAGGCACTTAAGGGCAAACTCACGTCCAAAAAGAACACGTAACCAACGAAGAGCAAAGTATTGTGGTTCGACTCCTAGCTCAACAAGATGGGTGTATAGAGACAAATCAACAATGGAAAGCAAGTGGTATAATGCAGACGATGCTTCTATTACAGGCGGTAATCCATTATGTGGTGAAGAAGAGTGTGAAAAGAAACTAGCCATGGCAACAGCACCTCCATCTCCACTCATTAAAGCATCAAACATAGAATAAGCATCATGTTCCATAAACTTTTCAGATAAAACTATACCCAATTCACCCTCTGCCCCATAAGCATCACTAAAAGATATAATGGTTTGTATCTTCGGATCAAGGTCATTAAAGTCATTAACCTTCACGTTATCAGTTTGAATATTATCTGAAACTTTTTCCAAATCAGATTCATTAAATGACAATCCATCAAAATTGTCAGTGAAGTAATCTTGGTAGAGTCTCCGCACTTCAGAGAGACACTCTAAATCGGCCTGTAGTACAAACAGCAGCGGAGCCAAAAGTTCATGCATCCCTGAAACAAGGGCCGAACTAATACTCGTCTAATCTTTTTAATGATGACATGATATACAAATAGTCTTTTTGACGAATATGTGGTTAGAATATTGTTCAGAATTAAACAATAAAATACCTTGCCTGTAGCCATAGTTTGGATGCCTAATACACCAAAGCAACAAAACTCGTCTCAACACACCTTGACATCCAGGTGCCTGGAAGTAGCTACCATGTTCAGGGTACAAACGTGACAAATCCTGGTCAACCATTTTCTCTAACTCAGCTTTATGAAAAAAACGACCCCACATGCTTTCTGCAATAATATTATTACTATCAAGTTCGGCATCCTAATCTCCAGAGCCTAGAGGCAACATCAGTAATCTACAATAATAGTTAAATATATACCTGGGTTTTGTGATAGCGGATTGTCCATAACAAGATCACGAAACTTGCTTTCATCTTTGGAAATATGAGGATTAATTAAAAGTCTCCTCCTTAAAGCAGCATAACTGGAAATGCAACATTTCATTAAAAGTAAAATACAACATTAAAAATCATATGTTACTTCTATAAAAATCTAAAAAACCGGAGAAACATGATGGATACCTATATGGTAACATCAAAAGCGTAGTTACCTCCAGGAAATTGAATATGATACAACATGGTGTTAAACTTACTAGCAAATCTTGAAAAACTATGTTTGAATAAAAAAAACTAAAAAATTGTACCCTACAAAAGAATTTGTCTACTATAATACATACAACAAATGACTTCCAATTAAGAATCACAGACGTCAAGCCATTGAATCATCAAAGTATCAAATATCAGCTTTCCATCTTGTTCCTTGTAACCAAACACCCCCTTATATTTTTTTGGGATTATTACCTGGGAGTGTAACTAACTATCCCCAAATGTTTATGTTATGCATCTAACTCGAATAATGTTTATGTAATGTATCGAACTACTCATTTTGGTCTATAGTATGTAACAAGTGACCTGTTGTAAAGGTTACCGGTTACCACTTTCACATCCAAACAAAAATCCAAGCCAGTGGATTACTGCTCCTTGTCTTTGCTTTGTTGAACAACGATACCAAGAATTACAGTATATTATGCACACCAAATCTGAAAAGTAACAGACCCAAACACCAAATTTGATGTCCTTTTCAAATTCAAAATCAAATCCTCCATCTTGATCTTTCGTCTTAGCTTATAATCTGTTTTATTAAACCAAAACACCAAATCTGAAAAGTAAACAAACCACCACCACCACTGTCATCATCATCATCACCATCACCACCACTACCCGCCACCATCATCATCTTCTGAATATCTCTCTATCCGATCCAGATTTCACTTTTTCTAGTGAGCCAATTAGGGTTTTTTGATTGCTGGGAAGATTTTGTCGCCGGATCTGCCGGATGGGATATAGGCGGTGGCGTCAGAACCGGTAGCCATGGTGGTGGTGAGATGGAACGGATTGGGAGACAAAGTGCTTTTTGGAAATATTGGGGAAAAGTGATGGAAGTGAAAGGACTTTGAGTTGTGTGGGTGTAAAATACAAACATTTAGAATAAAATGACGAATTTGTTGTTTGTTGTTAATGTTGATGTTGATGATGAATGATGGTTGATAATCTGGAAACCATGATTATCAAAGATTGGTTTGTGTACAAATCGATTAGTGTATATTTGGTTACTTTGTTAGCAGCAATCAATTTGTGATTTTGTATTTACTTTATTATATATTTAGCCTTTTCACCACCACCACCACGCCGGAATCTGTTGTTCTTGTCGAAATCTGCTAGTGTCGCCGGAATCTGCTGATCTCCACAAGCACAACCGGTTACTTTTCAATGGTAACCGGTAACATACATACTATAGACCAAAATAAGTAGTTCGATACATTACATAAACGTTTTTCAAGTTAGTTGCATAACATAAACATTTGGGGATAGTTAGTTACGCTCCTAGGTAATAATCCCTATTTTTTTAGGCTAAGTCCACCAAAATGCATCCAACTTGTCACGTATTTCTATTGTGTCCAACTTATATGACTATCGCATTGGTAAAAAATACCGGCTACTCGATCTAAAGGTAAGCGCATACATACAAGAGCAAAAAAAATATCGATTACATAAAAAGGAGGTAACATGATACATACAAAAGCAATGACTTAAAAACTCTATACATACAATAGTCGGTAGACACTTTGGACGTTCGATACACTCACTATCTAAACATAACAAGTTGAACATTTTTGATGATTTTCCGTACACTTCCGTCGCAACATTGCCTAAACACAAAAAGATAAAACTAATTCATCTAAAGCATATTCCGCCGTTCCAAAAAAAAATTCATCTAAAGCATTATAAACCTAAATATCTTTAGTCCCAATGTCTATGACTATATATATGGATATATACAACAAAATATATGACATTATATAACAATAAACACCAAAATCAACTAAAAATTCATCACTCTATAACTGATATACCTTCTACGAGAATTGGCAGTTACGCGTCGAAAATGATCAACAGATGAAGCTAAAGAAGAAGAAGGTAAAATCCCCAGATGTATACGCCATTGAACACCTCTCAGATCACCAAAACGACCGGTATCGCATTTTTCCGGTGATAGCTCACCGGACGATGATGATTCCGGCATTGTCTTGTTCGTTGGCTAGACCGGAGCCGAAGGTGACATTATAATTCAAAACCCTAGAATTATTGATCAAAATATACAAATTTAATATCATAAATTATATGAAAATGAAGATGTTGGATGGGATTGAATAGAATAAAATGTAAATTGAAAGAATGAATCCTGAAGGATTTGTGGATTTATATCAACTGTTAGGGTTTGTGATGCATTACGAAAAAAATCATATATGGATTGCTTGATTATATACGACGTAAATAAAATGATATTTTGAGATTGAATTTTTTTGACAAAAGGGAAACGAGAATTGACCAGGAAGGAAGTGTGCAGAAGGGATATTCTAAATTGGCATTGTCTGATTTATATTTATCTAGATATTAGGTGTAATTAAACATTTTTTTTAGAAAAATTATATCTTTTAATGATGTTATTTTTATTATTACAAGAAATATTTAGTAAATTAGTTATTTAGTAAATTAATCTGGTCATCCTCTCCTATACCTGGATCATTTGGAAACTACGTAACGATTGCGTTTTCTCAAACAAAACCCCATCCATCAGATTCGCCATCAAGGAACTCAAATCAACAAGTTTTATGTGGGTTTCTAATCGCGAGAAGAACACGCAACTTACCTGGGAAAAATGGAAAACTTTCTGTTTTTAGCTCCTGTACAACATTGTTCTCTTTTGTATGCTTCGTTTCTTTCTTTTGTATGTCGCGTCTGTGTACTCCTTGCTAGTTTTTTATTAATAATACTGAATGTTAAATAAAAAAATTTAATTGCATATGTGCAATCACGTATTAGATAATCCTTTTTGAATTTTGTTTTACATTAACATAATATTAAATAATTAGTTAAAGATAAAAGTGGTATTTAGTTAAGAAGGTTGTATTACTTGATATGATGAATTTTTTAAAAAAAGTGTAGATCAAATATCACGACGAAGAGTTTAGATTATGTTGCCTTAAACGGGTCTAGATATAATAATAATAATTATAATCAGTACATTACTTTTTTAAAATGGTATCATCTTTTCTAAAAACAGTTATTTTATTAAGAGTAATACAAGAAAGTTAAGAAAAACAAAAGAAGAACATGAGAAATGGTTGTAATGTGATTTGGATTTAAAAACAGATTTATTATACATTAACAAGAGATTTTGACGCTTATATGTTATCTAAAGAATTCTATCTAATATACACGGCGCGACCGAAAAATTAACACATCTGTACATGGAAATGTTTGACATCAAAAAGACAACACTGTATTTATCTCGTTGATATATCGCATATGTGGGTAACTTGTTGTCCTTATTAGTTATTACTAATAAGATGAACTAGAAATTGGAATGTAAAAAAAAAAAGGTGTTTTGTTTTGCAATGCACAGTCTTTTAAAGAGTTTCTTTTGGCCTCCTGCTTGATTACGTTTTGGTGGGGTACCCAGTTGAGTGGTTCGTTGTTGTTTCTTTTATGACCTTCATTTCGATTTTAAGTTGTGTTATCTTTGGTTTGTGGGTTTGGTTTGTTTGATTAACACAAGGCTAACTCAAAAGTAAACCTCATCGTGTTATAAGATTTAGATTATGTGATTTAATTTTTATTGTTTGCTTTTTATGACTAATTGTGATGTTTGTGAGTCCCCACTATTACTGAGGTTCGTTATATTTTATGTTTGTACTAGATTTTAGACCCGTGTCAAATACACGGGTTTTGCAACATTATTAATATAAGAATTAGTATATGGAACAAAAAAATACTTATACGTTAAAATGTAAAAGTATACTTAAAAAAGAATTGGGATATTCAAATGTAAATACTAAATGCTAAATCATATCAAGACTGGATGGTGTAGCAGAGTTTCTTTTATACAAACTCTTTCAGAGAAATAATATCTTAACCTTGATTACACAATTGACAGAGTTCTCATTGATGTCTTGCAAAAAAGTAATTTATTTTCGTTAGCCATGGCTTTTAAGAACAATAAATGTAGCAATTGGTTCGTCGGTTTTCAATGATTTCGTGTGTTGTAATTTTATTTGTTGGGTTTGGGTTATATAATAAGAATCTGTATCCTAAATATATTATATTTATATTTATTTAAACTAAATTTATCTATTTAATCATTATCATTATCCATATTGATGCTCGTGTAAACTATAAACTTAAACGAAATATAGTGTAACTAATTATTTTTAAATTGGGTTAAAGTGTAAATTGGTGATGGAAAACCAAAAAGTGTAAATTAATTATTTTAAATTGGGTAAAGTGTAAATTGGTGATGGAAAACCAAAAAGTGTAAATTAATTATTTTAAATTGGGTTATAGTATAAATTGGTGATGAAAAAACTAAAAAGTGTAAATTAATTTAGACATATCTCATTTACAACATCTCCGCAATAAAGGAGTAAAAAAAATAAAAACACCTTTCTAGGAGGATTAGATTACATTCAAATCATTCCAATCCTTTCAATTTAGGTCAGTTGCTTTTTAGTATATATTAATAATTAATAATAATATTAAGATTAAGACTAAGATAAGATTCAGATTGTATGAAAATAAAAATTAAAAACGGTCTTTAACCTACCATTAGAGATCATCTTATTATATACCAAAAAACCCCAAGCAAATATACATGTATTTCTACACACACAAAAAAAGATATAAAGTACATACGTATAATTTCGAACATATATAAATTGATCAACATGTCGAGAATGATGATGTTATGAAAATTACTGAAGATGATTGGGCTGGTTTTTATAGTGAATTAGGACGTGTTGTGTTTTAGTGAGTACGTACAACTTTAGACTCTATTATATTTATATATTAATTTAAACTAAATTTATCTATTTAATCATTATCACTATTCATATTGATGCTCGTGTAAAACTATTTACGAAAATCCTACTATCATTATATTTATATTTATTTAAACTAAATTTATCTATTTAATCATTATCATTATCCATATTGATGCTCGTGTAAAACTATAAACTTAAACGTAAACCTACTCAGTTTGTATCTATAATTTTAAATAAATTATTTGTTAAAAGTAGGTAGCTGTAGCTTTTAGTTGAAGCTGTAAGTTGTAGCTTTTAGTTGAAGCTGTAATCTGTAGCTTTTATTTTTTAAAAGTGTTTTATGTTAGTTGTAGCTGCAACTTCAAGAGGTATTTGTGTAACTTTTAAAGATTAAAAGTTTTCATCAAAAAGCTAAAACTCCTGAAACGCTACTTGAAGTAGCGTTTCATTTTAGAACTTTTTCTTTCAAATAAAAGCTAAAGCTAATTGCATCCAAACAAAACTTTTAACACTTTATGAGCTTTTAGTTTAAAATAAAAAGCTAAAACTCCTGAAAAGCTTGTGCCAAACATAGCCTATGTATCATGTATGAAAAGTCGGGGATGAAGAGCAATTGAGCATGCATATGCGCATCACATATACAATTTAAAATCTCAAACGAAATTTATATCTTCATTAATCAATTTATGTCGGATTTATTGTATTGTTCTGAAACACAATAAATAAGATATCATAGAGAGCCCCATATTTGTCATAATATAAATTTTCCTAAAATAATAGCCTAAAAATTCTCTTAACAATTAGATGATAACATGTGGAAAAATCAGAAGGCAAAAATATGAAAGAGAATTAGTAGAATTCACATGTCACCATCTAATAGTTTTAGGAGAATTTTTAAACTAATATTTAGGCAGATAAATCATTTTTCTACTGCATCTATATACTATATGTAACACATTTATTTCAACCCCGTTATGGCAAAGCCCAGCGTTTGAGCCCAATAAAGAGTAAACAATAAAGTTCAGCCCAATAAAGAGTAAATCAATAAAGTTTTCCATGAAACGAGAATCCATAATCGTTGTGTATAAACATTCCTTGTGATTCAGTGAAGTCAAAACTTGCGCTTCCAAAGTTCCATCTCAACATAATAAATACAACAAATATTTTAATCACATTTTATAACATCTTCAATTCGATGCATTAAGTATTACAAAGATTTTTAATTTTCTCTACATATTATTATTATTTTAATCACAAAAAACTTATTCAAAATTTATGTTAATTTGTGCTTTCTGAGCCTATTTCAATCAAATGTGCTTTCTGCCCATTGTAATGATTAAAAGGTATTAATCATGAGTTATACATCATATGACATGCTTTCCTTGAAAATTACTATGCTATAATTAAGTATCATACATATCATAGTATTATAACAATATTTCATAGAGCCTGAATCCTTTACGAGCTTACGACTATCTGGGCAAGACTAGTATTTCAATTTCAATTGCTTTATGTTCTGGAGGAACATAATCCGACATGTTACACATAAACCTTAACATGAGACAAAAGTCTTATATGTAATGAAATTAAAAGCTTTATCGATTTTTACAAAAATCATACCATAAAATACCACTTTACACAAATATATAGAAAGAAAAGTAGTAAAGCTCTTTCACGAGTATAAATAAATAAAGACACTATAAAGTTATCATCATGAAAGCATATTAATTGAAATCATCATGACACACTTTGGTGATGGTTTTTAGCTCCAATAGTCATTTTATCTATTTTGAAATATATTTTCTTACGTATCTATACTATATTATAAAGCAGATTCCCCATGTCTAACATTTTAAGTTTCAACATTTACTTCCCCAAAATGCCCCTTCTATCAATTCTATATTTACCAAACACTCTTTCTCTCTCCTCAAATCTCAACCAATCATCTTTTTTCTCTCTCCTCATAAATCATTTATTCCTCCAATTCATTCAAAATCTTTTATCTCAAAAACCGTACATCGATAAATTATAAAAATTATATGGGTGTTCTTAAAATTTCATTCTCTTTCATTAGAGATGTCATTCGATATACTTTCGACGAATTTTTAAATCCGAGGGCGGAGCCCGTACGGCTAAGGGCGGAGCCCGTCAGGTAGATCACCCCATCACCGCCACCGCCGCCTCCGCCATTACATCACCACCCCGCCATCACCTCCATCACCGCCGCAACGCGCGGGTACCGTTCTCGTATATATATATATATATATATATATATATATATATATATTTTTATATTAATCGAGCTTACATATACTAATATATTATAATTTTATATATATATATATATATATATATATATATATATATATATATATATATATATATATATATATATATATATATATATATATATATATATATATATATATATATATATATATATATATATATATATATATATATATATATATATATATATATATATATATATATATATATATATATATATATATATATATATATATATATATATATATATATATATATATATATATATATATATATATATATATATATATATATATATATATATATATATATATATATATATATATATATATATATATATATATATATATATATATATATATATATATATATATATATATATATATATATATATATATATATATATATATATATATATATATATATATATATATATATATATATATATATATATATATATATATATATATATATATATATATATATATATATATATATATATATATATATATATATATATATATATATATATATATATATATATATATATATATATATATATATATATATATATATATATATATATATATATATATATATATATATATATATATATATATATATATATATATATATATATATATATATATATATATATATATATATATATATATATATATATATATATATATATATATATATATATATATATATATATATATATATATATATATATATATATATATATATATATATATATATATATATATATATATATATATATATATATATATATATATATATATATATATATATATATATATATATATATATATATATATATATATATATATATATATATATATATATATATATATATATATATATATATATATATATATATATATATATATATATATATATATATATATATATATATATATATATATATATATATATATATATATATATATATATATATATATATATATATATATATATATATATATATATATATATATATATATATATATATATATATATATATATATATATATATATATATATATATATATATATATATATATATATATATATATATATATATATATATATATATATATATATATATATATATATATATATATATATATATATATATATATATATATATATATATATATATATATATATATATATATATATATATATATATATATATATATATATATATATATATATATATATATATATATATATATATATATATATATATATATATATATATATATATATATATATATATATATATATATATATATATATATATATATATATATATATATATATATATATATATATATATATATATATATATATATATATATATATATATATATATATATATATATATATATATATATATATATATATATATATATATATATATATATATATATATATATATATATATATATATATATATATATATATATATATATATATATATATATATATATATATATATATATATATATATATATATATATATATATATATATATATATATATATATATATATATATATATATATATATATATATATATATATATATATATATATATATATATATATATATATATATATATATATATATATATATATATATATATATATATATATATATATATATATATATATATATATATATATATATATATATATATATATATATATATATATATATATATATATATATATATATATATATATATATATATATATATATATATATATATATATATATATATATATATATATATATATATATATATATATATATATATATATATATATATATATATATATATATATAACTTGCAAAATTGAACGAACCGTGTTCACACAATAAGAAAAGTGTACAAGTTACATACATCCCCAAATATTTAACCCTAAAATTAAATACTCCTAAGTCGTAACCATTTCAACTTGAACCTGTTTTGACTGATACTCACCATACTAATAATTACTTGTAAAAATAACCTAGTTATAGGCTTAAAATGTCAATGGACTTTTAGGTTTGTATATGGTTGCATCATTGTATTTATTTTTTATCGCTCTCTACGTGTCGCTCATACGTTGTTGGTCTCTCAGATGTCGTCATGTAAACTGCCACCTATGCATGCTGTATAATCAATTAAAAAAAATACAAGTAGCGGGAGTCAAACCCGTGCCACTTGATTCACATAAGATAAAATTTGCCAAGTCATCTAAATTGGTTTTTGTTAATTTCTACACATCCCCCAATTAATGAAGAGTAAATTGTTCATCTATCCCTTTCTTTAAATTGACGTTCTATGCGATATAAAGGAAAGAGAGAATCTCAATTTACTGCTCCTAATTACAACTATAACTTCACACAAGTCACTTTTTGCGATATAACGCAGATTTTAATTTGGTATTATTATTAAACTAGATTATTGTCCCGGTAATATGCGGGTAAATATATTTTGTTTGTAAATATAAACACAATTTTGCTAACTAATTATTAACCTATATTTGTTAATCCAGGTATTTCAGGGAGATATTTTGGGGACCATGCTGTGTCATGTGCTGATATTATTGGTATTAAACACAATTTTGCTAACTAATTATTAACCTATATTTGTTAATCCAGGGTATTTCAGGGAGATATTTTGGGGACCATGCTGTGTCATGTCTATATTATTGGTATTAAACACAATTTTGCTAACTAATTATTAACCTATATTTGTTAATCCAGGGTATTTCAGGGAGATATTTTGGGGACCATGCTGTGTCATGTGCTGATATTATTGGTATTAAACACAATTTTGCTAACTAATTATTAACCTATATTTGTTAATCCAGGGTATTTCAGGGAGATATTTTGGGGACCATGCTGTGTCATGTGCTGATATTATTGGTATTAAACACAATTTTGCTAACTAATTATTAACCTATATTTGTTAATCCAGGGTATTTCAGGGAGATATTTTGGGAGACCTGCTGTGTCATGTGCTGATATTATTGGTATTAAACACAATTTTGCTAACTAATTATTAACCTATATTTGTTAATCCAGGGTATTTCAGGGAGATATTTTGGGGACCATGCTGTGTCATGTGCTGATATTATTGGTATTAAACACAATTTTGCTAACTAATTATTAACCTATATTTGTTAATCCAGGGTATTTCAGGGAGATATTTTGGGGACCATGCTGTGTCATGTGCTGATATTATTGGTATTAAACACAATTTTGCTAACTAATTATTAACCTATATTTGTTAATCCAGGGTATTTCAGGGAGATATTTTGGGAGACCTGCTGTGTCATGTGCTGATATTATTGGTATTAAACACAATTTTGCTAACTAATTATTAACCTATATTTGTTAATCCAGGGTATTTCAGGGAGATATTTTGGGGACCATGCTGTGTCATGTGCTGATATTATTGGTATTAAACACAATTTTGCTAACTAATTATTAACCTATATTTGTTAATCCAGGGTATTTCAGGGAGATATTTTGGGGACCATGCTGTGTCATGTGCTGATATTATTGGTATTAAACACAATTTTGCTAACTAATTATTAACCTATATTTGTTAATCCAGGGTATTTAGACTATCAACAAAATTAGACTATCAATAAAATTTAATTTGATGCATTAAAATTTATAATTAAAAAATTCAAGAGGTGGTTTTTAAATTATAATTTATACAAGTTTTTAAGTATGTAAGCCTTTAAGACTGTCAAATCCACTATGTGGGCCCGGAGGTGAGTTTACCCAAGGTCTCAGGTTCGAGTCTTGGGGTTCTCATCTCAAAGGAATTTTCCATGAGGAGGGGGTTGGAGGTCCAGAAAATCTCTGGTTAAAATTGCCTCCAACACGTCTGAATCGAAACTCACTTTACAATTTTTTTTTATCATTTTCTAATATTATTAAGCAAAACTCAGACAAGTTTTATACATGATTATATAGCTTTTTATTTAATAATTTTTTAGTCTTAGTTTTATCAACTGATATTAATATCGATTCTCTCTTTTTATAAATGCTAGGGGAGATCATGCGAGTAGCAAACCATATCCCGTTTCAACCCATTTCTAAATAGTACAAATTCTTATAAAATTTATAACTCGTCATTTATAAGAGTTTTTTTTTATATTTTTAAGTTTGTTAGAATTCAAGCTTCTTTTGTTCCGGCTCGTCACGGGTAGTTTAATTGTCAGTGTCACCGCGTTATACGTATACTGTGCTATTTTTTCGTATATAAATGTTGCAAAAAGTTACTCGTACTTGATTACGTTAAAAAAACAAATATACATATCATTAATATACCACCAAGTCACTAAGCAACAATTAGACTAAACACCATCATCTATCATATGCTTATTTGATTCACAATAGAATGGGATAAGAACAATTTGAAGTTGTCGTCCTATACTATTTATTTTTTACTCTCTACAAAACAATTATTTTCAAACATAAATATATGTTGCTCCTTTAACTACTTATCGATATTATAACTAAAAGAGAAGGTTGGGGATACACTTGACACCCCTAATTCCTCTTCGCCTAATTCTCTCTCCTAATTAACCGAGCTCTCTCTCTTTATTTTTTCTAGATTTTTTTAAAATTTGAGAGCTTAGCCTAAATACCTTTTAAATTTTGATAAATAGAATATATCATCCAAATTAACCTTATATATGATCGATTACCATATCAGCTTGTAATACCTAGAAACTTTATTGTGTGGTGAAGATCATATTTCAATTTATGAAAGAAGAGTTAGAAAAATATATACATTAGACAATCATTGAATGGTATTACCCTTTAAGGAAAAAATTATATTCTTCGTGCCATAAACGTTCAAAATCTACTGTTAGTTAGTATGAGGGTACATACGCTTGTCATTTTTATGGTAGAAAAACAATTGAACTATTATTCCAACCTCATTTTTCCCACTTAGAGAACATATATAAAAGAAAATCTTCGGATTATTTATATCTTACATTGCTAAAACTGAACTATTTTGACAAACATAAAAAGGTGCGTTTCGTAACATGGAAATGCTATTTTCATTTTAGAAAACATGTTCAAATCTACCTGGGGGAGGGAGGAGAAAGCGTTGGCGGGGTGACGGGAGCGGAGGCGTAGGAAAAGAGTTAATATTATTTGAGGTTTCTAGAATTTAGAAAAATAAAAAGTGAAAAATAGAAAATAATAAAAAGTGAAACTTTATTTTCTGTTCTTAATTTAATTTTTTTTAACTTGAGTTATTTGTTAGAAATTTATGTGAGTTCAACACACGGAACAATTGTTTATTGTCTATGGCAAAACAAAACGGACAAAGGGAATTGAATCGTCTTCTTTGAAATCGGAAGGGAATTCGTTTGTCAGACGGAATTAACTTCATGCGAGGTATATATGTTATCTCATTGAAGAATTTTCCAGATATGATTCTCGCTTCGATTAAAAGTCCAGTTAATTTATTATGCAAATCAAAACTAACAAAATTCATTAATGTTAAGATGTGGTACATTGGTTCTAAAAAAAATGAACTATTTTCGTACGTACCTACTTAGCATTCCATAAATTATTCATTAATATTACTTTTGTCTAAGGAGTTCGAATGATACATATTATAATTGTTATTTATGGTATATTAAGAAGGGTATATTTTGACACATCATATAAAGTGTAAGTGTTAATACTGTCATTGATAAAAGATGAAATAATTAAATATGATCCAATGGTTCTAAATCAAGAATAAAATCTATCCAAGGGTTCCTATTTGTTTAGTAATGAATTTAGGACCTTGTTATATATATATTGGTAGATTTGTGTGAAGTTTGAATTAGCAGTCATCCAATCACTAAGTTTTAGATTCTGGAAGTTTAAAAAAAATGGCTATATATTATGAGAATTGATATTCATAACACAAACTTAATACATTTACCACACAGTATAATTACGGAGCTTTATATAAGTTTATCCAAAAACATTCTCATTATTCAAATTGTTTACCATACTTTGTTTTTAATGTCAAATATTATCATTTTTTAATATTCAATTATTGACTGATTTTTTTAGGGGCCTAACTTTGATATTCGAGTTAGGTCCCAATTTTTTTTTTCATTTTCAAAAACGTCATATTAACGTCTATTTTATTAATGGTATTCATTCATCTAACTTGTACGATTGTTTATATTTTATATAATTTACGATAAAACAATGTGAAATAACATATATACGTGCAACGCACGGAGTCTAGACTAGTAGGCTATATTTCCATTGATTTTCAAAATTTGTTTAAGTATGATACCTTTGACTGGATTCCGACGAAATATGAGGAAAGGAGTTGCCAAAAAATGAATGGTTGCCTACAAAATTTGAAAGTTCGATGAGTATATAATATTTTGTAAGTTCAATGAGTATATAAATGTATCTATACTATTTTATAAAAAGATTAGCCTACATGTTGAAAATTACATGGGAAAAATTTTAAAATACTTTTAATAATTAAATTACATTATCAGTTATTTATCTTTTAAAATATCTCCATTAACCATTTACATCAATTATCAACCCCACTCGACGCCTCCTCCACCACCAACAGTCGTCCCCCACCACCACATCATTGCCGCCACGAGCACCGCCTTATTGCGGGGGTATTGTTCTAGTGTATATATACAAGTGTACCCGCGCAATGCGGTAACGGTAATCACTGGTGGCGGTGGCGACGACGGATGGCGTCGGTGGTTGTAGCAGCGGTGGAGTAGAGATGTGTTATTAATGTAAAAATAATTGATTTAATGGAGGTAGTGTAGCTATTTTAAAAATTGGGATATACATTGTAAATAATTACATTAAGATAATATAGGTATATTAAGAGTATTTAAGTTTAATTGTGTATGTGGTATATAGAAGATGTAAAAGGAAGATGAATAATATAGTTTTTAAAGTTTTTAATTGTTTAAAAATGAAGATCCATTTTGCATTATAAAGAATTATAGATATATAAACATAATACATTTGTTAACAAATTAAGATGTAACCTTAAAATTGTATTTTGTTTCTTATTTCACTTTTGAATTTGTCACGTATAGCATAAGTCAGAAGTCATGTTCGATAGTAAATGACATAAGGTAGACATGCACAGTAGGGTGAAGTTGTTTAGATTTTTGTTTATATGTGAAGACGTGAAGTTGTTGAAATTATTGGATACTTACTAAGCCCGTGAATGTACACTATTCGTTTATATATAGCAATTGTGTTAGCTTTTATATAAGCATATATGTTAAGTGAAGGGATCAAGTGAGAACCAAAATATATGGTGAGAACCGTGAGAACCACTAAAAAACCATCTCTAAGGGTTTTGCCCTTAGAGTTAAGGGCTACGCCCGTACCATATCCAACCGCCATCATCTCTTGGATCGCCGCCCATCAAATCCATACCATTCTCATATGCGTCCGGTGACAACCCCTTTAGAACGGATGAGGGCAACGCCCGTACCGTATCCATACGTTTTCAACACGTAACCCATATGATTTTTTACAAAAATTTTTTTTATATTTTTATATTTTATTTTTTGGAATGAGTTTTTGTTAAAAGAAAATAAAAAATAAAAAAAATAAAAATTAAAAACCACACCAAAAAGGAGAAAAGAGAAGGAAAGTAGTGATTCCCACGGTTCTCTCCATATTTGTTGTTCTTACATTAATCATAAATAATAGAGTTTTCAAAGTCTATTTGTAATCACCTGAAAATTTGATCAAAACTAATTATTTACAATATACATCTAACTTTTTGAATAACTATATCAATATTTTCTACATAAATCACTTTTACATTAATACTCATATCGTTACCATCACCACCGCCACCACCACCACCACCACCACCCCACCACACCACCACCACCACCACCTCCGCCACCACCACCACCGCCACTGCCACCCCACCACCACCACCACCCGCGCCACCACCGCTACTGCCGCTCGCCGCCACCACCACCCGTCACCGCCACCACCACCGCCACCACCACCGCCACCACCACCACCACCACCACCACCACCACCACCACCACCACCACCACCACCACCACCACCACCACCACCACCACCACCACCACCACCACCACCACCACCACCACCACCACCACCACCACCACCACCACCACCACCACCACCACCACCACCACCACCACCACCACCACCACCACCACCACCACCACCACCACCACCACCACCACCACCACCACCACCACCACCACCACCACCACCACCACCACCACCACCACCACCACCACCACCACCACCACCACCACCACCACCACCACCACCACCACCACCACCACCACCACCACCACCACCACCACCACCACCACCACCACCACCACCACCACCACCACCACCACCACCACCACCACCACCACCACCACCACCACCACCACCACCACCACCACCACCACCACCACCACCACCACCACCACCACCACCACCACCACCACCACCACCACCACCACCACCACCACCACCACCACCACCACCACCACCACCACCACCACCACCACCACCACCACCACCACCACCACCACCACCACCACCACCACCACCACCACCACCACCACCACCACCACCACCACCACCACCACCACCACCACCACCACCACCACCACCACCACCACCACCACCACCACCACCACCACCACCACCACCACCACCACCACCACCACCACCACCACCACCACCACCACCACCACCACCACCACCACCACCACCACCACCACCACCACCACCACCACCACCACCACCACCACCACCACCACCACCACCACCACCACCACCACCACCACCACCACCACCACCACCACCACCACCACCACCACCACCACCACCACCACCACCACCACCACCACCACCACCACCACCACCACCACCACCACCACCACCACCACCACCACCACCACCACCACCACCACCACCACCACCACCACCACCACCACCACCACCACCACCACCACCACCACCACCACCACCACCACCACCACCACGAATCAGTCGGTTGTTATTATTATGAATGTTTATAGTTTGAGTACAAATTGAAATATAAGAGACTGAATATCTAAACAATGAGTTTAGATATCAAATACAAGAAAAACAGAACAATCGAATAATCTAATGATCAGTATGATCAATAGATATATGAACCCTAAAAATCTAATCGAATGAGAGAAAATAATACAGATAGAAATATGTGTGTATCGATTATATGGCTGCCAAACCCTAAGAGGGTATATATACTGAAGCAGATTTCTTCGTAAGCAGCCTAAGCCCTTTATCTTCTAAACTTGTCACCTTCAGTCCTTTATCTTCTAATCTTCACACAAAGCTCTGGAACTTAACCCAAGAGACACTTTTGGTACCTGCATTTTCTAAAAAGTGTGTAAGTATAAAAATAAGATTGAAATCTATATATTTTAACATCCCCCCTCAATCCTTATTTTTAAACAAGTCTTTTAAACCTAAACTAGAACTCAAAATAGTATGCTGAACAAAGTTTAAACTTTTTGTAAAAATGTCAGCAACATTGTCTTTTGAATCAAGCTTAATAACTTTAATAAGACCTACACTAATTTTTTCTCTTACAAGATGTAAGTCAATTTCCAAATGCTTTGTTCTTTCATGAAAAACAGGATTACCAGCAATCTGAATGGCAGACTTAGTATCACAAAATATTTTTACAGGAAGAACACTATTGATATTCAAATCTTTAAGCAGTTTTATGATCCAGAGGACTTCACAAGTAACTGCTGCTAGAGCCCTATATTCTGCTTCTGCAGAGGACCTAGCAACAGTTTGTTGCTTTTTACTTTTCCAGGATATCAAAGATCCACCAAAGAAAACACTAAAACCAGTAACTGATCTTCTGGTATTTAAGCACCTTCCCCAGTCAGAATCAACATAAGACAACAATTCAAGCTTATCACTTTTAACAAACTCAATACCTTTGCCTGGACTTAACTTTAGATATCTTAAAATTCTAAAAGCCAATTTCAAATGCTCTTCATTAGGTGCATGCATAAATTGACTTAATGCATGTACAGAGTAACTAATATCTGGTCTTGTCAAGGTGAGATAAATAAGCTTACCAATGAGTTTTTGATAAACAGAAACACTACTCAATACTTTATCATTGGCAGAAGTTCTAGAAATAGTGTAATTTGCCTCCATTGGAGTTCTCATTGGCTTGCAACCTAATAAACCAAACTCATGAAGTAATTCCAAGCAATATTTCCTTTGAGAAAGACATACATTACTGCCATTATATAACACTTCAATGCCAAGAAAGTATTTCAACTTTCTTAAATCTTTTATCAAAAATTTAGTCTTAAAAAACTGTTTAACTTTTTCTATTTCAACAACATTGTTACCAGTGAGCACAATATCATCCACATATACAAAAAGAACAAGAAACACAGAATATTTGTTATAAGTATATGAATAATAATCATTCTTGCTTTGTTCAAAACCATACTCAACAAGAGAATTATTAAGTTTTTCATTCCATTGCCTAGGTGCTTGTTTTAAACCATACAAAGATTTAACCAACTTGCATACTTTGTTACTATTAGAATCATAATATCCTTCAGGTAAGTTCATATAGACATCCTCATTTAAATCACCATACAAAAAAGCATTATTAATGTATAATTGAAACAAAGGCCAGCTATTATTAACAGCAATAGATAACAAGCATCTAACAGTTACCATTTTAACAATAGGTGAGAAGGTCTCATCATAATCAAGACCTTCTCTTTGACTATAACCTTTTGCAACAAGTCTTGCTTTATACCTTTCAATTTCACCATTAGCTTTGTATTTAATTTTAAAAATCCATTTACAGCTTATAGGTTCTCTTCCTTCTGGAAGATCAACAATATCTCAAGTATGATTTCTAAGTAAAGCTTCCATCTCATTATTCATGGCCTGAACCCAATTTATATCTTTAGAAGCCTCAAAAAAATTCTTTGGTTCAGTGCTTTTATTCAGACTTGTTATAAAACAAAGATTCTCAGAACTGATTTTAGCATAATTAACAACTTTCTCAATTCCATATTTAACTTTTCCATCCAAAACATAATCTTCAAGATTTTTAGGTAAATGAGAAGTTCTGTTAGATTTTCTGAGATTAGCAATTTGATTAACAGTTTCTTGCATGACAGGCTCATTAAACTCATTAGCATCAATTCCCTCAGCATTATTATCATCTTCAGAATGTGTTGCACTTGACTCATGCCTTGTAGTAGAACTAGAAGTGTCAGAACTACTTCTAGGACTGCCAAACAAGTTAGAATCATTGCCATCACACTCAGACTTATCCTTCTCATCATCATAGGGAATAAAGCCATTGTCATTGTCTTTGCCAAAATCCCAGGTATTAAAAAAATTAAGATGATTTATATTATCTTTTAAAACACTTACTTGTTTGTCAGAAATTTTCATTTTAAAAGGGTAAACAGTTTCATAAAACTTAACATCTCTTGAGAACAAAATAGTTTTAGAATCCAAACTATAAAGTTTGTATCCTTTTTTTGAATTAGCATAGCCAATAAAAACACACTTTTCAGCTCTACTACTAAATTTATCAGAATTATTAAGAATAGTTGCATAACAAAGACAACCAAATGACTTTAAATGAGAAAGAGAAGGATCAGAATTATAAATCATGTAATAAGGGGACAATCCATTTAGCACAGAAAAAGGAAGCCTGTTAATCAAATAAGTAGCAGTAAGAATACATACAGACCACATATAGAGAGGAATTCCCCCTGAAACATAAGAGATCTTGCAACATTAAGCAAATGTCTATGTTTCCTTTCTACAATACCATTCTGTTGAGGAGTATAAGCCATAGTCGTTTGGTGTATAATACCTTTGTTAGCACAAAATTGTTTCATATTAAGATTTACAAACTCTGTTCCATTATCAGACCTTATAACCTTAATTCTTTTATCAAACATATTTTCTAAAATTAAAGCATATTCTTTAAAAATTTGAAACACTTCATCTTTGGATATAATAAGAAAAGTCCACACTGCTCTTGAAAAATCATCTACAATTGTAAGAAAATATTTATACCCTTCCCTGCTATAGACTTTATATGGACCCCACAAGTCCAAATGAACAAGATCACCAAGACATTTAGACACATGATTACTTAAAGGAAAAGACTCCCTGGTTTGCTTAGCCTTGTGACAAATATCACAAGGAGATTTATTAGTAGTAATTTCAATGTTTAATTTATCTTTAAGAATTGACAAAACTTGATCAGCAGGGTGACCTAATCTACTATGCCAAAGAGATTGAGACACATAACAAACAGTAGCACTGCAATTAGACACACCTTGACAAGTAGAGTCATCATCAACAACATATAAACCTCCAATTTGACTACCAGTCCAAAGAGTTGTTCTTGTGTTCAAATCCTGAATATAACACTTATTCTCATCAAAACCAATAAATCTTTTGCTATCCTTAGCAAGTTTATGTACACTTAATAAACTAACACAGTATTCAGGTATGACAAGAACATCATACAAAGTAACCATATTATTTAGCTTTAAATTTCCAATTTTAACAATTTTTGCCATGGTTCCATTTGGATGACCTACAGTAAGATTAAGATCAGAAACATCTACACCATTTTCAATATTTTTAGAACAAAAAGTCATATGTTGGTTTGCACCTGAATCAGAAATCCAACCATTATGTTTTTCTTTGTTATTTTCATTAGAAGCAAAAAAGAATTTATCAAAGTTCATGTTAAAATAAGTATTTGCATTGTAAAATGTATCTGCCATATTGGCATGATTACCAGTAACCACATGTTTGTCATTCAAAAGATTCATGAGCTTGGTCATCTGTTCATCAGTCAGAGAAATAGAAGAAGAAGAAGGACCAGAACTAGTACCACCAGAATTGCCTTTGTCAGAAACAACATTATTGTTATAAATTGGTTTCTTAGAAAACTGAGAATTTTGAAAACCAGATTTCTTCTTATAACCAGGAGGATAACCAATTAACTCAAAACATCTATCCACAGTATGACCAACACCTTTACAATGAGTGCAATTCAAATTAATATTAGGACCTCTATTAACAAAGTCATTAGTTCCGTTAAACCTCTTCTTATTATCCATAAACTTAGAAACAAAAGCATTAGAAGAAGATTTACTAGTAACAGAATTAACAGAAGTATTCCTATGTGACTCTTCTCTAGATAGCACAACATAAGCACTTTTCACAGAAGGCAGAGGATCATTTGTAAGAATTTGACTCCTGACAGAATTATAAGATTCATCTAAACCCATGAGAAATTGCATTAATTTTATTAACTGATTATGTTCTTGAAAGTCTCTTGCAGCATGACACACACAAGTAGGAAGTTTAATTAATGCATTGATCGTTGTCGTTGGACCGATCAAAAATATAAACTAAATACCACTATTTAGCAAGGGTAAGTTGAGTATCGTATCCTCAGGGAATCATGGGAAAGTGTTGAACAATTTACGAAGTTAATTAAACTAGACATTGTTAGGTCCAGATTTACTGGACTCACTCCAGACTCGACTACTCCAGACTTGGAATCTGGAGTCCCTCTGAAGATTTGTTCAGAAATAATGGAAGACCAGTGAGCAAATACTTGTATAGGAAATCTGGAGTATTCTCTAGATTAGCTCACTGGACTTCACCCCAGTCCAGATCTACTCTACTGAAGACGTTCTCACTGAAGTCAAAGACTGAAGTCAGAATAAAGAAGACTGACAAATGGCGGAGTCCACTGGAAGTCTTACCAGATCTGAACACTGGAGGATTGTCAGTGTTCTAGACCTTACAAGTCTGAACACTGATATCGAGGAATTGACTTTTGCCTTTACACACTTTCAAAAGAACATTCTACTTGTTCTTTACTAAAGTACCTACGTGTGTAAAGGTGGTTGGTTAAAAGAATAAAGTCATATTGATGTGACTTTATCCTTGTACCTTAACCAATGCATTTAATGATCTTGTCGGTTCATTAAATGCATGCAACCATATTTGTATGGCACAATTTCACTGGTGAAATTGTTTGCCTATAAATACAAAGTCATTTCTTTGAGAAAATTACTTTTAGCATTAAAGGTGAATTTGTCTAAATACTCTCGATCTTAAACAGGGATACTTCACAACTTTAAGTATCTCGATCCAAAAGAGTTATTTGGCAAATATAGATCATTTGTAAGAATTTGACTCCTGACAGAATTATAAGATTCATCTAAACCCATGAGAAATTGCATTAATTTTATTAACTGATTATGTTCTTGAAAGTCTCTTGCAGCATGACACACACAAGTAGGAAGTTTAATTAATGCATTGATCGTTGTCGTTGGACCGATCAAAAATATAAACTAAATACCACTATTTAGCAAGGGTAAGTTGAGTATCGTATCCTCAGGGAATCATGGGAAAGTGTTGAACAATTTACGAAGTTAATTAAACTAGACATTGTTAGGTCCAGATTTACTGGACTCACTCCAGACTCGACTACTCACATGGAATCTGGAGTATTCTCTAGATTAGCTCACTGGACTTCACCCCAGTCCAGATCTACTCTACTGAAGACGTTCTCACTGAAGTCAAAGACTGAAGTCAGAATAAAGAAGACTGACAAATGGCGGAGTCCACTGGAAGTCTTACCAGATCTGAACACTGGAGGATTGTCAGTGTTCTAGACCTTACAAGTCTGAACACTGATATCGAGGAATTGACACAACTAAATTATCTATTCATTAACAAGATTACACTTTCATAAGAGATTCTTCCAATAATTAATGATTAACAATAAATTGAAATCAAAAGATAGATGGAATTCATTCAAAGTTATAAACAAGTAATCATTCATTCAAACCAAACAACATTAGATGCAAAACACAATTGAGAATTAAACATCTAATCCAACTTGAATATAAGAAAGGTTGAATAAAATTGTCTTACATAATTGTTCACATGAGAATGATCTAAAGGGGATTTAGCCTATCATCTTCATCAATGAATCTTTAATTCGGATTGTCATCTCCATGGATTTGTGATTTGATGATGATTTGATGATGATATTAGGGCTTGGGAAAGGTAGGTTGCTGCTCCAGAGATGAGAAATTAGGGTCCAATTAAGTCTAAGTTCGTATGTGAAAATATATCTCAAAATACAATTAAAACCCCTAAATTCGTAATTTGTCAAATTAACCACCGTCTGGGACGGTGGTGTGTACCGTCTCAGACGGTCATACAATTCCTTCAGAAAACCTTTACGCCATACAAACGTTCCAGACGGTAACCAATTTTGGCCCACCATCCCAGACGGTGGGTATGAGCGTGCTGCACGGTGGCTTCAGACTTGGAGTTTTTCCAGAATTGTGCTTTAACTTTTATTGACTCGTTTATGCTCCATTTAACTCCAAATTTTCACCTATAGCCTGAAATCACTTAACAAACATAAAAACGCGCTACTCGTCTATTAATAAGCACAAAACAATCCAATTTTACCCATTAAAATCATGTATTTTAGGCGTTTATCACATTCCCCAACTTAACCCTTTTTCGTCCCGAAAAAGTCATTCATCATGTGACAAGTTAACTTACAATCCCATAATACTTCCTATCACCAAAGAAACACCATATAGGAGTTATATCAATTATACATACTTGTAAAACTCAACTCTCAAGCAATCTTCAAAGTACACTTGGGCGAAACCAAATAATGCAAACCAAATCACATAACACAATCAACTCATAAGACTTACAACTATCAAAAGATTTACGACTAGCAAATAGAAATATATAAATGTGCAATTAAACCTAATAAACCTCAAGTTTGCCACAATACATGCATCACACTTCTCACAATTTGCACTCCCCTCGGTTCATATTTTGAGTGAATTAGCAAAAGATGTGCTAATATGTATATATGAAGCTCTCAACCCATTATTGCACACTAAAAGTCATAGGCTAGTACACAAATCGAACCAAGACCTCATAACACCAAATTATCACTTCGGCATTCATACAAGATTGATGGAAATATGGAATGAAACACGGTAATGATTCTCATTTGGGCAATTTACTAGAATGATTTCGGGAACATTTCACTTTGGTTCTTTTGATCAACTTACATGGATAATTGAAGTAACTTTCATTTATGACCATATACTTTGACTTTTTCAACCGGATATTGCAATTTTGACTTTGACTTTGTTCTTTCTTTCGATTCATCATAAACAACACAACTTTGAATAACTACTCGAATTTCATGGTGAAGTGAGATGGAATATGGATTGAATTGTATGATTGTTTTCATCATTTTAAGCACATAATCCGGGTTAGAGGTCTCGACACGGTAAGTGAACTAGTTCTAACCTAATGTACAATAATGGTTCACACAATATAGTTATCACGAGAATTCAAGCTACGCTAACAATCTAATCAATCATCGACGAGGCTTTTTCTCTCATGAAATTGAAGGTTATAACGGATATAAAGTGTGATACATGCATTGTGACTCACAATTGGCATATTACCCTTATTTGCACATTTCTATGTTTTTACTTGCTAGCAACTCTATCAAGACGCTCATAAGTCAACCATGTCATACAATCTAATCTACACTACCTAGCCCCACTTACATGTACAAATCCAATCACAAGAAAATCTCATTTTACAAACATGTATAGCTAATATAACTCGAATATTTTGCCCCTAAGGGTCAATTTCATATTACAAGAAAGTAGATCAACATCTAAACTAAAACATAAATGAAATTAACAAGAAAATTGAAATCTACCTACGAAATTAAAAATGCAAAAACACAAAATAAACACATAGTCACACAAGAAGAACAGAAAGATAAATAGAAGGTACCAATCACTGCCGTGGACCTTGCGGTCCAAAGATCGACTCCATTAAGCCCCGATATAGAGATTGGGCCTCAAATGGATCAGAGGCTGCTGGTGGAGTACCCGAGTTATCCTCAACTCAACCGACACAAGAATGTCTGGGAAACCACTCAGAATCGTGGCTCTGAGGATAAGCTGGATGGGATGTAAGAACATACGGCTGCCTGTAATCATATGAAGGAGGAGTCTCCACATAGTCAAGTCCCACAATGTGGTCCTGGTGATGGCGTACTCGCTCTGAGTACTCAAACTGCCTCCTTACATTCTGCTCATGAGCATATGCCATACCTAACTCATAACTCCTCCGCTACACACCCTGCTGAGCAGTTATATCCCACATATTCCTCTCATAAGATGTCCACTGATTATAATCACTAGGCTGCTCAAAGCCAAAGCTCGGCCCAGTACCTCCAAATCCAGAACCTAATAAACCATCCCTCCTTGGTGGCTCTCTTTCCTCCTCAACCTCTCTAGCACCACTTGTTTCTCCTCTCTCATTTCCACCCATGGGCTCCAGCTGAGCCATCGCCTCCTCTCTAGTAAACCCTTCCTTAGGAGCTATCAACAACCCCTTTGACTTCACATCCCTCAAAATTCTGCATTGGGGTCTTTCCTCCAACTTAAACTCTTGACTTTGCAACAACCGCTTCATGTTAAACACCACCTGATTAACCCTAACTGTTGGTGTGTCACGAGTAGCGGCTTTTTGGCTCAAAATGAGGCGAGAAATCAGCCTCGGGTAAGGAAAGATTGTCTTTAACCTCTTGTTCCGGGTATCCCACACATTGGTCATAATAATCTGCCTAAGTGACAAGGCTAGCCTCTCCGTTATCAATGCATACAAAACTGCAACTTCTTGAAATCTAACAGCCGCCTTATCACTACTTCTCGGACAAACATTCCAATTCAACATATTCATGATCAATCTAGGAAGTGGTTTCAAATAAAAACGCTCTAACTTGAGGTTCAAGTTCAAAGCGTCTCTAGGGTAAGTGAACAACTCGGTTAACATCTCTATCCAATTCTCACCCTTTTTCACCCCAGTCAAAATGTCTTCCGGTAAATAATCAAATCCCCTTACCGAACTACCACCCGAATCAAACTTGATAATCCTATCTAAGGTAACAAACGACATAGTTACCTTTTTACCATCAACAGTTCCTACTAACTTAGTGCTCTCAGGAGGGTTATTACCAACATGCCTTTCCAAAGTACCCATCCATTCAACAATTCCTTCTAAATTAACATCAACCTCATCATTATTGTTCCAAACCAACGCATTTTTTCATCCCATATTTTCTAATTCCTCAACATAACCAAACCCTCTAAATTCATGCCAAACGGTTTTCCTTTCACCCAATAATTGTTTTTTCATAATTTCCACCTCCCCCATTTTATCTCTAAACAATTCTAATTGCCAATTACGGGGTAAAGAGTGTAAAGGAGTACCGTGTTTCCATTCGGGTTTTTCTTCTTCATCAACTTCCATCTCTTCCTGTTGAGATGCTATTTCATCTTCTTCTTCCTCTTCAATAATCAATTGTCTTTTCTTTCTTTTTGGTTGACTAGAAGATGAAGGCTCGGTTGACTTGGACAACTTCTTCATCAACTTTCCGGCTGCTTTCTTCATCCTATTAACAAAAACTAACCAAAAGTAACAAACCTTATCAATGGTTAGTAATTAAAAGCAAAAAGAAAGAAACAATTTAAAAAAAATTCGTTTTTGAATTTACCCAAATCTCACAAACAAGGCTGAAATTGAACAAACAAAGATAGGGGTTTTGTAGCCCTTGAAAAATTATGCACTTTAGCCTCAAGAATCGTTTAATTTGGTTAAGAATTGAAGAAGATATGATTGATTGAAGTTTTAGGTTTTTATGGAGAAAATAATTGGGGAAGAAAAGGTTTGAGAAAGGGAGAGACGTGAGAGATAGATAGATACTGATGTATGTATGTGAGTTTGAAAAGGAATCAGATTGTGTGGCTATAATTTTAAAAAGAAGATTTTACGATTTTTAAAATAAAAAAAAAAATTCTGAAATTACGACCCACCGTGTCACACGGTACACTTCACCGTACCAGACGGTAACCCAAATTCAACCACCGTCTTGCACGCTAACTGCCACCGTCTCAGACGGTGGCTTGGAAAATGAGTTTTCACCGTCTTGTGCACCGTAAAACAGAAGGTTTTACCGTCTAGCTACCGTAAAGCTTTTTTGAGCAATTCCGTGGCACTCCGCCACCGTCTGACACGGTACAACTGACTTTTTTTCTTTTTTTTAAAAATTTTTTTTTTTAAACACAGCCACAAAACACAACCTTAATTGATCCCAAAACTTGCAATTAGCTTAAAATTAAACTCCCTTCCCCAACTTAAAGGTACATTGTCCCCAATGTACACCCGAAATTAGAAATGAGTTAATCGACTCGATTAATTGCAAAAACGACTCACTTTTTCACCCAAACCGACCTTCCCCAACTTAATTCTCAAGCATAGGTGCTGAGAATTATCCAGCTTGTGTGATTATGCTATCACAACTAAAACAACTAAACAAACTTGAAACGAAAATGAAAACATACCGAAATTGAAGCTATAAAACAAACAAACAACGGGTTGCCTCCCGTTTAGCGCTAAGTTTATTGTCCTCAGCCCGACATTACCTCAAATGCTTCAAGCAACCTCATAAGATGGTGGACTTGAGATGAAGTTCACCATTTCCTTTGTAACTCCATTGATGTCGGTTGCATCCAAGTATGGCTTCAATCGGTGTCCATTGACCATTTGCTTCACACCATCTTTTGGATCTTCAATTTCAATCTCACCAAAGTTTCCAACCCTTGTGATGACATATGGACCCATCCATTTGCTCTTGAGCTTTCCGGGAAAGAACTTAAGTCTTGAATTGTAAAGCCAAACCTTTTGGCCAACTTCAAACACCTTCTTTTTCAACTTGGCATCATGAACCGCCTTCATCTTGTCCTTGTAAGTTGATGCACATTCATATGCCTCATTCCTCAGTTCTTCCAACTCACATAGTTGCAATTTCCTTTCCTTGCCTGCATTCTCAAAATCCATGTTAACGGCCTTAACGGCCCACAATGCCCTATGTGCTAATTCCATTGGAAGATGACAACCCTTCCCATAAACCAACCGATAAGGAGTAGTGTCAATAGGTGTCTTAAAAGCGGTTCGGTAAGCCCATAAAGCATCATTAAGTTTTGTTGACCAATCTTTCCTATCGGGTCTTACCGTCTTTTGCAAAATCTCTTTAATTTGCCTATTAGACACTTCTACTTGCCCACTTGTTTGTGGGTGATATGGGGTAGCAATCCGGTGGTTTATGCCATACCGTTTAAGAAGTTTGCCAAACTGAAAATTTTTAAAATGAGACCCCCCATCGCTTATAATCACACGAGGGATTCCAAATCTTGAGAAAATGTTGCTTTGGACAAACTTGCATACAACGGTATGGTCATTGGTTCTAGTGGCAATGGCTTCTACCCACTTTGAAACATAATCTACGGCCACTAGAATGTAGTAATTACCAAAGGAATTAGGGAAGGGACCCATAAAGTCAATGCCCCAAACATCAAAAATATTAACAACTAAAATGGGTTGCATGGGCATTTCATTCCTCTTGGTTATACTACCTAATTGTTGACATCTCACACATTTCTTAACAAATTCAGCGGCATCTTTAAAGATACTCGGCCAAAACAAACCACACATAAGAACCTTATAACCTGTCTTTTGACCGCTGAAATGACCTCCACATGCAAATGAGTGTGCATGAGTTAACACCTCCTGAATTTCCTCTTCCGGAACACATCTTCTCACCAATTGATCCGGGCCAACTTTGAACAAATCCGGTTCATCCCAAATATATTGCTTGGCTTGTGCAAGGAATTGTTGCTTCTTTCGCTTAGCCCAATGCTCCAGTAGCTTACCTGCGGACAGAAAATTCACAATATTTGCATACCAAGGAACAACAGAAACGGTTAGTAAATATTCATCCGGAAATGTCTCGTTGATCTCCTTGGTTGAATCATCATCCATAGCTTGAATTCTTGACAAGTGGTCCGCCACCACATTCTCACTTCCCTTCTTGTCTCGGATTTCCAAGTCAAACTCTTGTAGTAGCTAGACCCATCTAATTAGCCTTGGCTTTGCATCCTTCTTTTCCATCAAATGCTTAACCGCGCTATGATCTGTGTACACAATCACTTTGCTACCACAAATATAAGAACGAAACTTGTCAAGAGCATAAACAACCGCAAGCAATTCCTTTTCGGTGGTGGTATAATTTAATTGGGCATCCGATAAAGTCTTGCTTGCATAATAAATCACAACGGGTTTCTTGTCCACCCGTTGTCCCAAAACAGCCCCAATGGCAAAGTCACTTGCATCACACATGATTTCAAATGGCATGGACCAATTAGGTGATTACAAAATGGGGGCTTCAACCAATTTCTCTTTCAAGGTTTCAAAAGCTTTTAAACATTCATTATCAAACACAAATGGCACATCTTTCAACAACAAATTACACAATGGTTTGGTAATGACACTAAATCCTTTTATGAACCTTCTATAGAACCCGGCGTGTCCAAGAAAAGAACGGACACCCTTAACATTGGTCGGGGGAGGTAAAGTAAAAATCACTTTGATTTTGGCCCGGTCAACTTCCATGCCTTTCTTTGAAATCACATGACCCAAAACCGTCCCCTCTTGAACCATAAAGTGGCTCTTTTCCCAACTTAAGACCAAATTCGTTTCAACACATCTTTTCAAAACTTTGGTTAGCTCATTAAGACAATTATCAAAGGTTTGACCAAAAATTGAAAAGTCATCCATAAAAATCTCTAAGGAATCACCGACCATATCCGAAAAGATACTCATCATGCACCTTTGGAAGGTGGCTGGAGCATTACATAACCCGAATGGCATTCGCCTAAAGGCAAAAGTTCCATAGGGACATGTAAATGTGGTCTTATGTTGGTCATCGGGATGAATAGCAATTTGGTTGTAACCTGAATAACCATCTAGAAAACAATAAAATTGATGACCTGCAAGCTTTTCGATGATTTGGTCTATGAATGGAAGTGGGAAATGATCCTTAGAAGTAGCGTTGTTCAACTTCCGGTAGTCAATGCGTACCCTCCACCCGGTGATTGGTCGGGTAGCAATTTGCTCGCCACTATCTCCTTTCACCACTTGAATTCCAGCTTTCTTAGGTACCGTTTGTGTTGGACTTACCCATGTACTATCTGAAATAGGGTAAATGATTCCAGCATCCAACCACTTAAGTACCTCCTTCTTCACAACTTCACGCATATGAGGATTCAATCTCCTTTGAGCATCACGTGAAGGTTTTGCTTCAGCATCGGTGATGATCTTGTGCATCACAATTGATGGACTAATTCCTTTCAAATCGTCAATTGTCCATCCAATGGCCGCCTTGTATTCCTTGAGCACCTTAAGTAATGCTCTTTCTTGCATTTCTTCCAAATTTAATGCAATGATCACTGGCAAAGTCTTTTCATCTCCCAAAAATGCATACTTCAAATGAGATGGGAGCTCTTTCAACTCAACTTGTGGTGGACTCTCGATTGATGGCTTGAGATGAGTGTCAATATTGTCCGGTAGACTTTCCACTAAATGAGTCCATGGTGGTCTACCTTCTTGAATTACCATAATCTCCCAATCTTTCTCCTCCTTTTTCAATGCTTCACTATGCTCCATGATTAACCTATCAACCAAAGCACAATTCTCCCGTGTGTCTTCCTCATTTTCATGAGGAATACACTCATCAATGACGTCCGCCATAAAGCATTCGTCACTAACTACGGGGTTAGGAACACTAGCAAAAATATTCAATCTTATCTTACGGTTGCCAAAAGTCATTTCAACCGTACCTCTTCTACAATCAATTAATGCATTAGCGGTGGCCAAAAAGGGTCTACCCATGATGACATTGGGCTGCCTAACATTACCGCTTGGTGCAAAATCAAGTACCAAGAAGTCAACGGGGTAGTAGAAGTCCTCAACCTTAACAATCACATCTTGGACAATTCCTCTAGGAAGTTTAAGGGACAAATCAGCCATCACCAAGGTGGTGTCGACTTTTTCCAACGGTCCAAAGTCATATTGGTCATACAAACTTCCCGGAAGAATGCTCACACCCGCCCCCATATCCAAAAGTGTCTTGTTCATTTTGAAATCACCAACTTGAATAGTAATTAAAGGCGCTCTCGGATCTTGGAGTTTAGGTGGAAGTATACCCATAACAACGGCACTAACTTCCTCATTTAAAACAATTTTCTTTGGAAGCTTATGATGCCGTTTTTGGGTACACAACTCCTTAAGATACTTAGCATAAGCCGGAACTTGCTTGATTATGTCAATAAGAGGTATATTGATTTTGACTTGTTTGAAAATTTCCCACATTTCTTCCTCATAGGGACCTCTTTTCTTAAGTGTAGGTCTAAGCTTTGGATCAATTAAAGCCAAAGGAAAAGGAATGGTATTACCCTCCATATCCTTTCCTTGTTTTTCAGAAAAATTGCCATTAGATCTATTGTTTCCTACCTCTTTGAAAGACACTTTTTTATTTGGTTTTGGTAAAATAATTTCCGGTTCATGCTCACTATCTTCATTCTCATCAACATCCTCCACCAATTGCCCAACTTGCTTTTGTAAAGACGCAACCGTCTTCTCCCGAATCTCATTCTTTCTATCCATCTCTTTCAAGTAATCCATAATCTCCCGAGTTGACACATCATTACCCCCCGAAGACCCTCCTTGATTATTACCTTGTTGGTAGTTCCTTGAGTAGCCTTTATTGAATCCTCCCTGATTTTGACCACCTTGGTAATTCCCTTGGTTGTAATTTTGGCCTTGGAATGGTTGAGATGGTGCCCCACTGTTTTGATTGTTTCCTTGAAAGTTCGGGTTGAGTTGGTTTGAAGAATTCCCATATCTAAAGTTTGGATGATTTCTCATCCCCGGATGATAAGTGTTGGAGTTCATGTCATATTGCTTCTTCTCTCCATACACTTGATTCACTTCTTCAACTTGATCCAAGCCTAATGGGCATTGCAAAGCCGAATGTCCCAACTCATCACACCTTTCACAAATCGGATAGTCTTGAGATACTTGATAAACACCCCGATTTTCAGCCTTCCCCAACTTAGCAAACTTTTGCTCCAATGCTTCAAGTCTATCTTTTGTAACTTGATCACTAGTTGATGAAGAGGCTATTGGACATCTTGCTCTCCTATTCGATTGTGCTTGCCTTTTTGAGTTCACACTCATCTTTTCTAAGAACTCCCAATCAACATCTTCGGGATTAGTCAAGAAAGTGCCATTGCTAATCGAATTCACATCCCTCTTTTCTTCCGATAGCAAACCATCATAGAAGCCGTAATCAACTCCCATTTGGCAATCCCATGATGAGGACATACTCTCAATAACTCATTAAACCTCTTGAAAGCTTCATAGAATGTTTCACCCGATTGTTGCTGAAAAGTCCTTATTGAATTCCTTGCATCACTCGTCTTTTGCATGGTGTAGTACTCATCCAAAAATTGTTGTTGCATTTCAGCCCATGAAAAGATACTACCCGATGGCAATGTCAAGAACCATTGCTTTGCCTTATCCTTCAAAGTGAACTAAAAAAGAACTAGCTTAACCTCATCCGGTGAAAATCCTTGGCCTCCAATAGTACCACAAATCGTCTCAAACTCCGACAAGTGCAAATAAGGCTCTTCCGCCGCCATTCCATGAAAACTTGGCAAAATACTCAAACACTGAGGTCTAACCTCAAATGCTCCACCTCTCAAAACCGGTGGAACTATGGGTGAAACATTAACGGCTATGGCGGGTCGAAAATGGCTATCAACTCCTTGTGGTGGAGCTTGATAGTTCATATTGAAAGTGCCTGGTGATCGATCGATTCGCGATTCCTACGACTATGTAAGTGCGGAATCCAAACATAATCGTTATTGAGGCAATTGAATGAATCACATATATATGAACACGAAATCAATATGAACAGGAGATATAAATTCAGATGTAAAAAAAAACTCATATCTTGTATTAATCATAAGATTACAATACATAAAACGAGTAGACATCTGATTCTTTGGGCGGCATCTCGAGGTATAGATCTCTACCTCGAGAACCTAGTGAATGAAATCTGTTGCAACTAAAATCATCAACTAAAACCGAAACCTAAGAACACAATATATAGGCTAGAAATGGGCTGGGCTTCAAACTCCTGGGCTTCCAAACACGTGCTACAGTAACACGTGTTTAGTCAAACTCGTGTTACTGTTCACACGAGTTTGTCCAAACTCGTGGTACTGTTCACATGAGTTTGTCCAGTTATCTGGATAATCTCTGTAAAGTAACAGCCCTTTAATTGAGATGCATCGGACACAAATTGTGCACCAAAACGTGCACTTACAGTCTCCCCCTTGACCGATGCACTCAATTCATTCACCGATAATCATTAGCAATCGAAAACCTGCAAAAGCAAACTCCCCCTTAACTAATGATACCGGGTCTTCTTTTGTTGAGACTCGATCTTCTGACACAACACTCTGATCTTCAAGCTCCAAAATCTCTGTATCTCTGTGACAACCAACTAACCTAACACATCTCATTGTAGTTCTCCCCCTCAACAGTAGCCATCTCCGAATTAAACATATGCAATCTTCTTCCTGCTTGGAACTTTGCTCGAGACATTCCTCGACTTGCTTAACCGGCATATAATAGAAAAGTTGAATTTCCAACAATCAGCATCAAATCAATCAGCTCTCACAAAATAAGAAACTCTGTAGCTTGAATCACAAACTGCAGTACCAAAAATCCTGTCTCAACTAGCAGCATCTGACTTTGTCTTGTACCTTCACAATTCCACCAACCACCCGAAGTCTTTCCTATCAGATCTCCCCTTCAGTTGTATACACCACAAATATAAAGATCTTTAATCTCGCAATCACAATAAATGATCGCCTGATAATCATCTCTATTCTTGGAATATAAATAGGTTCAATCTTCAATTACTTAACAACAGATGACCAACTTCGTTGCTCTTAATATTTCGACAAAGTTTCCACAACTGCCATCTATTTGATACTTGAGCATATTTCACATTAAGCACACCATCATCTAAACACAGATCTTGGTTTGTCTCTCAAGTAGCACAGAATTTTACTCAGAAATCTGAAATTTTTTATCTCCCCCTTTTCTCTGTAAAATTCTGAAATCTAGCCCTTCTGTGATATACCAATTACCAGTTCAGCTCAGAAATCTGGTTGATAAAAGTATCTCCCCCCCTTTTCTCTGCAAAACTTGGAAAGATAGTATAAGCTTAGGTTACAGGATCTCCTATTCATAGAGGTTCTTCAAAATGGCCTAGAGCTCATTACAGCAGCAGCTCTTCGCCAAACAGGGTATATTCGTTTTCCCTCCAAATTTCTGAGGAAAAACACATTTACGTGAAACATTGGTATTCACGTAAATTTTTATTTCTAAGGCAGTGGGAAAAATTTGATAATTGCCGAAAATTTTCATCCAAAACGTGCCGAAATCGCACAAAAACGGACCGAAAATTTTTCGAACGCTACCAAACTTCAAATCTCCATGAATCATGCCATTTTAAGACCATGGACAAAAATTATTTTTCCCGCCAAAATACTCTTTTTTTTTTTTTTTTTTTTTTAGCTTTTCTACAACCCTGTCTTCTATGCTTCAATGTATCGTTGTCTTCTGCTGTGATCCTTCCACACCGAAACATACTTGAACCTCGATTCCATTTCGACAACTCAAACACGTTCTTCGGCAAACTCGTGAACAGTGCCACGAGTTTAAGAACCTAAACGCGTGATAAGCTCCAAACTCAAACGCGTGCTAGTAACACGTGCTTGGATCAAACGCGTGCTATCGTGTAAACGCGTGCTTGCAGATCCCAAACACGTGAAACTAGGGTTTGTAAACGCGTGTTTTCCCAAACGCGTGGAATATCAAAAGACTTGTGTTTTGACTTCAAAATTTCTAAACGCGCGGAAAAACCAAACACGTGATCTCATCTGCACGATTTGCCAAACACGCGCGATTTGGAGAAATCAAAAACGTGTTTGCAGATCTGATCTTGTTCTTCATCCTTAAACCTCAAAAACGAACCACGAATCAGAGACATAAAGCCTCTCCTGCTCTGATACCAATTGAAAGTGCCTGGTGATCGATCGATTCGCGATTCCTACGACTATGTAAGTGCGGAACCCAAACATAATCGTTATTGAGGCAATTGAATGAATCACATATATATGAACACGAAATCAATATGAACAGGAGATATAAATTCAGATGTAAAAAACTCATATCTTGTATTAATCATAAGATTACAATACATAAAACGAGTAGACATCTGATTCTTTGGGTGGCATCTCGAGGTATAGATCTCTACCTCGAGAACCTAGTGAATGAAATCTGTTGCAACTAAAATCATCAACTAAAACCGAAACCTAAGAACACAATATATAGGCTACGAATGGGCTGGGCTTCAAACTCCTGGGCTTCCAAACACGTGCTACAGTAACACGTGTTTAGTCAAACTCGTGTTACTGTTCACACGAGTTTGTCCAAACTCGTGGTACTGTTCACACGAGTTTGTCCAGTTATCTGGATAATCTCTGTAAAGTAACAACCCTTTAATTGAGATGCATCGGACACAAATTGTGCACCAGAACGTGCACTTATAGTTCATATGTTGATTGACACGGTTATAAGGTTGGTAATTTGGCTGCCCTTGGTAATTTGGTTGAGCTACACGATGGTTAAGGCTGTGGGAAAAATTTGATAATTGCCGAAAATTTTCATCCAAAACGTGCCGAAATCGCACAAAAACGGACCGAAAATTTTTCGAACGCTACCAAACTTCAAATCTCCATGAATCATGCCATTTTAAGACCATGGACAAAAATTATTTTTCCCGCCAAAATACTCTTTTTTTTTTTTTTTTTTTTTTTTTTTTTTTTTTTTTTTTTTTTTTTTTTTTTTTTTTCTTTTTTTTTTTTTTTTTTTTTTTTTTTTTTTTTTTTTTTTTTTTTTTTTTTTTTTTTTTTTTTTTTTTTTTTTTTTTTTTTTTTTTTTTTTTTTTTTTTTTTTTTTTTTTTTTTTTTTTTTTTTTTTTTTTTTTTTTTTTTTTTTTTTTTTTTTTTTTTTTTTTTTTTTTTTTTTTTTTTTTTTTTTTTTTTTTTTTTTTTTTTTTTTTTTTTTTTTTTTTTTTTTTTTTTTTTTTTTTTTTTTTTTTTTTTTTTTTTTTTTTTTTTTTTTTTTTTTTTTTTTTTTTTTTTTTTTTTTTTTTTTTTTTTTTTTTTTTTTTTTTTTTTTTTTTTTTTTTTTTTTTTTTTTTTTTTTTTTTTTTTTTTTTTTTTTTTTTTTTTTTTTTTTTTTTTTTTTTTTTTTTTTTTTTTTTTTTTTTTTTTTTTTTTTTTTTTTTTTTTTTTTTTTTTTTTTAGCTTTTCTACAACCCTGTCTTCTATGCTTCAATGTATCGTTGTCTTCTGCTGTGATCCTTCCACACCGAAACATACTTGAACCTCGATTCCATTTCGACAACTCAAACACGTGCTACAGTAACACGTGTTTAGTCAAACTCGTGTTACTGTTCACACGAGTTTGTCCAGTTATCTGGATAATCTCTGTAAAGTAACAGCCCTTTAATTGAGATGCATCGGACACAAATTGTGCACCAAAACGTGCACTTACACATATGTTGATTGACACGGTTATAAGGTTGGTAATTTGGCTGCCCTTGGTAATTTGGTTGAGCTACACGATGGTTAAGGCGAGGTGGTGGACCTTGAGGAAGAACTCTTGGTCCGTGGTTTACGTATTGAGGTTGGTTATATTGGGGTTGGTTGTATTGAGGATATTGAAGGTTTTGTGGTTGTTCATAATCTCCCCCATGGTTCCGATCATACCCATCCGAATTATCATCAAACCTCCCGTCATCCCAATGACTCACCCTATCATGGAGCCTATCATAAAACGACCCATCCGCATCCCGTGATGCATCTCCAATATGAGTTGGTGTTCTAGGTCGGTTTGGAGTTGTGTAAGCACTCCTTATTGATCGGGGTGGGTTTCGTGGTGGAGTTTGATTTTGGTCATTTGGTTCAGGGTTGGTTTCTTGTGGAGTTATGGTGGGTTGGATGATTGGTTGTGGATCTGGTTGATCACTCATGTTTACACGATGAAGTATCCGATTCCTTCTAACCGTTTTCTCAATTTCCGGATCAAACAACAAAGGTGATGTATTCTTGGAATACCTCGTATGCATACACTACTTGAAATCTGCACAATCAACACACCTCGTGTAATACTGAACTACAAGAATGAAAAATGAAACAAACAAGAACTGAAACAAAACAAAACTAAACTAAATATTTTTGGATTTTTCTGAAAATTTTAAGTAAACTAATTGAAAACAAAATTTCAACACTTTGCACACCGATTCCCCGGCAGCGGCGCCAAAATTTGATCGATGTCGTTGGACCGATCAAAAATATAAACTAAATACCACTATTTAGCAAGGGTAAGTCGAGTATCGTATCCTCAGGGAATCATGGGAAAGTGTTGAACAATTTACAAAGTTGATTAAACTAGACATAAACTTAAAATTGATTTGATTAACAACTAAAAATGATTGTAAACTTAACAAAATAATTCAATAATAAAAAGGGTAGACCATTCTCATGATCCCAATTATGCTTTCAAAAGTATAACCTAACTTATATTCGTTGGAAATCACATAGACATGATTCGTTATAAAGCTTGGAATGAATGAACGTTAAGAACAAATTGATTAGGTTGTGATGATTCACGATAATGAAAACCGAGGAATTGACACAACTAAATTATCTATTCATTAACAAGATTACACTTTCATAAGAGATTCTTCCAATAATTAATGATTAACAATAAATTGAAATCAAAAGATAGATGGAATTCATTCAAAGTTATAAACAAGTAATCATTCATTCAAACCAAACAACATTAGATGCAAAACACAATTGAGAATTAAACATCTAATCCAACTTGAATATAAGAAAGGTTGAATAAAATTGTCTTACATAATTGTTCACATGAGAATGATCTAAAGGGGATTTAGCCTATCATCTTCATCAATGAATCTTTAATTCGGATTGTCATCTCCATGGATTTGTGATTTGATGATGATTTGATGATGATATTAGGGCTTGGGAAAGGTAGGTTGCTGCTCCAGAGATGAGAAATTAGGGTCCAATTAAGTCTAAGTTCGTATGTGAAAATATATCTCAAAATACAATTAAAACCCCTAAATTCGTAATTTGTCAAATTAACCACCGTCTGGGACGGTGGTGTGTACCGTCTCAGACGGTCATACAATTCCTTCAGAAAACCTTTACGCCATACAAACGTTCCAGACGGTAACCAATTTTGGCCCACCGTCCCAGACGGTGGGTATGAGCGTGCTGCACGGTGGCTTCAGACTTGGAGTTTTTCCAGAATTGTGCTTTGACTTTTATTGACTCGTTTATGCTCCATTTAACTCCAAATTTTCACCTATAGCCTGAAATCACTTAACAAACATAAAAACGCCCTACTCGTCTATTAATAAGCACAAAACAATCCAATTTTACCTATTAAAATCATGTATTTTAGGCGTTTATCATGCATCAAATTGTTTCCATAAAGAATTTAGCTTATGATAATATTCAGACAGGCTAGTACCATTTTGACACAAGGAATTAATCTTATTATGCAGATTAAAAGTAACAACACCATCAACTTTATCATAAGTTTCTTTCAACTCATTCCAAACAATAGCAGCATTTTTAGAAAAGATTTGTCCTAGATATAATTATTCTGACACACAATTTAATATCCAAGAAAGCACAACATCATTACATCTATCCATTGCTGGGCTAACACATCATTATCCAAAGACTTCACACAAGTACCATCAATAAACCCTTTTTTATTTTTTGTTTCCAAAGCTAATAACATTGCACAACTCCATACATTATAATTTTCTGTCCCTTTTAGTTTTAAACTAATAAGAGGAGTATTAGTAATATCACTATCATGCAGATACAAAGGATTTCCAAAGTCTAGTTTACTAATTTTAGTTCCAGTTTCAAACTCACTTTCAGATTCAGAATCTTCATTATGCACAGATGCAAGAGGAGTATTACCAGTATGAACAGATGCAAGTGGAGTATTCACCATATTTGCAGATAATAATTCACACAGAACAAATATTCAAATAGAACAAATAAGAAATTCAATAAACAAGAACAAATTTCACACACACAGAAACTCAAGTAAACTAAAAATAAGCAGATAACAATTATCAAGCAACACACAAAGCAACAAACAAGAAATCTACAAATATTAACTTCTCAAAATTAAAAAAATGTTGAAAAATAACTCTTAATCTCACAAGAATGCCAGTGACATGATTCCTAACCTCTCGAATGAAGGCAGGTCAAGTATTAGCACAATTGTTTTTATGAGAAAAAGAGGAAAAAATTTGATATATATATATAATAAAAAATATTATATATATATATATATATGAAAATTTTAATTTGAGAAGAAAATATAAGCAGATTAAAAAAATAGATAATAAGAGATAAAGAGAAAGAGATACAATACAGTGCTATAAGCCGATAGGAAGATGAACCCTAATTATCTCTTGATTCACTTAGTCAAGAGATGAATCAGGATCTGACAATATAACCCTAATTTTTAGGGAAATCGAACAATAACTGCAGCGGAAGAACTTAGAACAGGATTTCCAGAAGAAACCCTAATTTAATCGTACAACAAACCCCAAAATTAAGAATCTAGGGTTTCAAATTGAAATACGCCCTAGATCTTAATCATATCTGAAAATAAATCGAATCAATCAATCAATAACCACCGAACCTGGCTTTGATACCATAAACGAAAATCGATTAACGAATCAGTAGGCTGTTATTATTATGAATGTTTATAGTTTGAGTACAAATTGAAATATAAGAGACTGAATATCTAAACAATGAGTTTAGATATCAAATACAAGAAAAACAGAATAATCGAATAATCTAATGATCAGTATGATCAATAGATATATGAACCCTAAAAATCTAATCGAATGAGAGAAAATAATAGAGATAGAAATATGTGTGTATCGATTATATGGCTGCCAAACCCTAAGAGGGTATATATACTGAAGCAGATTTCTTCGTAAGCAGCCTAAGCCCTTTATCTTCTAAACTTGTCACCTTCAGTCCTTTATCTTCTAATCTTCACACAAAGCTCTGGAACTTAACCCAAGAGACACTTTTGGTACCTGCATTTTCTAAAAAGTGTGTAAGTATAAAAATAAGATTGAAATCTATATATTTTAACATCCCCCCTCAATCCTTATTTTTAAACAAGTTGTGTTTGCCATATGCAATTGCTTATAATGGCTGCCATGAGATAGAATAACATGTGTATTGAAACACATCCGTCCTTCCTTTTCTTTTTTTTTTCTTTTCATATAATATATTTTTTTCCATTTACAGGACCAACGTATTATGTAGAGTCTTAGACTGCTAGTTAACTATCTTCTTAAAAGGCTAATCTTGTGTGATTTTATTAATTTAAAACAACATTTTTTCGAATTTTCAATTTTTACGCTTTATAACGACAATGAAAACATCCATCTCTGAAAGCTCAAGGCCACCAACTATATCATACCCTTACACATGACTAAATACTATTTCAAAAAATATTTCAAGACTTTCTATAAATTAATCAAGAGAATTTGATTTTCATGATCTTCAAACGGTCTTTCAATTCAAAATCAATTTTAAGTGATACATTGATACTTGATAGTTACTGATACACTGATATATCATAAAAAGTATATATATATATATATATATATATATATATATATATATATATATATATATATATATATATATATATATATATATATATATATATATATATATATATATATATATATATATATATATATATATATATATATATATATATATATATATATATATATATATATATATATATATATATATATATATATATATATATATATATATATATATATATATATATATATATATATATATATATATATATATATATATATATATATATATATATATATATATATATATATATATATATATATATATATATATATATATATATATATATATATATATATATATATATATATATATATATATATATATATATATATATATATATATATATATATATATATATATATATATATATATATATATATATATATATATATATATATATATATATATATATATATATATATATATATATATATATATATATATATATATATATATATATATATATATATATATATATATATATATATATATATATATATATATATATATATATATATATATATATATATATATATATATATATATATATATATATATATATATATATATATATATATATATATATATATATATATATATATATATATATATATATATATATATATATATATATATATATATATATATATATATATATATATATATATATATATATATATATATATATATATATATATATATATATATATATATATATATATATATATATATATATATATATATATATATATATATATATATATATATATATATATATATATATATATATATATATATATATATATATATATATATATATATATATATATATATATATATATATATATATATATATATATATATATATATATATATATATATATATATATATATATATATATATATATATATATATATATATATATATATATATATATATATATATATATATATATATATATATATATATATATATATATATATATATATATATATATATATATATATATATATATATATATATATATATATATATATATATATATATATATATATATATATATATATATATATATATATATATATATATATATATATATATATATATATATATATATATATATATATATATATATATATATATATATATATATATATATATATATATATATATATATATATATATATATATATATATATATATATATATATATATATATATATATATATATATATATATATATATATATATATATATATATATATATATATATATATATATATATATATATATATATATATATATATATATATATATATATATATATATATATATATATATATATATATATATATATATATATATATATATATATATATATATATATATATATATATATATATATATATATATATATATATATATATATATATATATATATATATATATATATATATATATATATATATATATATATATATATATATATATATATATATATATATATATATATATATATATATATATATATATATATATATATATATATATATATATATATATATATATATATATATATATATATATATATATATATATATATATATATATATATATATATATATATATATATATATATATATATATATATATATATATATATATATATATATATATATATATATATATATATATATATATATATATATATATATATATATATATATATATATATATATATATATATATATATATATATATATATATATATATATATATATATATATATATATATATATATATATATATATATATATATATATATATATATATATATATATATATATATATATATATATATATATATATATATATATATATATATATATATATATATATATATATATATATATATATATATATATATATATATATATATATATATATATATATATATATATATATATATATATATATATATATATATATATTTTTTCTTTTCATATAATTTATTTTTTTCCATTTACAGGACCAACGTATTATGTAGAGTCTTAGACTGCTAGTTAACTATCTTCTTAAAAGGCTAATCTTGTGTGATTTTATTAATTTAAAACAACATTTTTTCGAATTTTCAATTTTTACGCTTTATAACGACAATGAAAACATCCATCTCTGAAAGCTCAAGGCCACCAACTATATCATACCCTTACACATGACTAAATACTATTTCAAAAAATATTTCAAGACTTTCTATAAATTAATCAAGAGAATTTGATTTTCATGATCTTCAAACGGTCTTTCAATTCAAAATCAATTTTAAGTGATACATTGATACTTGATAGTTACTGATACACTGATATATCATAAAAAGTATGCATCATGTTCACGGTTTTTTAGCAGACAAAATTCACTATCAATCTTCATCCGCATTAAACAAGAACATAATCACTTGTTTTCTATGATAATAAGAAGTTTTAATTGTAATGTATTAACTATATAATTAAGATTAAGATATACAGATAACTTAGTTCTTAAAACATTGTCTCCAGCATACGTTGTGCTCTAAATTATAAAACATGATTCGCATATTAAACAGATCAAAAACAAAAAGAAAACCACAAGGAACAAATGAAGATTTTCTTTTGAAATAAATAAGGTCTTTTGGTTTCTTTGTACAAAAAAAACCATTAGGACGCGTTTGGTTCACAGAATGTTTTTGGAAGGAATGAAATCTGTTAAAGGAATTGGAATCTGATGGAATGGAATTTGACGGAATGTTTTTCATTTTTGAAGATTTAAGTGACGGAAGGAATGAGATTCCTTCCCCATCCCCATGGAATGGAGATTACATCAAATGAGAGAATGTTTACATTCCAACGTAATGATATTCCTCTCGTTATTGAACAACTAAACACACGGAATGAAATTCAATTTCAATTCCATCGTAATCTTATTAATTCCATCAGAATCTTATTCTTTTCTTCGTTCATCAACCACATAAACCCAACACCCTCCAAAAAAAAAAAGCCAAACTTTCCTAAAACCCAAATCATATTTTCACATAACAAACAAAGCCCATAAATTAAAATCCTCAAAAAAATTTTAAAAAAATGCAATGCCCAATACAAAATTCCATAACTTACAACTCAACTTTATGTGCTTGCAATCCTGGTTTTTTATACAACACCACCGGAAAAACATGTTCTCCGTTCACCGGAGACAGAGAGCTGATGGTGGGTACCGGAGTTGACTATTCTATAAATTTCCCAGAAACAATATTGTCATTTGATTCAATAAAAAAGTACACACGGTCACAAGGTGTGTTTCTTGGAGCTACATTTGTGATGATTGTTGGGTGGTTGTTGTTTTGTTTTGTTGTGAGGTTTGGAAGTCTTGGTGATGGAAGGACAAATTGGTTTAAGATTAGATGGTTGATTAGTAGATTGGATATTTGTTTTGCTACAAGACATTGGCTGGTATTATTTGTTTACTTATTTATTTATTTTTATGTTAAGTTTATGTAGAAAGATTGATTTTTGAGCTGATATTGTGGTTTCTTATATAAGCGACCGAAGTTCACGACGTAAATGAATGTCCAGGTTGATGTTTGTTTGTTTAGCTAAAAGGATGAATTTTTGTTTAGTTAAACGAAAAAACATGAATGAATTTCCTGTTGAACTGTTCATGACTGTTCAGTTTCTTTACAACGGCCCTTAGGGGCCCTAGTTAGAGAACCCCTTTATATGGAGTTATGTTTGATGTAGGTATATTAATATAGTTTTCCTGTTTAGTCTTTCAGGTTGTGTTTTTATATCTAAAGTTCATAATTAGTTTTGGATTGAGTATTAGAGTGGGCGATTTAATGCTGTTTTTTAGAAGTTATTATCTGCATTTTTTTCAACTCTTATAGTTTCTAGTGTGTTGGTTGGTAATGTGAGATACTCGCTTTTAGAACATAATGTTAACATTTTGTTGGAGTGAATGAATCTTATCTGTGCTTCCTTTTTTGCTTATTGTTTTTGAGAAATTTTGAGCTTCAAAGTATGGTAATTTCATGGAGTAATCTGTCATTTTGCTCCATTGTTTATGTAGGATGATCAAAAGGTACTCAGGAAACGGAAAACAGAACTGGGAGGAGCCTTCTCGATTGCAAGTTGCATTCTTTTTATTGGTTTGCTTGCTGCGTGAGTAATTGAAATTGCTTATATTACGTTATAGAATTTACTAGATTTTGCAATATTACTCCTTTCGTCCCGTAACATTTCATAGTTCGAATATGGCATGTAGTTTAGACTGTTAGTCAGATGTCTAAAAAGTTAACTAAATTTAAAATAAAGGAGTCTTGGAATCATATCAATATCATCAACTCATTCTTTAATGATGATAATGAATAAATAGCAAACTTAATCATAAAACTTCGCAAAAATGTGAAAGAGGAAAGTATTGCAATTTTCAGGGGTTGGATGTAATGATTTGTCCATGTACCAAAGTTACCTGATATGTGAACTTGCCCATTTGCCTCCTCTAGTAAATGAAAATAACGGGTCGAATTAGTAAAGGGTCAACCGTTTTAAAAGTCTCCCAAGATGTGTTAACTCTTCGCAAAGTCATCTTTATGCAGATCAATATCATCTTTAGATTATAATCTTTTTTCTGCAACCATGTTAATATACTCATAATAGTTATTTATGAAATTAAAAACAAATGGAGAAAATAATTGTTGGTTGGTCAATTCAACTCCAACCATTCCAACTGGGCCACATTTTTTACGGTTGACCTATGCCCTTTTTGACCAGTTACCTGTTTAAACTTTGGTTATAGAAATGTAGAAATATGAGAAATTATTGAGAATGAAATGAACACTATCCTCAAGGAATATTAGCCCCCACTATAACAACGCTGGTGGTTAACTGGACTAGTTTCCTGTTGAGATTCACCCCGATTTAAAGATAAACATCGTATTTTGTTCTACTTCATGAACATTGTTTTATGTTTTGCATTAGTCTATCAGAGAAAAGAAAAAGGAAACAAGATGATAATTAAACGACCCCTTTGCCTGGTAGACTTTTGACTGATTTAAAACTGTCAGAGACCCCAAATAGTTTCTTTTGACATTTTAAAACTGTCAGAAACCACCAAACCATTTCTTTTGATATTTTGAGCATGCCATCACAAGCGTAGGCTTTTCCAAGTTCCAACAAATACATTGTTCTTTGATAGAACTATACTATCAGATTCTATCATCATAGCCCTTATCCCACCCTTACACATCTTAAAACCCGAAACAAGATTCTTCCTAATGCAAGAACATCCTTGAGAATCAGTTTCTTTTCTCGAAGTAAATGAGATTTCAACGATTCCCTTTCCAATGACCTTTGAAGTGTGATTATCACCCATCATAACCAACCCCTATTTCTTCATATGTTTTGAACATATCCTTGTTGTTAGAAATATGAGTTGTTGCACTGAAATCATACTACCAATCACTTGTTGTAGTCACATCAGCCATTTGCAGATCTTGAATCATTCCAATGTTTAATTCTGAAACCATGGATGTGACTTCAGTGATCTTCTCTTGTTTCACCATGTTAGCTAGATCATTGCCAATGACCCTCACTCCAAGTGGTTGAGGTGAGGCACCCAGTGACCTCAACAATGGGGAGGTCATAGGTTCAAGTCCCACATGGAACAAATTATTGGGGTTTTCCATGTTTGGCCATGGGGTTTTCTCTCACTTATGGTGGGTTTCCTTCTGTGGGTTATCAAAGTTCCCCTCCAACTAGTCTTTCAAACTATTTGAATACTTTGAACAACTCAACATTACCTAACCTGCCTGTTTTCCTTCTACATTTGCTAATGATTTGGTTTGGCTACCATCACAGGTTACTATACCAAATTATATCAAAGAGAACCATAGAAGTGCATAGTGTTGTAGCAGCAAATGCACCTGATTTGACCTTATTCAGTAACGATATGGAGTTCAACATAACCACAATTTCTAGCATGAGTTGTTCCAATCTTCGCGGCCTTGGTACCTTACTCACTGGAAAGCCAGGTTTTCTGGATTTTAGAACTGCACCTTTATCCAGCTTTGCCAACTTTTCTTGCCAAAATACCACAAATGGGCCGACGGTGACTCTTAAATGCAACAACTGTAAACTTATCCGCGACAATTTCTATACTTCATGGCATTTTGTTGATCTTCCAAATATGCCTGCAAGTGCTGTGGGTTTTCAATTCAATTTAACAGCAAGGGACCGTTTTCACAGAAAGCATATGAGTTTTGTGAGTGGAGTTTTGAAAAATGGAAGCAATAATGGGGAAAAGTTTGTGACTTTTAGAGGGAAAGATCCAAATATATTGCAGTTTAATTTGTTTCCTCGAATTTATCGTAATAAGCATGATCTCAAAATTATCCAGCCTTTGTTTCATGAGTTTCTTCCGGGATCTTCTATTGATGAGAGAAATCAGCTGCGGGATTCTCTTGAGAATTCAAGCAATGGACTTGTGAACATCACGTTACATGTTAATTTTCTTTCATCATACATTGTTGAGGTCGACAATCAAAACGTTTTGGGCCCAGGCGAGTAAAGTTTCAGATACTATAGTTGTTCGTCCTAGTGTTGACAAGATGACTAGGTCACTTGTGTAATTTCATAATGCCGTTCAAATCGAGCCAGGACGGGTTGGGTCGTCCTTTTGTTAAACATCATAACTGATTGATGTGCTAAATATGATTACAAAAATATATTACTACAATATTTTCCAAACTTTCAATCTGTTTTGACGTTCACCTTTAAATTAATATTCTAGCTGATATATTAGGAAGATATTGCATGATGGCATTATTTTTGGCTGGAGGAGGATTGGCAATTTGGCATTGCTGATTGCCATTGCAACTATCTTTAGTTGAAATCATTTTATGTTGATAGTGCATGTTATTTTTATTTAATGTTAACTTCTTGTAGGTAGTAATCTATTGTATTTTTACAAACATGCAGTGGGATTCCTTGCTGATTTGGGTGGCCTTTATTGTATTAGTATCGGCCTTTTCTTCTACCTTTTGGTGCAAGTATGTTTCTTTTCCATTTCGTGTTTAACATTTTTTCTTTCTGCTGTCCACTTCCATTTTGTGTTTAACATTTTAAGAAATCACTACTTTCGCTGTTTTAAAGTAAATGAAACTGTTTCTTTTTTCCCTATTAGTTATTATAACAAAAAAAATTGGCAACATTAGTTTTGGTCTACCATATTTTAGAAATTTCTCTGCTAAGTCAAATACTTCAATAAGACTATATACCAAGTGGAAGTCTCCCCAGTTTTTTCTTTTCTTGTCCCCGTCATAAAGTATAACCGTAAAGTATAAGTATGCTAGGAAGTGTCTAGTGGGAAAGTAGGCTAGAAATATGTATTAAGAGTGTAATTTTTTAAAGTGTTTTAGTTATCACATTTCCTATAGTTGTTATCCATGAAATTAAAAAATAAATGGACTGCTATTGCTGTGGCCTATCCTGAAATTATCCAGTTTTAATGTATTACCCAACCCGTCCATTTTGCCACCCATAATGTCTATGCCAAGACTTATCTATTATAATTTTTTTTTATTAACATATTAATTGTCTTTTAGTTCAACACCTTTATTTGTCGTGTCCAAACTCCAGACATTCTATGCTACATTTTCTTATTATTCAAAGATAGTGTATGGAACCTATTTATACGCAAGAGACCATTTCATCCACTACAAAAATCTTCCATATCCTAATTATATTCCGTTGTAGCTTGAATACAGATTTAAGAAGTTCCGTCACGAGGATAAAGTAATGAGAAGGATTAGAAATCATAAGAAAGCACAAGAATGTTGGAACAAGGTAAATGATATCCAATATATTAGAAGTGGCAATTCCGACCTATTTACTTATGAGTCGATTAATTTGGTTGGTTTCATATCAAGTGTGTCAAATGGATTGAATATAACTCTAAGCAAAAAGGGAAACAGGTTGAACTGGTTCAAATTTACCTTATTATCTATAATTTTGTATGACACCCATTACACTCCAAAAGTTTTTAAAAAATAAATAAAATATATATTTTTCAATCCATCACAACCATTTATCTTTCAAAACCACCCTTTACTTTAATCACAACCATTCATTTCACCCAACTATTATTACTTTCAAGTTTCAGCCCTATAATTCATTTTACACGGCCAATAAAAACTTTAATCCCATAAGTAAGCCGAGTCGCGAAACGAGACTCTCCGCCACCATTCATTGACGACCAATAAGTAGCCAGTTCCGCCGCATTGTGTGGGTACATGCTATTTATTAATGCGTACAACCTTCCGAATCAATTTGTTCTAAGATTTGAATTATTTTGTAATCATAATGAACACATTAATCATTTACATAAATATGGGCAAAAAAAGGCTTACACGTCAACTGAATCCGTTACATATAATTATATGTTTTAAACGGAACCAGCATTCACCCGTTACGGGGACCATCTATCTTGCCACCTCTAGAAGTCACATTTTTTTAGTTCATTGTGTTTGAACCTTTCTATGCCAAATGTGTTTTTGGTTTGTTTAATGTTCCAAATAGTTGAGGAAATACGTAATTTTTACATGGGGTCGTGGTTCATTGCCTCTTGAAGATGGAGCCGTTGGGCCAACAGCATGCTGCTCTGGGATATTTATCAAGTCTGGCAGAAATGAAGGGTCATCATCTATGGGAAGGAAGCATATTAGACCGGATACCATCAGTTTTAACATGAAAGTTAGCAGGCCTGATGAGAAGGCAAATATTTTTATTTGCATTATTTTCTCTTATTTATATTTTAAAACCTTTTGGTTTCCAGAATTTATATTAGCGAGCTGTTATTATTTTATTTTTTTTGCAGAAGTGCAGTCCAGAGCAAGTTCAAACCCAAGGGATGGCATGTCGTTTTGGTGATTCGGCATTGATCCCTGGGGAGAAGTTCTCGTGCCAAGTAAGTTCTATTAAATTTTTATTTAAGATACTCTTTGTAATCCTCTTATTGCCATGTGAAAGTTTATAGTAGCAGCTCATACATGCTTCTTCAAATACTATCTAGAGTCTAGACCTTAACATGATTTTCGGGAACAATGAAACATATTTTTGGATTCCTTCTGGTAAAAGCTTACATGTTTGGGAAAAAATTCCGTTATCTTTTTTTCTTCATTTTGGAGATAAAGAAAGCACAAGTTAGGATTTAGGATAATACAAACTAGTTAGAGCAACTAATTGTCAACGTACTAAATTTATGTGAATTTTGTTATTTTGCGGGTTCTTGAGCTGGCTAGAAAGACTTAAGTTTTAACAAACTGTCATGTTCTTGAGTTTAAGAAAAGATAAAGACATCTGACAATTTGCAATTATCCCTTTCATATTAGCTTTGTCATTGAAAAAGTGATGAGATAAGAGAAGGGTACTTTTGTCATTAACTAAATTTACAATGGCCTTTGTTTCCCTTCTCTACAAATATTTGGGAGGAAAGTATAGAGATAATCAGTTAAAGCTTCCTTCTCCACTTCCTTTACTTTTTTTTCTTCTCCAGATATCAGGGACTTTGTATTCTAATACTTAAACCATCTGCAGGTGCCCCAAAAGGAGGTGTCTGGTGATATGAAATACAAGAAAGAAACTACTATTCACTTGAATAATGGAGAGGCACCTATGCACCAACCTTTGGCTTCAGCTGCTAATAACATACCTTTGCCGCCTTCATTAGGTAATCACCGATTTATCACATGTATTTGTTTTGAATTGTTATATGGTAAATTAGTGGCCGCTCCAGGCTTTCCTTTCTTGGCTTATTTCGAGTCAAAATCACCATTTCACCCTTTAGCCACTTTACTTTAAGCTTATTGGAAAATGCCTAGGCACTATGCACAAAGTTTAGATTACGCAACTCCATTGTAAAATAAAAGGGGGCACTCAACTATCTGATCATGTTCGTTTACACCAAATCAGCCCAGATAACGTCCAAAATTTAGTACATTACCACAATGCCTGTGAATTCATGTTTATAGTTCAAAATCGCCTAATTGTAAATTACTTCAAGTTCGGTGGCCCTATTTGATTTTTTTACCCCCTGTTTCTATTTGTTGTTATTGCTTTATATGAAAATTGTAAATGGTTCGGTCGCTGCTGTAGGCATAAAACTTCATGTTCTGAATTCCGTTTATTTTATTTTTGTAGATGTGCTTTATTTTAACTCTTTTTGGTATCAACAGAAATCAAACTCGGTTTAGAGATAGGTGCTTCAGAAATCCAGAAAAATCTTCAAAACTTATACGAATACAATGTAATGCTTCGGGAGGAATTGATTCGTGCTCAATCTATGCTCCATACTTTAACTTCAAGACCTTCTGCATCAAACCAACAATAGTGTGCAAATGATTCTGTATTCTAATCCCAATTTTCTGACTTGGCCACACGGAAAGATGAAATGTCATCACCGTTTTGTGAGGTCATCTGGGCATGAAAGAACACTGGTGCACCTGTGTCGTAGTAGCAATTTACTTGTATAAAGCTTGTGTTGTCTGCAATGTAAGATTGGTTTAGGGTTTGTTGTATATGTCAAGGCTGCTATACGTATATATTGTAACTGTCTAACTGATGCTAGTCATAGAATGCAAACGATTCTTAGTAAAAGTTTGATGGTGTATATTCAACATGGATCTCGAAAATGATTATCAACACTCAAGACTTTAGTTGAACACATGTGTATTGTTTTGTACAAGCTAATTATACAAGGTTAGCAACAGTTTTTGGAAAAGCAACAGTTTTTGGAAACAGGGAACCCAACTGAACTACCAGGTTGTTTGCATGATAGGTGTTGGAGCAAGTGGCGACCAAAAAAATTGCTATTTGTTTTGTATACCGAATGAATAAATATTGTTTTCTCATAAGAGCAGTCAAGATATGAAGGATGCAATGTTGGATACTTGAATCAATGTACATGAAAATAAGAATATTATTGATTTTCTTGGCAATGGGGGAATTGCAAGCTAACATCTGTTATTGTTGTAGATGAGATCATAATCTGTGTTCGTGCTTTTGTGTGTTGCTGTTTTGAAATGTTATTCCCAGTAGAGACAGATCTTGCTGTAACAAATCTGCATTCTTGAACTGGATACCAATGATGCCAGCTTCTTTTGCAGCCTCTATATTTTTCAACCTGTTGCAAACCAATTAAAAACAAAGGTCCAATAAACAATATAATAAGCACATGTACTTTCTGTGAGAGTCTACCTGTTTGACTTGTTAGACAACAACAATACCCAATCCCGGCAAAGGTGAGGTATGGGAGAGGTGAGATACAGACAGTCATACCTTTACCCAAGGTTAGAGAGACTACTTACTAGATGACCTCCGGAAAAAGTGTGTTATATAAAAATAAGTGGCATGCAAGTGTTAGTGTGTGTGTGTGCGTGCATGTATGATGAGAAAATAGTGTATGTTACAAAGAAGAAAAAACACACCTGCATAATGGGCATATATAATGTATTTAAACCTATATAAGCATATAGAGCATACAAAATATGTAAGCGTAACAAGAGCGAGATATAGTGGCATTTAAGTTTTTGGGTGTGTATGGATATAAGTAAAGGCATATAAGAGGATAACTGTCTAAGCATGTAATTGACCTGTTAGAAATAAGACATAAACTAAATATAGTAACACATTTACAATATATGGGTCGCTATTAAAATCTCTGCATAGTATCGGGAAGATCCATGATAACATATGGGATCAGGGATCTTATGGACAAAAAAGCAATGACATCAATAACTGGTAGACATAATGCGCAGGACATATAAGTTAGTAGTACTATGAGTCTAATAATGTTCAAGAACAACCTTAAGTGGGGTATAAGCACTTGTGTCTTTCAACCCAACTAACGGAACTTGGTTTCAATTTATTATTTTTTATTTTAATAATCAAGATATACAAATCAAACTAGTTAATTTCGTTCCAGTGTAGTTATTTTCCAGTTTTCAACCATGTCTCAGTAAACAGAACTAAACTATTTTGATATATATATATATATATATACATGGTGAGTTAGCGACCCTGGACTGAAATGAATTCCACTACATGATTAATTAATCTAAACTCAATTTAATACTTTGTGGTTCAGTATGCTCTGGTTTGAGACCTGAAACCATGAGCTGAACCGATCAATTTGGAATTTTTCGAAGCAAGAATGAGCATGCTATTGTATTTTAGTACCGATAAGGGACTAAGCTAGATAGATAAAGTCACGGGTCAAAGGGTCACTAACTCACCGTAACTTGGCTCACCAAAAACACCAACAAATAGTCTCTTGAAAAAAAAAACAGTATATAAGAGGATAAGTAAAACTAATATATGCACACACATGTATACGATTTCCCTGTAATTGAACACTAGAGCACCTGTCATCAATGAAAACGCAATTTTGTGGCTCGATGTCAAGGTGCTTTACAGCTTCTGAATAGAAAAGAGGATCTGGCTTTCTTTTTCCTGCATTTAGAGATGAATGGCAGTTAGCATCAAACAAGGAACAAAATTGTAAAATTCTCAGAAAGCAGATACTAATGGGCTAATCATGTTTATTTCATACCAATTATACATGAACAAAATGTCCAGGATAAGTAAGAGGAAAGCTTCAGTTTGTCCTCAATCATTCTATACCTACAAAACAATAATCACTTCCAACTCAATGAACTCATCAACTCGAGTCATTAGCAATTCGGATCATTGGACCACGTTCTTTTATTTGAATTAAGAATAAATAAAAAAAATTTATATGATTAATAAGTATGTGACAAACCTTGCATTCAGCCATACCATATTGGGTAATTTGTAAAAGCATGCATCTCATAGCCATTATCTTTCAGTGTAGAAAGAAGTTCTTCGATGCCTTCTAAATAAGAGTATCCCTGCTTGATACAACTTTTGAGGCCTGAAAACGGAATAGATGTCACAACAAGGAGATTACAAACGGAAGAAGGCTGAATCGTATTCATTTAGATGAATCCCTTGTAGATTCTTGATGTACCATAATACAACAATACCAATCCCATGGATATGCTGGTATCATGGATAGCCATACTAATTATTACAAATAAAATTTATAAACTTGGAGAAAGCAGTATTTTGAGCCAACCAAAATTTCACATTATGAGGTGTTACCCAACCCACCCATTTTGCCATCTCTGTCATCATATGAAGCCACGTGATTATATTCATCATTCATCATTTGACATAATCCTAGACTCAATCGCATTGGGAATCACATTCAGGTCGGTCATTCTGATTATGAATAAAACTTGAACCTTGGTTGATTGATAAATATATATGTAACCTACCTTCCAAGTCAAAATGCCTTCCATCTTTGAAAAATATCCTTGCCAGTTCTGCCTGTAAAAAGTATTCCTTCAAAATTTTAAGTCAAGGAAGCCAAACAAGTGTGGCAAAATACTCTGATCATTTTGAATGAATCATAAACACCGCTTTTGTATATAGGGTATATGAACATTATGCAAGTGTCTTGCCGATGATTTACTGTTGATTAATGGGACTATTCAAGAATTTAAACTTAAACTTTGGAGAAACTAGTTGGAATCTTAATCTTCTTTGTATATAACAAACAAGGTATATGAGGTGCACATATATAATAGTAACGAATAATGTCCAACTTATAACACTATACCTCATCAATGTGACCCTTTTCAAACTCGATCCACGCTGTAGGATGTTTGCAATCTAATAGTTCTTTCATCGACATCCTGAAAAAACATCTCAAATTCACAAAAGTGCGACAGAAAGGTAATCTAACACAAAATCAAGCTTTGGGGGCAACCTTCCGGGTGCGTAACTCGATTCATTTCTGAGAAGAAAATTTGTAATACACTAGCATATACAGGTCGAAAAAGTCGACTTTGATAGTGATAACACAATTCTTTGAAATATCCAACAATTACCCATTATACTGAATTCACCACCAACATTTAAGAACTCTTAAAAACTACTGTAAAAAGGGTAAATCTATTCTAGGTCATCCAATACTATTTTGATCATGATCATACTAATTTAAGCTGATTTAATTACTGGGGTTTCATGTTAAAAGTTAAAACTACACTTACATAACAGTAATAATAATTATAAAACAGTAGTAAAAAAAAAAAGTTACCCAAAGAAAGCAGGGATATCATGGTAAAAAGGATCACGAACAATAGTGTCCATAATATCAAACAACAAAACAGGAAGCTTTCTTTTTGTCGCTGCGGCTGTGGTTTTTGTGACGCTGGCAGACATTTTTGTTGCAGATGATGTTTTTAAGGGTGATGAGGATTTGTAGATAAAAGGGGAGGTCAGCGTGATTGCTTTATAATGATGATGATAAGGTTTAATTAACGGTGGCATCATTAAAGCTACTGTCATTGAAATATTTGAGATTTGGTTTTATGGTTTTGACCCAAATATTTGGGAAAGATTGGTTAAGATTGTGAATCTTGTAAATGTGTGAGTCACATTGTTAAGTGATCAAATCAATCAAATCCAACCAAATGGATCAATATAAAATTATTGTGTGTCAAATTTCCAAGTGGTCCTTAATCATAACATGAATAAAATAAGGGAAAATCTAATATGATGTTAACATCATCTACCATAGATGATGTTGCTCTCACAAACCCACTAACATCATTTTCTACACATGTCAAAAAGCCCCCCATGAATTTTATGGTTTGTGAGAGCAACATCATCTAACCAAGATGATGTTAACATCATCCAAGTTATCCCCATAAAATAATACGGAGCAGTATAGAAGATTAGAATCTACAGTCGAGGTTGAAATATAATGCCGATTTTGTGATCGAGGTTTCGTTTAAGTTATATTAGAGGGAAGGATGTAGTGTTATAAACTGGTAAATTTGATAACTTTTTGGCTAAATTGTAAGCAAATAGAATTGTGCCATGTGTCCTATTAATTTTTGCCAAAACTTGTAAAAACGAGGGTGTGGTGTTAGGCATAGGGTGAGCAAAAACCAAACCGTAAAACCAAAAACCGAAAAAACCCAGAAAAACCGAACCGAAAAACCAAACAGAAAAACCGAACCGAAAAACCCGAAAACCGAAGCAAACCGATTGGTTTGGTTTTGGTTTTCCAAAACCGAACGGATCGGTTCGGGTTTCGGTTTCATATGAAAACCGAAAAACCGAACCGAACCGAAAAAACCGAAAAACCAAACCGATAAAAAACCGAACCAATTGGTTTCACAAAATGAAAAACCGAAAAACCGAAATCGGTTCGGGTTTCGGTTTCATATGCCAAAGAACCGATGGTTAAAACCGAACCGAACCGAACCGAAACTATATATATTAATATTTATTCTTATGCTTATGGTTAGTAAAAAAATAAAATAAATATAGAGTATTTTGAAAATCCAAAGTATAAGTTACTGCTTTCTTTTCACATGAACAATTCGTTTTGTATGAGGGTCAAAATTGGAACTTGTTTATATGTTGAGGCTAAAATAAAACTTGTCTAAAAAGAGGGTTGAATATGTAAAACAAAGTTAAATTTAAGGGTTTAAATTGTATAAACTAAAAAAGTTTAGATCTGGACCATATGGTCGTCTTCTTCATTGTTGCTGCCAACTGCAACTCCATATTTCTTCAAATATAAGCTTTCATTTTTAATGTCTCTTTACTTAACAAGTTCGTAACTATAGTTTTCTTTATCAAAAAACCGAACCAAAACCGAAACCGACCCAAACCGAGATAAAAGCCGAAAAACCAAACCGATAAAAACCGAACCAATCCGAAAAAACCGAACCAAAACCGAAACACCCAAACCGAGATAAAAACCGAAAAACCAAACCGATAAAAACCGAACCAAAACCGAAAAACCAAACAGAAAAACCGAACCGAAAAAACCGAAAACCGAATCAAACCGATTGGTTTGGTTTTGGTTTTCTAAAAACCGAACAGATCGGTTCGGGTTTCGGTTTCATATGAAAACCGAGTTAAAACCGAACCGAACCGAAACTATATATATTAATATTTATTCTTATGCTTATGGTTAGTAAAAAAATAAAATAAATATAGAGTATTTTGAAAATCCAAAGTATAAGTTACTGCTTTCTTTTCACATGAACAATTCGTTTTGTATGAGGGTCAAAATTGGAACTTGTTTATATGTTGAGGCTAAAATAAAACTTGTCTAAAAAGAGGGTTGAATATGTAAAACAAAGTTAAATTTAAGGGTTTAAATTGTATAAACTAAAAAAGTTTAGATCTGGACCATATGGTCGTCTTCTTCATTGTTGCTGCCAACTGCAACTCCATATTTCTTCAAATATAAGCTTTCATTTTTAATGTCTCTTTACTTAACAAGTTCGTAACTATAGTTTTCTTTATCAAAAAACCGAACCAAAACCGAAACCGACCCAAACCGAGATAAAAACCGAAAAACCAAACCGATAAAAACCGAACCAATTGGTTTCACAAAATGAAAAACCGAATTAATCGGTTTGGGTTTCGGTTTTGGGCCAAAACCGACCCAAACCGACTCATGCTCAGCCCTAGTTAGGCCTATGCCAACCCCTCTTCCTTCCCCTCTTCCACAATTCCAAGGTTGGCAGCAACCTCGTCGACGGCTCTTCCTTCCACTCCCATCCTTGGGTCGCCGAGTGAGGAAGAGTAGGAGTGGGTCCGGTTTCATCCAAAACAAAACAAAAAAACCTTTTTTAAAAAAAATTTGAATGCAACGGTCGAGTGATGTTCTTTTCTTTTTTATTTTTTTTTTCTTTTCCACCTTTTATTTATACACATTACTCTTTCAAACCCTTTTTCAATCTTCATTTAAAATCATGTCTTGAAACAACGAAAACCAATACCAAAATCAAACCGCAGCCGATATGTGGCAACAAAGTTCTCGACAACCCGCTCTCGGCTATGTCATCAACCAATCAAAGCCAAACAAGCCACCCGTCGAGCTCCTCCAACCGCCCCCTATGGGTCCTCCGGCAAGTTTTATGGTTAACCCATTTTCACAACCATTTTATAACTCCATGAACTACAATCCAATTATGGGTCACAATTGGAACGATGCTCAAAGAATGGTGTTAGTTCAAGCTCAAATGGCGTTCGACTTTCAAGTACAAAAACAACAACAACAACAACAACAACAACAACAACAACAACAACAGCAGCAACAACAACAGCAACAACAACAACAACAACAACAACAACAACAACAACAACAACAACAACAACAACAACAACAACAACAACAACAACAACAACAACAACAACAACAACAACAACATCAAGTACAAAAACAACAACAACAACAACAAAAGAACCCGAAAAATGCACCCGAGGTGGGTAGCGTCGCATCCGCTGATGATGAAGAAGAAGTTGAAACAGTGGGTCGTGCGGGGCGGAGAAGGCGGGCCAGAACACCGCAAGAGAAAAGGAATTGGGAGGATGAAGATACGAAGTTGTTGGCAAGATGTTGGATGCATTATTCGCAGGACCCGGTCGTGGGTAAGAATCAAACGGATGCCATTTTTTGGAATAAAGTGGTGCAGATGTTCAACAAGGATACGAAATACGGCTCCCGTACCAAAAGCCAAATTCATGGCAAATGGAGCAAGATTAAAAAGGGTGTTAAGGATTTTGGCGCGGCGTTGAAGAAGGTTAGCGAGCACGGCCGACAAAGCGGGGCGGATGACCGACAGGTGGCCGAAACGGCCGTAAACTTGTACAAGAAACAAACAGGGGAGAAACATTGGCATTACCAGAAGTGCTTTGAGCATCTTCAAAATGTGGCCAACTTTTGGAACGACAACGCCTCGACGAGTAGGCGACCGGCTGCGGCGGTAGATTTGACTGCCGATGTGTAACATTCGTGAAATTTGACTTAAGTTGACCCGTTAATTTCATGTACGAATGTATTCAAATGATTTGGTTTATAATATATGGTCGAACTTATTTGTGAATTGATCGTGTTCTAGGTGCATGTATAATGTAATGATCGTTTTAAGCTAAATGTGTTCGTGTATTAGTCGAGATTAATTGATCGATTTAATGGAATGCTCGATGTTATTTGTGGTTTAAGTAAGCTAGAGATATAGGAAATTTGGTAAGTCCATGGGTCAACCCTTATCCATGACCCAAAATAAAACTTGTCTAAAAAGAGGGTTGAATATGTAAAACAAAGTTAAATTTAAGGGTTTAAATTGTATAAACTAAAAAAGTTTAGATCTGGACCATATGGTCGTCTTCTTCATTGTTGCTGCCAACTGCAACTCCATATTTCTTCAAATATAAGCTTTCATTTTTAATGTCTCTTTACTTAACAAGTTCGTAACTATAGTTTTATTTATAAAAAACCGAACCAAAACCGAAACCGACCCAAACCGATAAAAACCGAAAAACCAAACCGAAAAAACCGAACCGAAAAACCCAAACCGAAAAAACCGAACCGAAAACCAAACCGATAAAAACCGAAAAACCAAACCGATAAAAACCGAAAAACCAAACCGATAAAAAACCGAAACCAATTGGTTTCACAAAATGAAAAACCGAATTAATCGGTTTGGGTTTCGGTTTTGGGCCAAAACCAACAACCAAAAACCGAAAATGCACCCGAGGTGGGTAGCGTCGCATCCGCTGATGATGAAGAAGAAGTTGAAACAGTGGGTCGTGCGGGGCGGAGAAGGCGGGCCAGAACACCGCAAGAGAAAAGGAATTGGGAGGATGAAGATACGAAGTTGTTGGCAAGATGTTGGATGCATTATTCGCAGGACCCGGTCGTGGGTAAGAATCAAACGGATGCCATTTTTTGGAATAAAGTGGTGCAGATGTTCAACAAGGATACGAAATACGGCTCCCGTACCAAAAGCCAAATTCATGGCAAATGGAGCAAGATTAAAAAGGGTGTTAAGGATTTTGGCGCGGCGTTGAAGAAGGTTAGCGAGCACGGCCGACAAAGCGGGGCGGATGACCGACAGGTGGCCGAAACGGCCGTAAACTTGTACAAGAAACAAACAGGGGAGAAACATTGGCATTACCAGAAGTGCTTTGAGCATCTTCAAAATGTGGCCAACTTTTGGAACGACAACGCCTCGACGAGTAGGCGACCGGCTGCGGCGGTAGATTTGACTGCCGATGTGTAACATTCGTGAAATTTGACTTAAGTTGACCCGTTAATTTCATGTACGAATGTATTCAAATGATTTGGTTTATAATATATGGTCGAACTTATTTGTGAATTGATCGTGTTCTAGGTGCATGTATAATGTAATGATCGTTTTAAGCTAAATGTGTTCGTGTATTAGTCGAGATTAATTGATCGATTTAATGGAATGCTCGATGTTAT
>CM067170.1:105046009-105063509 GCA_034093135.1 Erigeron breviscapus | reverse complement strand
TGTCTCTACTTAATTTCCATGTCACGCTAAGCTTTTCTATAAATGCCCCATATTTCCGCCTTGTTGGGGTGTTACAGAATGTATTAGAGCCATGTTTGTAGAGAATTAGGTGGAAAGAGCTAGACTATAACCATTGCATAAACACTTCATATTTAGCGTGCATGATAGGAAATTATGTGTGCAACATGACTTGTATGGAATGTGTGAAATTGTTTGATCGGAGTTCGTAGGGTTTTGATAAACTTATTGATTGATGTTCGTAATAGTGTCGGGATACACCGTAAATTGTTGAATTGTTGTGACGTATGTTGATGTGTGGATTCTTGGAACCATTTATTGTTGTCCCTAGCAAAGTGAAATGATGGCATTAACGGAGTATGACACTCGGTAACCCTAGAGGAGCCTGATCAACGAATCTATGGTTACCCTATGTCATATGAAAATTAATGATCTCGTGGATTGCGCATTGCGGATGAAGTATAGTAGGTAACCCGGTGTGTCTAATGGGTGTTGGTTGAGTGGAGGGTTAGCCGCTGGTACACCCTGTATACATACCCAACCAATATTTAGAGGGCATAACGGAACCGAGTCCCGACATCCATTCAATATATTAATGGTGTAGAGGGAAAGCCGCTGGTATCACCTGTATACAAACACCTTTAATGTATTGAATGTTGAAGTTAGATTCGGACTATGCTTTACCCGCCTTGTTATGACTTGACCCCTTTTATATGGTGTTAGTTGGCTTGTGATTGTGTTGTTGATTGTGATTTGTATGATCGATGAAGCTTTAGATTATTGCAATGATAATATCCCCGTAGAGATAATCATATTCTTGCAATGACTTAGAAGGATTTAAGTAGGAATTGTGTGTTACTTGAAGGTCGATTTTTGATATTCGTGTGTGAATTGTGAGGATTAACTTGTTAATCTAACACGTGTGTTCAGGAAAGATGGTTAGACCAAGGATAGCTAACACTAACTATAGGCGTCAAAAAGAGGATGAGGAGCCGGTTGCTCAAGAGAATCAAGGTGGAAATCGTGGCGGTAGAGGTGGTCGAGGAGGTAGGGGTAATAGAGGAGGTCGTGGTGGTCGAGGTGGCCGAGGTGGTGTAAATCCCCCGGTAAGAACCGAGGTTATCACTCAAGCTCTTAATGAGCTTATGCCAGAACTTGTGGCCCGAATCTTGGCGGCCATGGATAATAGGTGATGATATACCATATACGGAGCTCTACCTCCGTACAAAAGATTGGATACGAAGGACCCTTCGTAAGCAGCGAAGGTACTAATAAATTATACCAAGCAGACGTTTCCGTAGCCGAAGCTACGATACATACCTCCGTAATTCCGGAGCCCCTAAAGATGATCACAAATAATAAACGGATACACATGAATTCTTTCCATGCTTATCCGATCTCCCTATAAGGGAATGAAATCAAACATCCCTATAAACTAGGACACGGTTCTAAGAGTCCTAAACATATCTTCCATACTTAGAAGATATCACGAATAAGAGGAAGAGATTTACCCTAAATCCATACCTTCCTCCCCAAGACTTTACCCTCTTTATATAAATAGAGGAGGAATTGCACGGCATACATATAATCATATTCGACTTCCAAATACATAAATAAACCCTAAGTCATACAAATCGACTTAAGACCACCATACGAAGGCGTAAAGCGGCCTTCGGCCCTCTGACCGGAAGGGAATCGCCAATAAACACCCAAAACCCTACTCACACCTTCGGTTGAGCCATAGTGCGATTATTTGATCAATCAAATTGGCGCCATCCGTGGGACCCCTACTCTAAAAACTGAATCCAACCACGATCAAAACAAGAAGCATTATTGTTGAAGCACATTAAGTGCACAAATTGTTGTCCGATGCAATAATTCTAAAAGGCTGAGAAATTCGTACATATATGCAGAACGAACTTTAAGTTCGTACATATATGCCTTACGAACTTCAAGTTCGTTAGAACCCTAAGTTCGTAAGGCCCAACCCATTATGAACGAACTTGACAGCCCAGCCCATTTGTTCCTATAAATATAGGATTTAGGTTTCAGATTTCAGTGATGAAAGAATAGCTATGTAATTCGTCCATGGCTGGCTGAAGGATTGCGCAAACCTTCAGTCATAAGTCCACCATATTCATGATTGTTAGTCGTCTTGTTGATTGTGATTTGTAGTCTTCAAGATGTAATCATACGAATTCGTTTTGTATTGTAATCATATGACTAATGATAATGAATATTATTTCTCCAATTGTAATTGTTTCTTATCCTTGTATTGTTCAAGAACCCTAATAACTAATCTAGATGGATTCCGCCTTCTAGTTTAGGATAGATCATGATTTACGATCAACACACGTTCCATAAACGTGTTTTCACAATTATGTCATACCTTAATTCCCTTCCAAAACAATACAAGTCAGATACCGCCTGTGACCGAGGAAAAGACGGTGATGAAACCCTCTTGGTCGGGAAGATTAGCTCCCCAGACGAGCAGGAAACCGAAAGCAGCCACCAACTGCAAGATGACCAGATGGCAGGTCAGCCGGCCTGCCAAATAATGGCATTTAGCAAGGCAGCAAACGGCATCCTCGACGTGAAAGAGGGTAGCACCGAAAGAAGTCCATCCCCAGATCCGAGGGAGAACGTTGTACTGCCCCTTGTTTGCACCGCACAAAGTAACCCACCGCCGGTGGCACAAGAGCTTCAGAAAGAAGACAGAGAGCAGGCTCAGAATAGCAGAGACGGTCCCATGACAGCAGACAAGGGCAAAAAGAAGTCAACCGGAAAGGATCTGGGCAGAAAGAAGGAAACAGAAGACAAAAAAAAAAGATCCCAGAATGACAAAAAGTCTGACACAAGCATACCCGCTATACCCGATTTATCAAGGGACCTCCATCGGAACAGTAGCGGTGGGTGCCATGCAGACAATGCCTGGACTAGGGACGTACCTATTGCCGGGAACACATCCATCGTGCTACTACGGAGGATATTTTTACCCGTACGGAGGGCCACAGATCCAATACCTGGGAACGCCACCCTTTGGGGTAAACTATCCAGAAAATATGCAGGCATCATGGTATTACCCTTATGGTATTATGACCCCCCAGTATTTTTAGGCAAGCCTAACAACCGGAGCCGAAGGGGACAAGGTTGAAGAAAAAGAGGCAGAGCCTAAATACAAAGGGTCGTGCCTGCAGTTCGTAAGAGATTTACGCCAACATGTACCTCCGGTAAGGATACTGGAAATCCAAGAACTGCCCTGGTACGATGGTACCTCCGATGTTGATGAGTTCCTCGGGAATATCGACAAAGCGGCAAAGATAGAAGGATGGAGTATCCCGGCGACCTGCCATGTCATCCTCTACCTCCTGCATGGAAAAACAAGGAGATGGCTCGAAAGCCTACCCGAAGAAAGTATACACGATATCAAAGATTTCAAAATCAAGTTAAGAGAGGAATTTGGCCCTCACTCATGGGCACATGATACAAAACAGGCGGAGAACGAAGAAGCAGAAGATTTTCTGAAGCGATACGGAGACAGCACTCGGAACCTGGTGCGTATATCAGAAGAAGAAAGGATATCTGGAGCCATACATGGACTCCGATCAAAGGAATTAATACGGCATCTATGCCTCAGCAAGCCAAAAAGCTATACAGAACTGGTGGATACATTCCATGAATGGAAAAGTGCAGAAGAAATAGCAGAGAAAGCCATGGCTAAGTGGAAAACGATGGTAAATGTAACACCCAACATTTAAAAATACGGATTTCCAAAAACTTTTCACCTAACGGTGTTAAAGAATGCGGAATAACGTTTTAAAAGTCCAAACCATAAAATCCAGTTTGGTTTGTTCATAAAATAGAAGGTGTTACTCGTCACATCATCAAAATAGTATAAATGGAAATCCTACGGTTGCCCAACATAAAACAACCGTATACAAGTCATATCAAAACATAATAGTCATAACGAAATCAAATGTCTAAAAGGAGCAGCAACTATGGGTAACTAAAAGCATCTTCAAGTATTCTACCCATGCCTCGCTCATTATCCATCAACACACTTCTAGCTTGCTAAACCTGAGGGGACAACACATTTCAAGAAACAAGTGTTAGCTAACGAATTAGCTAAGTAAGATAACACTAAGTTAATAAACGTTTGTCCAATTAAAACTTGGTAAAGCAGCTTTTCATATTAAAGATACATTTCGCATATCATCACATACATATCATAGCATCAACATCTTTCATGGTAGGATTAACCATCCTAAATGTGCCTAATCATTATTTCATCATCACATATCATCACATTAGGTGTGACATAAGTCACGCATATCATATAAGGTGTAAGTTTGTGTGTAGGCAGTCATAAGACCTAACGGGAACCTCACACCCGACTAGATGGATGAGCCATAAACAAAAAAAAAAAAAAAAAAAAAAAAAAAAAAAAAAAAAAAAAAAAAAAAAAAAAAAAAAAAAAAAAAAAAAAAAAAAAAAAAAAAAAAAAAAAAAAAAAAAAAAAAAAAAAAAAAAAAAAAAAAAAAAAAAAAAAAAAAAAAAAAAAAAAAAAAAAAAAAAAAAAAAAAAAAAAAAAAAAAAAAAAAAAAAAAAAAAAAAAAAAAAAAAAAAAAAAAAAAAAAAAAAAAAAAAAAAAAAAAAAAAAAAAAAAAAAAAAAAAAAAAAAAAAAAAAAAAAAAAAAAAAAAAAAAAAAAAAAAAAAAAAAAAAAAAAAAAAAAAAAAAAAAAAAAAAAAAAAAAAAAAAAAAAAAAAAAAAAAAAAAAAAAAAAAAAAAAAAAAAAAAAAAAAAAAAAAAAAAAAAAAAAAAAAAAAAAAAAAAAAAAAAAAAAAAAAAAAAAAAAAAAAAAAAAAAAAAAAAAAAAAAAAAAAAAAAAAAAAAAAAAAAAAAAAAAAAAAAAAAAAAAAAAAAAAAAAAAAAAAAAAAAAAAAAAAAAAAAAAAAAAAAAAAAAAAAAAAAAAAAAAAAAAAAAAAAAAAAAAAAAAAAAAAAAAAAAAAAAAAAAAAAAAAAAAAAAAAAAAAAAAAAAAAAAAAAAAAAAAAAAAAAAAAAAAAAAAAAAAAAAAAAAAAAAAAAAAAAAAAAAAAAAAAAAAAAAAAAAAAAAAAAAAAAAAAAAAAAAAAAAAAAAAAAAAAAAAAAAAAAAAAAAAAAAAAAAAAAAAAAAAAAAAAAAAAAAAAAAAAAAAAAAAAAAAAAAAAAAAAAAAAAAAAAAAAAAAAAAAAAAAAAAAAAAAAAAAAAAAAAAAAAAAAAAAAAAAAAAAAAAAAAAAAAAAAAAAAAAAAAAAAAAAAAAAAAAAAAAAAAAAAAAAAAAAAAAAAAAAAAAAAAAAAAAAAAAAAAAAAAAAAAAAAAAAAAAAAAAAAAAAAAAAAAAAAAAAAAAAAAAAAAAAAAAAAAAAAAAAAAAAAAAAAAAAAAAAAAAAAAAAAAAAAAAAAAAAAAAAAAAAAAAAAAAAAAAAAAAAAAAAAAAAAAAAAAAAAAAAAAAAAAAAAAAAAAAAAAAAAAAAAAAAAAAAAAAAAAAAAAAAAAAAAAAAAAAAAAAAAAAAAAAAAAAAAAAAAAAAAAAAAAAAAAAAAAAAAAAAAAAAAAAAAAAAAAAAAAAAAAAAAAAAAAAAAAAAAAAAAAAAAAAAAAAAAAAAAAAAAAAAAAAAAAAAAAAAAAAAAAAAAAAAAAAAAAAAAAAAAAAAAAAAAAAAAAAAAAAAAAAAAAAAAAAAAAAAAAAAAAAAAAAAAAAAAAAAAAAAAAAAAAAAAAAAAAAAAAAAAAAAAAAAAAAAAAAAAAAAAAAAAAAAAAAAAAAAAAAAAAAAAAAAAAAAAAAAAAAAAAAAAAAAAAAAAAAAAAAAAAAAAAAAAAAAAAAAAAAAAAAAAAAAAAAAAAAAAAAAAAAAAAAAAAAAAAAAAAAAAAAAAAAAAAAAAAAAAAAAAAAAAAAAAAAAAAAAAAAAAAAAAAAAAAAAAAAAAAAAAAAAAAAAAAAAAAAAAAAAAAAAAAAAAAAAAAAAAAAAAAAAAAAAAAAAAAAAAAAAAAAAAAAAAAAAAAAAAAAAAAAAAAAAAAAAAAAAAAAAAAAAAAAAAAAAAAAAAAAAAAAAAAAAAAAAAAAAAAAAAAAAAAAAGGTTCAAAAGTTAAACTTACATCAAATCTGACACGGTTGCGCCGCAACATACCATGTTGCGCCGCAACTTGATTGTCTGTATTAGAGTTGCGCCGCAACCTACATGTTGCGCCGCAACTCAGTCTATTAAGTTGCGCCGCAACTTATCTGTCGATAAGTTGCGCCGCAACTTGATTGTCTGTATTAGAGTTGCGCCGCAACATTCATGTTGCGCCGCAACTTATTGTCTGTATTAGAGTTGCGCCGCAACCTACATGTTGCGCCGCAACTTGATGTCGTATAAGTTGCGCCGCAACTTATTGTCGATAAGTTGCGCCGCAACTATTGTCGATTAGAGTTGCGCCGCAACTTATTGTCGTATAGAGTTGCGCCGCAACTTATTGTCTGTATTAGAGTTGCGCCGCAACTACATAGTTGCGCCGCAACTTATCTATAGTTGCGCCGCAACTTGATTGTCTGTATTAGAGTTGCGCCGCAACTTGATTGTCTGTATTAGAGTTGCGCCGCAACTATCATTAGTTGCGCCGCAACTTATTCTATAAGTTGCGCCGCAACTTATTGTCTGTATTAGAGTTGCGCCGCAACTACATATTGCATAAGTTGCGCCGCAACTTGATTGTCTGTATTAGAGTTGCGCCGCAACTTGATTGTCTGTATTAGAGTTGCGCCGCAACTTATTGTCGTATTAGAGTTGCGCCGCAACTTATTGTCGTATTAGAGTTGCGCCGCAACTTATTGTCGTATTAGAGTTGCGCCGCAACTTATTGTCGTATTAGAGTTGCGCCGCAACTATTGTCTATAGTTGCGCCGCAACTTGATTGTCTGTATTAGAGTTGCGCCGCAACTACATGTTGCGCCGCAACTTATTGTCTGTATTAGAGTTGCGCCGCAACTACATATTGTCGTATTAAGTTGCGCCGCAACTTATTGTCGTATTAAGTTGCGCCGCAACTTGATTGTCGTATTAGAGTTGCGCCGCAACTATTGTCTATGTTGCGCCGCAACTTGATTGTCTGTATTAGAGTTGCGCCGCAACTTGATTGTCTGTATTAGAGTTGCGCCGCAACTATCATTAGTTGCGCCGCAACTTATTCTATAAGTTGCGCCGCAACTTATTGTCTGTATTAGAGTTGCGCCGCAACTACATATTGCATAGTTGCGCCGCAACTTATTGTCTGTATTAGAGTTGCGCCGCAACTTGATTGTCTGTATTAGAGTTGCGCCGCAACTACATGTTGCGCCGCAACTTGATTGTCTGTATTAGAGTTGCGCCGCAACTACATGTTGCGCCGCAACTTGATTGTCTGTATTAGAGTTGCGCCGCAACCTACATGTTGTCGCACAGAGTTGCACCGCAACTAGGCATTGCGCCGCAACCCGACGCGATTCTGCACAGCATCGATCAAAAGAACCCCCAACCAACACCAAACGACTCCAAATCAACTACATGACTTTCATACATCAAAATCCTTCATTTTCAAACCATTATAATGCAAGTAACTCCTTTATTAAACCACTCTTGATTTGCATTAATAAAACAAACGTTATTTCGACATCAATTGACCCTCCAATGGTCTAGATCTGATTTCTAATGACTCATGTGATCAAAAAGACACAAAATCAAAATCAAAAAACCTCTATTACCTGGAGATCACAATGGGGACGAGAAAGGCTAGATTAAACACTTCCGAAATGCACTTTTGATAGCCTTTTTGCTCAAGAATTGATTAGGGATAAAAGGGGGTGGGTAGGGCTTGAGAGGAAGTTAACAAATCTGCTAATGACACTCAAATGACTCCTCATGTGACCCTAAACCCGTTTTTGAGTTTCACCATATGTAAAATTTGGTCCCTAGGCTTCCATATAGCTCATTACTAGTCAAAAACTCCTCTAAGGACCATATACTACCTAAATACTTCATTAATCACTCCTAATAGGCATATAATTACTTTATAAACATATTTTCTTATCATGCATTAAGACTTTCAAGTCTCACATATATAACACATAAATTACATATAAGCATTAAATCTAGCAATAGACTTAACGGACACATATTATTGACTTAACGACTCTAGTCAAACGTTAATAAAAGTTTGGGATGTTACAAATACCTCCCCCTTAAGAGGATTCCGTCCCCGGAATCTCATCAGCAAGAAACAACTCAGGATACTTCTCTTTCATTACCGCTTCGGTTTCCCATGTAAGGCTTTCACCATGATTTTGTCTCCATTTGATCAAGACTAGATCAATCATCTTTCGGCGTAACTTCTTTTGTTTCCTTCCAAGAATAGCTATCGGTTCCTCTACCATTCTTTTCATCGGATCCACACTCACATCTTCAATAAGTATGACACTAGATTCCTCTGCCAAGCACTTCCTCAAATATGAGACATGAAATGTGTTATGGATTCCATCCAATTCCGGAGGCAATTCTAGTTGATAAGCCACATCCTTAATACGTTTTAACACTTTAAACGGTCCAATGAAATCTTGGACTCAACTTTCCTTTCTTACCAAACCGAATCACTCCTTTCCATGGAGAAACTTTCAGCATCACAAAGTCACCAACTTCAAACACAACCGGTCTCCTTTTCTTATCGGCATAGGTTTTTTGTCTTTCTCTAGCTACACGAAGTGCTTCCTTTGCAATATTTACTTTCTCGGATGTGATTTCTACAATTTCAGGACCTGTAATTTGCTTTTCACCGGGCTCCATCCAACAACTTGGAGTCCTACACTTTCTACCATAAAGCATTTCAAAAGGTGGCATTCCAATACTTGAATGGTAGCTGTTGTTATACGAAAACTCTATCAACTTCAAGTGATCATCCCAAGCTCCACCATACTCTAAGACACAAGTCCTTAACATGTCTTCCAATGTTTGAATGGTTCTTTCACTTTGACCATCAGTTTGAGGATGATAAGCCGTGCTCAAATTCACTCTAGTACCTAACTCTCGTTGGAGACCTTTCCAAAAGCTAGATACAAATCTCGTGTCTCAATCCGAAACTATAGACAATGGAACCCCATGCTTCGAGACAACTTCATCTATATACATCTTAGCCATCTTAGTCAAAGGTACATCTTGACGAGTTGCTAAGAAATGAGCACTCTTAGTCTACCTATCAACAATTACCCATACCATGTCATTTCCTTTCGGTGTTCTAGGTAACTTAGTAACAAAATCCATAGTGATGTGATCCCATTTCCATTCTGGAATCTCTAACTGTTGCAACATTCCATATGGCTTTCGATGGTCCGTTTTCACACGAGCACAAGTCAAGCATCCTTCAACAAAATATGCTACTTCACCTTTGATATCAGGCCACCAATAGATGGGCTTAAAATCTACATACATCTTTGTAACACCGAGATGAACTGAATACCTACTTCTATGGGCTTCTTCAAGGATCAATTCACGATTACCACCAAGCAATGGTACCCATATTCGACCCTTGTAAGTCTTAAACCCACGACTATTTGTCTCCATCACAAGACGTTTCTTCTTCCCAATGCTCTCCTTATCAATGTTATCTTTCATTAAAGCCCTCACTTGAGCTTCTTTAATACGATCGAGTAGTCCAGACTTAGCTTGCACAACCATGCTCATCAACCGACAAGAAAAATTCTGCACTTTTCTACTTAAGGCGTCCGCCACCACATTGGCTTTACCTGGATGGTACTTAATTTCACAATCATAATCCTTTAATAATTCCATCCACCTTCTCTGCCTCACATTCATTTCCTTTTGATTGAACACATACTGTAAGCTTTTATGGTCGGTGTACAAGGTACACTTAGTGCCATAAAGGTAGTGTCTCCATAACTTTAATGCAAATACAACAACAGCCAACTCTAGATCATGTGTCAGATAATTCTTTTCATGAGGTTTCAGTTGTCGTGAAGCATAGGCAATCACCTTGTCCCTCTGCATAAGGACACAACCCAAACCTGTAATAGAAGCATCACTGTACACTACTAAATCATCCGTACCTTCGGGTAATGCAAGAATAGGAGCTTCACATAACTTGGTCTTTAACGTTTGAAAAGCTTTCTCTTGTGCTTCAGCCCACACATATTTCACTCCTTTCTTGGTCAGCTCGGTCATTGGTTTGGCTATTCGAGAGAAATCTTGTATAAATCTTCTATAGTAGCCAGCTAGACCAAGAAAACTCTTAATCTCTATAGGAGTCTTTGGCTGTTCCCACTTAGATACAGCTTCAATCTTAGCGGGATCGACTTTAATACCCTCCGAAGAGATGACATGCCCGAGAAACTGAACTTCTCGAAGCCAAAACTCACAATTCAAAAACTTGGCATATAATTTCTTTTCCCTAAGAACTTCAAGGACAGCTCTTAGGTGTTCACGGTGCTCAGCTTCAGACTTGGAGTAAATCAAGATATCATCAATGAATACAATAACAAAATGATCTAAGAATGGGCGACATACCCGATTCATTAAATCCATGAAAGCGGCAGGAGCATTTGTCAACCCAAATGGCATGACAAGAAACTCATAGTGCCCATATCGAGTGCGAAAAGTTGTTTTGGCTACATCTTCCTTATTGACCTTTAATTGATGATAGCCGGAACGTAAGTCAATCTTGGAGAAGAATGAAGCACCATGAAGTTGATCAAAAAGATCATCTATTCGGGGAAGAGGATACTTGTTCTTGACCGTTCGCTTGTTCAGCTCACGGTAGTCTATGCACATGCGCATGGAACCATCTTTCTTTTTGACAAAGAGGACCGGAGCTCCCCAAGGCGAGGAACTTGGTTGAATGAAACCTTTGTCAAGTAGTTCCTGAAGTTGAGACATAAGTTCTTTCATTTCGGTAGGAGCCAAACGATACGGTGCTTTAGCAACAGGAGTAGCACCAGGTACAAGATCAATTTGGAAAGTGACCTCACGGTCAGGAGGAATGCCGGGAAGATCATCCGGGAAAACATCAGGAAATTCAGAAACTATATCAACATTAGAAATGGGAGCTTTCTCCTTTCGTGCATTGATAACATAGGCAAGAAAATGACTCTTATTCTCTATAGCACAATCATCATATCCTTCACGTATATCACTAATAGTACCATCAGCTATTTCAACCTCTATGGGACAATCAAGGGGGGTGTGACTCTTTCAAGTTTAGGGGCAAACACAGTAGACACAAAAGACCTATTTGCACCCGAATCAAAAAGTACAGAAGCAGGTTTAGAATTAACAAGAAAGATACCGCTTACCACATCATTGTTGTCTTTAGCAGCTTCTGCAGTCATCTGAAGTGCACGAACTTTCGGCTTTGGTGCAGCCGCCTTTTTCAAATCATCTTTCATCTTAGGGCAATTAGCAATCATGTGACCCGTTTCCTTACACTTGTAGCAACGAGTCTTGTCTTTGCACACTTCAGCAGAATGCCCCGGATGGCCACACTTATCACACCTCTTGGTCTTATCAGAACAAGGACCACTATGATGAGACTTGCAAGACGAACACCATGAACTACTCTTCTTATCCTTGTCTCCATTTGAAGTAGAGTTACCTTTAAACTTCTTATTTGAGCTCGAAGATCCATTGAATCTCCTTTTAAAACCGGCCTTCTTGTCATCATCTTTAGCCACCACTTTCTCAGTCTTAAAATCATCATCCAATCTCTTGACTCCTTGATAGCAGCAGATAAAGTAGTATGCTGTCTACATAACCCCGATAGCTAGCAGGGAGTCCATCACAATACGCTTCCACCTGATCAACATCTCTCCTAACCAAATGTCCAACAAATTTCAGCTTTTCCATAAATGAGTGCGCATACTCAGTTATGGCACCCGGCTTAGCTGTCAATGCTCTAAATTCCTTCTCAATCAATCTTAGCTCACGGTTCCCACATACTCTTCTAGGAACTTCTCCCTGAATGTACCCCAAGGCATAGCAGCAAGCACCTCGGGAGTCAAGGAGATAGTAGCAGCCCTCCACCAATTCCTAGCGTTCTTCTTCAACATTCGGGTTGCACACAACACCTTCATATCGTCCGGGCAATAACAAGAAGCAAACACAACCTCCATATCATCCAACCATTCCATAGCACCAACAGCATCTTGAGTACCATCGAATGCCTTAGCTCCACACTTTTGAAAGCTCTCATACTTAAAGTTATGAGCACGAGGAGCTACCACTACACGAGGCTCCACTATGTTTCCAACACCATTTCCATTTGCAACAACCTCTTCTGGAGCAATCAAAGACCTTTCATTCGATGGCTCGGCACGGTTTGAGCAGTTGGAATAATTTCCATCCGTATGCTCATTCCTTTGCATGCTTGCATCTCTTTCGGCCCTAAGTTGAATCAACTCCTCTTCATTTCTCAACAAAAGAGCTCGGATAGCCCTCAATTCCTCATGCATTTCGGCTCGGGTAGGAATCTGTTCGAGGACCGGGTTTGCCCGATCAATCTCGGACCTGGTGAGGTTAATTCCCGGAAGTGGCCTTCGAGGAGGCCTTTGATTAACACCGTTTCCTGCCCCATTAGGTTCGGATGGAGCGTTGCTTGGAGCAGCTCTCTCACGATGGCTGTTATTTCGTGTGTTAACCATGATGTCTACAATGCAATGACGACGGTTAGCAAGGTTTCAATGAGAATGGCTAGATAAGGCTACTTAACCTTAAAAATTCAGCATCAAACATAACTAATCATGCCTTATCTACACTCTCACTCATTCCCAAACCCGTCCTAAGCATTTCATTTCTAAGGCTACGCATTCCTACTTAGGCCCTATATAACCTATATCGGTTTAATTCCAAAAACTAAGGTAATACCTATGGTTCATGGTTCACTTAAACCATTTCTCTGATACCAACTTGTAACACCCAACATTTAAAAATACGGATTTCCAAAACTTTTCACCTAACGGTGTTAAAGAATGCGGAATAACGTTTTAAAAGTCCAAACCATAAAATCCAGTTTGGTTTGTTCATAAAATAGAAGGTGTTACTCGTCACATCATCAAAATAGTATAAATGGAAATCCTACGGTTGCCCAACATAAAACAACCGTATACAAGTCATATCAAAACATAATAGTCATAACGAAATCAAATGTTGTAAGTCCCAACTCAATAGATGGTACTACTGAAGACACCTCTATGTCGATGGTGGAGTTACTTTGCAATATATGCACTGAACTGGAGACGACCAGTTGCAGTGTGTATATACCAAGTTCTAGATAGATTACTTATGTAAATGACAATAAGTAAAGAACAATGCAATAATACAAATAACTTGTAAAGTAACTTGATGAGACAATATGTAATTTTCAATGTGTAACTTATTTATTGATGTTAAACAAATTACAAGGTTGTTGCGGAACCAAGATAATACAAAGAATGTAAATATCCTAACAACCTATGAAATACAATTGATCTACACTCGGAATTTCTTAAGACAATCGAAACACTTAAAGTTGTGAAATGTTACTTTTAGCGATTGAGAGAATATTGCACAAGTTCACCAAGAATATTGCAGGTTTGCAAAGTGTGAAGTGTTTGTGTTTTTCACTTTGTGATTTCAAAACACTTGATATCTTGTTGTGCAATGACTTGTATTTATAGGCAAAGTTAACATTGGGATGTTAACTTTAGCCGTACAAATGTGGTTGAGAGCATTTAAGGAATAGCATTTAATTCCTTAAAAAGCAGTGTAAAGTCGCATGATAAAGCAACTTTACATAACCACCTTTATGTACCTTTATTACTTAAATAATAAGATAAGGCTTATTATCCGGGTAAAGGTACATAAAGCATACAAGTCAATTCCTCGTAATCAGTGTAAAGCTTTGTAAGTGCTTTCCACTGATGGTCTCCAGTTTGTAACTGACTAGAATGCCAACTGGGCTTCGCTGCCATTGCCATTCTCTATCTTCCATTTGTTGTCTTCGACTTCACCTGGAATGCTTCTTCAACTTGGTCAGTTCTCAACTGGAGGAAGTCTTCAGTTGCGTTAACTGTACGGTGCAACTGGACTTCAATATATTTCTCGACAAATCATCTAGGTCTCCAGTTCACTCTGGTCAGTTTCACTGGGTCTCCAGATGCAACTGGAGACTGGCCAGTTTACCAGGTGAACTGGTCCTAACAAATTCCCCCTATTTGTCTAGAAATATAGGCAAGTCTTTTTCAGTCCTTGTATCTGTACAAGTGTGAACTGGAAGGACTTGTTCGATTTAAATCTATCTAAGTTTCTAAGGCATTTTTATAGATCAATAAATGCCTTAGGTTTTTTCTTTTAGGTTTGTTAGATTTTAATCTATTATCTACCTTGTGGTTACAAACTGGTAACTTCATTTATACAAGGAAATGGAATTTATACAAGTTACAGAATGTAAATACAAATTACAAGTAGATAACTGAAGAAAGAACTTAATGAGATGGCCCTTCGCCAGTTCTTCTTCTCTTGGTCACCAAGAAATAGGCTGAGAGTCTTCAGGATCAATATTCAACTTTTGCTCAAGATTTTCTTTATGTTGAATTTTGCCCCTTAGAAAGGTTGCCCATGCTTTCTCAAACCTATTCTTTTGTGCCTTCGCATCCAAAACATTCACCATCTCCACCCATTCGCTGAACCCATATTGCATAGCACCAGGATTGTCAGTTTTAACCAGTGGCCCCCTGGTATAACTAACTTCGACTTGAAAAACTTTGGTGCCTGGCTTGATTGTTACATTTACACCATTGATAGTACCACTATGTCTTCTGGTTGACATGATCTGGGAGTAATAACTTCTTGCTTCAGATTCATTTGTTAACTTTATACTCCCAGCACCAGCAGCCAGTACAGCGGACTTGATGTCTTCATTTGAAACCTCGCCAGTTGGTTCAACAAATGTGCTAAGGTCAACATCTCTAGACAGTGGTCTTCTTGGTTGTGGAATCCTTCTTGGTGGATTCAAAGCCTTCTTCACAACCTTCTTAACATTTGCAATTCGTTTAAGAATCCCACTGGCCCTATTCTCCTTGGCCTTCTCCACTGAAATGTTCAAGCTTCTGGCATCGAATTCAGCTTCATCCTCAGGATAGTGTCTGTCCAGTTCTACATCCAGCATTTCTTTCAACTGGTCAACTATCCTGGGATCATTCTTGATCCTGACATACTCCTCCTTAGTGATACCCAAAAGATTGGCATCACTCATATCAAGTAACTTGATTTGTGCAAGATGTGCCCTGGCTTCAGCTTGGTTTCTTTGTTTTATCTTCTTTCTTTCTTTGATATCATTTCCAAGTCTGGCCAGTCTTCTGCTATCACTATCTGAAACTGGAGAAGTACATCAGCATTACCAGTTTCAAGCATTACATCAGTGGCCGGCTGGGCAGATGCATCACCAGCTAAACCTTTGCCTTTATCCAAAACAACATTCCCCCTATCACCATCATCACCAGATCCACCAACTCTTTGCTCACCAGCTTCAGTACTGGTAGCCACAATCAATTCTCTTCCAGATGGAGTCCTTCCAGGTGCAACTGGTGTAAGGACTGCACTTCTTTCCCCCTTGGCAGCATCTAGACCTGCCCTAATTCCTTCCCATTCAGAGGGGTGAGATGGCAACCGGTCAAGAGGCTGCCATGTTTGCATGTCCTTGCACTTTTTGAAGATTCCACACATCATCCTGAAGGACCTCCATAAATGGTTGGTTTCTTTAGACTGGGTCAAAACATTTGCACTAACTTGTTCTTAACCAGTTTTTAGTTCATTAAAATTTTGGAGTCTTCATCAAACCAAGAGACAACCTTATCCTTCACTTCATCATCCTTCTTCTTCAGATTTTCTACTTCAGTTGTCAGTCTATCTAAAGATTGAGCATGTAAAGATACCTGGGTGTTCAAACTTTCAATGCTGCCTCTCAACTGGTTGATCTCACTGGTGAGTGGGGCCAGATCAACCTGAGGAGTGGCCAGCTTGGTGATCTCAGACATCACCCTTTCAATCAAATGCTCTTCTCTAGCACCCAGCGTATCCTCTATTTTCTGACCAACCGAAGTCATCAACTGCTCTCCAAGGTCCAGTTACATCTAGGCCAGTTTTCATAATTCCTTACCTGCCTTTCAATCTCTTTCAAATCAACTTCTGAAGTTCTCTGTTTTCCTAGCAAGTTGGAGATTGAACTGGAGACCTTGGAGTGAGTTAGGTCAAAGGCTTCCTTTAAGTACCAGCCAGATTGTTGCAGCCAGTGACCAACTCATTTAGCTTTTTAAACACCAAGTCTTCATTAGATGAAAACATGTTTATCCCCAGATCAACCACTTTGATGTTTGTCAGGTGATCCTTGTGGTATCTGGAGAATGACTTGGTGTTTTTGTCAAGTGTCTTCTGAATCTCCTCCGCCCTGGTTAGAAGGTTTTGGAGATCGGCTTGAAGTGAGACAACTTGACTGTCTAGTGACGAAGGAGAAGGTGTCACTGGACCAGCAGCAGTTACTACTGGAGCAACTGGAGGAGGCAAACTTAAGGAAGTCTCCCCAGTTGTCAAACCAGCAGTTGAAGATATAATAGGAGTGGTGGATGAAGAAAGGACTGGAAAATCAAAGTGTTGTTCATGCTGAGAATGCTCAGGTGTGAACAACGGCGTCGGTGGGGGTGGCATTTCTCTAGCAAATGAGAATTGCCCAGTTGGTGAAGGAGCGGTATATGTTGGGAAGATATATCAGTAGGCACATTTTCTTGGGAGGGTGAAAGTGAAATTGATGCGTCTGGAAGGGAGACTGGAGATGAAGGTCTTGAGCTTGTACAGAAGCATCAAGAATCTCCAAGTCTGTTTCAGTACCTTCAGAATCCGAAGATTCTATAAGAATTTCCTCGTCATTAACATTCATGTCCAGATCCATGAATGTAACTGAGGGCTGACCAGTTTCCTGGTCAGTCTCCAGATGACCTTCCCCAGTTTCCTGGATGGGTACATCTGTTGGAGGATCAGATACCGAAGTATCTTCACCAGGGATAGATGTAATTGGGGTTGCTTCAGTTATGGTTGCTCTATCCTCAACCACAACATTAGACGAACTGGAGGGTCCTCATTATTTTGAGGCCCGCCCAGTTGCCTTTCTGACTCACCTTCATAGGTGCATCAGTTGAAGCGAATGCCAGTTGCATTCGTTCTGGAATTTCGACCTCTCCAGCTTCAGATACCAAGAGTCTAAATTCCTTAACATATCTGGAGCAGTGTACGGTGAATCTGTACTATTATATGCTTCTCTGCCCAGAATATGCTTAAAACAAAGAGAGAGGAACCTTGAAAAGGGGATACACACACCCCTTGTGCCCTTCAGCTTTTGTACCAGGCTTCTGAACAGAATATCTGCAAAGTCCACTCTCAATCCGCCAC
>CM067170.1:105018926-105045009 GCA_034093135.1 Erigeron breviscapus | reverse complement strand
CATCGCCGATGAGTTCTAACCCCGGAGTATTCACTTCTTTCATTAGATTGTGAGGGTATTTTGAGTGATGTTGTTTTCGTGCAAATAGGATGGAGGGAGTAAAAGTCGAAAAGTGAGAGGTTACGGTGAAATAATGATGTGAGATAGGGCTAAAAGAAACAAAAGCCCTCCCCAAATTCTCAAAAAGCCGGGTCAACACGTTCCTATCGGTTTTCATTTGTTGATTTCTCGATATTGAAGAAGTCTTCATGGACCCAGTGAAGCAATGCACATCTTTCCTAACCACTCAAGTATTTCTTAACAAATGCTTGTTTTATTTCTCATGGAGATTTTCACATTTCTATTGACTCTTCATTTGGAAGATGTTGATATTGAAAAAGAGCGACATTCTGCTCCAGTCCCCGACTTCATTTGATCACGCTGTGTCTAGAGCTATCTTGATTGGTCATTAATTTGATCATCATTCATTTTTTAGAACACATTCGAGTCATATCTTAGTGATATTATTGCTTATCTTTGTGATATAGCCGGAACATTCGTAGTGATATCTTAATTGATATTCCACGATGATCGAATGGAAATCCTACCAATGCTAACATCTTTTCCAACGCTGAAAGTAGGTCTCGTGATTACATTTATGTGATTATTGAGTTAACGAGAAGTCTAAGTGACCTCGGTTTTTCCCTAAATAGTCTTTAAGGATAAAAGATTGTGATTATCAAACGCTTCGGCAGTACTAACCATGATTTATATTCTTTGAAGCAATCTCGTGGTTGCAAAGCCGCAGATCTAACTATGTTAGAGAATTGTTTTGTGCATATCTCAATGATACATAGGAAAACCGAAAAATGTTATACATTTCAATCGGTCATTTCATTAATCCTTTCGATTTTTGAACATGCTAACGGATCATTCTTATCCGGTTTCATTTCTTATCACACAAACACAGAAAACACCAACACCATGATATAACGTTTGTACCAACAACTTCGATCCTACATTTTAGTCACCCCTAGGATTTCTTGGGTTGGGCTAATGGTTTGGGTTGATGTTTTGATGGTTGACATTTCTTCATGTGATCATGTTATTCCTTTTGACATTTAATCAATCAAATGTGTACATAATGACATTGGTTCCCAATTTTGTTATTATGAGGGGAGAAAATATTATGATTGATTTACTGATTGATAAGGAAACAAGGAGAAAAGTTTGTGTTTGGTTGTCTCAATAGGTTTTAGGCTTATCAAAGTTCTAGGCTTATCAAAGTTTGTGTATAGGGGGAGAAAATTCTTCATGATGTGTTAATAAGTCTCTTGTGTTCAGATTTTCACTAGATTTCAGTTGATTGAGATTTTGGTTTTAAAAAGGGGGAATCTGAATTCACTTCAAAGATAAGAATGAAACCGAAGATGAAAGGATTTTCACTCAAGATGCTTCAAAAGTCTAAAGACGCTCCAAAAATGTTTATACTCATGGATTGAGGGGGAGCATGATTACTTCATAAGAATTTCATCCAAACTTCATTCAAATGCTTACTCTCCAAAGTGTTCAAGTTGATGTGAAAAAGATCAAAAGCTTCAAAAAGGTTGAAAGATTGGGTAGAAGATTCAAGTCAAAGAAGTAAAGCTTCAAAAGAGTCTTCATCAAACACACTTCAGTCAAGATCTTCAATTCATACAACAACATTTTATTAAAAAAAAAAAAACTCCAATGCATATATCAAGGGGGAGAGTACATATTCATGAAACTTTATTTCAAGAAGATGAAATTCACTCAAGAATCAGAACTGAAGAATCAAAAAGTTGAATTTCACTCAAGAATCGAAGATTGAAAACTCAAAACCAAGATTCATACCTTCCACATTTCAAAAGACAACTCTGATTCATGATTCAACAATTCTCGAAGATTCAAGACACACACGCATTCATTATTCTCTGTTCTTAAAGAACATTGAGAATCAACACATGATTTAATTTCAAGAAGTCCAAAACCAAGACTGAATCAAGTTCTCCAAAGACAAAAGAGAAAACTTTGAAGACTTGTTTCAACACATCAATTGTCTTCACCACCGGGCTCATCAAATTCATTCCTATAAGACAAGAAAACACGTACTTCATTCATTACAATATATCACTAAGGGGGAGAATGTTAGAAATCCAAAAATAGTGATAAATTGTAATTTAGATCAGAGGATTTTCTTGTTATTAAATCATAGGTAAATGATCACTAAGGTTGAGGGGCTAATTGTGATAAATTAGCATAATTGTATAGTTAGCCTATAAATACCCCTCTCATACCTTAGAGATCATAACTTTTGAAGAACCTTGATTAATCCCTGCATAATTTTTAATACAAAATCACCAACTTTTACATACACACACACACTTTCTCTCTCAAAACATACACAAACACCAAGAACACACACTCACCAAAACCGCCATTGATGACTTGAATTCGGTGATAGAAATCGTGTTATAACATTAGATGACTGCGGCGCAGTGGGCTTGTTCACCACCACTGCGTCGCAGTATAACTATACTGGTCCGAATAACACTTCTTCAAAAATAAGAACTTGCATAAATTTTCTATCTCTTTTCACCTTAACAACTCTCGCACTCTCCAATCAACTTCATGACCTCAAAATTACTCGAAATTGCACCAAACGGACACGTCACCTGTTTAGAACCTGAAACGACTAACAAAACCCATAAACGCGCCAAATGCCAGCAAAATCGACTAAAAACATATAATAAAAAAAACCAATAACGATGTGGGCGATGGGTATAAATTGGTCACATCAAGCTCGAAGACCATTGGTCTGATGAGGATCCTAGACTTGTAGATCTGGACACCAGACTCAAGAACATGATCCTTGGAGCTGTTCCTGAAGATCTAATTCCAACACTTGTGTTATTCCCCAGTGCAAAGTCAATGTGGGATGAATTAGTTATTCAGTTTGAAGGAGGTGATGACACTATTGTCACCAGGAAAGTTGCCTTGAACAAGAAGTATGAATCCTTCTTTGCCTTGCCCAATGAAAGTCTAACTGGTACATACACCAGATTTTCTAGCCTCATTAATCAGCTGAGAGGCTTGGGTGTAGAAAAGGATAAGGATATTCTTCTTGAGAAGTTTTGTGATATTCTTCCTTCCAAATGGGAAAACATGGTTCTTGTCTTAAGACAAGGTAAAACCTTGCACAACCATACTCTTGTATCGCTCTATGGAGACTTCAGATTCACTGAAGATAATAATGCTGCAAGATTGGTGGCTGAGCAGGATGCCATGAACCATGCCCAGAGTTCAAGGTTGCTAGTGTACCTGAGCGACCTTGTGCTGCTTTAATGTCTGCAGAGAGTGTCCAGGCACACTCAATGAAGGAGATGTTAAACAGTTTCTTGAACTCTGGTCTGACCACTGAAATCAGTGATGGTTGTGAGGAAACTGACGATGATGATCTGGTAGCCATGATTGCTAAAACCTTTAACAGGTTTAAGCATAAATCTAAAAGATTTAATGGCCCAAACAATGCTTCCAGCTCCAGCTCTCTGGATAAAACCAATCTTACCTACTATAAATGCGGTAAGAAAGGTCATTTTATGAAGGAATGCAGATCTAGTCAGATGAACAACCAAACTGGTCCCCCTTGTCCCTAATTTCAATCGGCCTGATGATAGCTACAAAGCTAAATACAAGAAGCTTAAGGCCCAGATTGCCCTCCTGTCCATGGAAAAAGAAAAGGATCAGTGCTTAATGGCACAAACTGAGGGAAAATGGGAGTACTATGATGACTCATCAGCTGATGAAGAAGAGGAAAGGGACATGTGTTTCATGGCCTTGGAAGATCAACAGCAGCATGTGGCAAAAGAAGATGTCATCACTGGAAGATGGGTGGACATCATCTTGAAAAAGTTATGTGATTATGACAACCAAGTTGACCCAGAACTGAAACTGGACTGGCTGAATCATTAAGTGGTGATTTAGCTTTTGTGGAAACTGTTAGAGCAGATAGTGAAAGATATCTTGACACTATCTTAATTGAACTGAACAATGTTAAACCACAACTGAATGATTTACAAAGTGTCCAGTTGGCTCTCAAGGAGTCAGTTTTAAAAATTGAGGCTTTGGAACTTGATAATCAAAAATTATTTTCTGATCTTGAAAAAGAACAAAAGATTATCAAGTCATGGGTAAAAGCATCTGGTAAGAACTATGATGCATTTTCTAGAACTATCGATGCCTAGAAGAATGCATGGAAATCTGGAGATCTGGAGATAGCAGCTCTCATACCAGATCTTCATGCATTGCCTCCAGCTCTCAGGGTTGAAACTCCTTATGATCAACCTGAAGCTGTTGAAACTGAACCCATTGAAGGATATGGTGTGCTCAATAATGGACAAGTCGAATTCAAAAGAGTTGCATTTGTGAATGGTTTGAATACAACCTGATCAGTGTCAGCCAACTTTGTGATGATGGCTACAGAGTTTTGTTCGATATTGCTCAAGGCTATTTAACAAGGATTGGAAAGTGGTGATGGTTGCACCAAGAAAAGGTAATGTGTACATCATGGATATGGAACCAGCTCCAAAAGAGCAATGCTTCTATACCAAAGCTGATGAGGACACCAACTGGCTGTGGCATAAAAGATTATCCCATCTTAATTTCAAAAATATTAACAAGTTGTCTCCAAACAACTGGTTGATGGGATACCACAGATTTCTTTTAATAAAGAAAAGCCATGTCCAGGGTGTGAGATGGGCAAGCAGAAAAGGGCCAGTTTAAAAACTAGGCAAAACTTTAGCATCACTGAACCTCTTCACATGCTACATATGGATCTCTTTGGTCCAGTGAATGTTCAAACTAGAGCTGGAAAGAAGTACACTCTAGTTGTGGTTAATGAATTCACCAGATACTGCTGGGTGGTATTCCTCAGATCCAAAAGTGATGCACCTGCTGAAATCATCTCTCTCATCAAGAGAATTGAACTCAAGTATACTCGAAAAGTCTGTCAGTTGTGAAGTGAAAATGGTACTGAATTTCGAAATAAGGTACTTGAAACATTTTGCAATGACACTGGCATCTCTCAAAACTTCTCATCAGCACACTCTCTAGAGCAGAATGGAGTTGTGGAAAGAAAGAATCGCACACTGATAGAAGCAGCCAGAAGTATGCTATCTGAATCAAGTCTTCCCACCAGTTTTTGGGCTGAGGCAGTTGCAACTGTTTGTCACACCCAAAACCGGTCAGTCTACATCAAGAGACATAAGAAGACTGCCTATGAAGTACTCAGGAATCGTAAACAAATATTGGATACTTTCATGTATTTGGTTGTCCAGTTTATATCTTAAACGATTCCAGTCAGCTTGGAAAGTTTGATGCAAAAGCTGATGAAGGGGTATTTTTAGGTTATTCAGATATTCGAAAGGCCTTTAGAGTTTATAGTTATAGACTCTAAAAGGTTCATGATACAATTCATGTCACATTCGACGAGTCAACTGAAGCAATCAACAAGAGACCAAGCCTTGATATTTCTCCAGTCATTCCAATAAATTTTGGCGAAACTGACCAAGTTCATCAGTCAGTTGTTTCACCAAAAGATGTTTCCAGTTACAACAAATTGGAACCAGTTAAGAAGAAGAACAGCACCAGTGACACATCATTCTATCCCTCCATCAATTTCAACTTACCACAAGAATTGGTGATTGGATCTGATGTACGTGCCACTCCAATATCAGCACCAGTTCAAACTCCAACTTCTCTAGTTCTTCAAGAAATGCCTTTGAATGAAGAATTTCATGATGCAAATCGTGACCTCATTGATTCTGATGAGGATGTAGAAGTAGTTTGGACCGATCCTCCTCCAGAAGCTACTGCAACTGAAGAAGATCGCCAGGTGACTTGCACTGATATTGTTTTACACCAGCCTAGTCATTACACTAGATGGACTCGAGCACATCCAATTGAACAGATTGTGGGAGATCCAAATAGTGGGGTTCAGACTAGAAGAGCCACCAGTGAGCAATGCTTAAACGTCACCTTCTTATCACTAATTGAACCAAAGAAGATTGACGAGGCTATGGCAGACCCAAGCTGGGTGGAAGCTATGCAAGAAGAGCTCGTTCAGTTTGAAAGGAACAATGTTTGGGAGCTTGTTCCTTGTCCACCAGGGTTAAAGAAAGAACCTATTGGTACAAGATGGGTCTACCGAAACAAGATGGATGAAGATGGCCATGTTGTAAGAAACAATGCCAGATTAGTTGCCCAGGGTTATTGTCAAGCAGAGGGCGTTGACTTTGATGAAACTTTTGCTCCAGTTGCAAGACTTGAAGCCATCAGAATATTTCTGGCTTACGCAGCCCACCTGTAGTTTAAAGTCTTCCAGATGGATGTCAAAAGTGCATTCCTTAATGGAACATTGGAAGAAGAAGTTTATGTTAAGCAGACTCCAGGTTTCATCGATGAGAAGCATCCTCATTGGGTCTATAGACTGAACAAAGCTTTGTATGGTCTAAGACAAGCCCCAAGAGCCTGGTATGATACTTTAACTAAACATCTTCTTAAAAATGGCATTTAAAGAGGTGCAATAGATAATACCTTATTTATCTGGAAAGAAAAAGGTAATATCTTACTGGTACAAATTTATGTTGATGACATTATATTTGGTTCAACTGATGATGCAATGTGTAAAAAGTTTTCTAAAATCATGTCATCTGAGTATGAGATGATTTAATGGGTGAATTAACATTTTTCTTAGGTCTTCAGATTAAGCAAACTGAAAATGGAATTTTCATAAACCAAGGAAAATATGTCAGAGATTTGTTAAGAAAATACAAATATGATTCAATCCCATCGAAAAACACACCTATTGCAGCACCATTAAATTTGGACTCTGACCCAACTGGCAAACCAGTGAACATAACTGACTATCGTGGTATGGTTGGTTCACTGATGTATTTAACTGCCAGTCGACCAGATATAATGTTTGCAACATGTCTATGTGCCAGGTTTCAGGCTAACCCTAAAGAATCACATTTGCACGCTGTTAAGCGTATCTTTAGATACCTGAAAGGGTGTCCTAATCTTGGTCTTTGGTACCCCAAAGGCTCAGGATTAGATCTAATGGGTTATTCAGATTCAGATCATGCAGGTTGTAAGATCGATAGAAAATCAACAACTGGTGGTTGTCATTTCCTTGGAGGAAAACTGGTAAGTTGGACTAGCAAGAAACAGACTTCAGTCTCTATGTCCACTGCTGAGGCAGAGTACATTTCTGCGGCCAGTTGCTGTGCCCAGATTCTCTGGATCAAGAACCAGTTACTAGATTATGGTCAAAAGTATACAAGGACCCCAATCTTTTGTGACAACACCAGTGCAATTGCTATATCACAACCCAGTGATGCACTCCAAAACAAAGCATATTGACATCAGGTATCATTTTATTCGTGATCATGTTATGAAAGGAGACATTAAAATTCATTTCATCCCCACTGACAAACAGTTAGCTGATGTTTTTACAAAACCTCTCGATGAGAAAACCTTTAAACATCTCATCAGCGAACTGGGAATGTTAAATCCTTAAAATTGGAGATTTCTTTGTTATTGAACGCGTCAGTGACACTGATGAAGTTCTCCAGTTGAGGAGGTCCAGGTAATCTTTGCTCCCCAGGCTATCGAACGCCTTTGTGATACTATCCTGGCACTAATCGATTTCTGGATCATCATTTTAGGGGGAAAGACTCAAAAATAATTTTCTGACTAAAATTCGTTTTGTTTGAAAATGGCAACTGGAGAACTCTCCAGTTGGAAACTGGCGCTGGACTAATCCTCCAGTGACCAGATTCAGTCTTGTCTTAATTTTTTATAACGTTAGAAATACTTGGTCAATATTTGTGACACGTGATGGTACTCGAGTGTTTTAAACCACTTGGTATCATCATCTGACGTGTTTAAAGTCATTTTGGTAAATAACAACTGTTTGTATTGGGAACATAAAAAGTGAGTGGGCGCGTGGGTAAGATAAGTCGTCGTAACATTTAATGCTGACATGGTAGCATTTAATGTTGACATGGCAAATTATGATTTTATTTCAAAATTCAAACTTATTTTGTTAAAATATCTACAAATTTGATTTTGTTAATAAAATATAATTTTTGGTATTTCATTGGGATCTTGAATTCCTTATAAATACCCTTATTTACTCCGATCACATTTACTTCCTTTTACATTCTTTCATTTACTTCCCAATCATCTTGCTTCATTTCTCTCTCTGCTTCATAAATCAAGAACCCTAATTCATAAATTTCAATTTCATTTTCCAATGGCTCCTAAATCATCTCGTTCAAGAGATGTAAATCTCTTAAATGTTCCATATGCTCCTTCACCAGATGTCAAACCGGCATCTGGTGCTCCTAGTAATGCTTCGGTCATCAAACTCAATCCAAATAATCCGATGGCAAGCTTACAAGGATCTCAAGGGTCCAATACCCTTATTGGTAGAATCCAAATTTTTTTGAAGGATTCTCCAATAGGACCCTCATTCTCTCTAAACCCACGCAAGATGTTTCACGACTACTTGTGTGAGTTTTGGTATACTGCCACTCTTTCTTCAGATTGTTCCTCCATCACTTTTTCATTAAAAGGTGGAACAATCCAGTGTACCTTGTCCGCTGATGTGTTGAGGGATACCTTACACCTCAACTACTGGAGAGAGGGTGAATCTCCAGTTGTCTTACCCCCAAACATAAATTTTCATCAAGTCCTCCTTGAAATGGGACATAAGGAGTGCTTGGATAAAGGGGTGTTGAAGACGAAAGGTGCGATGACCATGAAGGGTCTTACACCTTCATGGAGGTACTTTTTCATCCACCTGGTGGAGAGTATGGGTGGGAGTTCTGGTGGTCTTGACCAGATTAACTCCTCACAAGCAGAGATGGCATACTGCTTGTGGAATGGATTGAGAGTAGACTTTGCCGATATCTTGTTCAGAAGCCTAGTACAAAAACTGAAGGGCACCAGGGGAGTTTGTATCCCCTTCTCAAGGTTTCTCTCTCCATGTTTTCAACAAATTTTGGGCAGTAATGCATACTTTAGCACAAAATCACCTCACACTGTGCCAGATTTGTTGAGGAATTTAGACTCTCTGGTATCTGAAGCTGGAGAGGTCGATATTCCAGAACGAATGCAACTGGCATTCGCTAAAACTGATGCACCAATTGACGGTGAGTCAGAAAGACAACTGGGCGGGCCTCAAAATAATGAGGGACCCTCCAGTTTGTCTAATGTTGTGGTTGAGGATAGAGCAACCATAACTGAAGCAACCCCAATAACCTCTATTCCTGGTGAAGATACCTCGGTATCTGATCCTCCAACAGATGCACCCAACCAGGAAACTGGGGAAGGTCATCTGGAGACTGACCCTTCTGGTCAGCCCTCAGTTACATTCATGGATCTGGACATGAATGTTAATGACGAGGAAATCCTTATAGAATCTTCGGATTCTGAAGGTACTGCTTCAGACTTGGATATTTTTGATTCTGCTGTACCAGATCAAAACCCTTCATCTCCAGTCTTGCTTCCAGATGCATCAATTTCACTTTCACCACTCCAAGAAAATGAGCCTACAGATATTCCATTCCCCACTTATAACTATATGTCTGGAAACAGACGTATGGCACCATCACCAACTGGGCAATTCTCACTCCTTCGAGAAATGCCCCCACCACCGCCGCCGTTGTTCACACCTGAGCATTCTCAGCCTGAACAACACATTGTTATTTCAGTCCTTTCTTCTACCACCACTCCTACTATTTCTTCAACTGCTGGTATGACAACTGGGGAGACTTCTCTAAGGTTGCCTCCTCCAGTTGCTCCAGTTGTAACTGCTGCTGGTCCAGTGACACCTTCTCCTTCGTCACTGGACAGTCAAGTTGTCTCTATTCAAGCCGATATCCAAAACCTTCTAACCAGGGTGGAGGATATTCAAAAGACAATTGACAAAAACACCAAGTCTTTCTCCATATACCACAAGGATCACTTGACCAACATTAAAGTGGTTGATCTGGGGATTAACAAGTTTTCATCAAATGAAGACTTGGTGTTCAACAAGCTAAATGAGTTGGTCACTGGCTGCAACAATCTGGCAACATCTTTGAAAGAAGCCTTTGACCTCACTCAGTCCAAGGTCACAACCTCAATCTCCAACTTGCTGAGCAACACTGTCAGAACTTCGGAAGTTGATTTAAGGGAGATTGAAAAACAGGTAAAGAATTGGTTGACAAGCCTGGGTTGAATGTGGCTGAACTTGGAGAGCAGTTAATGACTTCAGTTGGTCAGAAGATAGAGGATACGCTGGGTGCTAGAGAACAACAATTAATTGAAAGGGTGATATCTGAGATCACCAAGCTGGCCACTCCTTTGGTTGATCTGGCCCCACTCACTAGTGAGATCAACCAGTTAAGAGGCAGCATTGACAATTTAAACACCCAGGTATCACTTCATGCTCAGTCTTTGGATAAACTGACAACTGAAGTGGAAAGTCTGAAGAAGAAGGATGAAGAGGTAAAAGACAAGGTGGTTTCTGGTCTGGATGAAGATTCCAAGATTTTAAATGAATAGAAAACTGGTTAAGAACAGGTTACAACAAATGTTTTGACCCAGTCAAAGGAGACCAACCATCTGTGGAGGTCTTTCAGGATGATGTGTGGAATTTTCAAGGAGTGCAAGGACATGCAAACATGGCAGCCTCTTGACCGGTTTCCATCTCACCCTTCTGAATGGGAAGCTATTAGGGCAGGTCTAGATGCTGCCAAGGGGGAAAGAAGTGCAGTCCTTGCACCAGTTGCACCTGGAAGAGAATTGATTGTGGCTGCCAGTACTGAAGCTGGTGAGCAAAGAGTTGGTGAAACTGGTGATGTAGGTGATAGGGGGAATATTGTTGATAAGGGCAAAGGTTTGGCATCTGATGTATCTGCCCAGCCAACCACTGATGTACCAATGTTAGAAACTGGCAATGCTGATGTACTTCCTCCAGTTCCAGATAGTGATAGTAGAAGATTGGCTAGACTTGGGAATGATATTAAAGAAAGAAAGAAGATGAAACAAAGAAACCAAGCTGAAGCCAGAGCACATCTTGCACAGATTAAGTTGCTTGATATGAGTGATGCTCATCTTTTGGGAATCACTAAGGAGGAGTATGCCAGAGTTAAGAATGATCCCAGGATAGTTGACCAGTTGAAAGAAATGCTTGATGTTGAACTGGACAGACACTATCCTGAGGATGAAGCTGAATTTGATGCCAAAAATTTGAACATATCAGTGGAGAAGGCGAAGGAGAACAGGGCCAGTGGGATTCTAAAAAGAATTGAACATGTTAAGAAGGTTGTGAAAAGGGTTTTGAATCCACCAAGAAGGATCTCTCAACCAAGAAGACCACTGACCAGAGATGCTGACCTTAGCACGTTTGTTGAACCAACTGGCGAGGTATCAAATAATGACATCAAGTCTTCTGTACTGGCTGCTGGAGCTGGGAGTATTAAAATAACAAATGAATCTGAAGCAAGAAGCTATTACTCCCAGATCATGGCAACCAGAAGACATAGTGGGACTATCAATGATGTAAATGTAACAATTAAGCCAGGCACCAAACACTTCCAAGTTGAAGTTAGTTATACCAGAGGGCCACTGGTTAAAACTGACAATCCTGGTGCAATGCAGTATGGGTTCAGTGAATGGGTTGAAATGGTGAATGTTTTGGATGCAAAGGCACAAAAGAATAGGTTTGAGAAAGCATGGGTGAACTTCTTAAGGGGCAAGATTCAACACAAAGAAAATCTGGAACTAAAGTTGAATATTGATCCTGAAGACTCTCAGCCTATCTCTTCAGTGACCAAGAAAAGAAGAACTGGCGAAGGGCCATCTCATTAAGTTCTATTTTCAGTTATCTACTTGTAATTTTATTTACATTCTGTAACTTGTATAAATTTCATTTCATTGTATAAATGAAGTTACCAGTTTGTAACCACAAGGTAGATAATAGATTAGATCTAACAAACTTAAAAGAAAAACCCAAGGCATTTATTGATCTATAAAAATGCCTTGGAAAACTTAGATAGATTTAATCGAACAAGTCTCTCCAGTTCACACTTGTACAGATACAAGGACTGAAAAAGACTTGCCAATATTTCTAGACAAATAGGGGGAATTTGTTAGGACCAGTTTACTGGTAAACTGGCCAGTCTCCAGTTGCACCTGGAGACCCAGAAGATTTGTCCAGAAATATATTGAAGTCCAGTTGCATCGTACAGTTAACGAAACTAAAGACTTCCTCCAGTTGAAGGCTTTGAAAGTGCAGGTACTTAAAAGGAAAATTGCAAGGATGAGTCGGTGAAGGCTTTTTATATATACATCATATATTTATTTTTAGAGATCAGATCTTTATCCCTTTGTTTTTCGTTTTCTCCGTTCATCATCTGTATTCTGTCTCTATTTTCTGTATAGATCATCTTGATCTAATTTAGTTCTTGTTTTATTGTTTAATCTTGAGAGTTGTAGTGAGGTTAATTGTAAGAGTGTTTTTTTGTTTAGATAATCACATCCATTAGGGGGACGATTAATTGTTTCTTTGTATTGTTTGATAGCACTCATTTGAGGACTATCTTTGTTAGGACCAGTTTACTGGTAAACTGGCCAGTCTCCAGTTGCACCTGGAGACCCAGTGAAACTGGAGACCCAAAAGATTTGTCCAGAAATATATTGAAGTCCAGTTGCATCGTACAGTTAACGCAACTAAAGACTTCCTCCAGTTGAGAACTGACCAGTTGAAGAATCCTTCCAGTTGAAGTCGAAGACAACAAGTGGAAGATAGAGAATGACAATGGCAGCGAAGCCCAGTTGACATTCTAGTGAGTTACAAACTGGAGACCATCAGTGGAAAGCTCTTACAAAGCTTTACACTGATTACGAGGAATTGACTTTTATGCTTTATGTGTTTTTACCCGGATAATAAGATTCATCTTATTTAAGTAATAAAAGGTACATAAAGCTGGTTGAATAAAGTTGCTTTATGCTGCAAATTTACACTGCATTTTAAGGAATTAAATGCTATTCCTTAAATGCTCTCAACCACTTTTGTACGGCCAAAGTTAACATCCCAATGTTAACTTTGCCTATAAATACAAGTCATTGCACAACAAGAATAATAAGTGAAATCACATAGTGAAAACACTTCACACTTTGCATACCTGCAATATTCTTGGTGAACTTGTGCAATATTCTCTCAATTGTAAAAAGGAACATTTCACAACTTTAAGTGTTTCGATTGTTTAGAGAAATTCCGAGTGTAGATCAATTGTAGTTCATAGGTTGTTAGGATATTTACATTCTTGTATTATCTTGGTTCCGCAACAACCTTGTAATTTATTTAAAGTTAATAAATAAATTACACTTGAAAATTACATATTGTCTCACCAATTTACTTGACAAGTTATTTGTATTATTGCATTGTTCTTTACTTATTGTCACTTAAATAAGTAATCTATCTAGAACTTGGTATATACTCTCTGTAACTGGTCGTCTCCAGTTCAGGGCTTATATTGCAAAGTAACTCCACCATCGACATTGAGGTGTGTTTAGGTAGTGCCATCTATTGAGTTGGGACTTACAATCTTGATAAATAAAAGTGTTCATTCCACTGGGTATATAATTTTTCATGGTATCAGAGCCAGGTTTTGGCGATTTGAAGATCTAGGGTTGAAGGAAAATTAGGGTTTGATCATATTTGGGGGTTTTGTGCTTCGCAAGATCTCGGTTTCAGAAAATTAGGGTTTTCATCTAATAAATCCTAATTTTGTTCGTCTGATTATCATTATTTGCTTCCGCTGAGTATCATTGGTGATACTCTCTTCTACATCAACTCCTTCTTTTCCGATAGCACTGTAAGTACTCTTTCCATTATCTGGTGGATTGCCTTGGATCGATATACAGGGTTTTTACGGCTGCCTTGACCCTCTTCCTTGAAGAAGTGTGGAATCCTGGTAGTAGTTCTTACCTGCAAACTATATTGAACCTTGTGTGATCTATTAAACTCCAGATAATTTTATATCTGCTTATTTGTGCTATTTTGTTCTTGTGTGCTTTATCTGTATTTGATTCTGTGATTTAATTGTTGTTACTGTCTATTTCTGTTATTGTGTTTTTTTTTCTTTGATAAAATGGGTGATACTAGTATTACTACTGTGAGTGGTCTTGATATTGGTAGTCCTTTGTATCTTCATGCTAATGACACAACTGGTGTACCTATTGTTTCTATAAAACTTGTTGGAACTGAGAATTATAGAATATAGGCTAGTGCTATTAAACTTGCATTGCAAACTAAAAATAAAATGGGATTTATTGATGGTACTGTGGTGAAAACTGTTTATGCTTCAAGTCCTGTTTTAGCCCAGCAATGGAAAAGGTGTAATGCTGTTGTTCTGTCTTGGTTGCTTGGTTCTGTTTCTCAAGATGTGTATTTAGGACAAGTTTTTTCTGAGAATGCTTCTGAAGTTTGGACTGAATTAAAAGAAACATATGATAAAGTGGATGGCTCTGTGATATATAATCTGTTGCATAAAATCAATACTTTTAAACAAGGTGGTTTACCTTTATCTGAATATTATCATAAAATGAACTCTATGTGGAGAGAATTTGATTCACTTACTAAACTGCCAACTTGTACTTGTGATGCTAGAACTGAAACTGCTACACATGATAAACTGATTAAACTTATGCAGTTTTTAATGGGATTAAATGATGTGTATCAACCTGTTAGAAGTACTTTGTTAACTAAAGATCCATTACCTGATGCTAAAAGTGCTTATGCTATCTTGTCTAGAGAAGAATCACATAGGTTTAATCATAAAAATTCTGCTACTGAAAATAAGCTTAATGCTACTGCTTTTGCTTCTAGAACTGTTGATTATAAGAAGAGGTTTGGAAATAATAATAGAGGACCTAATCCTAACTTGGTATGCAAGAAGTGTAATATGATAGGACATACTATGGATAGGTGCTATGAGATTGTTGGTTATTCTCCAGGCTTTAAGAAACATCCTAATCCTATAAGACAGAATCATGGTTATAAACAAGGTTTTAATGCAAATTATGATGTTAAGATGAATTCTGTGCAAAGTTCCAATATGAATGGTAATATGAATTTTGTGCAATCTGTTCCTTCTTCTGTCCCTTCCACTAATGAACAAGTGCAGAGGTTGATTTCTTTAATAAGTGATAAGCATCCTGCAGCTGTGCAGTCTAATATGGCAGGTATACCTTCTTTCATGAACAACAATGTATTTTTCAATGCTAATTTTCATAAGTTTTTTTGTGCAAATACTATTAAGAATCTCATACTTTGGTTAGGATGGATAATTGATTCTGATGCTAATCAACATATAACAGTTTCTGATGAAAATATGTTTGATGTTATTGATATTTCTAGTCTTAATTTAACAGTAGGTCACCCTAATGGCACTTTAGCTAAGGCTACCAAAGTTGGTAATCTTAAATTGACTAATAATGTGATTTTGTATGATATGCTTGTGGTTCCTAATTATTGTGTCAGTCTTATGTCTGTCCATAAAATGATCAAAGATAGCAAGTTATTTGTAGGTTTTGATGAAACTAAGTGTTATATTCAGGATTTGAGAAGGGAGAATGTTCTGGGGACTGGTAGTGAGAGAAATGGTCTTTATCTGTTTGACTTGCAAAATAATGTGATTGGTAAGTCTAATAATGCTCTATGTATGTCTTTTCATGTTCTAAGTCTTTGTGGCATTGTAGGCTGGGTCATCCAGCTGAACAAGTTTTAACTGTCTTAAAATCTGATTTAGGTCTTGGTAACAATGAGCATACTACTGTCTGTGATATTTGTCATAAAGCTAAACAAATTAGAGAACCTTTTCCTCTTAGTGACCATAAAACTTATAAAGTTGGTGAGCTGATTCATCTTGATTTGTGGGGTCCTTACAAAGTCATTAGCAGAGAAGGTTACAAGTATTTTCTTACAATTGTTGATGATTTCTCTAGGGCAGTTTGGGTATATTTGTTAAAAACTAAGGATGAAGTATTTTGTTTGTTTAAATCTTTCTCTGTTCTCCCTCAAAATCAATTTAAGGTCAAAATTAAAACTGTTAGATCTGATAATGGCACTGAGTTTGTTAATTCTAAGATGAATGAGTTTTTTAGTGAAAATGGCATGATACATCAAACTTCTTGTAGTCATACTCCTCAACAAAATGGTATAGCTGAGAGAAAACACAGACATTTGTTAAATGTGGCTAGAAGTTTAATGTTTCAGGGAGGGATTCCTCTTAGGTATTGGACTGAATGTATTCTGACTGCTGTTTATCTTATTAACAGGTTACCCTCTTCTGTTTTAAGTGGAAAATCTCCTTTTGAAATAATTTATAATAGAAAACCTAACCTCTCCCATTTGAGAAGTTTTGGATGTTTATGTTATTCTACAGTTTTAAACAATTCTGATAAGTTTGCTCATAGGTCTGTAAAATGTGTTTTGATTGGTTTTTCTTCTACTAAGAAAGCTTATAAACTCTTAAGTCTTGAAAATAATGATATTTTTTATTCTAGAGATGTCAAATTTTATGAAACCATTTATCCTTTTAAAATGAAAAGTTCTGAAAGTGTTGAAAGTGTTTCTGAAAATGATATTGTTAATTTCTTTAATAGTCTAGAGTATGACATCCAAAATAGTATGGCTTCTAATCCCAATGATGAAGGGAGAGGTACACTTGGTGATGATGGCAACAGCTCCCAGGGTTCTGGTAGAGCACCTGCAACATCAATAAGTGATGAAAACCTACCCGAGGGAAATTCTTTAAACACACATTCTGGTAATCAAAATGTTGTTCATAACAATGAGGGTAATCTGGGTCTTAGAAGGTCTGATAGGACTTCTAAACCTCCTGTCTGGTTAAATGACTATGTTGTTGAGTCAAATTTGGCTTATGGTCTTGAAAAGTATGTGAATTATAGTCTTCTTAATAATGTGAATTACTGTTTTTCTACTACTCTTAATAAAAGCTTTGAACCTACTTGTTATGATGAGGCTGTTAAGGATCCAAAATGGGTAGAAGCTATGAATTGTGAAATTGAAGCTCTTCATAGAAATAACACTTGGACTTTAACTAATTTACCTAAAGATAGAGAAGCTATAGGATGTAAATGGATATATAAAATAAAGTATAAAGCTTCTGGTGAGATTGAGAGGTTTAAAGCTAGATTAGTAGCTAAAGGTTTTAGTCAAAGGTTTGGTCTAGACTATGAAGAGACTTTCAGTCCTGTTGTTAAAATGACCACTGTGAGATGTCTTATTAGTATAGCTGTTAAAAAAGGTTGGTCTTTGTTCTAGTTAGATGTAAATAATGCTTTTTTATATGGTGACTTGGAAGAAGATGTGTATATGACTGTTCCTCCTGGATGTGTTACTGAAAACAATAATCAAGTTTGTAAATTAAACAAGTCTTTATATGGTCTTAAACAAGCTCCTAGGCAGTGGAATACTAAATTGACTAATGCTTTAATTGAACATGGTTTTGTTCAAAACAAGTTTGATTATTCTCTGTATACTAAGCAGTCTGATCAAGGTTTTGTTGCTCTTCTTGTATATGTGGATGATATTGTTGTAACTGGTGATAATATTTCTGAAGTTAATGAAGTTAAAGATTTTTTAAGTAAAATTTTTTTGATAAAGGACTTAGGTTTTCTGAAGTATTTTTTGGGTATTGAAATATTGAAAAATGATCAAGGTGTTTGTATGACCCAAAGAAAGTTGTAACACCGAACTATATAAAAATATGGATTTCAAAATTTTTCTTAAAAACACAGAGTATTGCGGAAGTTTCCATCAATTATTACATTTCCAAAATAAAAATGTTCAACTTAAATGACGGTGTTACTCGTCGGATCTAACCATAATCAAATGAAACCCATAAACGTCAAATAACGATAACGGTCAACGAAATATAATAAACAAGTTTGAATAAATGAGGCAGTCTAGGTAAAAGCCTTCAGCTGTATCTTCTACCCATCCTCACTCTAAACTGCATCTCAACTAAGCATCAACCTGAGGTGGCACAACATTTTCAACAAAAGAACAAGTGTCAGCTTTAAAGCCGAGTAAGATATACCACAGGTTAATATAAATGATTGCCAATTTAAAAAAACTTAATAAAGAATCATACGCAGTCGAGCATGTAACAACAACAACAATATATAGCAATCGAATACCCATAAGAATGATTAACAATCCTACGTGTGCCTATCGACTTAATCAACAATATTCAACTTTATCTACGTATTCCATCTAGCAACTTAATCAACTTCAACAACTTTATTCAACAATAGGTTATGCCCTTTTTTATTACAACTAAAGGTGGATGACTCGCGTCACCACAATGAATACAACTACAAATGTGTGCAAAGGCGGCTTTAAGGCCTTTAAGGGACCTTGCACCCGACTTGATGGGTAGTCCTATCGGGGTCCATCAGTGTCGTTAAGGATAGGCATAACCAAATCCAGGAGAAAGCTGTTACGCAACTTGTAGTGACTAGACCTAGTCACCCAGCTAATCTTAAACTTTGAGGCCGTGCCATTGGAAGCAACTAGTTTACTCCCGCTGACCAACTAAATCACACTGGTTCCTACGCGGTTCCAGTATGGGATAAGCTTACCACTTTCAACTTAGATTTATACTCGAGTTTTAACAACGATATCAACTTTAGCAACTTTTATTTCAACTTTAAGTTTAGGGTCCCTAATCGTGCACAGTGTTAACATGGCAACCTACACAAGTCTAGTGAACTAGTGTAAAAGCCAAACCAACTCAACAACTTAGCATTCCAACGAAAACAACTTTACAACTAAAAGCGACATTAATATCAACTATAATTCAGCATGTACAAGCATAATAACAACAATATAAATCAACCTAATCATGCAAATCTACCCATTTCGCGAACCCTCCAAAAGTCCCATTACCCAAACTAGCGTATGAGAAAGAAAGGTTTTAAACCACTTTTACGAAATCACTATTTTCGTTGTGCACCCAGCGTGTCAAAAATGATATATCTTACCTTGATACAGCTTACCAACAAGCTAAGAGTATCTTAAAGTGCTTGCTAAATGCTCCCGACAACCTATAATGAGTATAAGATCGAAGTATAAGCTAAATGAAGTGTTTTGTGAAATCTGGGCATGAGGTGCGCCGCACCTGCCAAGTGGTGCGTCGCACCAATCCTTCAGAAAATCCCAAAATTCCAAACTGACCAGAGGTGCGCCGCACCTCCCAAGTGGTGCGTCGCATATCGGGCTCCATTCAAAAATCAAGTTTCCCAAACTGGGCAGTGGTGCGCCGCACCACCCATTTGGTGCGTCGCACCTTAGGTGCCGACCAGCAAAATCAATTTCAAACTTGCTCTAAACGATTCCCATTCGATCTCCAACCCTTAGCCCGACCTGGAGACATAAAATTGACCTCTTTAACAACACTTTTGATGACTTTAATCTATCAATCAATCCTTTAATCCTTTACGACATAAATAAATCATTGAATCACCCGAAAGCATGAAATCAATGATCAACCAATTAATTAACCCAACCCAAACCCTTATGACCTGGATTAAGACTAATATAAGACTCCAACATTCAGATCTCAAATGGTAAATACTCATATTACCTGTAGATCGCTATAGGGAAGCAAAATACTAGACCAAACTCTCTCGAATCACACGTTGGAAGACTTTTCGGTTTGCAATTGATGAAGGGATGATATGGGGCTGCTAGGGTTTGTTTAGGGAATGAATAATCTGTAATCGACAACCTCAAGACACCCCTTAACTCCTTAAACCCGTTTTTAAGTTTGAGCACTTGGCAATTTTGACCCCTAAAGTAACTAATGCCTTCATTATACCTCTAAATGACCCGTTATCATATACCTAACATATAAGGACCTTTTCTACTACAAATGAGGCACAATAATCATTTTATAACACAATTTTCAGTCAACGATAAATTTGCAACTTTCAACTTAGCATATATATCGATTTATCGAAATAAATCAATAAATGACCGACAACCACGAAGTGAGCAACGATTTAACTATTTCAACTTTTGGGCAATTAATGTTTATAAAACATTTAATTATAATAAAATTCAACTAAATCAACTAATGGGTCGTCTAAATACTAACGGAGTTAAGAGTCAACTAATAGGTCAACTAACGGAGTTAACGGTCAACTAATAGTCAAAGATCGAAAAATGATTAGGATGTTACAATTACCTCCCCCTTAAGAAGATTATGTCCTCAGAATCGATTCAGCAACGAATAGATGGGGGTAACGATCCTTCATCACAGACTCCGTTTCCCAGGTCATACTCTCACCTCGACTGTGTCTCCACTTCACCAATACCAGATCAATCTGCTTTCTTCTAAGCTTAGTCTTCTTACGATCAAGGATAGCAATTGGTTCATCAATCATCTTCTTCTCTGGATCAATACTGACATCTTCTAAAGGAATTACACTAGTCTCGTTAGCTAGACATTTCCTCAAGTAACACACATGAAATGTGTTATGAATGCCCGCCAACTGCGGAGGTAAGTCCAACTGATATGCTTGACTTTTGATGCGCTTCAACACTTTGAATGGACCAATGAAACGTGGGCTCAACTTACCACGCTTACCAAAACGAAGAACTCCTTTCCACGGAGAGACTTTCAACATAACCATGTCACCAACCTCAAAAGTAATCGGACGAGTCCTCTTATCAGCATAAGCTTTCTGACGATCCCTAGCTGCTCTCAAAGCATCCTTAGAAATGTTAACCTTATCAGCTGTTATTTGCACAACCTCAGGTCCAGAAAACTGTCTCTCACCGGGTTCCAACCAACAACTAGGTGTACGACACTTACGACCATATAGCATCTCAAACGGAGGCATACCTATACTGGAATGACAACTATTATTATAAGCAAACTCAACTAACGGCAAATGATCATCCCACGATCCTCCATATTCCAAAACACACGCTCGAAGCATATCCTCCAAAGTCTGAATAGTCCTATCGCTCTGTCCATCTGTCTGCGGATGAAAAGCAGTACTCATATTAATTCTACTCCCCAATTCCCCCTGAAGACCTCTCCAAAAACCCAAATTAAATCTACCATCACGATCAGAAACTATAGTCAACGGCACACCGTGCTTAGAAACAATTTCATCAATATACAACTCAGCCAGCTTCTCCAATGGTGCGTTCTCACGTGTAGCCATGAAATGAGCACTCTTAGTCAATCTATCAACCACAACCCAAATCATGTCATTCCTAGCTTTAGTTCTTGGTAGCTTAGCCACGAAATCCATGGTAATATGATCCCATTTCCACTCGGGGATCTCCAACTGTTGCAATTCACCGTAGGGTTTCTGATGCTCAGATTTAACTTGAGCACAAGTCACACACTTCTGCCCGAACATAGCAATATCACTCCGCATACCAGGCCACCAATACAAAGGCTTCAAGTCATGAAACATCTTAGTAGCACCTGGATGAATAGAATATCTCGATCTATGAGCTTCCTCGAGTATTAGCTCGCGGTTGCCACCGAATAAAGGTACCCACTTCCTACCTTTGTAAGTCTGAAACCCCCGACTGTTTACCTTAAATCTATCCCGGTTCTTCCCGATTCTTTCAGCTTTGAAATTTCCGGGTAGAACAGCATCAACTTGAGACGTCCTAATGCGCTCCAATAAACCGGATTCAGCCTGTACAACCATAGATAAAAGTTTGCAAGAAGTACCATGCACCTTACGACTCAGAGCATCAGCAACGACATTAGCTTTACCCGGATGATACTTGATCTCACAGTCGTAATCCTTAAGTAGTTCCATCCATCTTCTCTGACGAGCATTCAGTTCCTTCTGATTAAACACATGCTGTAGACTCTTGTGATCAGTAAAAAGAGTACACTTAGTGCCATACAGATAATGTCTCCACAACTTAAGGGCAAAAACAACCGCTGCTAATTCCAGATCATGCGTAGGATAGTTCTTCTCATGCAGTTTCAACTGACGAGAGGCATAAGAAATCACTCTATCGCGCTGCATCAAAACACAACCCAACCCAGAAACCGAAGCATCACTATAAACAACCATGTCGTTTGTACCTTCAGGTAAAGATAGAATCGGAGCCTCACACAACTTCTGTTTCAATGTTTGAAATGCCTTCTCTTGAGAATTGGTCCACAAATACTTTACACCCTTCTTAGTCAACTCAGTCATCGGTTTAGCAATGCGGGAGAAGTCTTGAATGAATCTCCTATAGTACCCTGCCAAACCTAAGAAGCTTTTAATTTCAGTAGGAGTCATAGGGGATTCCCACTTCATCACAGCCTCAATCTGCGAGGGATCAACTTTAATCCCATCACCAGAAATGATGTGTCCAAGAAAATTAACCTCACGCAACCAGAATTCACACTTGGAAAATTTAGCATAAAGATTTTTCCTCCGTAAAACCTCTAAAACAGCTCGTAGATGCCCACGATGTTCCTCAGCAGTCTTCGAATAAACAAGAATATCATCGATAAATACAATAACCAAAATGATCGAGGAAAGGTCTACAGACTTTTCTCCGTTTGCACCTCTCTGTTTAGGTATCCTCCCATTTTCCCTTTGCTATGCCCACGATGTTCCTCAACAGTCTTCGAATAAACAAGAATATCATCGATAAATACAATAACAAAATGATCGAGGAAAGGTCTACAGACTCGATTCATCAAGTCCATGAAAGCGGCCAGAGCATTAGTAAGACCAAAGGGCATCACCAGAAACTCGTAGCGTCCATAACGAGTTCGGAAAGCAGTCTTGGCAACACTTTCCTCTTCTACTTTCAACTGATGGTAGCCAGAACGAAGATCGATTTTTGAGAAGAAAGAAGCACCCTGCAATTGATTGAATAAATCATCTATACGAGGAAGAAGATATTTATTCTTTACCATTCATTTGTTAAGCTCACGGTAATCGATACACATCCTCATAGATCCATCCTTCTTCTTGACAAAGAGAATGGGAGCACCCCAAGGCGAGGAACTCGGTCGAATGAAACCCTTATCTAACAACTCTTGCAACTGCGACATCAACTCTTTCATCTTAGTAGGGGCTAGACGATAAGGAGCCTTAGCAACAGGAGTCGCGCCAGGCATAAGATCAATACGAAATTCAACTTCACGATCAGGAGGTAAGCCAGGAAGATCATCAGGAAAAATGTCAGCAAACTCAGAAACAACTTCAATGTCAGTGATAGAAGGCCTAGCAATACGTGTGTCAATCACATATGCCAGGAAATGAGTTTTAGTTTGACGAATATGTTGAAGAGCCTTCATCAACTTAATGAATGTAGGATAACCAAACTTCCTTTCACCGTAGACTGTGACCACTTTCCCATCATGGGTAGTGATACGAACGATCTTTTCTCCACAGAAGATAGAAGCATTGTTTTCTCCCAACCAATCCATGCCAACAGCTACATCGAACCCAGCCAACGAAATGGGTAATAAATGGATCGGGAAGGTCCTGCCCTCTATCTCAATGGAGCAATCACGATAAGAATCACGAACTTTAGAGACATGACCATCAGCTATTTCAACTTCTAAGGCATGAGTTAATCGACTAACAAGGGTACCAAGTTAAGGAGCAAACTTAGGGGATACAAAAGATTTAGTAGCACCCGAATCAAATAAAACATTAGCCAATTTAGAATTAACAAGGAAAATGCCACTAACCACGTCATCTGTAGTATTTGCCACCTCAGTAGTCATCTTAAATGCACGGGCTCGAGCTTTAGGAATCTCTGTCTTCTTCTTCTCTTCAGCCTTCATTTGTGGACAATCTGCAATTTTATGGTCAGTAGAGTTGCATTTGTAGCACCTCCACTTGTCAGTACAATCAGCGAAGCTATGTCCAGTCTTGCCACATTTGTCACAGCGACGAGTATAGACAGTACAAGGACCAGTGTGTCGAGATCGACAATGTTTACACCACGGCTTCTCTTCACCTCGTCTTTCCCTTTAGAAGAACCCCCCTTGAACTTCTTGCTAGAACCAGAAAACCCATCACTCTTCCTCTTAAAACCAGAACCAGAATCCTTCTTCACAATAGACTTCAAGTCATCCTCCATAGATAGTGCAGTGTCATAAGCATCCTTAAGGGTCTTCTGCATCCTCAAAAGTGTACGGTACTCATTAGGTAAGCTTTCAACGAATCGACCAATCTTAGATAAATCATCAGGACAAAGTCGGGTACAGAATCTCAGCTTCTCCGCAAACAACCTAATATGCTCTTTCATTGACTTATCTCCTTTCTGAATAGCCAAGAACTCCCTCTTGATCATCTGTCTCTCTCGAATAGTAAAGTACTCCTTATTAAAGAGCTCAGTGAACTGCTCCCAAGTGATCTGCATCTCACCATCAACACCCAAAGTTTCTACCTGAATTTCCCACCAATCGATAGCTCCCTTACGAAACAACTGAGTAGCCAACTCCACCTTCTTGTTTTCAGGACAGTCAGCAACCCGAAAACTCTTCTCTACTTCACCAGAGAATTAGAAGGATTACAACCCCAGAAGTAACGAAGAGAAAACTCCTTAACCCTCACCCTACAATCATTCCTACGGTTTGGATTATCACCACCGAGTACCACTACCACCAGTCCGATCAGAATCATCATTAGTATCACCTGTACGATCATCAGTAGTGGGTAATGTGTCTCGAGTGCGAGAATTAGCGTCTTCATCTTCAATGTTCCTGTTTCGGCGATTCCTAAGTAGTTCATCTCTCTCAGTCTCCACCTGTGCCAAACGCCGTTCGGACTGATCTAAACGAGCTTGCATCTCAGCCATCTGTGCAACAATCCTCTGTAGCTCACGGTTAGGAGGAGGATCAGCGAATGCATCATCACCAGTACAATTAGGATTACCTCGAGTAGAAACCATTTTTCTAAAAATAAACAACGAACGTTTAAGACGGATATAGAGAGAAAGATTATGGCCCTATCTATCGACCATATCAACTATAAGCAACAATTCAAATAGGCCAAAACCTACACTCTCACTCAACCCAACCCGTCCTAAAAGCAGTCTACTAAAAGGTTTAAGTCCAATCCTATGCCTCATAGAATATGGTTCACTTAAACTCGGTCTCTGATACCAACTTGTAACACCGAACTATATAAAAATATGGATTTCAAAATTTTTCTTAAAAACACAGAGTATTGCGGAAGTTTCCATCAATTATTACATTTCCAAAATAAAAATGTTCAACTTAAATGACGGTGTTACTCGTCGGATCTAACCATAATCAAATGAAACCCATAAACGTCAAATAACGATAACGGTCAACGAAATATAATAAACGAGTTTGAATAAATGAGGCAGTCTAGGTAAAAGCCTTCAGCTGTATCTTCTACCCATCCCCACTCTAAACTGCATCTCAACTAAGCATCAACCTGAGGTGGCACAACATTTTCAACAAAAGAACAAGTGTCAGCTTTAAAGCCGAGTAAGATATACCACAGGTTAATATAAATGATTGCCAATTTAAAACAACTAAATAAAGAATCATAGGCAGTCGAGCATGTAACAACAACAACAATATATAGCAATCGAATACCCATAAGAATAATTAACAATCCTACGTGTGCCTATCGACTTAATCAACAATATTCAACTTTATCTACGTATTCCATCTAGCAACTTAATCAACTTCAAAAACTTTATTCAACAATAGGTTATGCCCTTTTTTATTACAACTAAAGGTGGATGACTCGCGTCACCACAATGAATACAACTACAAATGTGTGCAAAGGCGGCTTTAAGGCCTTTAAGGGACCTTGCACCCGACTTGATGGGTAGTCCTATCGGGGTCCATCAGTGTCGTTAAGGATAGGCATAACCAAATCCAGGAGAAAGCTGTTACGCAACTTGTAGTGACTGGACCTAGTCACCCAGCTAATCTCAAACTTCGAGGCCGTGCCATTGGAAGCA
>CM067170.1:104972913-105017926 GCA_034093135.1 Erigeron breviscapus | reverse complement strand
CGCTATCTCTTCCACAGTAGGAGCCTTAGTCTCAGAAGTTGAGAATGATTTGGTAACACTAGGTTCAGGTTCAGTAACATACTTAATCTCAGTTGAACTAGTCTGAATTCCTTTCTTGACAAACTTCTTACTTAGCTGTGGTATATCATGGTTTTTGGTCCTCAGTTGTCTAGGAATGAATTTAAGTTGCTTAGGTTCAGTGGAGACGGATGACTTAGGATAGTCAGTAAGCACTGGTTTAGCAGAATCAGACTCAGCCAAATCTGGATAAACAGGGTCTAAGTTGTTGTTAAACGGAGGTCTTACATCAGCGTAATCAGCTCCTAGTCCTGTTTTATCCTTAGGATGTCTAGGTTTACCTAAAGAAGATTAACAATCCTACGTGTGCCTATCGACTTAATCAACAATATTCAACTTTATCTACGTATTCCATCTAGCAACTTAATCAACTTCAACAACTTTATTCAACAATAGGTTATGCCCTTTTTTATACAACTAAAGGTGGATGACTCGCGTCACCACAATGAATACAACTACAAATGTGTGCAAAGGCGGCTTTAAGGCCTTTAAGGGACCTTGCACCCGACTTGATGGGTAGTCCTATCGGGGTCCATCAGTGTCGTTAAGGATAGGCATAACCAAATCCAGGAGAAAGCTGTTACGCAACTTGTAGTGACTGGACCTAGTCACCCAGCTAATCTCAAACTTCGAGGCCGTGCCATTGGAAGCATGAGGTGCGCCGCACCTGCCAAGTGGTGCGTCGCACCAATCCTTCAGAAAATCCCAAAATTCCAAACTGACCAGAGGTGCGCCGCACCTCCCAAGTGGTGCGTCGCATATCGGGCTCCATTCAAAAATCAAGTTTCCCAAACTGGGCAGTGGTGCGCCGCACCACCCATTTGGTGCGTCGCACCTTAGGTGCCGACCAGCAAAATCAATTTCAAACTTGCTCTAAACGATTCCCATTCGATCTCCAACCCTTAGCCCGACCTGGAGACATAAAATTGACCTCTTTAACAACACTTTTGATGACTTTAATCTATCAATCAATCCTTTAATCCTTTACGACATAAATAAATCATTGAATCACCCGAAAGCATGAAATCAATGATCAACCAATTAATTAACCCAACCCAAACCCTTATGGCCTGGATTAAGACTAATATAAGACTCCAACATTCAGATCTCAAATGGTAAATACTCATATTACCTGTAGATCGCTATAGGGAAGCAAAATACTAGACCAAACTCTCTCGAATCACACGTTGGAAGACTTTTCGGTTTGCAATTGATGAAGGGATGATATGGGGCTGCTAGGGTTTGTTTAGGGAATGAATAATCTATAATCGACAACCTCAAGACACCCCCTAACTCCTTAAACCCGTTTTTAAGTTTGAGCACTTGGCAATTTTGACCCCTAAAGTAACTAATGCCTTCATTATACCTCTAAATGACCCGTTATCATATACCTAACATATAAGGACCTTTTTCTACTACAAATGAGGCACAATAATCATTTTATAACACAATTTTCAGTCAACGATAAATTTGCAACTTTCAACTTAGCATATATATCGATTTATCGAAATAAATCAATAAATGACCGACAATCACGAAGTGAGCAACGATTTAACTATTTCAACTTTTTGGGCAATTAATGTTTATAAAACATTTAATTTATAATAAAATTCAACTAAATCAACTAATGGGTCGTCTAAATACTAACGGAGTTAAGAGTCAACTAATAGGTCAACTAACGGAGTTAAGAGTCAACTAATAGGTCAACTAACGGAGTTAACGGTCAACTAATAGTCAAAGATCGAAAAATGATTAGGATGTTACAAAAGTACTGTTTAGAAGTCTTACATGAATATGGCTTACTTGCTGCCAAGCCTTTTGATACTCCTATTCCTGCTAATGTTGTTCTTAGTACTAAAGAAACTGAACATGATAAGTATTTGATAAACATTTCTAAGTATCAACAGTTGGTTGGTAAACTCATATACTTGACTCATACAAGACCAGATATATCATATGCTGTCCATTGTTTAAGCCAGCATATGCATGCTCCTTTACTGTCACATTTCAAGGCTGCATTAAGAGTACTTAGGTACTTAAAAGGAAAATTGCAAGGATGAGTCGGTGAAGGCTTTTTATATATACATCATATATTTATTTTTAGAGATCAGATCTTTATCCCTTTGTTTTTCGTTTCCTCCGTTCATCATCTGTATTCTGTCTCTATTTTCTGTATAGATCATCTTGATCTAATTTAGTTCTTGTTTTATTGTTTAAGCCAGCATATGCATGCTCCTTTACTGTCACATTTCAAGGCTGCATTAAGAGTACTTAGGTACTTAAAAGGAAAATTGCAAGGATGAGTCGGTGAAGGCTTTTTATATATACATCATATATTTATTTTTAGAGATCAGATCTTTATCCCTTTGTTTTTCGTTTCCTCCGTTCATCATCTGTATTCTGTCTCTATTTTCTGTATAGATCATCTTGATCTAATTTAGTTCTTGTTTTATTGTTTAAGCCAGCATATGCATGCTCCTTTACTGTCACATTTCAAGGCTGCATTAAGAGTACTTAGGTACTTAAAAGGAAAATTGCAAGGATGAGTCGGTGAAGGCTTTTTATATATACATCATATATTTATTTTTAGAGATCAGATCTTTATCCCTTTGTTTTTCGTTTCCTCCGTTCATCATCTGTATTCTGTCTCTATTTTCTGTATAGATCATCTTGATCTAATTTAGTTCTTGTTTTATTGTTTAAGCCAGCATATGCATGCTCCTTTACTGTCACATTTCAAGGCTGCATTAAGAGTACTTAGGTACTTAAAAGGAAAATTGCAAGGATGAGTCGGTGAAGGCTTTTTATATATACATCATATATTTATTTTTAGAGATTAGATCTTTATCCCTTTGTTTTTCGTTTCCTCCGTTCATCATCTGTATTCTGTCTCTATTTTCTGTATAGATCATCTTGATCTAATTTAGTTCTTGTTTTATTGTTTAAGCCAGCATATGCATGCTCCTTTACTGTCACATTTCAAGGCTGCATTAAGAGTACTTAGGTACTTAAAAGGAAAATTGCAAGGATGAGTCGGTGAAGGCTTTTTATATATACATCATATATTTATTTTTAGAGATCAGATCTTTATCCCTTTGTTTTTCGTTTCCTCCGTTCATCATCTGTATTCTGTCTCTATTTTCTGTATAGATCATCTTGATCTAATTTAGTTCTTGTTTTATTGTTTAAGCCAGCATATGCATGCTCCTTTACTGTCACATTTCAAGGCTGCATTAAGAGTACTTAGGTACTTAAAAGGAAAATTGCAAGGATGAGTCGGTGAAGGCTTTTTATATATACATCATATATTTATTTTTAGAGATCAGATCTTTATCCCTTTGTTTTTCGTTTCCTCCGTTCATCATCTGTATTCTGTCTCTATTTTCTGTATAGATCATCTTGATCTAATTTAGTTCTTGTTTTATTGTTTAAGCCAGCATATGCATGCTCCTTTACTGTCACATTTCAAGGCTGCATTAAGAGTACTTAGGTACTTAAAAGGAAAATTGCAAGGATGAGTCGGTGAAGGCTTTTTATATATACATCATATATTTATTTTTAGAGATCAGATCTTTATCCCTTTGTTTTTCGTTTCCTCCGTTCATCATCTGTATTCTGTCTCTATTTTCTGTATAGATCATCTTGATCTAATTTAGTTCTTGTTTTATTGTTTAATCTTGAGAGTTGTAGTGAGGTTAATTGTAAGTGTGTTTTTTTGTTTAGATAATCACATCCATTAGGGGGACGATTAATTGTTTCTTTGTATTGTTTGATAGCACTCATTTGAGGACTATCTTGATAAATAAAAGTGTTCATTCCACTGGGTATATAATTTTTCAACTATTAACTCATGATTAGTCTATCATTTGATGAGGGAATGAGAAAAATATCACTAGCAAATGTTAAAATTGGCAAGCACAGAAAACCTTGGCAACACCCCTAAAATTGATGTATCTATTTTGAGTTCGACATCTGATAATGTTCTAAAGGGTTTGTTCTCCTGTATCAGGAATGAGGAATGAGTAGAAAATTACAAAAGCTCCCTCTCAAATGTCTTTGACGGAATTTAAACCCATGATCTCGCAAGATGAAATCACTCAAAAGAAAACACCATGACCACTAAACATGATAACAAATTTATCTATATCTATATTATAAAAAAATAACACTTTATTTTTAAAAGTGTTGAAAAATATGCAATAAAAAGAAAAACAAAATTGGGAGATTTAAATTAATGGAATAGATATGAGATATGTTAGATTAGGGTTGGTGGCTCATTGGTAAGGTCTTTGACCTTGGGGAAATCCACTAGGGTTCGAGTCCCACTTCCTACATTTGTAGGGGTGGATTATTGGGATGGTTTTTTTTCAAGAGTTCTGGGTTCCGTCCTAAGCACACATATAATTTAGGAGTAAAAGTCGATTAGCTTACCGTTTAAAAAAATAGTGTTTTAACTAATATTTGTAATCATTATTTAAGGGTGTTTAGAATTCAGGTTGTGTTTAGAATTTCTTTTATTTCTTTTGAATGGGAAATTTTTACAGATTTTTAACCACCTAATATTTTTACCGATTGTCTATCCATAATCTCATGTGTTTATTTAGCAAAATTGTTGATGAGGGAATGAGAAAAATATCACTAGCAAATGTTAAAATTGGCAAGCACAGAAAACCTTGGCAACACCCCTAAAATTGATGTATCTATTTTGAGTTCGACATCTGATAATGTTCTAAAGGGTTTGTTCTCCTGTATCAGGAATGAGGAATGAGTAGAAAATTACAAAAGCTCCCTCTCAAATGTCTTTGACGGAATTTAAACCCATGATCTCGCAAGATGAAATCACTCAAAAGAAAACACCATGACCACTAAACATGATAACAAATTTATCTATATCTATATTATAAAAAAATAACACTTTATTTTTAAAAGTGTTGAAAAATATGCAATACTTTCACTTATTATCCCTTAAAATATTTCTATCTACACTACCTCTTAACATTAATGATTAAATTACACTATCAATCCTTTATCTTTTAAAATATCTCCATTAACCCTTTACATCAATTATCTACACCACTCGACGTCTCATCTACCACTAACAGTTGCCCCACCACCACATCGTTCCCGCCACGACCACCGCCGCATTGCGTGGGTAACGTGCTAGTTATATTATAAAAAAATAGCATTGTATTTCTGAAAGTGTTGAAAAATATGCAATATTTTCACTTAGCACTCCTTAAAATATTTCTATCTACACTACCTCTTAACATTAATGATTAAATTACACTATCAATCCTTTATCTTTTAAAATATCTCCATTAACCCTTTACATCAATTACTTTTACATTAATTATCTACACCACTCGACGCCTCATCTACCACCAACAATCGCCCTCACCACCACATCGTCGTCGTCATGAGCACCGCCGCATTGTGCGGGTAACGTGTTAGTAGATATAATATTAAAAAGTCAAAAACGCGTTAAACAATAATAAGAGCAATGACAGTTCTTGAATGTTCACCAAAAATGACCACGTTGGTAAATTAATGTCAGGTCGTTCTTTGAATTGCCATGAGAATTGGAGTCATTACTAGTTGTGACAACAGTTGTAAAGGTGGGGTTATTTGTGTTTTAAGATAAAAGATCAAAGTTTAATTTTAATTTTTTAATAATAGTTTGATATTATTTGATGTATAATATATTTGTTATTAAAAGAAAAAGTATGCTAGCCTCTCTGTGTAAGATTGTGCAAAGAAAGTTATTACAATAGATAATCAATTACATCAACTAAAAGTTTTCTTTATCTTTAAATAAGTTTTATAGACGTTAAAAAAGAAAATTCACATCAACCAAAAGTTATTTTATCTTTATCTTTATTCTTTAGGACTCAATAGATATTGGACCCGCGCGTTGCCGCGGTTGACGTTTTTTACGCGATAAACTTTTGCACCTAATTTATGTCAAATATTCGAATCCAAATTTTTTAAAAAAGACAACTAAACATGTAGCAATGTAAATAAAAAATGCAAAAGAATAATAAGATGTATAAAAACATAAACAATAACTATATTAATGCATTAAATGTTACATGAACGTAATACGTAACGATGATGAAAGTTATTATATTTTAAAAAAACGTTATATATATAGAAAGACGGATCAGTGTCGTCTCTGAGGATTTATGGACCTCGGCCGAGGGGAAAAAAAGCCCGGGGGATAGGTGTAACAATTTTAATTATATAAACTAAGATATATATTTTTTATATATATACATAAAAAAATAAAAAATCGCGCCCCCTAAAAAACCGGGCCTCGGCCGGTCATCCACCTCGGCCTATGTCTAAGCCGCCCTTGAGACGGATAACAATAATCAAAACCAAATGTTTAAAAGTAAAACCGTAAATGTGTAAAAGTTCTTTGATGAAAACATGAGAGCCCAAAAGTTGAGTGTCATGAAAATAAAACGAAAACTTTGATGTGGGGCAAACTTTTATGGGGTTAAAATGAAATTTGGTAAAAATTATTATGTTCTATAAGAACTTTGTACATTTCATGCATAAAGAACTTGTACATTTACATAAGTTTTTATGTGTTATAAGAGCTTGTACATTTCATGCATAAAGAACTTGTACATTTACATAAGTTTTTATCGAAAGTTTAGAGTCAAAAAAATGAAAACTAAAACTTTGATACGGGATAAAAGTTAAAAAATAAAGAAACTTTAAAGGTTAAAATAAAAATTGGTAAAAATTATTATGTGTTATAAGAGCTTGTACATTTCATGCATAAAGAACTTGTACATTTACATAAGTTTTTATCGAAAGTTTAGAGTCAAAAAAATGAAAACTAAAACTTTGATACGGGACAAAAATTAAAAAAAAAGAAACTTTAAAGGGTTAAAATGAAAATTGGTAAAAATTATTATGTGTTATAAGAGCTTTGTACGTTTCATGCATAAATAACTTGTACTTGTTTGATAAAAACATGAGAATGAGAAAGTTTAGATTCAAGCAAATGAAAACTAAAACTTTGATACGAGACAAAAATTAAAAAAAAAAAGAAACTTTAAAGGGTTAAAATGAAAAATTGGTAAAAATTATTATGTGTTATAAGAGCTTGTACATTTCATGCATAAAGAACTTGTACATTTACATAAGTTTTTATCGAAAGTTTAGAGTCAAAAAAATGAAAACTAAAACTTTGATACGGGATAAAAGTTAAAAAATAGAAACTTTAAGGGTTAAAATAAAAATTGGTAATAATTATTATGTGTTATAAGAACTTGTACATTTTTTATGAAAACATGAGAACCTGAAAGTTTAGATTCAAGCAAATGAAAACTAAAACTTTGATACGAGACAAAAATTAAAAAAAAAAGAAACTTTAAAGGGTTAAAATGAAAATTGGTAAAAATTATTATGTGTTATAAGAGCTTGTACATTTCATGCATAAAGAACTTGTACATTTACATAAGTTTTTATCGAAAGTTTAGAGTCAAAAAAATGAAAACTAAAACTTTGATACGGGATAAAAGTTAAAAAATAGAAACTTTAAGGGTTAAAATGAAAATTGGTAATAGTTATTATGTGTTATAAGAACTTGTACATTTACATAAGTTTTTATCGAAAGTTTAGAGTCAAAAAAATGAAAACTAAAACTTTGATACGGGATAAAAGTTAAAAAATAGAAACTTTAAGGGTTAAAATGAAAATTGGTAATAATAGTTTTTTTACTGGGCGTTGTCCGGAAAACATAACGATGCGTAAAACTTGCATAGTATACAGAAGCGGTGATACATACATAACAATAAACGTACATTACAAAAGCGTACCATAAGATAATAAAAGGTACATTACGAAGAATAAAAATCTAAATGACACGCTTAGATGCAGGTCTGCGGTTACCTAAAATTCAAGATGATTAAAAAACATTAAAAAAAAGAACAGGTATTCAAGTTGCTGATTCAGCACCCTAGCAACCGATATTTATTCTACGGGGTAATATGTAAAAAGAACCAAAATTTAGTGACAAAATCATAAAACTCAAAAAGTTTACTACATAGGGTAATATACTAATATGTAAAAAAAATCAAAGTTTAGTGGCAAAATCATAAAGGTTTAAAAATATACTATAGATAAGCAAACCTTAATTGTTATATATATAATTATTATGTGTTATAAGAACTTGTACATTTCATGTATAAAGAACTTGTACATTTACATAAGTTTTTAGTATATATATAAACCGGGCGTTGTCTCGGAAAACATAACGATGCGTAAAACTTGCATAGTATACAGAAGCGGTGATACATACATAACAATAAACGTACATTACAAAAGCGTACCATAAGATAATAAAAGGTACATTACGAAGAATAAAAATCTAAATGACACGCTTAGATGCAGGTCTGCGGTTACCTAAAATTCAAGATGATTAAAAAACATTAAAAAAAAGAACAGGTATTCAAGTTGCTGATTCAGCACCCTAGCAACCGATATTTATTCTACGGGGTAATATGTAAAAAGAACCAAAATTTAGTGACAAAATCATAAAACTCAAAAAGTTTACTACATAGGGTAATATACTAATATGTAAAAAAAATCAAAGTTTAGTGGCAAAATCATAAAGGTTTAAAAATATACTATAGATAAGCAAACCTTAATTGTTATATATATAATTATTATGTGTTATAAGAACTTGTACATTTCATGTATAAAGAACTTGTACATTTACGTATAAGAACTTGTACATTTCATGTATAAAGAACTTGTACATTTACATAAGTTTTTAGTATATATATAAACCGGGCGTTGTCTCGGAAAACATAACGATGCGTAAAACTTGCATAGTATACAGAAGCGGTGATACATACATAACAATAAACGTACATTACAAAAGCGTACCATAAGATAATAAAAGGTACATTACGAAGAATAAAAATCTAAATGACACGCTTAGATGCAGGTCTGCGGTTACCTAAAATTCAAGATGATTAAAAAACATTAAAAAAAAGAACAGGTATTCAAGTTGCTGATTCAGCACCCTAGCAACCGATATTTATTCTACGGGGTAATATGTAAAAAGAACCAAAATTTAGTGACAAAATCATAAAACTCAAAAAGTTTACATACTAATATGTAAAAAAAATCAAAGTTTAGTGGCAAAATCATAAAGGTTTAAAAATATACTATAGATAAGCAAACCTTAATTGTTATATATATAATTATTATGTGTTATAAGAACTTGTACATTTCATGTATAAAGAACTTGTACATTTACATAAGTTTTTAGTATATATATAAACCGGGCGTTGTCTCGGAAAACATAACGATGCGTAAAACTTGCATAGTATACAGAAGCGGTGATACATACATAACAATAAACGTACATTACAAAAGCGTACCATAAGATAATAAAAGGTACATTACGAAGAATAAAAATCTAAATGACACGCTTAGATGCAGGTCTGCGGTTACCTAAAATTCAAGATGATTAAAAAACATTAAAAAAAAGAACAGGTATTCAAGTTGCTGATTCAGCACCCTAGCAACCGATATTTATTCCACGGGGTAATATGTAAAAAGAACCAAAATTTAGTGACAAAATCATAAAACTCAAAAAGTTTACATACTAATATGTAAAAAAAATCAAAGTTTAGTGGCAAAATCATAAAGGTTTAAAAATATACTATAGATAAGCAAACCTTAATTGTTATATATATAATTATTATGTGTTATAAGAACTTGTACATTTCATGTATAAAGAACGTGTTCATTTACATAAGTTTTTAGCATATATATAATTTGACTTGAAAATCTAAAATTGTAACAAAATTAGTTACAAAGTATAATTACTACCTTTATTTAAACATGAGTATGTGAACAATAACATTGACCCTCACCGGTCCATTTCCGTCACATCGCATTTTTTATCGCCGTTTAGATTTTCCCACGGCACATCCCGTTTGATTATTTTCCCGAATTTACTTTTGTTTTTATAGTATAGTTATTTCTCTTTTGGTTTCCAACTAATATATTCAAAACTTTAATTCAACATTTTTTCCTTTTGTCTTGATTTGTGGTTTCCTTATACAAAATAAATATGTACACTCGCAAACTATTGAATGTGTTTATGGTATTGCCCTTGAATAAATATTCATATAATGCAAACGTTCTATATATAGTGACAATATCAAATAACAAAAAGTAATTGAAAAAGTAATTGCAATAATTAGGTAGAAACCAATGTCGTATTGCCTTTATATATAATATATGCCGAACTTTAATATGCCGAACTTTGGAGCAAGCTTATTCATGACAGTTTGATTTTTAATTAGATGATTAGAAATACAAGGCAAATACAATTCCATAATGAATCTATATCAATATAAAAATTGAGATCCCTGAATGCGGGATGTAAGAACTACTAGTTGATAAACATAGTGGTAAAGCATCTTGATTTATCACATTTTAGTTTCTTTAAACATGAAATCATTTATATATTCAGTTTCTTTATCATATTTTTTTGACAAATGAATGTTTTATTTCATACTTAATAAGCTAAAAGTGTTAAAATAACAAAAGTACATAAATTATAATACAACTCGAGCTCACAACCGACAAATAGAACAATTGATTTGGGACGGTTTTCGTTTCACAAAATAAAAATCTGAAACATTTGGTTTGGGATTTGTGTTTGGGTCAAAATGACCCAACTTAACCAAGCTCATTAGGTGGAAACAAATACCTATGGAAACTTAAGAAATTTTGAAGGATTGACAACGAAGAAAAACAACAAACAACTTCATTATGTTTATAATAGAGAGAAAATGAGATTCAGAGAGAGAGATTTGATAATATTCTGATTTATTGATTATTGATATGAATATTGATAATATTATTATATTGATTATTGATATGAATATTGATTATTTATACAAAAGGGATCGGTGGTAACCGCCCTCAACAACCCAATTCAAATATATTTCATAATACCCCCCTGAACTATTACTATTGTCATAAACGACCCAAAGTCTAATATTTCTAATATTACATATATCAATACCCTTCCCATTGAAAACATTTTTGTCCTCAAAAATGGAAAGCAGGAAAACGAATCTTCATGTCTTTGAGAAATTCCCAAGAAGCTTCTGAGATTGGCAAACTCTCCCAATGAACAAGCACTTGCATTTCCAATTTACCACCCCTTTTGTCAAGTCTTTTATCAATAATTGCTCTTGGCTGCAACAAAAATCTGGGACTGGTAGGCAAAGGAGCAGTCAGCAGGGGAGAACCATGAGCCTTCTTCAACAATGAGACATGAAAAGTATGGTGGATTTGAGCATCACTGGGCAAATCCAACTTGTAAGCAACCTGACCCACCCCCTGCAGCACCAAATATGGACCAAAATATTTTGGAGAAAGCTTCCTGTTGGAATGGGATTTGAGAGATTGCTGTGCAAAAGGATGTAGCTTTACATAAGCCCAATCTCCCACCTCTAAAACTCTGTCACTTCTTCCTTTGTCAGCAAATTGCTTCATCCTATTCCTGGCTGACTCCAAATTCTGTTTAAGCCTTCTGATCATATTTTCTCTATCTCTGTGTAATTCCTCCACAGCTACCATGTCAGTATCTCCAGGAATGTATGGAATATGCAGATTAGGTTTAATGCCATAAAGAGCCTCATAGGGTGACATCTTGATAGTAGAGTGCCAAGTAGTGTTGTACCACCATTGAGCCAGTGGTAGCCATTTAACCCATTCCATAGGAGCATCCATGCACATATTCCTCAAATAAGCTTCCAAACAACGATTCAAACCTCAGTTTGGCCATCTGACTGAGGATGATAAGCAGAGGACATTGCCAACTGGATTCCTTGCAGCCTCATAAATTCCTTCCAAAAGTTACTCATGAAAATTGGGTCCCTGTCTGAAACTATTGTGACAGGATTACCATGAAGTTTAAACACATTATCCAGGAATGATTTAGCCACAGTAGCAGCAGAATAGGGATGGCTACATAGCATAAAATGACCAAATTTTGTCAATCTGTCCACAACTACAAAGATATCCTTGCCCTGCACCTTGGGTAAACCAGAAATGAAATCCATGGAAATATCACTGAAAATAGTATGTGGAACTGGTAGAGGTTGTAAGAGACCAGGTGTAGCCACAGGTTCATACTTTGCTCTCTGGCAAGTCACACATTCTTTAACAAACTTTTTCACATCTTTGTGACAACCCTTCCAATAGAAAATACTTTGAATTTTAGCCAATGTAGGTGCTACACCAGAATGACCCCCATGGCAGAAGCATGGAAATGTGTCATGATATCCCTTCTTAATGAATTATCCTTGCCAATTACCAGTTTATTTTTCCTCTTAAACAGCCCATTCTGCCAAGATCTATTTGGCACTGACTCTCCTCCTTCTAATTTTTGAATTATCTTTTGAATATCAATATCATTTTGCCAAGAAGTCTTAATTTTGTCCATAAGAAGTGCATCAATGGAGCTAACTCCCATCTGTAGCATAGTACTACCTTGAACCCTTGACAACCCATCAGCAACCACATTGTCTACCCCTTTTTTATATATGATCTCAAAATCATAACCCATTAGTTGAGACAACCACTTCTGCTGTAGAGAAGTAACAATCTTTTGCTCCATTAAGTGTTTGAGACTTTGATGATCAGTTTTAATAACAAAATGCTTTGCACACAAATAGTGATGCCAGTGTTTTACTGCCATAATGATGGCCAGTAACTCTTTCTCATACACAGACCAACTCTGTTGTCTTGGAGACAATGCTTTGCTTATAAAAGCCAAAGGATGATTATCTTGCATCAAAACTGCACCCATTCCCTTGCCAGAAGCATCAGTTTCTAATACAAAAATCTTGTCAAAATCAGGTAATTTCAACACTGGAGGAGTTGTTAAAGCCTCTTTGAGCTGCTCAAAAGCAATGGTGGCCATCTCATTCCATATAAAACTGTCCTTCTTCAGTAGTTCAGTGAGTGGCTTTGCAAGAATGCCAAAATTCTTAATAAACCTCCTGTAATAACCAGCTAACCCCAAAAACCCTCTCAGTTGCTTAAGATTTGCAGGCTGAGGCCAGTCTTTGATCACCTTAATTTTTGTTAGATCTGTAGCCACCCCCTCCTTACTAATTACATGACCCAAATATTCAATTTGATCTCCAGCAAAAGCACATTTGGACCTCTTAGCCTTCAATTCATTGCTTCTCATTAACTCCAAAACTTGCTGTAAATCTGTCAAATGTTGTTCCCAGGTTGCACTTTATACTAATATATCATCAAAAAATACTAGAGTGCATTTCCTCAACAAGGGCTTAAAGGTTGAATTCATCAAGGCCTGAAATGTAGCCGGTGCATTAGTAAGACCAAAAGGGAGCACTAGAAACTCAAAATGCCCTTCATGAGTCTTGAAGGCTGTTTTGTAGATGTCAGGTTCATACATTCTTACTTGATGATAACCAGACCTGAGATCTAATTTAGAGAAAATAATGGCTCCTTGTAATTCATCTAAAAGCTCTTCTATCAAAGGAATTGGGTATACATCTTTAATGGTGGCTTCATTTAACCTTCTATAGTCCACACACATCCTCCAGGACCCATCATTCTTCTTAACCAAAACCACTGGAGCAGCAAAAGGACTATTGATGTGCCTTATCACTCCTGAATCCAGTAGTTCTTGAGTCATCCCCTCAATTATATCCTTCTGAGCTCTAGGATATCTATAAGGCCTGAGATTTAAATCCACCTTCTCATCTTTCAATCTTATTCTATGATCACAATCCCTTTTTGGTGGCAACTCCTTAGGAACCTCAAAAATATCCTCATAATTGGCCAATAATGCCTCTAATTCTTCCTTATTTCTATCCTGAATGGTTTTCAATAAAGGTTGGTACATTCTGTGTTCTTCTGCAGAATTCTGCAAAGTGTATAACTCAGCCTGTACAATCTCTTCCTTCTCAGTCAACCAACTGCTCACCCTTTCCATGGAACATAAACTCACTCCATGATGTTGTATCCCCTTCAACTCAAAATTTTGATTCTCTATAGTGAACTTCATTGTTAATTGCTTAAAAATCCAAATAATATCATTTAAGGTGGCTAACCATTGGACTCCCAAAATGATATCATAATTTGGAAGATCCACCAACAAGAGGTCAGTGGTGTACCAATCACCTTGCATCATCCAAGTGAAAGGACTGCACATGCCTATGGAAGCCATACTGTGACCATTGGCTATATTGACCTTTACACTGGGAATTTTCAACACAGGACACCTTAATTTGTCAGCTAAAGGAGTATTCATGAAATTATGTGTTGATCCACTGTCCACCAAAATATGAAGCCTCCTAGTACCTATTGATCCAACTATCTGCATTGTAGAGTAGGAAGGAATGCCCATAATAGCATTGAGTGAGATGTGTGGTTCACCCTGCACTACTAACTGTTGTGGCTCCTTTTGTACAACCAATGGTTCAGTTACATTAACCATCTCCCCATCAGCACCACCAGCACACACATCATCACCATCATCCTCTACTTCTACCACAAACAACTGCTTCTTACCCTTACAAACTCTATTATGGCCAGGAATGAACTTCTCATTACAATAAAAACATTCTCCCTTTGCTCTTTTATCATCCAACAACCTATTTGTCACTCTAGTAGTAGGAACTAAGGCAGTAGAAGGTACAGAATTCACTGGAGTTTCTAATAAAGGTAATTTTGCAGCATTATTCAGTGAATTATTGGTTCTCATTCCCCCACCCTTAAATTCAGAACTACTAGCATATGGATAAGGTCTAAGCATTGACTTATTACTAAAATTCTGCAATTTAGCTAAAGTATAAGTGTCCTTAAGAGTTTTTGGCTTAAACATACGAATTGGACACTTAATCTCTGGTTTCAGGCCTTCAATGAAAATACTAACAGTATATTCTTCAGGAAGACTAACCTTAGTGAGAAGTGCATCAAATTCATCACAATATGCATCTAGGTCACCTGTCTGAGTAAGAGCCTTCAATGAACCCATAGCATCATCCATTAATGTGCTGGAGAACCTAGCAATGATAGATCTAGCATAATCCTCCCACCTTATGTCTTCCATAGCCTTCTTTGTAACATCCGTGAATTTTGACCGTTTGACTTTACGTGCAATTTGACTAACAATTTAAGTTAATGAAATATTTAGGTCGTTTCGTGATTAAATGACAATGTGGTATGCTCGCCGGGTCGATAATAAGTTTTAATCGATGTTTAAATGCCTGACGTTTTGTAAATTGGCTTGGGAAGAGAAACGGGTCGGCCCGTGGGTGATCCACGACCCACCAGCCCTTTATGACCCATCTCCCTCCCCTTATCCTCTCATTCTCCACATACTTGGTCTTTCTTTTCTTTTCTCTCTAACAAAAGTAAGAAACTCCCTTTTCTCATCTTTCCCTCTTGAACTCTTGAATTAATTAGTGTTGTGGAATTTGTTTAATATAAGAATCATCATCATCTCCTCCTCATCTTCATCATATCAAAAGATTGAGGTTCATAGTGCAAGGTTTTATCCATTTTGACCTAAATTTGGGTTTGAGCTCAAGGAGAAGTTTTGGTAAGTTAAATTCATCTCTTTTACTCTATTTATACTTGTTTATATGTTTCTAGTCGAATTGTTGTGATTCCAAGTCTTGAAAATGGTAAAATTGAATTTAGGGTTTAAAATTAGGGTTTGAATGATTTGGAAGCAATTGTGATGTTTTGGTTGAATTTGTGGGTTGGGTTATGTGTATTTATGGTTAACGATGCTTGGTTATACTTCAAAATGAGTTACAAGTCCTTACAAATTGCTTTAGAATGGTTTGGGTCGATTTTGGAGTTTTGGCTTCTTGATTTTCTGCATAAAATGCTCTGGATCGTGTTGCTGCCCAGTAAGGGGCGTAACCTACGCCCCTTAGGGCCGTAGGTTACGCCAGGTCTAAATTGCCTGGGCGTAGGTTACGCCATGTTTGGCCGTAACTTACGCCTATCCCTATTTTCAAAATGATCTTACGCCCCGACCTCCTGTTTACGCCAACTTTTACGCCCACCTTACGCCAAAAATGACATTTCTAGAGGACCGTAGGTTACGCCCTTGTTGACCGTAACTTACGCCAGTTGTTTTCTGACCACCGTACCTTACGCCCTTGTTGACCGTAACTTACGCCAGTTGTTTTCTGACCACCGTACCTTACGCCCTTGTTGACCGTAACTTACGCCCTTTGTTTTCTGAAATTTCCTTGTTTGACCTAGTTTGACTTTCTGGACTTTTTTTTTAGCGTCGAGCCTTAACCTAATTCACTTCTGATCTTATGTAACATTGATTAAGAGTCTTAGAAGTCATTTAACGTCGAGAAACACTCTGGAAACCTAATTAGGGTTGCCGAATATTTGATAACTACGCCTATATGTTTATGTATGTTGATGTGAATGTATATGATCGATATTTAGGTGTTGGGCGTGAAGTGAACATTGTACGACAATAACTCGACTTTATATCAACTTAACTTTCACAACCAATCGAGGTGAGTTCCGTAGCTCCCTACTCATTTGAGATTCGGGCTGAAAAGTGTAAACTTGCGTATTTACTTACGTTGTTGATTGATTGATTGTTTTGGTTTAAATGTTGGATTGGTCAGATGGTTTATCACATTTGAATGACTTGGTTTACGTTTGTTAAGTATTTCATTAATATTAGGATAGACGTACATACATGGAAGTCGGTTATGCTTTCATTGGGTTTTAGATGTGGTGGGAAGGCTGCGGGTGACCCTATATATAAGCATCTGGGACTTGAAGAAAGTAGAATCCTCTTAAGTGTATGTACGTATAGAATTGGTGTTAATATTGATTGTTGGCTCATGTTTGTCGATTATCGTTTGTTGGTTCATGTTCATCGTATTGTGATTATTGGTTTACGATTGACGAATATTGATTGTTAGTTCATGGCAGACGATTGTGATTGATGCATATACGATTGATAGTAAGCATGCATACATTGTTCATAATCCCTCGGTTGAGGAGTGGCTATATCCAAGTGTATAGATGTATACACTATCTGATGGATGAAGAGTTCTTGACTCCGAGTATATAGACATATATATCTCGATGTTTTTGAGATGCAGCCTGTGTCATTGTTATGACAGGCGGGTATCGTTGCATAGGTGACTTGAGGTCACGCATATGATAGGCATGTTGGCTTGTTTATGCATTCAACACTTACTTTGATATTTACATCATTTTTGCACTTCTGTTACACGCTTACTTACTTGTGTAATCTTGTTGTTGGACGATATTGTGTTGCTTAGAGGCTCGCTGTAAGTCATGTCTAGCCTCTACTCGTATATTGTGATTATGGTCGATGGTTCCTTATGGATTATTATTACGAACTCACCAACCTTGTGTTGACTATGCTTAGTACACTTTTCAGGTATCCAAGTTATTTCAATGCATGAAGTTTGATCGATTTGTTTAGCTTGCTGTTGAACCCGGACTTGGACTTATATGGATCAAGGATCCATTTGCCTTCTTTTGCATTGTACTTAGAACCGTTAGCCATCTTTTGATGTTCCGTTGTAACCTTTGATGATGACTTGTTCTTTATGTATTTTGATACTTGTTTATCGTTCGGTAAGGATTCACTGAATCCTTTATTTGCATTTAGTCATGTTCTACATTAATTCCACCTTGTGCTATATGATTTCCGTAATATTTCAAGCCCTGGGCTTGGGGTGTTACATTCTTACTTGAATTCATGTATGCTAGGTGCCATTGCAGAGCTCTGCCATCCATATGAATGGCCGCGTACCTAACTTTTCGAGTTTCAATCGTATCATCAGTTGTGAAGAAGTGATCGCATTTGTACAGCCATTGATCAACATCATCTCCATTAAATCGAGGAAAATCGAGTTTTGTGAGATTATTATTGCTCACCGGCTCGCCGTCGTTACGAACAGCTAGGGTTTGGCGATTCTGCAATTCATCAAGGCGTTTGGCCATATCATCCATGGCAGCTCTCATACTAATCATAGATTCCATTGTAGAAGCTGTATCTTTTTGATTTTGAGCAAATTCCTTCTGAAACCTTTCAAAATCCTGAGTTCTAGTTTCTGGCGCCATGATTTTAGGAGAAGAGAATCAACGACGATCGGAATTTCAATCGGAAGTTATGGCGGTGGAATCGGATCTCCGGTGATCGGAGCTCTGATATCAATTTGATAGAGAGAAAATGAGATTGAGAGAGAAAGATTTGATAATATTCTGATTTATTGATTATTGATATGAATATTGATTATTTATACAAAAGGGATCGGTGGTAACCGCCCTCAACAACCCAATTCAAATATATTTCATAATACCCCCCTGAACTATTACTATTGTCATAAACGACCCAAAGTCTAATATTTCTAATATTACATATATCAGTTTATCAAAAAAGCTCGAGAAAATATCTCCATTGAACCCAAAATCAAAGGGTGTTATACTTAACACCACCAAGTCCAAACCCTAACTTTTAAATTCAACCTTCACCACTCTAACTTGAATTGAATATGTCGACAACATAAGCTCACGTGTTTTATTGACGAAGTAACAAAGTAGTGGCAGTTTGGATGGAGAGAATTGGTATTCCTATCGATGATTCATGAGTATATTGGTATATACTCGTATGATGATAATGAAGAGATTATATGGATGTGAACATCAAATGAAGTTAACAAAATAAACTTGGGGCTATAAGCTTGAGTAAGAAACTTTTAGAAGTTCAAGCTCAATTGTCTCGATTCTTATGAGTAAAACTCGAGTTCAGTTTGTGAGTAATTTTGGAGGCTTTGCTTGACTCGTTTGTTAAATAATTTTTTTGTGTGTGTGTGGCTATATTAGTTTTGTATATAGTTATTGTTTGGTAAGTTCAATTATAAATGTGATAGATATAGTAAATTTTGACTTATATACCAAATGAAGCCAACTCAATTGGTTTTTTTTTCCGTCGGTTTTGTGTTCGACTCTCTAGAGCGACAACTCTTGAACCTCTAGTGGGCCGGAATGTTATGCTGGGTGGTCCATTATATGGTCACCAACTGTTGTGCTGGGTTGGTCAATTATATAGTCCGTTGTTCTCTGGATGTCATACTCGGACTGACTATTAAAAACATAACGCTATTAATTAAGACTGCGACTATTTTATTTGTATATACATAAAACTTGTTTAAATTCGTTTTAGTGTCCAAATATCGAGGTTGAACTCCGTTACTAGATGAACTCCAAATTAGGCTAGAACTTGATGAGAGCTTGTTTAAACTCAGCTCGTATCAAGCTTTTAGCTAATCAAACATTTAAACTCATGTTGGCTCTGTGGATACCTTGATGCTATATAAAGTGTGAACAATTTTGTAACAAAGCATCCAAAGTTTTATTTTGATATACAGTAGCATATATAAAATCCAAAATTGTATTGTATGTGTATATCATTAATCAAAGTTCAATCAAGTCTCCACCATCTTTGCACTCTTTGTCTGGCACCTTCAATTCCATAAAGTGAAACAACCCTCCTTAACTACCCCTTTTTTTTCTCACTTTCTCATGTCCTTCCTTTATTACCCTCCCTAACTATACCATCCTCATTTGCCAAATTAGCTATTCTCCTTTCTCGTAACATACTAACACATTCTTCTTCTTATACATTAATATATATAGCTCTATAAGAATCTTACTTTAATTATTTCACTCTTCACTAAGATATAGTGTGTTACTGTGTTTTGTTTTGATTCTTTACATGGATTAATGTAAGTAAAGTTGTTAACTTTATTATTTGGATTTGTTTTAAATGATGTTATCTTAAATGGGTTTTCATTATTCTGTGAAAAAGTGAAGTTTACAATTAACTTTATTTGATTCTTATCTTGGACATCAATATGTTCCACATACATATATTATATTATGTATCTAGGTATATATATATACATGTGTTTGTTAATGTGTGTGAATATAATATATTATGCAGGTTGATCACATGGGTTATCATCAGATGTAAATGACAGAAAACAGTTTTTCAGATTGAATCAAACTGGTACACTCTCTGAATTTATATCCTTCTCTATTTTATCAAATGTGATTTTGCTTGCTTTTTTACTTGATTTTATGTAGTACAAAAGATGCCCCTTATTGTCCTGTCTTCATTTTCTTGAATTATTTGTATGTGTGTAACTTTTCGAAAAATGTCACTGGATAACATCCAAGTCAAAAGACTTATCTTTCCCGGGTAGCCTGAACGGTGAAATACGTCATCCATTTTATTATTTGTATATGTGGCAAAAATTTAAGTGCATTGTTTAAGTGTTGGCTGAATGATGTTGTTTACATATATAGGAGGGTCATTGAAGATGGGAACATTGGATTGTATGTTTACAATTATCATTTTCGTCAGTTTTTGGGTTTTTGGAAAATCGGAGATTTATATTGTAACAATTGAAGGAGAGCCGGTAACAAGTTATAGAGGTGGTGTGAGTGGTTTTGAAGCCACTGCTGTTGAATCCGATGAGAAGCTTGATGTCACTAGGTTCGTGTTCTTGGAACTGTTTTTTATGATAATAACAATACCAATGTCCCATAAAAATGTTGAAAGATTCAAATATGTACTACTAATATTTTACTACTATAAATTGACTAAACTTATGATACTAACCTGTCGTTTAATTTTGTGATGTTTATTCAGTGATTCAGTTTCAGCATATTCCCATCACCTCGAACTCAAACATGATACTCTTCTTGAAACGTTGTTTGATGAAGGAAGTTATAAGAAAATTTACAGTTATAAACATCTTATCAATGGTTTCGCAGTTGATGTTTCTCCTGAACAGGTCAAAGTCTTTCCCTTTTGTATTTTTACGCGGGGATATTCGCCTTTGAGTATTGAAACTTCAATTATTACTGCAAACCAACCGTCTTTCTTGTGAAAGTTCTAAAAAACCCACTATCGTTTGCAAGAATTAGCCTTGTAAATAAATGATGAAAAATGTGAGTGCAAATGTAAAACCGGCCTTGAAGCCACTAAATTCTGCTCTTCTTGTTCAAAATGCCTCATTTTGCAAACATTTGGCATTTCGCAAGAATGATTTGTTTGAAACAAAGAGTCAAGTATGAAGAGTCAAAAAGTCAACCAAAACAAATGCATAATGGAAACCATCACTTTTGGAACCTCTTGTCCAAAATACTCATCTTTGGACACCTTTTGGTACTTTTTTCTTGCATTTCATAGGAAGATCATGTGCTTGCAATCAAAAGTAAAAATGTCATCGTTAGAATCACATTTTCTTAAATGTTTCTTAACATATTAGTAGGCAGAAATGCTTAGGCGAGCCAATGGCGTGAAATCAGTAGATAAAGATTGGAAAGTGAGGAAACTCACCACACATACACCACAATTTCTTGGGCTTCCCACCGGGGTTTGGCCAATGGGCGGTGGATATGACAGAGCAGGGGAGGACATTGTGATTGGATTTGTTGATTCCGGTATTTTCCCAGATAATCCAAGTTTTGGGAATCTTAATATCGCACCATATGGGCCTATACCAAAATACAGAGGAAAATGTGAAATTAATTCTGATACAAAAAAGAGTTTTTGTAATGGGAAGATTGTTGGAGCACAACATTTTGCAGAAGCTGCAATAGCAGCCGGTGCTTTTAATCCTTCGGTTAATTATGCTTCGCCTATGGATGGTGATGGACATGGAAGGTTAGTAGTTTTAATATCAGAATAATGTATCAGATATAAAATAGAAATGGTGCTACCCCTGCAGCCAACCCTAGTAATTTTGATATTAAAAATGGATTTTGTTACATATACATAACCGACATACTTTTGTTGTATCTGTAATGGTTTAAACGTGAATTCTAGAGTTGAAATTGTAAATATACCACTGATATAAATTTATCGTGTTTTTATGGTTTAAACATGAATGCTAGAGTTTCAAATGAACCATTTGACCTCATAATTTACAATGGACCTATTTGAGGTTAAACGTCAAAGTGCTAATCTTGTTTCACAGCCACACTGCAGCAATTGCAGCCGGAAATAATGGGATCCCAGTTCGAGTCCATGGATACGAATTTGGAAAAGCAAGTGGAATGGCTCCTCGTGCCAGGTGAAGTATCTACTTTTTAATTATAGAGGTGGCGATTGTGAACCTTTACTTATGAACGGGTTGATTTGGTTTATGCCAATTGACAAAGAAGGAAATGTATCGAACTGGTCAAACAGGTTGGAAGCCGCCGAAAGTGAATTTGTTAATGCATCAAACCTACCAAATCATTTTTATTCAAAATAAGTTAATTAACTTATTAGTGAAGTAATAGTACATTTTTGTAATTTTATCTGACACACCAATTGTTTATATAGATTTTAATTTTTTGGACATGAAGTGTTTCGGCTCCAACTTGCTCATTTTGCCACCTCTAATGAAACTTTGTCAGTTGTATAAGCGTTTTAAAATGTGAGTAATATGTACGAATAGGATTGCTGTGTACAAGGCGCTCTACAGGCTCTTTGGGGGTTTTGTTGCTGATGTTGTCGCCGCCATCGAGCAAGCAGTTCATGATGGTGTTGACATATTGAATCTCTCAGTGGGACCCAACAGTCCTCCGGCCACCACACGAACCACATTCTTAAACCCGTTTGATGCTACCCTTCTCGCGGCTGTAAAAGCTGGAGTTTTTGTTGCACAAGCAGCTGGAAATGGTGGGCCTTTCGCCAAATCTCTAGTGTCTTATAGTCCATGGATCATGTCTGTGGCTGCTGCTGTTGATGATCGACGATATAAAAATCATCTTACACTTGGAAACGGGAAGATTCTTGCTGGAATTGGTTTGTCACGTAAGTTTAACATATGTGCTGTCATTATCTGATAATCATCAGTGGATATATTGCTAACAGTAGCATATGCATTATGAATGTAGCTGCGACAAGTTTAAATAAGAAGTATACGCTCGTTGCTGCTAATGATGTTGTGTTGGATTCTTCGGTTATGAGATTTAGTCCAACGGATTGCCAGAGGCCTGAAGTTTTGAACAAAAATATGGTGAAAGGAAACATACTTTTATGTGGTTATTCGTTCAATTTTGTTATCGGAACCTCATCAGTGAAGAAGGTTGCTGAAACTGCAAGGAGTCTTGGTGCAATTGGCTTTGTACTTGCTGTTGAGAATGTTGCACCTGGAACAAAGTTTGACCCAATGCCTATCGGCATGCCCGGGATTGTCATTACGGACGTTAGCAAGTCAATGGTACTCAGTTAAAGACCATCTCCCATTGCCCTTTCTATTATATGTCACTAATATTTCAGGATTTTTGCAACTCCTTAATTTAATTGCATGTATATGTTTATAGGAGCTTATAAACTATTACAAAGCATCTACTTCAAGGGATTGGACTGGACGGGTGAAAAGTTTTAAAGCTACAGGAACTATAGGAGAAGGTTTGGAGCCTATACTTCACAAATCAGCACCTATAGTCGCTTTGTTTTCTGCCCGAGGGCCAAATATAAAAGACTACAGCTTTCGTGATGCGGATCTTTTAAAACCCGATATTCTAGCACCTGGTTCTTTGATTTGGGCTTCTTGGTCTCCTAATGGAACCGATGAGGCAAATTACATAGGTAATCGCTTGATTTGGTTGTTTCATTTTCTGGGTCTCATCTAGAGACCCATTTACAAATGGGTCAATTTGGGTAATGTATTATCTCTACTGGGTCAAACGTCTAAATTAAAGCCAATAGTACAAAGGAGAATGGGTCAAGTGTGTCATCTTAATTGAAGTAATGTAGTTTTGTTAATCATATTTGGTATACCGAGTATCTGTAAATGAGTAAAATCAACATGTTTCATTAGCTCAATCTGTTATAGCCTATTCCAAATCCTCTATTTGAGCCAAACCTGTTTGACTTGTTACCCAATCTATCCAATTAGCCACCTCTAGGCTCTAGTCTGATTTTAAAATGAGAAGTTAAGTCAATGTTTTGTTTGAACAGGAGAGAGCTTTGCTATGATCTCAGGAACGAGCATGGCTGCACCACACATAGCGGGAATAGCAGCTCTTATAAAGCAGAAACATCCTCATTGGAGCCCAGCAGCTATCAAGTCAGCTTTGATGACGACAACAAATACACTGGACCGAGCTGAGAAGCCCATTCTAGCTGAAAAATATTCAGGGGCAGACAAGTTGACATTCGTCTCGGCGACACCTTTTGATTATGGAAGTGGCCACGTCAATCCCCGTGCTGCGATGGACCCAGGACTCATCTTCGATGCAGGTACAGTTTGATTTTCATCGAAATCTTTTGACTTCCATTTGACCTAATCCATCACAGTTTTTAAACCATGAAATCAAACACATGTTGGTATTATATATGGTAACAAAAATCATATGATAACTGAATTTGAGAAGTAATAAGTTTGACATTTTTTTTTTTTTTTTGTCAAAGACCCCATATTGCCTTAATCTGGGGAAGAGATAAACTTTGACTTTAAGCTCAACCATCCAACTTTACCTTTAAAATTTGACAACCCTTTATACTTGATGATAATTGAATATCAAATGTAGTTCCAATATGGTAGCCCGTGATTGTGGGCCATGTAATCTCCGGAGACCCAACTTTGAGTCCCGCAGGCTGCAAATTTGTTAATAATACCAAAATGTGTGTTCGTATAACATTGGCTACTAGATCTATGTGATTTTGAATTCAGAAGTCATAAGGTGACAAACTAAACTTATTTTGTCAAAATATTTCAGGTTATGAAGATTATTTAGGATTCTTGTGCACGACTCCTGGAATCAACTATCACGAGCTACTTAACTACACTCACCGTCCATGTAATTATACTCTCGGCCATCCTTACAATCTGAACACACCGTCGATTGCAATCTCCCATCTTGTAAGAACCCAAACAGTAACTCGAACAGTCACAAATGTAGATGAAGAAGAGACGTATACAATCACATCAAGAATGGCACCAGCCATAGCCATTGAAACAAGTCCTCCATTCATGACTATAAGACCAGGTGCATCACATAAGTTTTTCACCACTTTGACCGTACGATCAGTGACTAACAGTTATAGTTTCGGGGAGGTTTTGTTGAAGGGAAACAGAGGACATAAGGTCCGGATACCAGTTGTAGCAATGGGTTATAAACGGTAGCCACCGTTTTGGGTTGGGTTGGGTTCATAATGATGTGATGTAATTCTTTTGTAAAACCGTTTTAATATATGAGTATAGAAAATGGCAGGTGTATTTAGATGGGTAATTTGTAAATAAAGTAGCTGTATAAGGTGAAAAGGCTATTTATTGCTATCAAGTTTTGCTGGTTGTTACTGCTGCTGGCATGGACAGATAGTTGTACTTGCTTGATGAGTTACATACCAATTTTGCGGCACACGACCCATGATACACGTATTGTGGTGTATGAAAGATAAGACTCATTCGCACCGAAACCAGCTCTCTTAGTACTAAACATGTTATTTCTAGTAGTCAGTGAAGAATTTGGTCGTCACATAGTTCAGTTTTTGATCTTCAATTATATTAACTTGTAGTTACGATTAAAGGTGGCTACTATTACAATAGGACATTGCATTATGATTTTATTTTTCTGTTAAAATCTGATTGTTTAAAACATGAAATAGTTTATACAGTTCTGATAGTGTCATGTTCAATGGCTGATTCTGATGACCAGACTGATTCGAGATGACGAAGTAGGCTAAATGTCATTATCAATAGAATTACAATAAATTCTTGCCTCTTCGAATCATTAGGTTTTATATAAGTAGGGCACTAGTCTTAAAATGTTAATCAAACGACATTGTTACTAATTAAGTAGACAAATACTGGATGAAGTATTGAAGTTTTGATTGGCTGACGAAGTCATGTCTTCTGTTAAAGAAACTTGATGTGCTTAGATTTCTTTGTATCAGCTAGAAGTATCTTATTAGCACAATGCTTCAATACTTCAATTGATTATTGAGTCCAAGTGGTATAATTAGATTGCTTATTGTGTAAATTTGGCTTCCTTATTGGTTCCCCTAACTGTTTATCCATAATATAAAGAGCTGTTTATGGAATGCTAACTTCGATAAGATCTCAAATCGAAGGTTTTGATTGTTTTCATGATGGGGGAGTTGATTCTCATGATGTGCAAATGCTTACCAAAACTTGGTTTAGTGTTCCCATAACGTTCTTCGATTCATTTTCGTTACTTGGTATCACGATGGGAAGAAGCATGAGATTTGTTAATTGTTCAAAAATACTTAATTGTTCACGGATATGATGTTAAACTAGACTATCATCTTGGAAGTTTAAGCTCATTTCCATTGTGGGAACTGGGAAGACTTACTTTGGCTAAGTACTTTTGCTTATTTCTTTTTCTATATAAGGCTCCATCCAAAGTTCAAAACTCATTATTAATCTCAAATTTACATGATGCCGCTCATCTAAAAGTGGACAAACAAAATTCATCGAGTTAAATGGTCCAACAAATTGGTAGTTAAAGCAAAAGGTGGGGTTTAAATCAAAGAACTTTGGGCTTCTTAGCTAGTGGAAATGGAGGTGGAGCCAAAATCTAATATTAAGGGGTTGGTTGCTTTGATCGGAAGTGGCTGATTGGATAAAGTCATGTCGAATTGACCTTTGCATAAAACTTATATAATAAAGTTGTAGGTAATTAGTTACATAGTGAGGGTCAGTTTTTTATTTGTGGTTTCTTCTTAGATTGATGAAGGTTTAAATCCTGTCAAATTTAAATTTGGTGAGGCGCCCTTAGCTACGCTATACCCACTAAGACTGAGAGAGCAAACCCTTTAGAGTGTAGCTAGGATTCAATAGATTCTGAGGTGGACGTACCAAAATTGAGAGTGTTAGCCAGTTATCCCTTATGTTTTTCAAAAAAAAAAAAAGTTATATAATAAGTTGTGTTAGTTGGAGGCTCGGAAATAGAGTCTTTCTTTACTATGTTGCATGATATATATAAACATTAATAATTGAGTTGAATTATGACGAGTTGGGTGCCATACTGCCATGGATAGCAAATGCATGGCAGATATGAAGTGTAGTAGCTGGTAAACTACTTCCCTCTTATCTCGAACAGCATTACAAAATTTATCCAGAATCCACATCTATAACGATCGCATTAAATGCATGGAAGACCTTTGTGTATGGCACTTGTTAAATTTAGGATGACTAATTGAGAAAGAATCCAGAATATAGAGTTTAGGTCAGTCCCAAACAATGACTAATGTCTAACCTATTGCAGAAACACGAACACATATTGTAGGCCAAATTTTATACCATAATCTTTATATATTAGATAAAAGAAAATTATTATGACATTATTTTTTTATTTATAAAAATAGCTTAAATGTTTACCTTCTTCTTAATTTATTCTTATTTAGATGTCATAAACACTTTCCTTTTTTTAAATTTATTTCATTTATGATTATTTTTTTTTGAACGGCATTCTATCCTCCTACTCCTAAATTACACGTATGTCTGGAAACCAGGACTCTCGAAAAACCCCTATTAATCCACCCTATTATTTATGATGTCATTTTTTAAGAAAAAAATGTAATTATTTTCTTTTCAAAACTTTTTTTTTTTTGAAAACTTATTTATACATGGTTTTCTAAATTTCCATCATCGAAATAATTTTATCATAACAGATTTTAGATTATCCTATGCCGGTTAATAAGCTAATTATATTTATTTGAAACATAAGGCATACTATTTCGAGGTTATGAGTAATATATTTATGTTTGTTGTTTACACTAAGTATATTTGATAAAAAAAACTTGAATAGGTATTTTGTTTATCAAAAATATAAAAATATTTTAGTAAATTATCACATAATTTTTTTTGGAATAGGCTCAATCTCGTCATAACTGGAAGATACGTTTTTACAAAACCTTTATTAATATGTCCGGGTTGAACTCGGGTTAATTAGCTAGTCAATATAAGAATAATTAAAAAACTTAAAATTATGAAAAACTCGAGTGACTTGTCTGTAACAAAAACTTTCCGAAAATAACCAACTACACTTTGAAAATAAATCATGTATATATTTTTTGCATGTCTTACATATATACCTAATCGTTCCAAACTACTTAGCCACGAGACAAAAAAATAAAATCACAATTTAGCAAAAGTGTGCTTCTTACATGATTATAGCTATTGGTTAAAGATTTGTTAGAGATGATTGAGAAAAAATAAACTTATAGTGTATTTCAAAGAACCAAACAGTATCAATGACAATGACAATGATAAAGATTGTTTTGCATTAACCATGCAACACTAAAGCTGGACTTAGTAATGCTCTTCGTGAGCTCTTCGTAATCTCGTCCATCATGAAGTTAGTGCTACGACTTTCATTGAGAGGGACTTCGTCCACCTTGTTCGAAATTTTGAAGCGCATCAACGAGAGAGACAACGGAGAAGTGGGGTCGGAGGAAGAGAGAGAAGGAGAGAAAGTGAGGTGAGGAAGATGCCTTATTGTGAGTGACAGTTATTGGATGTGTTTTAAGAGTGAATAAAGCTGATGTAACAGTGATGAAGACATGAGAACAAGGTTGCTTGATAAGAGGCCTAATGGAATGGTAGTATTCCCTACTATTAACATTCCTTTTCTTTTATCTTTTCCATATGAACGAAACGTACCTAGAATTACATATGCTTCGAATATTTATGCTACCTAGTTAATCATATGCATCGTGACTTGATATTTTTCCCTTCAATCCTTCATATATATAATTCATTATACAAAGGAGATAATATGTTAAGCAATATTGATAATTGATTAAAGCATCTTAGTTACACATATTTATTTATTTCTGTTAAGTGATAGCTGGTATTGGCATATTGATAGTAGTAAAATAACAATAACAAATATTTTGTGAATATTGAGTTTTAGAAGAAAAAGAAAAGGCTCGAGGAAGATGCACGTTCTTTAGTGAGGTCACTCAATAAGAAAACAATAATTTACTAGATTTGAAATTGGAAATAATTTTTGATGCAAGCTAGTCAAGTGGGTTTGGTATCAACAAATTTTCATGATTGTTTTCTAGTTGATGTTTTGGTCTTCGAACTAAAACTTTTTTACATGCAATTCTTTGAATACAAATGGAGGTATAATTCTAAATATTGGTGAAAAGAAACAACTATGTTTAATACCGTTTTCACAATATAAAAAATCCGGTGAGATATTGAGATGCAAATAATTTTGTTTCTAATATGCATTTGATTCATTTTGATTTCTTCAAAAACAAATACATCATTAATAATTTATAAAAGAAAAACTTTAATGTATTTAAATAATAATTTTAAAGGTGTGCCTGGTTAAAATTTTTGCCTCGAGCCATTTGGTTATAAAACTCTTCATAACTATAAGATCGTGACATGTGACAAAATCAAAAGATGATAAAAAAAGGTTTAATGAAATTCACATGTTATATGTTTTGTTGATCATAGTTCATAGGATGATTTTAAGAAGATCATGAAGATGATTAATCAAATTTTTTGTATATTTTAAAAAAGTTTGAGTTCATTAAATATTATCACTAATTAACAAAATCCTTTTAATAAATACCAGATTTATTGATCGCATAGTCGCATAATGACAAATATCATGCAACAAATCACCTGGATCTATTATCGATAGTATAGGTTTTTGAAACCAAACCTTACAACACTCTATGGATTTCATGGTTAATGCCCAAATATTAATTGGTCTCCTCGATCTCTCTCTCTCTATATATATACCCCTACTTTGCTTTCTCAAAACATATATGCAACAAGGGAGTAGCTAGCCATATATGTACAGTATACGTACGTTAATTACCATTCATTACCGTCCACGGTCCATCCAAATATCACACCCTGCTTCGATCTTCTAGATGGTACTCTCTCTCTCTCTCTCTTTTGTATATATGCGTATCATGTACGTATATATATACTATCTTTGTAGATATCCATGCATATACAACATCAGAGTGTTGTATATAATTAACGACCTAACCAAACTAATTAATAAAATATCGATTAATCTCTTTGTATGTATGTTGATCATCGAATGGATGTCACGGATGTGCATGCGTAACATATATGGTACGTATCGATTGTTGGAAAACATTTATACGAAGTATTAATTAATTGACATTTTGATATTCCTTAATATCTACTGTAATTAAGTTTTTTTTTCTTTCAAAACGATGGTAAAGTATTCATGATTATATGCTACGATATGATTGATCGAGTATATTTATATGTAGCGACAGAGTCAAGATTTTTCGGTCTAAGGTTGCCGAATTGGTTTTTCTTAAAATAGACATTGTGGTTTTTGTTACCTTTGATCACCGGGGATTTCAGAATTGAAGTAGTTGATTTTCATGTCCTATAACATTATTTTAAATGTTCGTTTAAAACAATTAGTTATTTGATAATATTTTTTAATGTAATTGTAAAATAAGTTGCGAATGATCATTTTTCTTATGCTCCGTATCATTGACCATTAATTCAATACATTTGGATTAAGTTAATATAAGATTTTTGATAACTTAATGAATTAAATATTTTAAATTAAATCACAACTTTTTTTTAATTAACACCTTAAAGAACACTACCTCAATTTAGCAGAATTAAGAACTTACAACACTACTTAAATTATACAAATATTAATTATTATATTCGATGTCGACAAAACTTATTAAAAGAACAATATACGAATTAATGTTTTGTGCTCTTGCCGTCTAAGGTTGCTAGGCTTGAATAGATGAACTGATGTTTGATGTCTTTTAACCATTTGAAACTCAGATTTTGTCAATACAGATATATAGTACTTACCGTCAACTATACCTCGATCGTTTTTTAATTGAACCATGTCAATGAGTGATATTCTTATTCTTATTCCTAATCATCAACGATACGTACATATATATATATGTTAGTTCAGGCCGGTAAGCTAGCATTAGTCAGATTATAATATATACGAGTATTAATTAATATTAATATGTATTAACTAGGCGCGCTGTCAACTAATTATACTATATGTGTCATGATATCATATCATTGCCATTTTGTACAAGGATTTTATGGTGTTTGTATTTTTTTTAAATATTATTAAAACTAGTCCTAATACCCGTACGATGTACGGTAGCTATATAGATTGTATCATAAAGAAATTCAAATATATCACATACATGATTCATGAGCATGAAATAAATCGTGGTTAAAGTAAACCGATGATCAAAGCTAAATTATAATAAACAGTAATGATAAATATAATATATGTTAGTTAGAGTTTCGGATTTACCTTAAATTTTTACAATCACATCAAAATCGGAACTTGTAAGCATAGTGGATGACGACAAATAGCCTTGTGATTTTGGATCGTAAACTCAAATTTTTGAAGTTTTCATGTTAATAACTTATTATAAGTAATATAAGTAATAGGAGTTGAAAAATTGAGAAAGAAAAAGAGACAATTTTATTAATAAGAAAACGATCAATCAAATAAGGTTATAATGTGTTTTGTATATATATATAAGCCAAGAGTTAGAGTTTAATTCTAAGTCTAATAAGGAAATTGAATCTATATACAATTAAAAAAGTTAATTTAATAAAATAAATTAATTAAAAGGACACGTGTCGATCAAGGATTACGTCACGTGTCATTTCAAGAACATCTTTTAGTTTATTGGTAGATGAAAATTATATTCGTAGTGCCCTTTATCTTCAATAGTACTATATATGATTTAACGAGTTTTAGATATTAGAATACAGACATAATTATACATTATAAAATTTTAACATGATCCAATAGGTAGTAAGTTATCATGAGTTCTTTTATTCCCTTCACATATATTATAAATATTTTCTTTTTAACAATTCAGCATATAACACAAGTTATCAATTTAGGGTCGATAAAAAAAAAAAAGAGCACCAAAAACGTCAACAAATATTAATTTCTATCTTGGAAACATCCCCATCCCCACCCAATGTGTATATGATGAAACGAAAAGGACACTCACACGTTTACAAGTGGCAAAAAACGGATACACGGTTTTTGGCGCTTTTTTGTCAGAGAAAGAAAGAATAGCCAAATTAAAAAGACGTTTTATTAATATATTTTAATGCCTTAGTAGTGTAATTCGTTTGCGTGCTTTGTCAAAGATTCTCCGCCATCATCACAAATATCATTCCTTCAAGTTATATTCATTCCCCATTAATTACTTTTTTCACACACAAACACTTTTTATCTATCTATATATACTTGGTAAAATATGTATCTATCTTTGGTGTGTTTAATTATTTGAACAAATTAAAATTGAAATTAACAACAAATTTAATTGATTAAACGTACGGATATGATACAGAAGCAGCAGAAACAGGTAACAAATGATCAAGAGGGTGATGATGATGATGATCAAGTGCAGGCTGCGATTTTAACGGCGCCGTTATCTTTGGATTATAGTAATTGTTATGATCAGTCTAATTTTGGTGGTAATAATAATAATATACTAGTGACTATATTTGTTACAGCGTGTGTTTAGTTTGTTGAAGAATGTACGCCCTGGCTCTGACCTTACCACATTCACGGTATTTCTATTTCTATTTCTATTTATATATATGTATATATATGTTTCTCTTTATATTACTTTATGTTTATGTGTTTATATATTAGTGAATTGAATTTAGTTAGTTTTTATTATTATTATTTTTTTGATGATTATAGATTGAGTATATTTTTTGTCTTAGAATTTAATGCATATATTCAAACTGCTTCGGTTTTGGAAGTATGGCGGTAACCTTTTGATGTCGTTTTTAAGCTAGAATCACTAATCCAAAGTTTGCCTATTAGGATCGATGAGGGGTAGCATACCAAAACCGGTGCTATATAGTATTCGCTACATGTATTCTCAAAAGTCAAAACTTTGCTATGATGTGTACATTGCACTCCTCTGTTTGGGCATTTCATTCATTTTTATTGTATGCATTTGAACACTTGTAAATTGGTGACGCGGTCCTTGTTTGGTGGACACGACATCTTGTACAGCTGCTACATCATCAAGAAATGGAAATTTACTGATGAAGAGGTTACCGGATATTAGCAACGAAGTGTAAATTGACAAACTGGTGTATAAATAAAATATGAAGCATGATATGTGTTTTTAATATATTTTTGTATTCTTGTGATGTAGTTAATTGATTAAATTAAATGCTTGATTTCAGTTGCCGCCCATCTTCAACATTCCTAAATCACAGCTTCAATGTTATGGGGAATCAGTATATAGTGTGAACAATGACATTCTTAGTAGATGTGCCAATGGTGGGAGCTCACTTGAGAGATTCACATCGGTCATTGCCTGGAGCATCTCTACTTTACGCCCTCTCATGTTTGGTGTGGCTCCCTACAATCCCATCCTTGGAGAGACTCACCATGTTTCAAGAGGCAATCTAAATGTGCTTCTCGAACAGGTATTTCCTTGAGCTTAGCTGTTTTTATATTTTGACTTTTGGAAAAAAGGGCCTTGTCTCGTGTTTTTTATTCTTCTCACACCTTTTTGCAGGTTTCACATCATCCGCCAGTGAGTGCTCTCCATGCTACTAATGAGATAGACAACATCGAGATGAGCTGGTGTCAATATGCAATTCCAAAGTTCTGTGGTATAATAATGGCTAAGTTCTTGATGTAACTATGAAGTTGCACATAATAAGTTTTGGTATAAAACATGTTTATTTATTATGCAGGTACATTTATTGAAGCTCAGGTGCTCGGAAGAAGACAACTGAAGCTCCTGAACTTGGGCGAATCTTATGTGATGAACTCCCCGAATCTTGTTATAAAGTTTCTTCCTGTGCCTGATGTGGAGTGGTTGGGAAATGTCACAATTCAATGCCACGAAACTGACCTTGAAGCACAGTTGTGCTTTAAAGGCAATTCTTTCTTTGGCAAACGGGGAAATTACAGGTCTATTAGAGGAAAGATTGTATCTATACAAACTATGAAAACTATACATGAGATCAACGGTCATTGGGATAGGTATTCACCTTACATCATTATACTTGAGTTATGGCAGATTGCGAATATCATTATTTGGTCACAAGGTATAAGCTCTGCGAATAAACTTAACATGATTTTGTTTTATTTTTTAAAAATTTTACCCAGGACTGTGACAATTAAGGATGTCAAAACGGGAAAACAGTCGGTCATTTATAACGCAACGGATGTGATTTCATCCCTGAAAACACCAACTGTCAAGGATGCAAAGGTACTAAACTACCAATTCTATCTATACATGTGGGCGATATGGGTGGGTCAGACAGATTGAGTAATGGGTCTCTTTTTGGTATGGGTTGAAACTTGAAATGAGTGGCCCTTTCAAGTTCTAACACTTTGCTGTCTTCTTTATATTTTAATAAATATTTAATACGTCAATTGTGATAAGAAAAAACTATATATTTTACTATAGTAATAATTTAGATTAGATCTTTGGAACAAAAACAATTAAAAAGGTTAAAAAGATTTCATACGATTTCCATCTTGTTTGACCCATTCAGCTTATTTGACCCTTTTACCTCTAGGGTAATATTTTGAGTTGACTCATTAATTATATATATTACAATTACCGTGGCCTTGGGAACAGTAACTTGCTGACGTCATGTTGACTTTTTTTTTTTTTTTTGGGAAATTTTTTTTTTCTTGGTTCTTTTTTTTTCTAATTTTTTTCCCTTTTCTACAAAAACTCTTTTAAAAAAGAAAAAAAATTATATTTTTCCCTCGGTGATTAGACAGCTAACTAAAAGTCTAAAACATTACACTTTTTTCTTTTTTCCTTGCTTTTTTAGATCTAATTTTTTCCCTCTTTTTTGCAAAAACTGTTTTAAAAGAGAAAAATAATTATAATTTTGGTAAAAGGTAATTAAACAGGTAACTAAAAGTCTAAAACAATTACACGATGAACAGACATGTATAACAATATATAGTACTGCTTTTGTATCACCAACCTTATACACAACGTACGTTTTACGTACCGTTATGTCTCCCGGAGCAACGCCCGGGTTACAATGCTCGTTATATACATACAAATGATATGCTTATTTTCCTCATTGTTGTAACGTTTTACTGATGCATGAATTTATGTATGAAATAGGGATTGCAGGCGAGTGAGTCTGCTGTCGTATGGGGAAAAGTTAATGAAGGTATTATCAACAAATCATGGGATAAAGCAAATGATGCAAAGACGGCCATTGAAGAGAAGGAGAGAAAACTGGCAAGAATTAGGAGGTCGAAAGGTGAAACTTGGGTTCCAAAACATTTTGTATTATCCAGTTGTAAGGAAACCGGTGAGTGGGACTGGGAGGTTACACCCAAAAATATAATGGTACCTCCAGCTCCCATTGTCGTCCCACTTTGATCATCTAATTTGCATCATCTTTTTCAACAGCTAGGCGCATAACATATCTGTTCGTGTATATATATGGGTATTTGTTTGTGTTGTATATTGTTTTGGGTTTTTTTTCCCTTTATCTTAAAGTAAGCGATTGGGCAACACGTTATAAAATTTTGTACCAACTGAAATGAATAAGTTATAACTATAGTAATGACTATCTATCAGAGATACAAGTCACCTGAACTAACCAAAATTGCAGCCCTGAATTTTGTTATTAAAATAATTACAACACTGTTTAAGTTACAATAAAACATGTCCCTATTTTGCAACTCATTGTTTCAACTTTACAAAAAATAAGCCAATGCAATAATGCCTTTTACATCTTACTCTCACAATTAGATACAACACAGAATCAGCACTAAAACTAGTCCAAAAAAACGAAATCAATATAACTCGAGAAACAGCGGTATCCAACCTCTCTTCTCGGTACCAACTCGTATGAGTCCCAACGTGAACTTGAACATGAAACGATGTCATGTTTAGGCGAGTATTAGTTCTACCCTTCTGATCTCTCAAAAAGGGGAACTTTACAAGAATGGGTTGGACCTTAAGCTTAAGGGTTTGATCCAACCAAGATAATCACACTAATAAACATCCCCGATGTCATATTTGTGCTTAAAACATTGTTTGTTTTGTGAATAGGTCTATCATGCGGTCTAGGGTCTCTGGTAAAAATTTACGTGCAAATAAGTAACAAGGCCGGTTGATCCCGTTCCACATACAAGGCATAATCATAGTTTCCTTCTGCAAGATTTGGAAGGCAGTTTATTTAGAATATATGGTGCATAGAACAAAGAAAAGGAAAAAAAAACATACCTTTTCTTCACTTGTAACATGAACACTACCGGTGATAGACTGCATGAATAACAATCCCGATAACATTATAATCAGAAGAATTTTAGAAAGTGTTTCGAGTGGTTTTCATCCTTATACAGCAATATAAACATATAATCATACCGTAATGTTTTTGATTAGTTGGTATGAGATGTCTAGCTCTTTGTAAGATTTTGGATGCCATTTCCCTTCAGACCAATCAACGTGTGTTACTGACCAATTTGCGATCCCATTTGGATCAAGCATCTGAACAGTTTGAATAAAACAACTCACATAATTCGTAGATAGCCCCTTGATTTCGTTAAAGAAGTGAAAATCTTACATGGAAAAAGGTAGGCAAATAGTGTTCATCGGCATAGCAATTGCGCCCATCCATACCAGGCTGTGACATAAGAAAGAAGCGCACAAGTTATTGAAATGATTCATATAAATTGATTCTTGATCTTAAAAAATCAATAACAATCACAGACCTCACGCTTAAAGTAGAGGAGGCAAAATGGGCTGGGCGGGTTAAGTAATGAGCCAAAACAAGTATGGGTTGGATTGGGTCTCACTGATACACAAGAAGCTACCCTTTTCTTTCTTTAAGTTTCATAAAAACAATGTGTTAATATGATTAGAAAAACTATCTTATTACAAATATAATCTAATTTTGAAGTGGGTTATTTAGGAGCTTTTACGCATTTTGGGGTTATTTAAAAGGTTTTACGCATTTTGGAGACAGTTTGGCTGACTTTTGACAGTTTGACCCTCTGAACCCATTTTCAATTTCGCCAATTAAAATTTACCCTGTGGCATGTTAGACCTCATACAATCAAAACCTGTCTTCCAACAAATGACAGATCGGGGAGATATTGCTACCTCTAGTATACACTAAAGCATGAAGACACTCACCCTGCAATAATCCCTGAATTTTGTGTAGTAAAGACTATCTGCCATAACTATAATTGCGTGTTGTCGTTTCATTGTGAACCACTGCACAAATTTACATCAGAACTAGCATCAAATTAGAAATACTAAACCTATAAAAGAATAGAATGCTTAAAAAAGGTTTTCAGCAGAACCAAGGCCATAAAACTGAACAGAGATAGAATAAAAGTTTAGAGCTTAATGACACAAATTGCTTAAGAGTTAAGAAATGTAATCACGAGAGCTTGAAGGTATACCTGCGCACCCTTTCTAAAGAATTTCTTCTCAACTTCAGGCAACATATGCTCCGAATATCGGCCACTACCATGTGGACCAGGATCCTCAAAGCTAAAAAGAGCAAAAAATTGAAGGTACATGGGATTAAAAAAGCATCAAAACATTAACAAGGTACATGTTTGGCATCCAAAGTCAATGTGTAACCTGTCAATGAAGCTGACATTTGTGTGCATAAGGTAATTGTACACATAGTCGAAATCACGCAACGGTACACAGCTGAAGTGCAAAAAAAAAAGAGCTTTAAAGTGATGTCAGACACTAGAAAGTAAATTTAGCACGAAGGGTGGATCAAGTGGGTTAGGTAACTGATCAAAATGGGCAAATTTTGGTGCGGATTCAGCTGACTCGCAAGACTTTGTCTTTAAAATAGTATTTGGTATGCAAAAGAGATTACAAAAATCATATTATCCAAAAAAAATTATATATTATACCTTGGAATACACTAGAGGACTATTGACCCCCATTTGACCTATTTCATTTTAGATAAAACATAACTCAAATCAACCGATCCTGCCATCCATAAGCAGGTGGGGCCGAAACCGCTACCTCTACTAGGAAGGATAAGAGATAGTAACCTGTCTGAGAGTAAAACAAAATGGCGATTGTCGGGATCTTTCAATGCATTTGCCAGAAGTCGTTTCTCTGCATCAACCATTGAAATTTTCCCCCAATCTACCTGTATAATAAATTATTAGCCAGTAATAAGAAAAGTCTCCCGAAGTGCTCTCCAATGTTTAGAACTCCCTTAATCACTTTGTTTAAGAACATTAGATCATTACATTAACAACATGGTATCTATAATCTTGGTTTATCCACTACGCTGGACCCAGAAAGTGTTGACGAGTCAGCATTACCGACCCTATTCTTTTGGACCCGTTTTTAAAAGCTACATATCTCAACTCGAACATATTTTGATCCACTCCACAATGCGCCCAGACCGAGTTTTTGCCACTTCTACATTTGATCATATGATTTTAATGACTACGTACTTAAAGAGTGACATGCACATAACTGTATTCTACAATGAATGTTCAAACCTTGCCACTACGAATTTCACGATTTATGAAGTAATGGCTAGAATGGACCGGTTTTTCTCTGGATGCATGAATATAGATGGAAAATCTACCTTCATGTCCCTGAAACATACAAAATGAGTGCCCATGAGTGATTAAATGAATAAAAAACAAGACGGTTTATATAATTTCTACAAATACTGTTACATACCTCAAAGAATTTGTCCCACAAATTCTCAAAAGGTAATGATCCAATGCTCATGAACATGAAAGCAATCTTGGGATAATTCGGTTCAGTTGATGGCATGTTCAAAATATCATTGATAAAAACACGAGAAGCAACCTCATCATCACTAAGTTCTCTTGTAGGGGGCGGGAGCCAACTAGAAAAGGTATTACAACTAGAAGACAAGATGATGTAACATGCATCTGAGTTTTGAAGTGGATACACATAAGCAAAAACTAAGAAAACGCAAACAAATGAAACTAGTATGATAATCCAAGTTGGCTTCTTCGATTGAGCACGATGGCGAGGCGGAGGCAATTGTGTGTCTTTCATGCCTATACGCCACGCCTGACCTTCCTTCATTCAAAGGTAACACATTACACGTTTATACTCAAAACTAATGAGAATAAACTAATACTGAACCACAACTGAGTTCCAAAACATAAATTATCCAAATCTGCAAACAAGAAAGTCACAACTATGTCATGCAAGTTGTATTTTGAGTGTTTGGCAGAAATTAATTATGCTTGGATTTTCTAATTATCCCTAACATCAAGCAACTGATTACTTGACTATTCAAGTCATAGATAATCATTTTGAAGACACGGCAAAATGTTAGAACGTATTTCCTTCCCGACATTACGGAACATCAACAAAGCATACATTTAGGTTTTTGTTTCTATTTCACTTGGATTTTTTCAAGTACCTATGTGTAATGATATGCTTGCCTAAATTGTTGGCCTAATAAATATTTCTTATCCATACAATGCATGACACATAAATTGTCCTCTTTCTCTTTTCCTCACAAAAGGTCTTAGGTCTCATGTTCGAACCTCACTAGGTTTCATCTTTGGGTGACCAGTGAAAAGGTTAGGAAACGTGCACGGGGATAAGCCAGTTAGGCCTCATACATCTGAGTCAAATACTCGCCCTTCCTAAATATATGTCTTCATCTCCCGGCTAAGCATACCTATAGGCAAATCTATCATTTTTCACTACTTATTAACCCGTTTAACCTACCATCACAATCATAAAGCATAACATAGAAACTGAAGATAACTCAACTAACAATTTTTATAGAAGCAAGTATTATATCCCAACACTTAAAAAAAAGAAAAAAAGTAAAAGATGGGAGTAAATAAATAATTCTTTCTACTACCAAATGAGATACAATCAAACATTGCATACATATACACATAACTTTCATGTCTTAATTCCCAATATGCCAATACATACATACATACATACATACATACACGCAACATACATGTATATATCATCAAATGTAACATCTTTTTCAGTCAGTTGAGCAAAACCCACGAATAAAAATCAAATCTTTACACCATTTCACACACACCCACACAAACCATTTGGGCATGGCAAATAATTAAGGGCATTTTGTTAAATAAAAAAAATAGTATTAAAAAATATTACTTCGGTATTATTTATATAAATATAAAATATAAGAATATTAGGGTAATAACCTGTTTTAAAAGATCTTTCCTATCTCTTGAAGATCTGAATAGTACATTGTTGTAAATAAATCAACTAATTTGTATCTATACTTTGTTTGTTGGTGGATGGAAAGATTAAAAAAGATTGGTGCTTTTTAATTGGTTGCGTAGTTGTATTTTTTACAGAGCCCAAAACACAAGAACAATTCTGTTGCCCAATTTTCTAATGTCTGTGGGTCATAATTTTGCCGGTAAAATTATCTTAAGAAAATCAATAATCATACATGTGAATATTAAAAAACTATAACTTATATATAAACCATTCAAATGATTACATTAATAATAATAATAATAATAATAATAATAATAATAATAATAATAATAATAATAATAAAATAATAATAATAATAATAATATAATAATAATAATAATAATAATAATATAAAATAATAATTTAATAATAATAATAATAATAATAATAATAATAATAATAATAATAATATAAAACAAAAGTGTTAATAAAAAACATAAATACTTATCATCATATTATTATATAAATTGACATTTTTTCTTTTAATATAAAACACTTAATGTTTTACACTTTTTTTTATAAATAATGAAATGTAATATATTAAAAATAAATATAAATATAAAAATATGTATATATAAATCGGAAAAAAAACAGTATTATATAAAAACTATAACTTATATATAAACCATTCAAATGATTACATTAATAATAATTAATCATTTTGTCACACTAAAATCTGAGGCACGTTCACACTCAAATCCTAAACTACCTTGTAGTTCATCTTCATCTTCATCTTCATCTTCATCCATCTCATCATCATCAGAAAATGGATCTACTTCCCAAAGGCTAACCTGAGCTCTCACCAACTCTTGAAGCCTGGTTCCAAATAATTCATCACCTGTGTTGACCAACTCGATTTTGCTTAGCTCTTTTAAAAAATTAATATCATCCGAGAAAGATATTTCCCTTGGTTGGAAATCCTTAACTTGTCCATCGCTCCATGTAACCCTGATATCAAATGATACAGGTAACAGTTCCCATGAAGATACAGTTACAGTATCAATATCATCCTCATTCTCTTGACCAAACATCTTGCCCAAAACTCTCATAAGTGCTACAGTCTCAGACGTATAAGATGCTGGAGGGATGCCTAACTCGTACATTCTTTTAAGTACATCTCGGCTAGAATCATGAATCACTCCTCGTGCCGAATCATACTTCTTTTTCATTCCATTGGTCATTATGAGAAAGAACTTTTTATGTTCAAACCACCATACTGAAAGGATTTCTTCTGCCATTTGATAAGAATGTTGTTAGTATAATTTGTAGGATTTAAATATGCAATGTACGTGATACTCAGTATATATATATATATATAATTTATATATTTATAATATGCAATGTACGTGATATATATATATATATGGAAAATGATCAATACCACTACTTGTTGACACATGTAATCCACTAATTCTCTTGTATTATCTCACCCCTTGATTTTGCCATGTGTAATGATCTTGTTAGGAAGATATATAGACATTATTGGAACCAGCTGTCAATGTAAACGGATTAATGTTAGACTGTTCACATGTCTTATCACTTTTGAAAAAAAGTCAATCCTTTAATTACTACTATCAATATATTCCAACTATTAGTTATGATCTAGTTATCAACATTTTTTTTTATAATACAATTAATATTTTTAATTGTGAATATTATGTTTGGGTTTTGTGAGTCCCTCGATAGCTACTGATCGCTCTCGAGATCGTCTATTGTTATGTCGTGAGTGCGGAATCCTCACGAGATAACTAGTTTGATTAGTTATCGTATATATTGCTAATTATATCAATATAATCGGCCTTATGTGATCTATCTTTGTTTTCTATAAGCTAGAAACGAACTTAGTCGCCTTTGGTGTGTGAGAAATGAACCGATTCCTCAATTTAGGGTTTCCATTCATTTATATATGTTTCTGATCGATATTGGGCCTGCTGGGCTTTGTTCTTACGAACTTAGCAGCCCAGCCCATATAACGAAGATTATCTTCGTTAGTTCCTAACGAAGGTTATCTTCGTTAGTACTAAATACCATCAACATCTATGCTTAGTTATTTTCCAAGTACTTCATGTACAAGAAACCTAACATATATTATGTTTGTACTTGTATAACATACATAACAAACATCATATATAAACACATATATATATAACACCAAAACATGTAATCGATCATTACTAAAACACTAAGTCCATAATCTATCAATTACACATATATAAATAAGACTAATCAAATTTAAGTTGCTGTTGTCACATCAACATGCATCAACAAACTCCCCCTTGACAGCAGCATCTTCGATTTCTTCAGTCTTCAAAAAATCTTCATCATCCATCAAATAACAATCGTCTGCTATTTGCATGGATATTTTCGTGTAAGCAGACTTGGAGAATCTTACGATATCGATCTTCTTCATTCTTCCAAAATGGTAAAAATGAACATTCAGTATCGTATAATTTTCTCTGATCATTTCTTGAGAAGTTAACCAACTGCATTGGATCATACATCCTTCTCAACAACATCTTCTTCTTTGAGTCTGCATACATCTTGGCTTCACCAGAATTTCGATCAATCTCCCAATTATCCATTTTATCCAAGACATCTTGTGCCCATTTCTTGGCAGGGACTTTGATCATACACTTGATATCACGTTGAATATACTCAATGCTTTTATCTGGCTTAACCACCTTCTTCTTTCGTCTTGGTTCAATATGAAACTTTGGTTTCTCAGAGTCTTTCATATTCGATCTCAACTTGAAATCTTCATGAAGATTCTTACCAACCACATCAGCAAGACCATAACCACTTGGATTGATAATCCTGTTATTTCCAAGTTCATGTAAGTCTTCTTCACACAAACTTCTGAAATGTCTCTCACGCCATGCTAGATACTGACAACCTTCTGGTCTTTTAAGAACGAACAACTTCAGTTCTTCATCATAGAACCAACTCCAGATTATTGTCTTATATCTTGCAGCATCTTTATCTGAGATGTGAGTCCAATACATGATGGGTTTCATAGTATCCCATGTGACTATATAATCATTAATTCTTTGCCCAGGCACAAGTCGATCAATCTCATGTAGTGGATCATCTTCTCTGAGAGGTACAGGATAATCATTTGGATCAAAAGGTCTTGTCAAGTTGATTTCCCAGTGGAAAGGAATCAAAGCATCATCAATCTTAGCATATACCACAAAGTTTAAAACTTTAGTAGAGCTACTAATTGAAGCTTGAAGCATTCTTTCCTTAACTTCTTTCCTCTTAATCTCTAACTCTTTTCTTTCTTCTAAAGATGGATCTTCAGAAGTTGAGTCCCAAACATCATCAAACCCATAAGGCTTCTTGAATATGTTTATATCCGGTTCAGGAACAAACTCACCCTCCTCAAGTTCATCACCATCAAAGAATAATTCTGCATCATCTGTATCATCTATTAAGATTACACAAAATGAACACTAGAATAAAATGAATAATCATGATAATAATAATAAAGATGAAATATAATTGCATTGAAATAAGATAGATTACATTCACATGTCGTAAACTTATTACATGCAACCTAATATACACTTTATCAATCTTTATCAAAATCATAAGTTGAATCAGAATCAGAATCAGAATCAGATTCCAAGGCTGTTTGCCTTTGAATCTGAAATTCTTTTCCTCTTTCAGTTTCTGCTTCTTGCTGTTTATCTAATAAGTTATCAAATACAGAATGAAAAGCATTTTCTTCGGTATTACAGTCATGTCCAAATTTTGCCTTAACTTCACGCTTTAATCGTTCAGTTTCAGCTTCAACTTGATCATCACTTAAATAATCAATCGATTTCGAAGAATTACCTGAGTTAAGTGCTTCAATAACTTCAGCCTCTCGAGGAGCACTTGATCCACCCGCACCAGAAGTACCAGTCTGGGTAGTATCTCTTCCTGTCTCCCCCTGAGTCTCAACACCTTTTCCTTTGTCAGAAACTGGGCGAGAATCACTCCTATTACCAGCATTATCAGCATCATCATCTTCATTCTGACGTCTTGGCTGAACTTCTGATAATCTGCAAACTTCTTCAGGAACATCTCCCCCTTGATTCTTGACCCAGTTTATTAAAAAGGTCAAAGTACCTCGAACATTCGTAAGATCAGACTCTAATGTATCAACACGAGCCTGAAGAACATCGATACGCCTAACTAGGGAGTAATCTGAAGGAATAGAGGAAAAGTAGGCAATCTGGGCAAAATTGGTATGGCAGGAGGCAATAATGGACGCAACGTTACACTACCGGCAACAGAAGCAACCGGTGCTGTAGAGACAGCAGGAATAGCAGCAGCAGCTGCAGATACTGAAGTAGCCTCAGAAATTCATGCACGCTTAGTTCTGCGATAAGTAAAAGGAGCATCCAGTGTCCTCTTAGGTCCAACAGTACTTGTATCTTCATGGATTGGACTTGATGCCATATCTCTATGTTCCAATTCTTCTTGATGCTGAAGTACAACTTCTTGTTCAGCACCATCATCCTGATTAACTTGAGAATCATGTTCATCATGAACGGATTGATCCGTATCAGAAAGAACAGGTGAAGAATG
>CM067170.1:104855207-104971913 GCA_034093135.1 Erigeron breviscapus | reverse complement strand
CGGGTTAAGCATAACACTTCCCTGCATTAAAATTTACGAGCTCGGTTTCACACATTTTTAGTTTAGGCATCACACAACCTAAACATAGTCACACATTTCCTTCATTTTGTTTGGGCCCTTAAACGTGCAAGTGACATGGCAGCCTAGTAAATCTAGTGAACTAGGTGAACGAGTCACATAGGCATGCACACATCAAGAATCTACATCATGTCTACATTTCAAGCATTGCAATATACTACATAATTTGCATAACAATTGCTACATTACTCCATACTTCATTTCACTACATTTGGGACTGCATATTAGGTCTCATGGTCAACTTCATATCCCACAATACCTCCCGTGTAACCCGAAATACCCACATTAATCATAAGTTACCGTTAGGGAAGTTATAACAAGAAACCATTGCTTGTGGAACCCTCAGCGTGTCAAAAGTAGTGTATCTTACCTCCGAGTAGTCCACAACAATCAACAACTAGTCACTGTGTAAAGCAACTATGCTCGTCTACCTATAATTAGTAAACGATTATTAGACAAGCTACATACTCACGTCATTAAGGCCAATAACTAGACCCACACACTTTAAAGACTCACTTAAGATTCAGGTCTAATCTGCGTGTCAAAACAATGTTACGGTTCAAAACTATAATTTTACTGAAAACTGGTGAGTTGCGCCACAACATAGAGTTGCGCCGCAGCTCAAGCCTCCAGTTGCGCCGCAACACATTATGTTGCGCCGCAACTTATTCTTCTGGAATTGAGTTGCACCGCAACTAGGAGTTGCGCCGCAACCCGTTGCGATTCTGCACAACATCGAACGATTAAACCCCAAACCAACACCAAACGATTCCAAGTCAAATATCAGACCTTTATACATCAAAATCCTTCATTTTATGACCAATCAAATGCAATAAACTTCCCCATTAAACAACATATGGTTTCCTTCATAAAAACAAACGTTATTACAACATCGATTGATCCTCCAAGACCTAAACCATCTTAAAATCCACACAATTAAAGAATTGATATAAAATTCAACCTTGCTGCTCTGATACCAATTGTGAGTCCCAAAATATATAGATGATTAACAAACCTGACTGGCAAGTACAACTAATCTTGATGGACAAGTTCAGTTTACGATCCAGATAAGGATAACAAGAAACAATTGACAATATGAATAATGTAAGAACAAATGGCAGAAACTATATAAAGATATATATATAAATATAGTCAAGTATATAGCATTGAGACACGTTGTTTTCTAATGTATTTGATTTATTGATGTATAAACAAATACAAGGATTGTTGCGGAACAAAGATAAACACCAAAGTGTAAGTATCTAAACAATCCTGAATACAAGTGATCTAATTGACTTGGAAATACTCGTAAGTTTACTTAGAGTATATCTCACAAGTTGCAATGCAAAGTTTCAAGCATTTTGCAAGTTATGAGAAGACTTTGTATTTATAGACCAAGTCCATGATGACATGGACAAGATCGTACAAAGTGGTTGTGAGCATTTAAGGAATTAAACTATAATTCCTTACATGCTGTACTTGGAAGAGTGTATAAGTCACAAGAAGTGACTTATGGTACTAGGTTCCAAGCCTATACTTTGTACCTTTTATTAATAGATAAATCTATTAACTAGATAAAGGTGTAAAGTAAAAGTCTTCCTCGTAATCAGTGTAAAGTGTTGTAAATACTTTACACTGAGATGCTTCAGTCTTCGATCTGGTAGAATCACTTCTGATGCTCGCTTCTGAGATGATTCTCTTCTTCATACTTCAGTCTTTGACTTCAGAATGAATGCTTCAGATTTATCTCGATCTGAACTGAAGTGAAGCTTCAGTGAAGGAATTCTGAGACATCTCAGAATTCTGTACAAATGTCTTCACTAAACTTCAAGCTATTTCTGAACAAATTATACTTGGTCGATTTTCGACCTAACAAATTCCCCCTATTTGTTATGAAATAGTGCATGCATCTCAGACTTCTATCTATACATGTTTGTAAGTCTGAAATGCAAGTTTTTGTTAAGTTGTAAAAATTTTCTAAGTACATCTTATAGATCATTGATGTCTCAGAATTTTACTTGTGGTTTTCTAACTTAAACCTATCATCTACTTATTGATTACAAATGCAACATATATATACAAACTGAAATGATAGTTACAAATGTAAATATTTACAAGTACATGATAATCTGAAAAGAAAACTACTTCTTGGCAGGCCTTGAACCAGAAGGTGCCTCAGTAGGTTTTCTCTTCAGTGGAGAGTGATCCTTTTTGCCAAACAGCCTTCTTTCAATTCTACCTTGGCTTGCATCTTTTGTTGAATTCTTGCTAACCATGCACCAGTCAAGGCAAACTTTGGCTTTCCTTTCAGAATCTGGATCATCTCCCTATGCTCTGAAATCCCAAATTCATGCACTAAAACCTGACTATATTCTTCAGTTGCCCTACCTTCTCTTTTCACAACCAAATCAAACAGCTTCAATCCATCAGCCTTTGCAACTACCATATCAATGATTTTGGCTGGATGCGATCGATGGTTCATATAGTGATCATACTGAACCTTTTCATGGTTTCTTTGGAGCTCAGCAGCATCATCAGAAATTGGTTTGATTGAAGTATGGACAACATCACGAGAATCTTTCTTTGCAGTCCTTGTTCCAGTTCTGGGCTTCGTGGGTGGTCTGAACAACTCTTACTCTACCTGCAGAACTCCAGCCAGAACCTCTTTCTTCTTTCTGGCCATTTCATTATCTCTATTCTTCACTAAGTCATCAATGGACATCTTGAAGGTGAGATGGTCCAGCTTTTGTTCCAAAGGAGAGTAGTTCACCCCATATTCATAATCGAGCATTTCTTTAACTGCCTTCTGCACTCTTGGATCATGCTTGATTTTCTGAAATCTTTCCAGTGAGAGACCAAAAGATGCAGCATCAATGTGATCAAGGGTTCCCATACTCTGGTGTTGAACCCTTTCCCTTTCCTTATTCTCAATCCACATGATAAATTGGTTAGAGACTTGCTTCTGCAGAGTCTCTAACTTCTTGCTATCAGCATTTTGATCATGGAGTGGATAGCCTTGTTCATCAACATCTTCTCCAAAAACCATACCAGAACCCTTAACAATTCTTTGGTTCTTCTCCCACTTTGGCCTTGCCTTTTCCCTTGTCCTTCTGAAGTTGTTCCCCCTGAACTGAGGGACTACCAGAAGGTACCTCAGTTTGCTTCTTGGTTGCTTGAATTAATTCTTGAGTGCTAGCTAGCAAACCAATAGGCACACCACCACTTCCCCCTTTGGGAATCTCTGAAGGCAGTTTAGCATAGAGATCAATCGTAGATTTAAGTGCCTTCAGTGGTTCCCAACTTTGTTGTTCTAGGCACTCACAAATACCTTTTGCCATTGTAGCAAACTGAGCCTTTAGTCTGAATGATGAACTAAGGTTCAGTGCTTCTTGATCCTTTAAGTCTTTCAACATCTTTCTGTCTTCTTCAGTGAAAGAAGCAGGGGGAGGAGGAGCAACAACACTATCCTTTTTCAGAATCATTAGAATTTCATCTAATTGCTTTGACTGATTCTGAACTGCATCATCAAGCTTGGAAACTGAATTTTTAACTTCATGTACAGCCTTTTCCACCTTGACATTTGTATCTGGTCAGTTCAGCAATCATCTTTCTAACCTCTTCTCCAACTTTCTGAGAGACAGACTCTGAAATCTGAGCAGCCAAATTCTGAGATAGCTCAGACTTCAGATCTTCCACAATACCAGCACTAATAGAAGTTCCAAGTTCTTTTTCATTGACACTTGGCTTCTGAACCAGCTCATGAACTTCACTTCCAACTGCCATAACCTCTTGCTTCAATAGCTCAACACCAGATGTCAAGTTCGCAACCACTGAAGCTTGCACATCTCTCTTTGTCAATCTGAAGGCTTCTCTGATTGCAGAGCTCACCTTATTGCACGTCATAACCAACTCATTCAATTTCCAACCACTAGTCCTTCATTCCCAGCAACTTTGGTCAACTCGGTTCCAAGGAACATCTGAGCACCTTTCATATCAGCCAAGGAACTAGTGTTGGCAGTTAGAGATTTGGTTAAGTCCTCCACCCTAAGAATAAGGCCTTGGACTTCGGTTTGGGTTTTCTCTAACTGTGTTTCCACATTGAAAGGAGGTGGGGGTTGTGCAGAAGCAGGAGCCACAAAAGGTAAACTACCAAGCCCTTTTAATACTTTGTTCATTTGAACATCTGTTGGACTCTCAGATTCTGTCTCAGAATCTAAGTCTTTTTCTGATGGGGCATCATAGTTAATCGGTGGTGGTATGTTGTGATTTGTGGGTGTAGAAATTGAAGTGAAGGAGTGAAAGAAGGATCGGTTACATATGCGGGAGTGGTGCCTGGTGGAAAGATAGGATTTTGGTGAGATGGTGGTGGTGGAACATAAGGCGCATTATCTTGAATTTCTGGGGGAGGAGGGGCGTTTGCGAGGATGGGGGTTGGCTCAGAATCAGATTGATTCGCCTCCAATAAGCCCTCGTCAAACTCAAAGTCAGCAAGAGAATCGAGATTCTCCTGAGGTAGCTCATCGTCATCCCAGAAAGCATTCACTCTTGCGATCTGGTCAGATATGCCCTGGTTTGGGTCACTAGTACCCTCACCAGATTCTGGTTCAACAGCTGCAGAAGCAGTTGCATCGTCACCAGATTCAATGATTTCAACCGTAGGTACACTAACGGGTCCCACATTCTTTTGTGGCCCACTTAGTAACCTTTCTGAACCAGCTAGTGTGGCTGAGACAGTTTTAGCAAATACCTGAATCATAGCAGAGGAGAGTTCAGGCTCATTTCAGTAATTGTTGCCTTTGAGAAATCTCTACTATATTCTGGTACCGAAGCTTCAGGTCCAGCTTGATCATAAGCTTCTCCAAGTATATCTTTAAAACACAAGCTCAGAAATCTTGGGAAGGCAACATGCAGACTTCTCTTCCCTTTTAACTTTGTAATCAACTGAGAGAAGAGAATCTCAGCAAAGTCCACTTGCATCCCATTCCAGATATAATACCCCATCTCCACTTGGGGTAGTGAAAGTTGGTCCAACCCTCCATGGGTGCCACCAAGACTTTCCACGATTTGAGTCCAGAAGAACCTCCAACAAATACCAAAACCAGACATGAAGATGTGTCCAGAGGTCTTCAAATTTCCATCAGCATCCTCCATATCACCATGACCAGTGGCGACTAGAACCTCCCTAAAATTGACTCCTTTGAGTCTTTTCACAAACACCTGGGGAGGTTCGAGGTAGTTCAGATGAAGGGAAGTTCTGAACCCCTCAAGAGTGATGACACATTTCTTGGTGCCTTCATTGAGAGTAAAGGAGATGGATTGTTCATCCATATTCACCACTGCTGTGTACCAGAATTCAAGCAAGTATCGATGATACATTGCCTGCGGATTAGCGGTCAGCGCATAATGGAAAGGGGATTGCTCCCAAAAACTATTTAATCTTCCCATTAAGGTTTCAGATTTTACATTCAATTGAGCCAAAAAGTTGCTCATATTGAATCGGATTTGTGATGAAGTGAAGTTCTTTGGCCATTGAGCAGATGTTTTCACATCATTAGAAGGAGTGTATTCAAAGTTTATAAGCGACTTATGAGACATTTTAGATTTTGAAATTGAGAGTGAAAATGAAAAGGAATATGAGGAGTTAATGAATTTGAAAGTAAAGATGAGAGAGATTGATGATTAGAGAGTAAATGAAAAACGAAGTAAATGAAAGAATGAATAAGGAATTTGTATTTAGGATGGAACAAAAAGGATTTTTCCAATTAAAAACAATTTCTGGGGTCACGTCCGCATTTAATGCAGAGACGTTTGAGGACCCCACCCTGTACACTTTTTCAGTAAAAGTACTCATTTTCTTCTCTTTTTACGGCGCCACTTGTGTGACACATAAGCATGACCAATCCTAAGTTCAAAACCTAGTATGCAGTATGCCACGTGTACACACAATTGACCAAGTATCAAAGATATTTTGAAAAGATTTTTGTATTTCAGAGATGACTAAACAGATTCTGAGCATGGTCAGTTCCAAGGAGATCTGAACCATCTCAGTCATTAAAATTCAACTGAAATATTTTGATATTCTGAAGTGCTTCAGTTAAATACATTTTTCTGAGCAAAAAGGTTCCCCCTCAAAAAAAATGAAGGTTTATTTATAATTTGAAAAATGTTTAACATTCCCCCTGAAGTGATGATCCATGAATTAATAAGTGCCAAGATAGTATCACTAAGGCGTTGATAGCTAGGCGAGCAAAAATTGCATGGATCGCTCAGACTGGTGAACCAGATCAGTGTCACTGAGGCGTTCATAACAAGATTACCAGTCTAAGGATTTAACATACCCAACTCACTGACTAGATGTTTAAAGGTTTTGACATCTAAAGGTTTTGTAAAAACATCAGCGAGTTGCTTATCAGTGGGAATAAAGTACAATTCAATATCTCCTTTCAGAATATGATCACGAATGAAATGATACCTGAGATCGATGTGCTTGGTTTTCGAGTGCATCACAGGATTGTGAGATATGGCAATGGCACTAGTGTTATCACAAAGATTGGAGTCTTTGTGTAAGTAACACCATAATCAGTCAGCTGGTTCTTCATCCATAAAATCTGAGCACAACAACTTGCTGCAGAAATGTACTCAGCTTCTGCAGTGGATAGTGATACTGCAGTCTGTTTCTTACTAGTCCAGCTTACTAATTTGCCACCAAGGAAATGACACCCACCAGTGGTACTTTTCCTGTCTATCTTGCAACCTGCATGATCAGAATCTGAATAACCCATTAGATCTAGACTGGAGCCTTTGGGATACCAAAGACCCAATCTGGGGACACCCTTAAGGTATCTGAAGATCCTTTAACAGCATTTGCATGTGCTTCTCTGGGATCAGATTGAAATCTAGCACAAAGGCATGTTGCAAACATTATGTCTGGTCTACTGCAGTTAAATACATCAGTGAACCAACCATACCACGATATTTTGTATGGTCCACTGGTTTTCCATGTGGATCAGAATCCAAAGTTAATGGAGCAGAAATAGGAGTATCTTTTGATGAGACTGAATCAAATTGATATTTCTTTAATAAATCTTTGACATATTTTTCTTGGTTAATGAAAATACCATCTTCATTTTGTTTTACTTGAAGTCCCAGAAAATATGTCAGTTCTCCCATCATACTCATTTCATACTCAGAAGACATGATTTTGAAAATTTTTCACACATCTTCTCATTAGTAGAACCAAACACAATATCATCAACATAAATTTGTACTAAAAGGATATCACTTTTATCATGCAATATGAATAAAGTTTTATCAATTGCACCACGTTTAAAACCATTTTTAAGAAGATATTTAGTGAGAGTATCATACCAGGCTCTGGGTGCTTGTCTCAGACCATATAAGGCTTTGTTCAGTCTGTACACCCAATGTGGTTTTTCTTCATTGATGAACCCTGGTGGTTGATGCACATACACCACTTCTTCTAGTTCGCCATTCAAAAAGGCACTTTTGACATCCATTTGATAGACTTTAAATTGATGATGAGCTGCAAAGCTAAGAATATTCTGATAGCTTCAAGTCTAGCAACTGGTGCAAAAGTTTCATCAAAATCTATTCCCTCTTCTTGTGCATATCCTTTTGCAACAAGTCTTGCTTTGTTTCTTATGATGTGACCATCTTCATCCATCTTGTTTTTGAAGACCCATCTTGTCCCAATTGGTTCCTTCTTCAGGTTACTGGGACAAGGAACGAGTTCCCATACATCGTTTCTTTTAAACTGGTTGAGCTCATCTTGCATGGCTTCAACCCAGCTTGGGTTGCATAGCCTCGTCAATCTTCTTGGGTTCAATTAGAGATAAGAAGCCGACTAAAAGTGTTAGGACCAGTTCACCTGGAACTGGCCAGTCACCAGTTCACACTGACCAGTTCACCAGTTGCATCTGGTGACCAGTAAACTGGTGACCAAGAAGATTTGTCGAGAAATATATTGAAGTCCAGTTGCACCATACAGTAACGCAACTGAAGACTTCCTCCAGTTGAGAACTGACCAAGTTGAAGAACATTCCAGTTGAAGTCGAAGACAACAAATGGAAGAAAGAGAATGACAATGGCAGCGAAGCCAGTTGACATTCTAGTCAGTTACAAACTGGAGACCATCAGTGGAAAGCCCTTACAAAGCTTTACACTGATTACGAGGAATTGACTTGTATACTTTATGTACCTTTACCCGGATAATAAGCCCTATCTTATTATTTAAGTATTAAAAGGTACATAAAGGTGGTTGTGTAAAGTCACTGTAACATGCGACTTTACAACACTTTTTAAGGAATTAAATGTTATTCCTTAAATGCTTCCAACCACATTTGTACGGCTAAAGTTAACATCCCAATGTTAACTTTGCCTATAAATACAAGTCATTGCACAACCAAGAATCATAAGTTATTTCACAAGTTACTTCACATACAAACGAATAACTTCATACTTTGCAAACCTGCAATATTCTTGGTGAACTTGTGCAATATTCTCTCAATCGCTAAAAGGAATATTTCACTACTTTAAGTGTTTCGATTGTTGAAGAGAAATTCCAAGTATAGATCAATTGTATTTCATAGGTTGTTAGGATATTTACATTCGTGTATTATCTTGGTTCCGCATCAACCTTGTAATTTGTTTAATATCAATAAATAAATTACACTTTGAAACTACATATTGTCTCATCAAGATTGTTTACAAGTTATTTGTATTATTGCATTGTTCTTTACTTATTGTCTTTTATATAAGTAATCTATCTAGAACTTGGTATATACCACTGCAACTGGTCGTCTCCAGTTCAGTAAAGTATATTGCAAAGTAACTCCATCATCGACATAGAGGTGTCTTCAGTAGTACCATCTAACAAGTTGGGACTTACAAGTGGTATCAGAGCAGAAGGCTAATAAACTTGCCTAGATCTGCAAAGATGAACACTACTGAAGGTGGAGATGGTTCTGGTTCAGGTGAAAACCCGTCGAACACTAATGCACCAACCCTCCTCCTCCTTCTACCCCAAACCACGTCCATGTACATTACTCTAACACTTCTGTTCCAAAATTTGATGGAAACAGTGAGACTTTTGGTACATGGAAAGCTAGAATGCTGTTGCATTTTGGTGGTATTGAGAGGTATATGTTAAAAATCCTTAAGGATGGACCATATATACCTATGTCCATTGGGGTGAGTCCTCTTCTTGATCCTACTGGAAGAAGAGGCTCAAGGGAAAAGCCAGAAGACCATTGGTCTGATGAGGATCGCAGACTGGTGGACTTGGACACCAGACTGAAAAACATGATCCTTGGGGCTGTCCCTGAAGACCTAATTCCAACACTTGTGTTGTTTCCCAGTGCCAAGTCTATGTGGGATGAATTAGTGATTCAATTTGAAGGAGGTGATGACACAATCGTCACCAGAAAAGTTGCCTTGAACAAGAAGTATGAATCCTTCTTTGCCTTGCCCAATGAAAGTTTAACTGGTACTTACACCAGATTTTCTAGCCTCATCAATCAGTTGAGAGGTTTGGGTGTAGAGAAGGATAAGGATATTCTTCTTGAGAAGTTTTGTGATATTCTTCCATCCAAATGGGAAAACATGGTTCTTGTCTTGAGACAAGGTAAAACCTTGCACACTCACACTCTTGCATCGCTCTATGGAGCCTTCAGATTCACTGAAGATAATAATGCTGCAAGACTTGTGGCTGAGCAAGATGCCATGAACCATGCTCAGAGTCCCAAGGTTGCTAATGCAATTGAGCGACCTTGTGCTGCTTTAATGTCTGCTGAGAGTGTCCAGGCGCACTCGATGAAGGAGATGTTGAACAGTTTCTTAAACTCTGGGCTGACCACTGAAAACAGTGAAGGTTATGATGAAACTGACGATGATGATCTGGTCGCCATGATTGCTAAAACCTTTAATAGGTTTAAGCATAAATCTAAAAGATTTAATGGCCCCAACAATGCTTCCAGCTCCAGCTCTCTGGATAAGACCAATCTTACATGCTATAAGTGTGGCAAGAAAGGTCATTTTATGAAGGAATGCAGATCTAGTCAGTTGAATAACCAAACTGGCCCCTCTGTCCCAAATTTCAATCGGCCTAATGATAGCTACAAAGCTAAATACAAGCAGCTTAAGGCCCAGATTGCCCTCCTGTCCATGCAAAAGGAAAAGGATCAGTGCTTAATTGCACAAACTGAGGGAAAATGGGAGTACTCTGATGACTCATCTGAGGATGAAGAAGAGGAAAGGGACATGTGCTTCATGGCCTTGGAAGATCAACAACAGCAGCATGTGGTGAAAGATGATGTCATCTCTGGAAGATGGGTGGACATCATACTGAAAAAGGTATGTGATTATGATCACCAGGTTGACCCTGAATTAAAACTGGACCTGGCTGAATCATTAAGTGGTGATTTGGCATTGTAGAAACTGTTAGAGCTGATAGTGAAAGATATTTAGACACTATCTTAATTGAACTAAACAATGTCAAACCACAACTGAATGATTTGCAAAGTATCCAGTTGGCTCTCAAGGAGTCAGTTTTAAAAATTGAGGCATTAGAACTTGATAATCAAAAACTTTCTGATGATTTTGAAAAAGCTCAAAAGATTATCAAGTCCTGGGTAAAAGCATCTGGCAAAAACTATGATGCATTTTCAAGAACTATCGATGCCCAAAAAAATGCATGGAAATCTGAAGATCTGGAGATGGCAGCTCTTATACCAGATCTTCATTGCATTGCCTCCAGCTCTCCAGGTTGAAACACCTTATGATCAACCTGAAGCTGTTGAAACTGAAACCAATGAGACCACCCCCATTGAGGTTAAAACTGGAGCCAAACAGGCTAAAGCTCCAGTCAAAAAGGCCACTGTTAACAAGCCTTTACCTCATAAGTCTAAGGAGCCCAAGACCCGAAAGACTAAATCCCCAGTTGAACCAATGTCCAAGGTTCAACTGCCTGAACAAAACAATGTTTTGGTTAATCTGGAAAGGCAACTCCAACTTTTGTCTCGGCAGGTTCAGAGTTGCACTGCCCGGATTAACAATCTGGAAGGAGGTTCACCACCTCCAGTTTTAAAACAAAACATTAAATCACTCCCTTCTGTACCTAAACAAAAGAATGTTCCATCTGGAACAAAATCTGGTAAACTTAAGGTGAGTAAATATCAAATACCAATCGTTTTACTTCTGCACCTGGAGCTGGTGATAATGCTCCAGATGTAGCCTCCAGTTCAACACCTCAACAATCAACTGTGGCTTCTGTAGAGAAGTCCAGTGGACCCATCAAGAAAAGATGGGTTCACAAAAAGAACTAATGATTTTTGTGTGTGTGTAGGGCGATCGAAAGAAGAATATCTGGTATCTGGACAGCGCTGCTGGTCCTCTTTGGTCCAGTGAATGTTCAAACTAGAGCTGGAAAGAAATTCACTCTAGTTGTGGTTGATGAATTCACCAGATATTGCTGGGTGGTATTCATCAGATCCAAAAGTGATGCACCTGCTGAAATCATCTCACTTATCAAAAGAATTGAGCTCAAGTACACTCGAAAAGTTTGTCAGTTGCGAAGTGATAATGGTACTGAATTCCAAAACAAGGTACTTGAAACATTTTGCACTGACACTGGCATTTCTCAAAACTTCTCATCAGTTCACTCTCCAGAGCAAAATGGAGTTGTGGAAAGAAAGAATCGTACACTGATAGAAGCGGCCAGAAGCATGCTATCTGAATCTGGTCTTCCCACCAGTTTTTGGGCTGAGGCAGTTGCAACTGCTTGTCACACCCAAAACCGGGCAGTCTACATCAAGAGACATAAGAAGACTGCCTACGAAGTACTCAGGAATCGTAAACCAAATAATGGATATTTCCATGTATTTGGTTGTCCAGTTTATATACTGAACGATTCCAGTCAGCTTGGAAAGTTTGATGCAAAAGCTGATGAAGGGGGTATTTTTAGGCTATTCAGATATTCGAAAGGCCTTTAGAGTTTATAATTATAGACTCCAAAAGGTGCATGAGACAATTCATGTAACATTCGATGAATCAACTGAAGCAATCAACAAGAGACCAAGCCTTGATATTTCTCCAGTCATTCCAATCAACTTTGGTGAAACTGACCAAGTTCATCGGTCAGTGGTTTCACCAGAAGATGCTTCCAGTTACAACAAACTGGAACCAGTCAAGAAGAAGAAAAGCACTAGTGACACATCATTTTATCCCTCCATCATTTTAACTTACCACAAGAATTGGTGATTGGATCAGATGTACGTGCCACTCCAATATCAGCACCAGTTCAAGCACCTACTTCTCCAGTTACTCGTGAAATACCTTCAACTGAGGAATTTCATGATGCCAATCGAGACCTCATTGACTCTAATGAGGATGTAGAAGTTGTTTGGACTGATCCTTCTCCAGATGCTGCTGCAACTGAAGAAGATCGCCAGGTAACTTGCACTGATATTGTAGTTCACCAGCCTAGTCAATACACTAGATGGACTAAAGCCCACCCAATTGAACAAATTGTGGGTAATCCAACTAGTGGGGTTCAGACTAGAAGAGCCAACAGTGAGCAATGCTTAAACGTCACCTTCTTATCTTTAATGAACCAAAGAAGATTGACGAGGCTATGGCAGACCCAAGCTGGGTGGAAGCTATGCAAGAAGAGCTCCTCCAGTTTGAAAGGAACAATGTTTGGGAGCTTGTTCCTTGTCCACCAGGGTTAAAGAAAGAACCTATTGGTACCAGATGGGTCTACCGAAACAAAATGGATGAAGATGGCCATGTTGTAAGAAACAAGGCCAGATTAGTTGCCCAGGGTTATTGTCAAGCAGAGGGCGTTGACTTTGATGAGACTTTTGCTCCAGTTGCAAGACTTGAAGCCATTAAAATATTCTTGGCTTATGCAGCCCATCTGCAGTTCAAGGTCTTCCAGATGGATGTCAAAAGTGCGTTCCTTAATGGAACATTGGTAGAAGAAGTTTATGTTAAGCAGACTCCAGGTTTCATCGATGAGAAGCATCCTCATTGGGTTTATAGACTGAACAAAGCATTGTATGGTCTAAGACAAGCCCCAAGAGACTGGTATGATACTTTAACTAAACATCTTCTTAAAAATGGCTTTCAAAGAGGTGCAATAGATAATACCTTGTTTATCTGAAAGAAAGAGGTAATATCTTATTGGTACAAATTTATGTTGATGACATTATTTTTGGTTCAACTGATGATGCAATGTGTAAAAAGTTTTCTAAAATCATGTCATCTGAATATGAGATGAGTTTAATGGGTGAATTTACATTTTTCTTAGGTCTTCAGATTAAGCAAACTGAAAATGGAATTTTCATAAACCAAGGAAAATATGTCAGAGATTTGTTAAGAAAATACAAATTTGATTCAATCCCATCGAAAAACACACCTATTGCAGCACCATTGAATTTGGACTCTGACCCAACTGGCAAACCAGTTAACATAACTGACTATAGAGGTATGGTTGGTTCACGGATGTACTTAACTGCCAGTCGACCAGATATAATGTTTGCAACATGTTTATGTGCCAGGTTTCAGGCTAACCCTAAAGAATCACATTGCACGCTGTAAAGCGTATCTTTAGATACCTGAAAGGGTGTCCTAATCTTGGTCTTTGGTACCCCAAAGGCTCAGGATTAGATCTAATGGGTTATTCAAGCATTGATCGCTTGTGGCTCTTCTGGTCTGAACCCCTCTACTGGACTCTCCAATAATTTGCTCGATTGGATGTGCCTTTGTCCATTTAGAGTATTGACCAGGATGAGAAATGATATCAGTGCAAGAACTTCTCTGAGTAACTTCAGGAGGAGCTTCAGAAAATACATTTTCAGCTTCTTCTTCTTCCTACAGATCATGACTTGCATCATGAAATTCTTCAGATTGAGGTTGCTCAGTGGAGTCTGATATCATTGGAGAAGCAGCATATACATCTGATCCAATAGTTAGTTCAGAAGGTAGTTTGAAACTAACTGGAGGATAAAATGGAATGTTGCTTGGCTTGTTTATTTCTGGTTCTAAACGGAGATGTTCAGAAGCATGTTCAGGTGACTGATCAGTTTCAGCAATGGGATCAGAATCACCAAAACTAATTGGACTTTCTGAGGGTGGTACAGGGATGGAATTTTAAAGATTGCAGAATTTGATTCATCAAAGGTAACATGAATTGACTCATCAACCTTTTCAAGTCTCTTATTAAAGACTCTAAAGGCCTTGCGATTGATGAATATCCTAAGAAGTACCCTTCATCAGCTTTTGCATCGAATTTTCCAAGCTGATTAGAGTTATTCAGAATGTATACTAGACACCCAAATACATGGAAGTATCCAATATTAGGCTTTCTATTTCTGAGTACCTCATAGGAGGTCTTCTTATGTCTTTTGACATAAATAGATCTGTTCTGAGTGTAGCAAGCAGTTGCAACAGCTTCAGCCCAGAAATTCTTGGGAAGACCAGATTCATTCAACATACTTCTAGCAGCTTCAATCAGCGTTCGATTCTTTCTTTCTACAACACCATTCTGCTCTGGTGTGTGTGCTGAGGAGAGGTTCTGAGATATGCCAGTTTCAGTGCAGAAGGACTCCAGAGTGGCATTTCTGAATTCAGTGCCATTGTCACTTCTGAGCTGACAAACTTTCGCTTGTACTTGAGTTCAATTTGTTTGATGAGAGCAATGATTTCAGCAGCAGCTTCACTTTTAGATTTGAGGAAAATCACCCAGCAATATCTTGAATATTCATCTACGATAACAAGGGTGTATTTCTTTCCTGCTCTGGTCTGAACATTCACTGGTCCAAAAAGGTCCATGTGAAGCATGTGAAGAGGTTCAGTTATACTAAAGCTTTGCTTAGTTTTGAATGAAGCTCTTTTCTGCTTACCCATTTCACAACCTGGACATGGCTTGTCTTTATTGAAAGACATAAAGGGTATCCCATCAACAAGTTGTTTTCTTGACAACTTATTAATGTTCTTGAAGTTCAGATGAGATAATCTCTTATGCCACAACCAATTTGTGTCTTCATCAGCCTTTGTGTAGAAACATTGTTCAGAGATAGATGGATTCATATCAATGACATAAATGTTTCCCTTCCTTGGTGCAACAGTACCACCTTTCCATCTCTATTGAATATGGTGCCTTGTGAAATATCAAATAAAACCTTGAAGCCATCATCACATAGTTGACTGACACTGATCAGGTTATATTTCAAACCGTTCACATATGCAACTCGTGTGAATTTGACTTGACCATTATTCACAACACCATATCCCTCAGTTTTTCCATTACCATCATTCCCAAAAACAATTGAGGGCCCCTCTTGCACCCTATATTCCTCTAGCAGGGTCTGATAACCAGTCATGGTTCGGCCAACAGCACTGTCCAGAAACCATATGTTCTTCTTTCGGTCTCCCTGCACATAAACAAAAGTTAGTTCTTTTTGGGAACCCATCTATGGATGGGTTCACTTGACTCTCCCTTAGCAGTCTCAGATTTCTTTGGTTTATGGGGAATTGATGGTCAAAGGGGATTTCAGTCATAATTTCAGATGACATAAAAATTGTTGGTTTGATGGGGTGCTCAACCTTTTTCTGCTTAGATTTCTGCTTGATTTGCTTAGAAAAAGGTTTTGCATTTTGTTTTGGTTGAAGAGGAGTGGTTTCAACATTTTTTAACGTGCATTACAACTCTGCACTTGTCTAGCCAATAGTTGAAATTGACTTTCTAACCTTAACAAAATAGATTCTTCATTAGACACCTGAGCCTTACCAGAATCTGAGGTAGAAGGCTCAGTGGGGGAGATGGTTTTCTTCTTCTTTTGGCCTTTTGGAACCTTAGAAGAAGTCTGGGGGGATGGCTTTTTGGATTTAGCCTTCTTTTCTGAAACAGTTGTCTGAGCTGTTTCAGATTTTCCCTCAGAATGTTCCTTGACCTTATAAGTCACAATTTTTTGTTTGCCAACTTTAGGAAAAATAATTTCCGGTTTCATTTCTTTTGGAAGTGCATCTAAATCAGTGATTATAGATGCCATGTGAAGATCACCAGATTCATATGCTGTTTTTTGGATTAGCAAAAGTGTTTTTGATTGCAGCATCTGGTTTTGGTGCACTCATCCAAGATTTGATTATTTTTTGTTCCTTTTCAAGGATGGTTTTTAGCTATTCTTTTTCCAACTCTAAAGTGGCAACCATAGATTGATAACTTTTTAGGGCCAGATGAACATCTTTCAGTTCCTTTAGTCTGGTCTGACAGGCGTTCAGTTCAGAAGTATTGTTTTCAAACATTTTTAGGCTTTCTGAACGCACTGTCTCAACAAATGAGATGTCAGCCTCTAAAAGAACCAAAAGGTCCAGTTTGTGTTCCTCATCTTCTTCATAGACAAAATTACTGACCTTTTTCATCACTATATCCACCCAGCGACCAGATTCAACATCGGTTTTGACCAAATGACCTTGGTCTTCTTGTGCCATGAAACACATGTCCCTAACTTCTTCCTCATCATCAGATGATTCATCAGAATCTCCACTTTTCAGTTTTGGCAATCATACAACTGTTGCTTGAGTTGTCTTGTGCCAAAAGAGCCATATGTGCCTTCAACTTCTTGTATTTAGCCTTATAGCTGTCATCGGACTTCTGAAAGATAGAATGGTTAGGAGCAGATTGTGATGATGAAGGTTGACTAGATCTGCATTCCTTCATGAAATGTCCTTTCTTGCCGCATTTAAAGCATTCAAGATTGGACTTGTCAATAGAAGCACTGGAAGCAAAAGGTTTGCCAGATCGATTTGATTTGGCCTTAAAACGATTGAACGTTTTAGCCAGCATGGCAACCAGATCATCATTGTCATTCTCATCACAATCATGAGTGACATTAGCAGAGACACCAGTTTTTAACATTTGAGAAACCATCTTCTTCATTGAGTCATAAATATCACTCTCAGAAGATAGTAGAGCAGTACTATGTGGTTCAGAATACTGAACCGTACCAGAACTGGTAGACACATGGTTTTTGGCATCCTGCTCAGCCAAAGCTCTTTCAGCTTTGTTCTCTTCAGTATACCTAAATGCTCCATAAAGGGAAGCAAGAGTATGACTGTGCAATGTTTTGCCTTGTCTCAAGACCAAGATAAGGTTTTCCCATTTTGAAGGTAAAATGTCACAAAAATTTTCTAACAAAATTTCTTTGTCTTTGGTTACACCCAGGGCTTTCAATTGGTTGACCAGATTTGTAAATCTGATGTAAGTTTGCGTTAAAGACTCCCCAGGGATAGCAAAGAAAGACTCATATCTTTTGTTTAAAGCAACTTTTCTTGTGACAATTGTCTCATAGTGCCTTCAAACTGTGTCATTAGTTCCTCCCACATTAATTTGGAATTATCAAGTAAAACAAGAGTGGGCATTAGGGTTTCTGGAACTGCGTATAAAATCATATTTTGTAACTTGGTATCTAGGTCTACAAGTCTATGATCTTCCTCAGACCAATGATCCTTCTCCTTAGGTGACAGCCTAGGAGTCCCATCGGCATTTCTGACAACAGTAGAAGCATTCATAGGGACAAAGGGTCCTTCTCTTAGAATATCTGGTAAATGTCTCTCAACACCAGCAATATACTTAAGCATGCACGCTTTCCATGTTTGAAAGTTTTCACTGTTCCTATCAAACTTGGGAACAGGATTATTTGGAAAGTGTACGTGAACATTGTGTGAGGGTATATTGTTGTTGATGATAGGAGGTAGGTGGCATTATTAGGGTCAGGTCGTTCTTGTTCAAAGTCAGCCATCTATGCAGATCAAAGGTTAATGAATTGATATAAAATTCAACCTTGCTCTGATACCAATTGTGAGTCCCAAAATATATAGATGATTAACAAACCCGACTGGAAAGTACAACTAATCTTGATGGACAAGTTCAGTTTACGATCCAGATAAGGATAACAAGAAACAATTGACAATATGAATAATGCAAGAACAAATGGCAGAAACTATATAAAGATATATATATATAAATATAGTCAAGTATATAGCATTGAGACACGTTGTTTTCTAATGTATTTGATTTATTGATGTATAAACAAATACAAGGATTGTTGCGGAACAAAGATAAACACCAAAGTGTAAGTATCTAACAATCCTGAAATACAAGTGATCTAATTGACTTGGAAATACTCGTAAGTTTACTTAGAGTATATCTCACAAGTTGCAATGCAAAGTTTCAAGCATTTTGCAAGTTATGAGAAGACTTTGTATTTATAGACCAAGTCCATGATGACATGGACAAGATCGTACAAAGTGGTTGTGAGCATTAAGGAATTAAACTATAATTCCTTACATGCTGTACTTGGAAGAGTGTATAAGTCACAAGACGTGACTTATGGTACTAGGTTCCAAGCCTATACTTTGTACCTTTTATTAATAGATAAATCTATTAACTGGATAAAGGTGTAAAGTAAAAGTCTTCCTCGTAATCAGTGTAAAGTGTTGTAAATACTTTACACTGAGAGCTTCAGTCTTCGATCTGGTAGAATCACTCTGATGCTCGCTTCTGAGATGATTCTCTTCTTCATACTTCAGTCTTTGACTTCAGAATGAATGCTTCAGATTTATCTCGATCTGAACTGAAGTGAAGCTTTAGTGAAGGAATTCTGAGACACCTCAGAATTCTGTACAAATGTCTTCACTAAACTTCAAGCTATTTCTGAACAAATTATACTTGGTCGATTTTCGACCTAACAGGATGCAAAACTCTTGACAAAACACTCTCAAATCACTCGTAAGGAAGCTTTTCGGTTGGAAAATCAATGGAAGAACTATGTGGGGCGGTTAGGGCTTGTTTAGGAGGAATGAAATCTGCAAATAATGACCTAAAGACACTCCCTAAACTCCTTAACCCGTTTTTGACTTTGCCTCTATGTCAAAACTAGTCCCTAAGCTTCCTAATCCTTCATTATTAGTCACAAACTACTCTATGGACCATATACAACATAATTACTTCATTAAATACCACTACATAGGCATTTATCTACATTTTACACACGTTTATACTACTTTAAACATTTAGGCTTTCAAGCCTCACACATATCACACAATAACTACATATAAACATTAAATCTAATATAAACTTAACGACACACTATGTTGACTTAACAACACTAGTCAACCATTAAATAAAAAGTTTGGGATGTTACAATATTTTCCTTGGCTTGATATTGAATATTCTGGAATCTGTATACTTAACTCAAGTGCAAATGATAATAACAATTGAATCATATCGTTAGCAAAATATTAATAAGTTATCAGAATATCCACCTATGTCAGGATCCTGATACGTCAAGATCTTAAGCTTTCAAGATATTAGCACTCGAAATTTCACCCATAACAATTGTCCCCAAAGTTATTTTAATAAAATCAATTTTGTTGAAATAACTTTGAATCTTCTAGAAGAAGCTTTTGACCGAAGTCAATCAGTTAATTTTGAAACCCTCTTTAAGATAAGACGCGTGTAAGTAGGATAACCAAGAGTCTTGATTTGATAGGTAACTACTTGACGGTTCATTTCTCATCTTTTCACCCCTCTATATAAGGCCACAGTTTCTCTCTTTGAAAATCACAAATACTTTTAATTCTTAAAGTAGTGATCGATCGATTCGCGATTCCTACGACTATGTAAGTGCGGAATCCAAACATAATCGTTATTGAGGTAATTGAATGAAACACATAAATATGAACACGAAATCAATATGAACAGGAGATAAAATTCAGATGTAAAAAACTCATATCTTGTATTAATCATAAGATTACAATACATAAAACGAGTAGACATCTGATTCTTTGGGCGGCATCTCGAGGTATAGATCTCTACCTCGAGAACCTAGTGAATGAAATCTGTTGCAACTAAAATCATCAACTAAAACCGAAACCTAAGAACAATATATATAGGCTACAAATGGGCTGGGCTTCAAACTCGTGGGCCTCCAAACGCGTGCTACAGTAACACGTGTTTAGTCAAACTCGTGTTACTGTTCACACGAGTTTGTCCAAACTCGTGGTACTGTTCACACGAGTTTGTCCAAACTCGTGGTACTGTTCACACGAGTTTGTCCAAACTCGTGGTACTGTTCACACGAGTTTGTCCAAACTCGTGGTACTGTTCACACGAGTTTGTCCAAACTCGTGGTACTGTTCACACGAGTTTGTCCAAACTCGTGGTACTGTTCACACGAGTTTGTCCAAACTCGTGGTACTGTTCACACGAGTTTGTCCAAACTCGTGGTACTGTTCACACGAGTTTGTCCAAACTCGTGGTACTGTTCACACGAGTTTGTCCAAACTCGTGGTACTGTTCACACGAGTTTGTCCAAACTCGTGGTACTGTTCACACGAGTTTGTCCAAACTCGTGGTACTGTTCACACGAGTTTGTCCAAACTCGTGGTACTGTTCACACGAGTTTGTCCAAACTCGTGGTACTGTTCACACGAGTTTGTCCAAACTCGTGGTACTGTTCACACGAGTTTGTCCAAACTCGTGGTACTGTTCACACGAGTTTGTCCAAACTCGTGGTACTGTTCACACGAGTTTGTCCAAACTCGTGGTACTGTTCACACGAGTTTGTCCAAACTCGTGGTACTGTTCACACGAGTTTGTCCAAACTCGTGGTACTGTTCACACGAGTTTGTCCAAACTCGTGGTACTGTTCACACGAGTTTGTCCAAACTCGTGGTACTGTTCACACGAGTTTGTCCAAACTCGTGGTACTGTTCACACGAGTTTGTCCAAACTCGTGGTACTGTTCACACGAGTTTGTCCAAACTCGTGGTACTGTTCACACGAGTTTGTCCAAACTCGTGGTACTGTTCACACGAGTTTGTCCAAACTCGTGGTACTGTTCACACGAGTTTGTCCAAACTCGTGGTACTGTTCACACGAGTTTGTCCAAACTCGTGGTACTGTTCACACGAGTTTGTCCAAACTCGTGGTACTGTTCACACGAGTTTGTCCAAACTCGTGGTACTGTTCACACGAGTTTGTCCAAACTCGTGGTACTGTTCACACGAGTTTGTCCAAACTCGTGGTACTGTTCACACGAGTTTGTCCAAACTCGTGGTACTGTTCACACGAGTTTGTCCAAACTCGTGGTACTGTTCACACGAGTTTGTCCAAACTCGTGGTACTGTTCACACGAGTTTGTCCAAACTCGTGGTACTGTTCACACGAGTTTGTCCAAACTCGTGGTACTGTTCACACGAGTTTGTCCAAACTCGTGGTACTGTTCACACGAGTTTGTCCAAACTCGTGGTACTGTTCACACGAGTTTGTCCAAACTCGTGGTACTGTTCACACGAGTTTGTCCAAACTCGTGGTACTGTTCACACGAGTTTGTCCAAACTCGTGGTACTGTTCACACGAGTTTGTCCAAACTCGTGGTACTGTTCACACGAGTTTGTCCAAACTCGTGGTACTGTTCACACGAGTTTGTCCAAACTCGTGGTACTGTTCACACGAGTTTGTCCAAACTCGTGGTACTGTTCACACGAGTTTGTCCAAACTCGTGGTACTGTTCACACGAGTTTGTCCAAACTCGTGGTACTGTTCACACGAGTTTGTCCAAACTCGTGGTACTGTTCACACGAGTTTGTCCAAACTCGTGGTACTGTTCACACGAGTTTGTCCAAACTCGTGGTACTGTTCACACGAGTTTGTCCAAACTCGTGGTACTGTTCACACGAGTTTGTCCAAACTCGTGGTACTGTTCACACGAGTTTGTCCAAACTCGTGGTACTGTTCACACGAGTTTGTCCAAACTCGTGGTACTGTTCACACGAGTTTGTCCAAACTCGTGGTACTGTTCACACGAGTTTGTCCAAACTCGTGGTACTGTTCACACGAGTTTGTCCAAACTCGTGGTACTGTTCACACGAGTTTGTCCAAACTCGTGGTACTGTTCACACGAGTTTGTCCAAACTCGTGGTACTGTTCACACGAGTTTGTCCAAACTCGTGGTACTGTTCACACGAGTTTGTCCAAACTCGTGGTACTGTTCACACGAGTTTGTCCAAACTCGTGGTACTGTTCACACGAGTTTGTCCAAACTCGTGGTACTGTTCACACGAGTTTGTCCAAACTCGTGGTACTGTTCACACGAGTTTGTCCAAACTCGTGGTACTGTTCACACGAGTTTGTCCAAACTCGTGGTACTGTTCACACGAGTTTGTCCAAACTCGTGGTACTGTTCACACGAGTTTGTCCAAACTCGTGGTACTGTTCACACGAGTTTGTCCAAACTCGTGGTACTGTTAACCGGCATATAATAGAGAAGTTGAATTTCCAACAATCAGCATCAAATCAATCAGCTCTCACAAAAATAAGAAACTCTGTAGCTTGAATCACAAACTGCAGTACCATAAATCCTGTCTCAACTAGCAGCATCTGACTTTGTCTTGTACCTTCACAATTCCACCAACCACCCGAAGTTTTTCCTATCAGATCTCCCCTTCAGTTGTATACACCACCAAATATAAAGATCTTTAATCTCGCAATCACAATAAATGATCGCCTGATAATCATCTCTATTATTGGAATATAAATAGGTTCAATCTTCAATTACTTAACAACAGATGACCAACTTCGTTGCTCTTAATATTTCGACAAAGTTTCCACAACTGCCATCTATTTGATACTTGAGCATATTTCACATTAAGCACACCATCATCTAAACACAGATCTTGGTTTGTCTCTCAAGTAGCACAGAATTTTACTCAGAAATCTGAAATTTTTTATCTCCCCCTTTTCTCTGTAAAATTCTGAAATCTAGCCCTTCTGTGATATACCAATTACCAGTTCAGCTCAGAAATCTGGTTGATAAAAGTATCTCCCCCCTTTTCTCTGCAAAACTTGGAAAGGTAGTATAAGCTTAGGTTACAGGATCTCCTATTCATAGAGGTTCTTCAAAATGGCCTAGAGCTCATTACAGCAGCAGCTCTTCGCCAAACAGGGTATATTCGTTTTCCCTCCAAATTTCCGAGGAAAAACACATTTACGTGAAACATTGGTATTCACGTAAATTTTTATTTCTATGGCTGTGGGAAAAATTTGATAATTGCCGAAAATTTTCATCCAAAACGTGCCGAAATCGCACAAAAACGAACCGAAAATTTTTCGAACGCTACCAAACTTCAAATCTCCATGAATCATGCCATTTTAAGACCATGGACAAAAATTATTTTTCCCGCCAAAATACTCTTTTTTTTTTTTTTTTTTTTTTTAGCTTTTCTACAACCCTGTCTTCTATGCTTCAATGTATCGTTGTCTTCTGCTGTGATCCTTCCACACCGAAACATACTTGAACCTCGATTCCATTTCAACAACTCAAACACGTTCTTGTGTTACAGTAAACACGTGCTTGGACTCAAACGCGTGCTAGTGTTACAGTAAACACGTGCTTGGTATCAAACGCGTGCTAGTGTTACAGTAAACACGTGCTTGTGTTACAGTAACACGTGCTTGAACTCAAACGCGTGGTACACTAATCTCAAACACGTTCTCCAAACCAAACGCGTGCTACAGTGACGCAGTTTTAAACCAAACGCGTGGGCCTCCGTCAAACACGTGGACCAATCTTCAAACGCGCGAGCCTATGGTAAACGCGTGTGATCAAAAGTAAACACGTGAAATTAGGATTTGTAAACGCGTGTTTTCCCAAACGCGTGTTTTCCCAAACGCGTGTTTTCCAGTAGAACAGATCTGATCGATGTTCTTCATCCAAAAACCCTAAAAACGAACCACGAATCAGAGACATAAAGCCTCTCCTGCTCTGATACCACTTGAAAGTGCAGGGTGATCGATCGATTCGCGATTCCTACGACTATGTAAGTGCGGAATCCAAACATAATCGTTATTGAGGTAATTGAATGAAACACATAAATATGAACACGAAATCAATATGAACAGGAGATAAAATTCAGATGTAAAAAACTCATATCTTGTATTAATCATAAGATTACAATACATAAAACGAGTAGACATCTGATTCTTTAGGCGGCATCTCGAGGTATAGATCTCTACCTCGAGAACCTAGTGAATGAAATCTGTTGCAACTAAAATCATCAACTAAAACCGAAACCTAAGAACAATATATATAGGCTACAAATGGGCTGGGCTTCAAACTCGTGGGCCTCCAAACGCATGCTACAGTAACACGTGTTTGTCCAAACTCGTGGTACTGTTCACACGAGTTTGTCCAAACTCGTGGTACTGTTCACACGAGTTTGTCCAAACTCGTGGTACTGTTCACACGAGTTTGTCCAAACTCGTGGTACTGTTCACACGAGTTTGTCCAAACTCGTGGTACTGTTCACACGAGTTTGTCCAAACTCGTGGTACTGTTCACACGAGTTTGTCCAAACTCGTGGTACTGTTCACACGAGTTTGTCCAAACTCGTGGTACTGTTCACACGAGTTTGTCCAAACTCGTGGTACTGTTCACACGAGTTTGTCCAAACTCGTGGTACTGTTCACACGAGTTTGTCCAAACTCGTGGTAATGCCCTTTAATTGAGATGCATCGGACACAAATTGTGCACCAGAACGTGCACTTACACTTTTAATTCTTAAAAAATATTCATTTACGCCATGTCTCTGAAATCTTTAGGAGAGTTCCTTCAAGAGGTATATATATATATATATACTTGTCAAGATTAATTCCTTGTTATTTATATATATATATATATATATATATATATTTGTCAAGATTAATTCCTTGTTATTTCTAACTTTTCTTTATATCTTATTTCAGTCCCTTATCGAACTGGAAAAGCAACAGATTGCCAAAGACAGACTTAATGACGACATCATAGAAACATTACAATGATTGGTCAAGTATTACAAAGAATCCGTCGAGGCGGAAAAAGAAATGAGTTTAAAGGTGAAAAAAGGTTTGGAGGCCTAAAATAAGATTTTGAACAATGCTTTGAAGGAAATCTGTTGTGAGCTTGGCGCAACGCAGGAAGAAGTCAGGGCTGCCAGAGAGGAGTTGGAAAGGGTGAAGTCCATCTTGAGTAAGCTGAAGGAGATAAATCCTTCACTTTATTGGGACGTTCTTCTGTAGATGATCTTAGATAATGTGGGCGATGAAGGATATAATGCAAAGGCCAGAGCCCACATTTTTAGACTCTTTTGTTAGTAGAAACTTGAATCGGTAGGGGATGTGTTTCGTTGAACAATGTGTTTAGGAGGGGCGAGATTGATCTGGAACGATCAATCATGGTTGTAAAACTGCTTCTGAGTAGTTTTTTGTAAATATCTTTTGAATGAAAACTGTCTTTTGATCCATTTTACTTTTGAACTCGAAAACCAAAAGTGTTTTTAAGGGTAAAAACGGAAAATAATTAATCAATTATTTGACGTCACATGTTAGTGAATAATTATTTTTGACTTATTAGACTACATCAACAGTAAGTAATCAAATCAACGTAGTAATTAAGGAGTAAGATACATGCACCTTGTTTATGCAATTAAGATCCACTTGTAAGCGGCATCTTTAAGTGTTGTTAGTCTCCAACATTTATTCCTGTAATAAAATAATATGTGTGGGACTGAATTGAATTTTTTGGAGGGGATTAAAATTAAGAAGGGGAATTCTGAATTTTACGATTCTCGTAGGGACATTGGCGTTCAAGATATAGAGGGGGTCTCAATATCTTGAACTTGCTTGGGAGGCGTGGTTAGTCATTTTCATGTGTTTGTATAATGAGTGGCGTGGTTAGCCAATTCGGGAGATCGATGGTAACATCAACAACCAACATAATTAATTTCGACGACCTTGGAATTTAACCCTTCAACCGTGAAATTAATTATCGTGCGACACGGGCGAATTTAAGAGAAGGTGAAAACCTTCAACCAAAAGTTGGCGTGAAAGCCAAAAGGTGAAGACCTTGTTCCACGTTGTAATGCATGTGTTTGATGATATTGATTATCCTTTGAGATCTACAAAGCACAAATCTTAGAAACTGACGTTAGCCATTTGGCTAACGCCACTCCGACGCTCAAGTCAGTATCATTATTTTGGAAATAAAATAAAAGGTAAACAATATAAAAGTAAAATTCAAGAGTAAGGAATCATACCTGATTTTGTCAAAAGACAAAATTAATCATACATGGTAGGTTTTGAGATGAATAGCATTCCAAGCTCTTGGAACTAGATTACCTTGTAAATCTTGAAGCCAATAAGATCCTTTTCCAGCCTCTGCCTTAATCAAATAAGGACCTTCCCATTTTGGATTCAATTTTCCATCTGGCTTGGTTAAAGCCTTCTTGAGAACCAAATCACCAACTTGAAATCGTCTTAATCTTAAATTCTTATTATAAGACTTGGCAATTCGTTGTTGATAAGCTGTTATTCTTATCTTGGTCCTTTCTCGTAACTCAGTTACAGCTTCCAAATCTTCAAGTAACAACTCTTTATTTTTCTCATAAGTTAACAAACTAATTCTAGCAGTAGGTAAATCCATTTCAGTAGGTAGAACTGCCTCAGTTCCAAAGACAAGTGAGAATGGAGTTTGTCCAGTAGCACTCTTTGAAGTTGTTCGATCAGCCCATAAGACAAATGGCAATTCTTCAGCCCATTTTCCTTTAGCTTGTCCCAGTCTTTTCTTCAAATTATTCATTATGATTTTGTTACTTGATTCTGCTTGACCATTAGCTTGTGGATGGACAGGAGTAGAGGTAATCATCTTGATACCCCATCTTTCACAAAAATTTGTAGTTTTCTTCCCTATGAACTGTGATCCATTATCACAAATTATCTCTGCTGGAACTCCAAATCTTGTCAATATTTTTCTTTTAATGAAGGATATGTAAAGTATTGAATTTGAGCTTATGTGTGTGTTAGTGTGTGTAACAATGGCGGTTTCTAGTGAGAGAATGTAGAGGGAGAGAGTAGTGATGGCAGGGAAAGTTTGGATAGCATAAATGGGTAAAAGGTTACAAAATACATTATGGTGGGGGTTTATATACATATGACTAATTTACACTAAGCCCCCTTCCATACTTAGACATTTACATTCTAAGTACAAACATACAATAGAAATACAAATCACCTACTACAAATTATATTTCTAACAATCTCCCCCTTAATAGTGATTTGTCAAAAATATCCAGTCTTTGTACATCTTCAAGCTCTTGTATTCGGTATGTCTTTGTTTGGATGCCAGAACCAATTATCCCCTTCAGGTCTATCATCTGGAACAATCATGTTTGCTTCAAAGTTTCTTGGTGGAATGTTTTGTGGTCCAGGAAGATGACTAGGCTCGTACTTGATCCAACAACCTCCTCTCCGACGTACAACATACTTAGACTTCTTGACATTCTTAGCTTCTCTCATCATTCTGATGCTGTCTCCGTATTCCAGTCTTTGATTAATCTTGGAGATTGCCTTATCAAATACTTTCCTTTTCTTTTCATCTTGGTCATCTTCTTTCAAACATAACAACACATTCTTGCAAAACTCTAATGTTCCATCTGAATAAGAAGCAAGTTCATCCATACGAATGAAAATCTTTTTCTTTCGGCTATTCAAAAAGACAACACCGAAGGATAGTTCTTCAATAACATGACCAATACTGAGCTGTTCGATGTCTCTTGTGTAAAGACTTTGATCTGGATATGGTACATTGATCTTTCTCTTAACAACTTCAAAACCAATTTGAAAATCTTCCAATGAAGCGTATTGAATGCAGCTTGACATGTATCTCTTCACAGCATCAAAAGCAACAACATCTTCACGGTATCTTTGCATTGCATTCAGAAAATGGTTGTAGAGAAAAATAATGTCATCTACTGGCAGCAGCTTGAACTGGGCTTCTGTGAATCTGTACATCTTATTATTATCTCTTTTCACATGGTAACATGGAACAGAGATAGAAACCCTTTTAATCAAAATTACTCTGACCAGCACCAAAATCTTGTGATTTCTTTGTTCGTCGAGAAGTTTGGGATTGTATTGTTTGGTGAGTTTAAGAAGCTCTTTGTATTCTTCAACTTGCCTTGCTTCCTTAAACTTGTACATTGAATCCAACTCTGGTCTCTTAGTTTTGGTAACTTTGGTAGCTCCACAGAAGATCGGATAAGCTATTTCTTCCAGAAATCTAGACTTCTTAGCTGCCTCCTTTGGCTTAACACCCAGAGTAATCATTCTTTCTTTATCCCTCAAGAAGTATCCTCGATCAATAAACCTTCTTTGTTCTTCAGTCAATTCAGAAGGAAAATAATCAGGAAGAACTTCCTCGGATATGATTGCCTCTTTCAACACTTGTTTATATGTTGACTTCTTGAAATTCTGAGATGCAGCTTCAGGAGTCTTTCTCAATTCATCAAAACTGTTAAAGTCTTCAAAAGTGTAATGCTGTGGAGTTGTGAAACCATGAGTAGATGATTCTCCAACTTCTTTTCTGCTTGAAGAAGCTGTTTCAAAATAATCAAGGTCTGGAAATTCTTCAAACATTGGTTCTTCATCAGCTTCTACGTTTACTGGAGTCTCAACTATCTCCGGCTCATCCAAGATTACATTATCTTTTTCAGCTTCAATATCTGCTTGAAGAACCTGTTTCAAAATAATCAAGGTCTGGAAATTCTTCAAACATTGGTTCTTCATCAGCTTCTACGTTTACTGGAGTCTCAACTATCTCCGGCTCATCCAAGATTACATTATCTTTTTCAGCTTCAATATCTGCTTCACCTTCAGCATATTTGACAACTTCATTTTCAATCAGAAACCCTTCTTCTTCATCAACTACAACATTCTCATTCTCTTCTTCTTCTTCATCACTATCAGCTCCAAAAACTTCATTAAATTTTCTTTTGATTTCAGCAATTCTTTCAATCTCCTCAGGGTCATCATCATTATTTCTTTCGTTGAATCTTTCAGTAAAATCTTTAGCCATTTTATCAACTTCTTTTTGAGTTTCATCAGCAAGCTCTTTCCATCTTCTATCAGATCTAGCTCTAACAGCAGCTAATCTTTCAATCTCAGCTTGATCCTCTTCAATTATATCTTGATTGCCACCTTCAGATCTTTCTTGCATCACCACATCCTCAACATTTCCTTCAACTCTTGCCGAAGTATTTCCAGTGTTCTCTTGACCTTCTCCTTGGTTCTCCCCCTCGGGGTGATCATCAGAATCAGGATCATCCCGTCGAGAAGCAACCGAGGCCGGTCGGCAAGATTCTAGAGCCAACAAACGTAATTCAAAGGCAGCAAGCTTAGCATCATACTCTGCTTTCTGTTTTTGAACTTGATCTTGAAGATTCTTGACTTGTTTTTCATGTGCAATCTCCCTTTCTCTTACCTCCAAAGCATTCAACACCCCTCTTTCAGTTACTGTCAACAACTCACCTTCAGACCTTAAGATATTCAATAAATGATCAAAAGATTTGTCTTTTTCTTGTTGTTTTGTTGTTGGTGATATTTGAGATGGTGTTTGGGTTCTTTGTGTTGGTGTTTGAGATGGAAGTGGAGTACCCAACCCGGAGGTTGTTTGCACACTTGTGGTGTGACCTAAATTCAGCGTAGCTGATTCAGGATTTCCTGCAGATCCTCGGGTTAAACCCTCACCAGCAGTTTGAGATTCAGTGGCTTTGCAACCAGAATCGGGTTGTGTCCTAGACTATGATAAATCACTGTCCGGGACTTGTTGTAGGGTAACACCACTAACAACACCGGGGTCACCGAGAATGCCCGTTAATACAGTCTCAGGTCGATCCTGAGGAACAGCAGTGTCACTAAGGCGTTCATACTGTCCCCCAGTCTCTGTTTGAGAACTGTTACCTGCGGCTAAAGCTGGCATGATGTTAGCTAAGGCAGGATTTCCAAGCTGTCCTTGAGGGTCACACGAAGTGGGTCCCTCTCCGCTTGTTCCGGCAACAGTACTAAACTGTGCTTGTGAATCCGTGTGCCTAGGAGATCTAGACTCTTGTGCAGGAAATGAAGTCGAGAGGTGGGGCTGTTCTCTCTATTATCAACACTCTCATCCTCCAAATGAGGAGAGTGTGGTGAACGTGGTTGTTTCCCGTGCATTTGTGAGACTAACTCCTGTTGTGAGGAGTCAGAATGGCGAGGAGAGTTCGGTGCAAGCGAGAATGGGGAGTTCTCGACTTCTACCCTAGGGTTGACATCCCGGCTAGACACATTGGTTTCAACTATCGGAGGGCCAACGTTTTCTTTATGCCCTTGTCCTAACCCGAACCTCTCAACCTCTCTAGTATTTTCAACTCCTCCCCCATTCCCTTCTTGTTCCTCCTGCACACCATCATCTTCAGTGCTAACATGCTCAGTTTCCAACTCAGATAATACATTATCAACAATTCTAGTTGCTTGTTCAACATCAAACTCAGATGAGGCACCAACTTGTTCATTCAAATCTGCTGATGGAGATTCATATCTTTGGCTTGCGGATTTAGAAGATTTATGCTTTCTTTTAGACTTCTTCTTGGATGCCTTTGGTGATCTTCGAGCAATCATTTTAAAACGTCTACCAGGTATTGAAGGTGGTTCATTAGGTAATGCTGAAGCAATCGGTGTCGGATTAAGTACAGGTGATAAACGAGGTGGTGTTAGAGTTGGTGGATTTGGTGAAACAACGGATGGTATTGGTGTAGATTGTGAAGGTGAAGATTGTGAAAATTAAACGGGTGGTGGAGATTGTGTTGTTTGAATGGATGGTGTAGATTATGAAACAGGTGAAGAAATAGGTTCAGGTGTAGCAACTTCTTGCTCAAACATAACTCTTTTTGATTTTCTTTTCTTCTGCCCAGAAGTCCCCTCATCACTAACCCCTCGTTTTCTTTTAGAAGACCTAGGACCCTCACTTGGCGACCTATGCACAGCTTGGGTAGGAATCTGTCGGCTTTCAGATCCCATCGTTGTGGCTAACCACTCTCTATAGAACCTAAGGTGAGGACTCTGAGCAGGAACCAGATTAAGCAGAAATGGTGGAATTGGAAAAGGTCTAGCAATTTCACTTCCTGTGCCTCTTTTTCTCATGTTTGATTTGTACATGGCAATTACACATTTGAAACTCTCTATAAGGAATGTATTTTCGTTCTTGAACATCCTTTCCTTTCACAACTTGTCTCATCTTATCCCACATAATCTTGGCAAAATCACATTGAACATTATGTGTGACAGCATAGTATATCGACAGTGAGTGCTTTGTCATTGCATCAATTCTCTTCTGAGATGGCATCAGACAGGTGCTTAAGACATTGTACATTGTATGCCATAATGTAGCCACATTCATCCTTTTAAAATCCCTCATGGATGTCAGCTCTCCTTCATATCCCAAAGCATGGACTGCAGATAACATTTCATCAACTGATGGCAATTCTTCATACTCTTCTTGTTCTGGAAAACCAATGATCGATCTGAATTCATCTAGTGTGAACTGGCAGTTAAACACATTATCATCTGATTGAAGAGAGTATCTAAAGAATTCTTCTTGATTATGTCTTTTATTGGCTTTCACAAACTCAATTGATTCCCATAACTCAAATATGTACTTTTCGGGAACAATTGCACCACCAGTCAAAGCAGTTTCCAATGGATGATGGCTCAGAATTTCTGTTATAATTGGGAATTTGGATGTAAATGGAATATGAAGAGCTTGATTGGCTTGCATCTTCATAGTTGCACCTTCTTGGAACATCACCATCTTAATATTTATTATTTTTCTGAAAGACAAACTGACCAAAATTTTGACCAGAAAATACACTTTAAACACAGAAAAATAAAAACACATCAACATTTAATAAACACATTTAATACACAAAGACAATGTATCGCATATATATCAAAAATGAGAAAACAAAGTAGTACACAAAGGCGTTCGATACCTTGCTTCTTACCCTCAACACTTATGAAATACTATATAGACAAACACAATACACACATACATACATACATACATACATACATACATACATACATACATACATACATACATACATACATACATACATACATACATACATACATACATACATACATACATACATACATACATACATACATACATACATACATACATACATACATACATACATACATACATACATACATACATACATACATACATACATACATACATACATACATACATACATACATACATACATACATACATACATACATACATACATACATACATACATACATACATACATACATACATACATACATACATACATACATACATACATACATACATACATACATACATACATACATACATACATACATACATACATACATACATACATACATACATACATACATACATACATACATACATACATACATACATACATACATACATACATACATACATACATACATACATACATACATACATACATACATACATACATACATACATACATACATACATACATACATACATACATACATACATACATACATACATACATACATACATACATACATACATACATACATACATACATACATACATACATACATACATACATACATACATACATACATACATACATACATACATACATACATACATACATACATACATACATACATACATACATACATACATACATACATACATACATACATACATACATACATACATACATACATACATACATACATACATACATACATACATACATACATACATACATACATACATACATACATACATACATACATACATACATACATACATACATACATACATACATACATACATACATACATACATACATACATACATACATACATACATACATACATACATACATACATACATACATACATACATACATACATACATACATACATACATACATACATACATACATACATACATACATACATACATACATACATACATACATACATACATACATACATACATACATACATACATACATACATACATACATACATACATACATACATACATACATACATACATACATACATACATACATACATACATACATACATACATACATACATACATACATACATACATACATACATACATACATACATACATACATACATACATACATACATACATACATACATACATACATACATACATACATACATACATACATACATACATACATACATACATACATACATACATACATACATACATACATACATACATACATACATACATACATACATACATACATACATACATACATACATACATACATACATACATACATACATACATACATACATACATACATACATACATACATACATACATACATACATACATACATACATACATACATACATACATACATACATACATACATACATACATACATACATACATACATACATACATACATACATACATACATACATACATACATACATACATACATACATACATACATACATACATACATACATACATACATACATACATACATACATACATACATACATACATACATACATACATACATACATACATACATACATACATACATACATACATACATACATACATACATACATACATACATACATACATACATACATACATACATACATACATACATACATACATACATACATACATACATACATACATACATACATACATACATACATACATACATACATACATACATACATACATACATACATACATACATACATACATACATACATACATACATACATACATACATACATACATACATACATACATACATACATACATACATACATACATACATACATACATACATACATACATACATACATACATACATACATACATACATACATACATACATACATACATACATACATACATACATACATACATACATACATACATACATACATACATACATACATACATACATACATACATACATACATACATACATACATACATACATACATACATACATGAGATAAGTCATACGAGTGTCGAAGTGAAGTCTCGTAAACGCCGAGCAAAAACCTCGGCAAATGAGCTTTTCTGAAAATGTTTTTCAAACTTAATGAGATTTGAAGATCAATGACAAAATGTGCATTTGCCGAGATAAAATCTCTGCAAATGGCATATTTGATATTAAACCAGAAAGAATGTAATCAAGTCTTTTTGAAAAATTTTAAGCATTTGCCGAGATAAAATCTCTGCAAATGGCATATTTGATATTAAACCAGAAAGAATGTAATCAAGTCTTTTTGAAAAAATTTTAAGCATTTGCCGAGATAAAATCTCTGCAAATGGCATATTTGATATTAAACCAGAAAGAATGTAATCAAGTCTTTTTGAAAAATTTTAAGCATTTGCCGAGATAAAATCTCTGCAAATCACTAGTTCAATGCTTTGAAAAATTGACTTGGGGTTTGTTTTGAGAAAAACATGCATTTGCCGAGCAAAAACCTTGGCAAATGACCCTTTTGTGAAAATGTTTTTCAAACTGAATGAGATTTGAAGATGATAATAAGGAACCATGGCATTTGCCGAGCAAAAAGCTCTGCAAATGGCATATTCAGGACTTAGAAAATCTTGACTTGTGAAAAACAAGCATTTGCCGAGCAAAAACCTCGGCAAATGGCCTTTTTGATCTGAAAATTTGTTAAGTCAAAATATTCACATTCAATCATCACATGATGTAAAACAATCATAACAGTTCATTCACGCATTTAATCAAACAGTTGAGATGCAAAGTGAAAACAAGAAATCTTACCTCAAAGTAAATGATATGATTGATGATCAGAGATGATTAACAACCCAAATATGATTGTAATCCCAGCCCACTTTGATTCTTTCACGAGAGAAAAAAATTTGATTGATTGATGGGAAATTTTGATCGGTTTTGAGAGTAAAATAAAGCACAAATGGATACGAATTTGAAATGAATAAGAATTTTGGCCCGCCCGCCCATTTTTCTATTTAAAGACCAAATCCGGGTTGCGGGTCTGGGTTTGACCCGCGTGTCAACCTGGATTTCGATCTGGTCATGGACAAAATAAACCTGTTGGGCCTAAATCTTTTTGGGCTCAAATCTTTTTGGGTTATTCAAATCTTTTTGGGCTCAAATCTTTTTGGGTTATTCAAATAAATGGATAAAAACAAAATAAAAATAAAATAAAAGAAACTTACTTAAACAAAAATAAGAAGAAAAAAATAAGAAAGAAAAAAAATTAAGACATAAAAAAAACTTTTTATCTTTTAATATTTTCTAATTTTGTATTTGGTTTTTCAGATTTTAGAACAAACACACATACAAAACAAAATTAAACAAACAATTAAAAAAAATAAGCAAACAAATATTCACATGCATTTGCACACTCCCCCTCAAATTAAGCATATATCACAACAAAAAATTTACAAACTCCCCCTAAAATCATGCATTCTACCCTTTTTCTCCCCCTCAAACATTACATGTTAGAACAAGTAAAACACATCAATGTTTGAAACAAAAAATGAACATAGAACACATGGCATGAAAGCATTTAAGTTTGTAAATCTAGCATCCCCGACTTGGTTTTAAGAAAATTAAACCTTTGTTCATCCAGAGGTTTGGTGAAAAGGTCAGCAAGTTGGTAGTCTGTCGGGACAAAATAGAGTTCGATGTTACCTTTCTCGACATGATCTTTAAGAAAATGGTACCGAACATCTATGTGTTTGGTCTTTGTGTGCTGTACAGGATTGCAAGAAATAGCAATAGCACTCTTAGAGTCACAGTAGATGGGAATTCTGTTGAACTGAAATCCATAATCAGTCAACTGAGTCTTCATCCAAAGAACTTGTGAACAACAGCTTGCTGCAGCAACGTACTCAGCTTCTGCAGTAGATGTAGATACACAATTTTGTTTCTTCGAAGACCAACTGACCAATCTATCCCCTAGAAACTGTACACTCCCAGAAGTACTCTTTCGATCAAGCTTACAACCTGCATGGTCAGCATCCGAATATGCAATTAACTGAAACCCGGTATCCCTTGGATACCAGAGACCAAGGTTCACAGTGCCTTTCAGGTATCGGAATATCCGTTTGACGGCCTGGAAATGACTTTCCTCTGGATTGGCCTGGTACCTGGCACACATGCACGTGGCGAACATAATATCCATGCGACTTGCAGTCAAATACATGAGAGACGCTATCATACTGCGATATCGCTTTTGATCAAAAGATTTTCCATTTAAATCAGCATTAATCTTTGTTCGAGCTTCCATGGGTGTACCAATTGTTTGACAATCCATCATATCAAACTTTTTCAACATGTCAAGAATATACTTTGTTTGACAAATAAAAGTACCATTTGACAACTGTTTTACTTGAAGTCCAAGAAAAAAGTTTAATTCACCCATCATGCTCATTTCAAATTTCTTGATCATTAAAGCTGAAAAATTCTTGCAGTATTTAGGATTAGTTGACCTGAAATCCATAATCAGTCAACTGAGTCTTCATCCAAAGAACTTGTGAACAACAGCTTGCTGCAGCAACGTACTCAGCTTCTGCAGTAGATGTAGATACACAATTTTGTTTCTTCGAAGACCAACTGACCAATCTATCCCCTAGAAACTGTACACTCCCAGAAGTACTCTTTCGATCAAGCTTACAACCTGCATGGTCAGCATCCAAATATGCAATTAACTGAAACCCGGTATCCCTTGGATACCAGAGACCAAGGTTCACAGTGCCTTTCAGGTATCGGAATATCCGTTTGACGGCCTGGAAATGACTTTCCTCTGGATTGGCCTGGTACCTGGCACACATGCACGTGGCGAACATAATATCCATGCGACTTGCAGTCAAATACATGAGAGACGCTATCATACTGCGATATCGCTTTTGATCAAAAGATTTTCCATTTAAATCAGCATTAATCTTTGTTCGAGCTTCCATGGGTGTACCAATTGTTTGACAATCCATCATATCAAACTTTTTCAACATGTCAAGAATATACTTTGTTTGACAAATAAAAGTACCATTTGACAACTGTTTTACTTGAAGTCCAAGAAAAAAGTTTAATTCACCCATCATGCTCATTTCAAATTTCTTGATCATTAAAGCTGAAAAATTCTTGCAGTATTTAGGATTAGTTGACCTGAAAATTATGTCGTCAACATAAATCTGGATTAGAATGATGTCACTCCCTTGTCGTTTGATAAACAAGGTAGTGTCAATCGAACCTTTGCTAAAACCAGATTTCACAAGATAAGAAGATAGAGCATCATACCATGCACGAGGGGCTTGTTTCAGACCATATAAAGCCTTATCTAACCTGTAAACATAGTCCGGATGTTTTGAATTCACAAATCCCTCAGGTTGTTCAACGTACACTTCTTCTTTGAGAATCCCATTCAAGAAGGCAGTTTTGACATCCATTTGGTAGACTGTGAAGTTCTTGTAGGCAACATAGGCAAGAAACATCCGAATAGCCTCAATTCGTGCAACTGGTGCGAATGTCTCATCGTAATCAATTCCATCTTGTTGGCAATATCCCTTTGCAACCAATCGTGCTTTGTTGCGTACAACAACTCCAGTTTCATCCTTTTTATTCTTGAATATCCATTTGGTCTTAATTGGCTCCTTGTTTTTGTAAGGATTGGGAACCAATTTCCACACCTCAAGACGTTCGAATTGATTCAGTTCTTCTTGCATTGCTTTTACCCAATCTGGACAACTTAGAGCTTCATTCACTGTCTTTGGTTCAACAATATTCAGAAAATTCATAAACAGACATTCATTCGCGGATGCGGATCTTGTCTGAACTCTAGTTGTTGGATTACCAATGACTTGAGAAATTGGATGAGCTCTTGTCCATTTGGTTGTGTGAGGAATTGGATTAAGTGGATCACCAGATTCTTCAGAATCAATAAAATCAGGAGAATGTTGTTCTGTCAATTGCTCAAATGAAGTAGCAATTGGTTCAACAAAGTCATCGGGATCATAATCTTCAGGATTGGTTGATGGATTTGTCACTTGAGAGATATTATGAGGTTGAGTATGCAACTCTGTAGTATCAGTAGGTGGAGGAGAATCAGATGATGAATTAACATCTGATGATTGTGATGGTGATGACTCATTGGGATCTATCTCATTTGAATTTGAACTGGATGGTTCATTTGTATTCACTTCAGATTCAGGAACGTTCTTCGAAACTTGGAAAAATTCTTCAAACAAGATATCCAAATCTTGTGTTGTTGGAGTAGAGAATGATGATTTGACATTTGATGCAGTCTTTGTTGCGGAAGCTTGTGGACTTTGAAGTTCGGGTCTTGAACTGTGTTGTTCAAGAACCATTCCCGAGAGTTCATCAAATCTAACATTCATACTCTCTTCGATTCTCTTGGTTCTTCGGTTATATACACGATAAGCTATTGATTCTCTCGAATAACCGATGAAATATGCCTCATCGCCTTTCGGTTCAAATTTGCCCAGATTATCTCGATCATTGAGAACATAACATACACATCCAAAAATGTGCAAGAAGTTCACATTGGGCTTTCGTTTGTTTATCACCTCATAAGGAGTTTTATCAAACCTCTTGTTTATGATGGATCTATTTTGAGTGAAACAAGCAGTAGCAACAGCTTCAGCCCATAGATTCGAAGGCAACTTAGAATAAGCAAGCATTGTTCTAGCTGCTTCAACAAGAGTTCGATTACGACGTTCAACTACTCCATTCTGTTGAGGTGTCCTGGCAGCGGAAAATTGATGAGTAATACCCATGGACTTGAAGAAAGAATCAATTGTTGAATTCTTGAATTCAGTGCCATTATCTGAGCGAACAATTCTAACCGATGATTTAAGATTTACTTGGGTCTTCTTGATGAATTCAATAATCACATTCGGAGTATCACTCTTTGCATGAAGAAAGAATACCCAAGTATATCGAGAATAATCATCGACAATCACAAGCAATGTGACTGAGCTTGGGCAGCAGTTGGCAGTTATAGTTAGTCAGACAATCAAAGCTACTTTGGCTGAAAGAGAAGAGGAATTGATTAAAAAGGTGATGTCTGAGATCACCAAGATTACCCCTCCTCAGGTTGATCTGGCCCCACTTACTCTTGAGATCAACCAGTTGAGAGGTGCTCTTAATGCGGTTAACACCCAATTATCTTCTCATACTACATCGATTGACAAACTGGTTACTGAAGTTGCAAGTTTGAAGGAGAATGAGGTTGCTAAGGAAAGTGCGGATGTTGGTCTCTCTCCAGACAATGCCAAACTGATGGAAAAACTGAAGACTGGTCAGACACAAGTTGCTGCAAATGTTCTGACCCAGTCTAGAGAGACCAACCACTTGTGGAGATCGTTCAGGATGATGTGCACTATTTTTAAAGAGTGCAAGGACATGCAATCATGGCAGCCTCTTGACCGGTTTCCATTCAATAATGCTGATTGGGAAGTAATAAGGGCATGTCTAGATGCTGCCAAGGGGGATAGAAGTGCAGTCCTTGCACCAACTGCAACTGAAGGTGCTTCATCTGAACAACAAAGGCAAATAGTGGTAGCTGCTGGTACTGATGCCAGTCAGCATGTGATTGAACAGTTTGAGGATGATGCTGGTGATAGGGGGAATGTTAACAAAGGCAAGGGCATGGCAACTGATGAAACTGCCCAGCTGGCCACTGATACACCATTGCTAGAAACTGGCAATATCGATAAGCTTCCTCCAGTGACTGAAAATGAAAGCAAGAGACTGGCTGCTATTGGCAATGCATTTAAAGAGAGAAGAAAACAATGCAAAGAAGCCCAAAGGGTTGCCAGGTCTCGAATCTTGAACTTGGATGTCAATGATGTTGCTTTATTGGGCATTACACTGGAGCAGTATCAAAGAATCAAAAATGATCAAAGGATAATTGGTATGGTGAATGAAATGTTGGACATTCAGCTTGACCAAGATTATCCAGATGATGAAGCCGCTTTCGATGCCAAGAACACAAATGTATCTTTGGAAAAGGCTAGAGAAATGAGGGCTGGTGGGATTCAAAGGCATATTGAAAACATCCAAAAGGTTGTAAAAAGAGTGTTGAATCCACTGGAGAGGTGTCAAATGATGACATAGAGGCTGCTGTACATTCTGCCTTATCTGGATCTATTAAGATTGCCAATGAAAGTGAAGCCAGAGCCTATTATTCATCAATAATGGCTAGAAGGAAACACAATGGAAAGATCAATGGTGTAAGTGTTAATGTCAAGGCAGACACCAAGGTATTTAGAATTCAAGTCAGTTACACTAGAGGGCCACTAGTGACAACTGAAGATCCATCAGTTCTTCAGTATGGGTTCAGTGAATGGGTTGAGATGGTTGAATTTTTGGAAGCAAAAGAAACGAAGAATAGGTTTGAGAAGGCCTGTATAAATTTGTTAAAGGGCAAGATACATCATAAAGAACAACTAGAAAATAGGCTGCATATTGACCCAGAGGATTCTCCTATTGGTTCGTTGAACAAAAGAATGAGAACTGGCGAAGGGCCATCTGTTTAAGTTCTTCTTCCAGTTATCATCTTGTAATTTTATTTACTTTCTTGTAACTTATGTAAATTTCATTTCCTTGTATAAATGAAGTTGCCAGATTGTAACCACAAGATAGATAACAGATTAAATCTAACAAACTCAAAAGAAATACCCAAGGCATTTATTGATCTATAAAAATGCCTTGGAAAATTTAGATAGATTTAGTCAAACAAGTCCTTCAAGTACATACTTGTATAGATACAAGAACTTGAAAAGACTTGGCTATATTTCAGGACAATTAGGGGGAATTTGTTAGGTCTAGTTTACTGATAAACTGGAGCGTCTCCAGTTGCATCTGGAGACCTAAAGAATTGTCCAGAAATATGTGAAGTCCAGTTGCAATGTACAGTTAATGCAACTGAAGACTTCCTCCAGTTGAAATCTGAACAAACCTGAAGACATTCCAATTGAAGTCGAAGACAACAAGTGGAAGATAGAGAATGACAATGGCAGCGAAGCCCAGTTGGCATTCTATTCAGATAGAAACTGGAGATTGTCAGTTTAAAGCCTTTACAATGCTTTACACTGATTACGAGGAAGACCTTTTTGCTTTATGTACCTTTATCCGGATAATAGCATTTATCTATGTATAAAGTACAAAAGTACATAAAGCAGGTTGGATAAAGTGACTTTATGTCATACTTTATCTAGCATTTCAAAGGAAGTCAAATTGCTTCCTTAAATGCTCTCAACCATATTTGTACGATGAAGTTGGAATCCCAATACCAACTTTATCTATAAATAGAGGTCTTTGCACAACCAAGAAACAACTTTGCAAAACTCTACTTTGCAGTATCATGGTGAACTTATGCAATATTCTCTCAATCGCAAAAAGGAACATTTCACAACTTTAAGTGTTTCGATTGTTTAGAGAATTTCCAAGTATTAGATCATTGTACTTCATAGGTTGTTAGGATATTTACATCTTTGTATTATCTTGGTTCCGCAACAACCTTGTAATTTATTTAACCTTAATAAATAAATTACACTTGAAAAATTACATCTTGATCTCACCAGATTTACTTACTTGTATTTATATATTGCATTGTTGATTACTTATTTGTTATTGTCACCTTTATAAGTAATCTATCCAGAACCTGGTATACTGTTCACTGCAACTGGTCGTCTCCAGATCAGTGAACGTATTGCAAAGTTAACTCACCATTGACATAGAGGTGTCTTTAGTTAGTACCATCTATTGAGTTGGGACTTACATTAACGATTCTGTTTCTCAATTCTATAGCTAATTAAGATTACCAAATTAATCGAGACAACATCTGGAGTTCATTTGGGTATGGCCATACAAACATCTTAATTAATCAATGAGGGCGCCAAATGGTATCATTCTTCAATTGCAATTTGAAGGAACAAATCCTATTTTGACTACACGTGTTAGTCATGTCATTTCACTACATTTCTGAAAATAGCCCTTTGTTATTATCTTATTCTGGATAGTTAGAACTATATCAAGAAAATGCAATCCACACATGCATAACATGCTTGTATCTCAAGTCTAAGGATAAATAAAGCAACCATTTCACGAATTTCACTTAATGACGCCGATCCATAAAGTGAAAATTCGTTAAGTGGGGTAGTCCGATATGCATCTCTATGGATATCATGTGAGTTTGGTAAGACCATCTTCAAATATTCCTAAGAATATTACCAATCACTCAGATTTGTCTTAGTTTAACTATATTCCCATATAGTTAATCGACAATGGACATTTAGAAATATTAAATATTCATGGATTTAAACATGCAAATATAGGATACAATTAATATTAAATGAAAACAAACATACCACGTATTTTAATTCATTTGTAAAATAATAATTGTTTAACATCCTTTATCCAAATACCAATCACAGATTTACATGACATAACTAGCTAATTCAAGTCATATGCCCTCGGCATGCTTATTTAAGTCCTATGCCCTCATGCTTAAATAACATTTTTATTGTTATAACGTCTCAATTATAAAAAAGAATTTTTGCTTATATAATTGGATTCCTAAGAGTTGGGGGCATTTTTTCATGGCTCGGACTGGGCACTTGAATTCTCAGGGCCGCCACTGAGAGGTATGTAAGAAGATTGTTTCTATAAGGACCTCCGGCCAGAGAAAATAGCAGAAGGGTATAAAGAATTTAATAATTATACCTGTCGGCCGAGTATCACCTGACTAATACTCCATTGTTTAGCTCATCATGATGTAGTGAATGATAGATGTGGATTTAAATTTGATACATAAGATGCTTCGGTACGAGGAAACTCTTTGTTATGAGTGATCAGAATATACATTTAATTACGTGATATTAGTATAATAGATTTTAATTAATTGAGAAATATATGTATTAGATGTTTGTATATTATCTATACTACCTAATAACACAAATGACCCTTTTTTAAAATAAGCAATTCTGTCTTTGAAATGTCAAATTTACCCTTGGACATTTTGACATCTATATAATCCTTCAACTGCCCATCTATACTACGGCCTCCCCCTGTAAAAAAAACACACACCAAATCGCCCTCAACCACGTCTCTTCTCTCCGCCATCATCTACCGCCGTGAACCGCCGCAATAATCATCACCACCACCAAATCGCCATCAATCCATCCATTATCTACTTATTTTTTCATCTGCTGTCGCCTGCCGCCATTAACCACCTCCCCTGAATTGCTGCCGCCATTAACCACCTCCCGGAATTGCTGCCGCCAGTAACCACCTCGCCGGAATTATGGGTTTCTTTTATTTCCAATCGCCGCCCAAAAACACACATAGCCGCCGGAATCTGCTGTTTTTGACACCGCCTCTCCCTTCCCTCCCTGAGGACACACAACCGCCGCCATCTCCGCCGTCTAAAACACACATAGCCGCCGGAATCGAATCCGGTGTCATAGCCACCAACCACCGCCGCCGGTTTCACCACAATCAATATGGGGTCTTAGGATCCAGTGTCGTCATGATGGATTCTAATCCGCCATTACCACCATCAGCCCCGTCGGACGCCATCACCGCCATCTAATCTACCTAAACTGTTCTTAAACCCGATGTCTCCCTAATCTCCTACATCTCCATTCACATTTCACAACAACAAACAACCCTCCCCCTAAACTCCAGCCATCGCTATCGCCAATTATTTGTTAATAATTGGTTATGTGGTTATTATATGATTGAAGTTATCTTGATTTTTTGGTAATATAGTTCTAATTTAGATCCTTTTTTTTATGTGTAATGTTATAGGATTTATTTTGTTGGGGCGGCCTCTGAATAACACACATATCATTCCGCATCACCATCAGCAGCCATGGTAAGTAATTGACTACATCATCTATTTTTATTTTATCATTTTAGTGGTTCAGATTGTAGGAAATAGGAATATAGATGTCTGATGCTATATATGTAAAAATGGATGTGTTGTACTTGAACATATATTGTACTGCTTAGTAAGGTTTACCATTTCTTTTTCCGTTCATGGAATAACTCTTCTCCGTTGAGATCGCTTTACATGACAAATCGGTGTGGGTGCCTTATTTTGACCCGATCCCGTTTATGGAGTTGGGTTTCAATATGTGTTTACCCGAACCACTTTTATATCATTTATAAAATCTCTTTTATAAATGATGATTAAAACGTAAATATTGTTATAATAAATAATTAGATCTTTACCTAAGTTCTAATTTATGCATCAGCTGCTGCATTGCATATGGTTTGCACAAGAAATAACTTATAATTTGTAGTTAGTTATTAATACTTCTACTTACAAATTTATTTTTTTTAACCATGTTATGCAAAAAGTTGAAGATCAATAGATGCTTGGGGAATGGATTCTTTAGATGTAAAGAACTCAAGTTTGACTCTTGGTTAGATTTGGGCAAGTTTGACTTTCTGAATACTACAATGTGATTCTTGCACTTCTTGAAAGTTGAAAGTATACATTTTTTTATAATGGCTGATGCAGTTCAAGTAGTATAGCTGCAAACAAGAGGTACGTAATATTATTGCATTTTCGTACGAATTCGGCTATACTTTTAAGCTAATTGTAAATTTTATCTTTTGTAAAGCTATTCAATCACTGTTTTCTTCTTTGCCGGTCAAGCCACCGCGACACTCTTGCATGGACTTTATTATGACAAAGGTGGTTAGCCCATGAAGGTGTCTTTGAAAAGCCCATGACCCAAGCATGATGGAAGACATTCGCTGCAGGCATGGTCGAAGGTTTATGTTGCATTGTCTCATGATTATAATTTCGTTAAACTTCTTTGCATTTCAGAATGATCGTTGCTGCAAACTCTGTTAGCGAGGAGCTATTTTACCAAGCTGTTGTTCAGGTGAGTTTACTCGAGTACCGTCGCGCAATAAGCCACTAAACAGGTTCTTTGTGATCCGAATAAAGGCCTAGCAACCTCATGGTTTCCTGGGCTGCAAACCAAGCTTTTGTCTATTCTTTTGTCAGTACGTACACAAGTACACATTGTGTAACTTTATGTTTTCAGAGATGTATGATGAGTTATTGTAATCATAAAAACGAGGCACGACCGTAATGTTTGTTTTTTATGTGCAAATTGTTTTCAAAAAAAAAAGTTTGCATTGATAAAGTTTTATTTTTTTTATGGTTACTTCACTTTTGCTTTGATATAACTTGCTAATTATATGGAATCTGGCTATAACGTTGCAATATGAGAAGTTTTATATTGTTGCAATTATCTGGCTATAATTTGCAATTATCGTCGTTTTACTTCGCATGTTTTATATTGTCATTACCTTTTAGCCGCTGCAACGCGCGGGCACAAGTCTAGTATTATAAAATCTAGATAACTTTATCGAAATATATACTATCAATATCACGTCCTTTAGTCAACCATATCGGATTTCCTAATAAAGAAACTAGAAAATCCACGTACATGAGAACTAGATTTGAATTGCTACGATTGTATTGGTGGTAAGTAGTAGGGGCTTCATATATAGCAACTTTCATTATAAAGTAAAGCGAAGAACCTTCAATTTCTAGCAAGCGAGTACAAAACAATATTTGATTATTTTCATTAAAATGCACTAGACTCTAAACATGAAACATAAATTGCATCAAATATGAATTACTACATTATTATTACAACTTTATTGCCGTGACAAACCTTGTATGCGACTACATACACATACACGACCTACGGATATATGAAATGAGTGAATCCAATTCTTTGCTTGTCACGCCATCTTCAGCCATCGACCTCCATCCCTTATCCAAATATCAATCACAGATTTACATGATATAACTAGCTAATTTAAGTCCTCTGCCCTCGGCATGCTTATTGAGCTTTCCTTTGACAATGCCTTTGTAAAAGGATCAGCTAAGTTATAATCTGTGTGAACTTTGAGTATCTTAATTTCTCCTAGTTCGATTTGTTCACTTGCATAGTGATATCGTCTAGGATAATGTCTGGCACCTTTATGAACTCAGGGTTCTTTGGCAATAAAGATTGCACCAGTATTGTCGCAATACATATCTAAAGGTGTGTTATTTGAGGGTATCACGTTAAATCCAAAAATAATCTTTCTAATTCAGACGACTTTCATGGTCGCATACATAGCAACTGTGGTTTACTTCTTGCTCTTGCAATCCACCATGCCTCCATTTAAAATGAAGACGTATCCCGACTGATATTTTGAATCATCTTTACCAGTCTAAAATCCAACATCACAGTATCTAGTCACTTTGAGTTCTGTATCGGGATTTCCTCCACACACCAGAAAATCTTTAGTAGCACACATGTACTTAAGAATTTTTTTTACAACAATCCAGTGATCCTCACTCGGATTCTGTTGATATTGGCTAACGATATTTTGCGCGAACGCAATGTCAGGTCTTGTGCATCTCACCGCATACATAATAGATCCCACAGTTGAAGCATAAGGAACTCTTTGCATACGCTCCACCTCCTTAAGTGTAGAGGCACCGTTTTTGCTAGATAAATTAAGTGCTTCTTGCATAGGTACGAAACCACGCTTAGAATTCTCCATCTTGAATCATTTTAATATCTTATCAATATAAGCACTTTGACTTAATCCAATCAACCGTTTACTTTTATCTCTATAGATTTTGATTCCAAGAATGTGATTTCCTATTATCAATATGTCATCAACATATAAGACAAGGAAAGTAACATTACTCCCACTAGCTTTGCGATATACACATGGCTCGTCAAGATTTTGAGCAAAACCAAACTTTTGATTTCCTCATCAAACCTTTTTATTCCAACTCCTTGATGCTTGCTTTAGTCCATAAATGGACCTTTGAAGCTTGCACACTTTGTTGGGATATTTTAGATCATCAAAACCTTCTGGTTGAACCATATAAACCTTCTAGATAACCATTCAAGAAAACGGTTTTGACATCCATTTGCCATATCTCATAGTCATAGTTTGCCGCTATGGCTAAGATGATCCTAATAGCTCTACTGTCCGCTACGGGAGAGAAGGTTTCCTCATAGTCAACTCCATAGAGCTGAGTATAGACTTTCGCCACAAGACGAGCTTTATAGGTGTGTACATTTCCATCCATGTCGGTCTTCTTCTTGAAGATCCATTTACACCCAACGGTTCTACCATTAGGTGGAAGATCAACCAAGCTCCAGACTTGATTATCTTTCATGGATTTCATTTCCACATTCGCAGCTTCAAGCCATTTGTCAGATTCTAGATCTGATAATGCAGCTTTGAACACGTATTGTCCTTGAGGACCTACGAATTGGAATCGCATTATCTTCAACTTGAGGTTCATGAGATTCATCTATTTGAACATTTTCCCCCCAAGTTGATCATTGCTAGTATTTTCAGAAGCTGACACATCTTCTTCTTGAGTCTCATCAAGCTCGACAATCCTCCCACTGTTTTCTTGAGATATGAGATTCTTTTCAAAGAACTCAGCATATCGAGATACTTTAACAGTGTTGTCGGTAGGAAAGTAGAAGTAGTAACCCATCGTTTCCTTTGGGTATCCTACAAAGATGCACTTAACAGATCTAGGTTCAAGTTTGTCAGGCGTATCTCGTTTCACAAGTGCCTCACAACCCCAGACCTTTAAGTAAGACAAATTAGAAACACTCCCATGCCACAATTCATGCGGTGTCTTGTCAACTTTCTTGGTTGGAACCATATTGAGAATGCGTACAGCAGTCTCTAGAGCATAATCCCAAAATGAAAATGGGAGAGTCGTAAGGTTCATCATTTGATCTAACCATGTTCAACAAGGTTCGATTTCTCCTCTCAGATATACCATTATGCAGGAGTAAGCTTTTGGATAAATCCACAAGCTTTTAGATAATCCTTAAACTCTTGGCTTAAGTATTCTCCACCTCAATTCAAACGAAGAATCTTGATGTTTTTTTTTTACCGAGTTGATTTTCTACTTCATTTTTAAACTTCTTTGAATGTTTCGAAGACTTCATGTTTATGTTTAAGCAAGTAAACATAACCATAACGACTGAAATCATTCATAAAAGTGATGAAGCAGCTAGCACCTTTCCTTGACAAATGTCTAAATGGGCCACATACATCAGTATGTATAAGTCCAAGAAGATTTTTAGCCCTCTCCGTTTTATGCAGAAAAGGTTTTCTTATCATCTTGCCGGAAACATAAAACATGCATTTGTCAAATGATTCATCATTTGATTGTAAGATTCCTTCACGTTGAAGTCTTCCAATGCGTTTCTTGCCAACGACAATGCCAAAGACACGCATTCATCAAATGATTCATCATTTGATTGTAAGATCCCTTCACGTTGAAGTCTTTCAATGCGTTTCTTGACAAAATAAACAAGATGACAATGCCAAAGACAGGTAGAGTCCAAGTTGGACTTGACTCGTCTGCTATTGAATTATCATTTGAATCACAACAACACTTATAATTCATGCATTTAGATACTTGAAGAACTGGTTAAACCAGCTTGCTTCTTCTTCTTGTTCAACTCAGCTAGATACTTAGGACAATTCCCCTTCCAGTGTCTCACTTCAGCACAGTGATGACAAGCCTGGTCTTTTAGCCGGATGCTTTTTTTCCGCCGTAGGGGTCTTTTAAGGTTTTGAGACTGAAGCACCTTGCTTTCCCTTACCAACGTTCTTGCCCTTAGCTTTCGGTTGTTTCCTTTCTGAACCTTTCCCCCCTTGATCATAAGAACTTGGGGTGTCTCAGATTTCTTGGGAAGGTTTTTCTCATACTCAATTAACATGGCATGAGGTTTAGCTATGATTTTGCTCATGATGTGCATATTGTAATTGCGCATACAACTCTCAAAATCCCTTGAAAGGGACTTAAGAATCATGCCAATAGCAATAGGCAGAGGATATACATAGTTTAGCCTTTCCAAGTGCTCAAAGTAACTCTTCATCTTGAGTACATGAGCGCTTACCGGTTCTCCATACTCGTGTTTCAAATCATGGAGTGATTCAATTAGCTCAAGTAATTCAACTCCAGTTTGTTTTTCGTACATAGACTTGAGTTCTCTGATCATATCATACGAATTTTACAATTCGAATTGCTTTTTGATACTCGGGAGTCATCAAACAAGCAACCTCATTATGTCTATCGTACTGAGTATTATATGCTTCCAACTACACAGCAGTGGCACTCGCATCAGGGATAGCGGGCATTTGAGTTTCAAGGACATCGGTTTTCTTTTCAACTCTTAGAACGATTCTCAATTGACAAAACAGTCATTGAAATTGGTTTCAGAAAGTTTTTCTCTTTCTAGCATCGACCTGAAAGCCGATTGGTGTATGTTTTGTGAAGGATTTGTTGCCATTTACAAAACAGATTCAAGTTCAATTATCGGTGTTTTCGATAATGAATCCTTAAGAAATATAATTTACCCATGTTAAATTCATTTAACAATAAATTTCATTAAGGCTAGGATCCAATTGACATACCATCATTTCATCAGTTGATCTGCTAGAAATGACGTACTCAAAAGGTAATCGACGAGCAATAATTGCATTACAAGTGCAATTCCTAGATTTATGGGACTTACAACAACACTTTAAAGGGGTGTTAAGTGTTTTGTAAACATGTTTTGTCCCATCTTATGCCACGGGTCAAGGTCTCACCGCTTAACTCGCTTAAAGTCGCCGAATTAAGAACATGTAAATAGTCAACCACCGGTCTCACGATGAGTAGTAATTTACCTTGTTAGATACAATTCACCTACGGTCTCACGTATAGCAAAAAGCACTTGCAAGTGTTCTTAGCAAAGTGGGTGGCAAAGACTTAACTTTGAATGGGTAATGCATTTGATGTGAATTAAAAGTTTATGTATGAAGACTCATGCAAATCTTCATAACATAATGTTTAATAAAATCATTTTTATAGTCTTAACAACACAAAAGAGCTCGGTAGCTCCATTTGAACGCACAAAGAAGCGCATGAGCAAAGGTTTGCAATAGACGCAATTAAAAACCCGCTCCTTTAGGAGGCTAGCGCACTCCGACTTATACCTCTCTTAGAGTTTGTTCAAATGGGTGAGCCGATGTATCTCTTGGTTGTAAAACTCCAATTTTATTAAAACAAAATCATATTTCGATAATTCTTAGTCAAGTTTATTCTTTTCAATAAAACAATTTTGCATTTTTTTTTTTTTTTTTTTTTTTTTTTTTTTTTTTTTTTTTTTTTTTTTTTTTTTTTTTTTTTTTTTTTTTTTTTTTTTTTTTTTTTTTTTTTTTTTTTTTTTTTTTTTTTTTTTTTTTTTTTTTTTTTTTTTTTTTTTTTTTTTTTTTTTTTTTTTTTTTTTTTTTTTTTTTTTTTTTTTTTTTTTTTTTTTTTTTTTTTTTTTTTTTTTTTTTTTTTTTTTTTTTTTTTTTTTTTTTTTTTTTTTTTTTTTTTTTTTTTTTTTTTTTTTTTTTTTTTTTTTTTTTTTTTTTTTTTTTTTTTTTTTTTTTTTTTTTTTTTTTTTTTTTTTTTTTTTTTTTTTTTTTTTTTTTTTTTTTTTTTTTTTTTTTTTTTTTTTTTTTTTTTTTTTTTTTTTTTTTTTTTTTTTTTTTTTTTTTTTTTTTTTTTTTTTTTTTTTTTTTTTTTTTTTTTTTTTTTTTTTTTTTTTTTTTTTTTTTTTTTTTTTTTTTTTTTTTTTTTTTTTTTTTTTTTTTTTTTTTTTTTTTTTTTTTTTTTTTTTTTTTTTTTTTTTTTTTTTTTTTTTTTTTTTTTTTTTTTTTTTTTTTTTTTTTTTTTTTTTTTTTTTTTTTTTTTTTTTTTTTTTTTTTTTTTTTTTTTTTTTTTTTTTTTTTTTTTTTTTTTTTTTTTTTTTTTTTTTTTTTTTTTTTTTTTTTTTTTTTTTTTTTTTTTTTTTTTTTTTTTTTTTTTTTTTTTTTTTTTTTTTTTTTTTTTTTTTTTTTTTTTTTTTTTTTTTTTTTTTTTTTTTTTTTTTTTTTTTTTTTTTTTTTTTTTTTTTTTTTTTTTTTTTTTTTTTTTTTTTTTTTTTTTTTTTTTTTTTTTTTTTTTTTTTTTTTTTTTTTTTTTTTTTTTTTTTTTTTTTTTTTTTTTTTTTTTTTTTTTTTTTTTTTTTTTTTTTTTTTTTTTTTTTTTTTTTTTTTTTTTTTTTTTTTTTTTTTTTTTTTTTTTTTTTTTTTTTTTTTTTTTTTTTTTTTTTTTTTTTTTTTTTTTTTTTTTTTTTTTTTTTTTTTTTTTTTTTTTTTTTTTTTTTTTTTTTTTTTTTTTTTTTTTTTTTTTTTTTTTTTTTTTTTTTTTTTTTTTTTTTTTTTTTTTTTTTTTTTTTTTTTTTTTTTTTTTTTTTTTTTTAGAGAGGACCACATACATCAAGTTACCTTGATTGCGTAAGCTTTTAAACAAACAATTAGCAAGTAATTACACATAAACATGCTGACTGGAAATTTCCAGTAGCTTCACGACCAGTTTAGTCCTGTTTCTGGTCCGAATCAAGCTTCGACCAGAACTACAAAGTTGTAGCCCTATGAGTTGGGTATCTACAGTCCAAAGGGAAACTCCTAATTCATTACGGTTGATTTTATATGAATTTTTTAGTGAACTGATGTCAAGCAGAAAAAATCACACGAAAAATTCACATAGTCACACAATTATCAAATAATTAACCCTAATTATTGGACCATTAACTAAACAATTTATATCTAAATATCTAAGTAATAATCATAAAGAATTTTGCATGAATTCCTTATGATTTTTACTTCTATTTAACTACTTTAAATAAAAAGATACAAAACATGCAATTTATATCAAATAAACATGTCAATTCACATAATCAAAACTTGCTTAGAGGGTTTCAATTAACCATTAATATAAAATAGGTTGAATTAATAATAAAACAAAACCCTAATTTTATTTTATTAAAATTGAAAATTAATTAAAAATAAATAAAGAAAACGATTTTTAATATTTAATTATTAATTAAATTCGAACCAACCCTAAACCCCCCTTCAAGTTTTGAACTTTGTAACTAATATATCACATATTAGGCTCGTGATACCAATGTTAGGATTCATGCACATAAATCATATAAACAATCACGATTACGCAGCGGAAAGAAACGTATATGCAATAATATTAATTAACAAAGTAGGGAATTGATATTTGTACCTTTTAGCGTAAGCTTTCAATAATATTAATAATGATGCTTATTATTATTTAGGGTTTAAAGTAAAACCCCTCTACGATCGCACACACGACACGTCGAACAATACCCGAAAATTGCTAGATCTAAAATCACCAAAAGTTAAAAGCTCCAAGCTTGCTTTTCTTTTTACTTCCGTCGAACCTTTAGAAGAAGCAAAATTAATGTTGGGTTTGAACAAAACCCACAATTAATTCCAAGTGATTAATTATTATGCTTGTGCTATGAAAGAGACAAATCTAAATATTTAGATTTCGATGGTTTTGTTTCTTCGACCGAGAAGAATCGTAGGAGAGATTAGAGTTATTATTAAGTTAGGGTTAATTATTAGGATATATATATATATATGGTATAATATATATAATATATTATATAACAATATTATATTATATATATATAATATATATATATATATATATATATATATATATATATATATATATATATATATATATATATATATATATATATATATATATATATATATATATATATATATATATATATATATATATATATATATATATATATATATATATATATATATATATATATATATATATATATATATATATATATATATATATATATATATATATATATATATATATATATATATATATATATATATATATATATATATATATATATATATATATATATATATATATATATATATATATATATATATATATATATATATATATATATATATATATATATATATATATATATATATATATATATATATATATATATATATATATATATATATATATATATATATATATATATATATATATATATATATATATATATATATATATATATATATATATATATATATATATATATATATATATATATATATATATATATATATATATATATATATATATATATATATATATATATATATATATATATATATATATATATATATATATATATATATATATATATATATATATATATATATATATATATATATATATATATATATATATATATATATATATATATATATATATATATATATATATATATATATATATATATATATATATATATATATATATATATATATATATATATATATATATATATATATATATATATATATATATATATATATATATATATATATATATATATATATATATATATATATATATATATATATATATATATATATATATATATATATATATATATATATATATATATATATATATATATATATATATATATATATATATATATATATATATATATATATATATATATATATATATATATATATATATATATATATATATATATATATATATATATATATATATATATATATATATATATATATATATATATATATATATATATATATATATATATATATATATATATATATATATATATATATATATATATATATATATATATATATATATATATATATATATATATATATATATATATATATATATATATATATATATATATATATATATATATATATATATATATATATATATATATATATATATATATATATATATATATATATATATATATATATATATATATATATATATATATATATATATATATATATATATATATATATATATATATATATATATATATATATATATATATATATATATATATATATATATATATATATATATATATATATATATATATATATATATATATATATATATATATATATATATATATATATATATATATATATATATATATATATATATATATATATATATATATATATATATATATATATATATATATATATATATATATATATATATATATATATATATATATATATATATATATATATATATATATATATATATATATATATATATATATATATATATATATATATATATATATATATATATATATATATATATATATATATATATATATATATATATATATATATATATATATATATATATATATATATATATATATATATATATATATATATATATATATATATATATATATATATATATATATATATATATATATATATATATATATATATATATATATATATATATATATATATATATATATATATATATATATATATATATATATATATATATATATATATATATATATATATATATATATATATATATATATATATATATATATAAATATATTTATGATATCTCAGTTACGTTGACAATAATAATGTGATAAGCCATGTAAATTATATAACGGTTAATATATATGTACAATATATTACTCCGTATAAACTTCTTTCTCTCTGCCCTCCCTGACCTTTTCCTACTGCTACACACCTCTTTTTTTTTTTTTTGATTTTTTTTTTTTTTTTTTTTTTTTTTTTTTTTTTTTTTTTTTTTTTTTTTTTTTTTTTTTTTTTTTTTTTTTTTTTTTTTTTTTTTTTTTTTTTTTTTTTTTTTTTTTTTTTTTTTTTTTTTTTTTTTTTTTTTTTTTTTTTTTTTTTTTTTTTTTTTTTTTTTTTTTTTTTTTTTTTTTTTTTTTTTTTTTTTTTTTTTTTTTTTTTTTTTTTTTTTTTTTTTTTTTTTTTTTTTTTTTTTTTTTTTTTTTTTTTTTTTTTTTTTTTTTTTTTTTTTTTTTTTTTTTTTTTTTTTTTTTTTTTTTTTTTTTTTTTTTTTTTTTTTTTTTTTTTTTTTTTTTTTTTTTTTTTTTTTTTTTTTTTTTTTTTTTTTTTTTTTTTTTTTTTTTTTTTTTTTTTTTTTTTTTTTTTTTTTTTTTTTTTTTTTTTTTTTTTTTTTTTTTTTTTTTTTTTTTTTTTTTTTTTTTTTTTTTTTTTTTTTTTTTTTTTTTTTTTTTTTTTTTTTTTTTTTTTTTTTTTTTTTTTTTTTTTTTTTTTTTTTTTTATTTATTTACTGTTTAGCTCCCACAAACCATGAATATAGTCGTGTTTCACTTTTTTTTATGCCGTTTGATTTTAGAAAAAAGAAGATGACCTTTTTTTATGTTAAAAATGAGATCTAGCTTGCTGTTGAAGAAGATGGTCATTTTTCTTTTATAGTCCTTGGACGATTCAAGCTTTTTTAAAATATTTATATATGTTTCTGAATATTTCAGTTTATACCCTTAACCTTTTAAAGCTATTAAGTCAGGTATATATGTATGTTTTCAATGCATAAAATACAATACTCATAACGCATAATTTAGGTAAAATTGCAATTATGGGTTTTAGATTGGGGAAATATGCAAATTCCTCTTAATTTAATAAGATTTAGCATGTTTTATAAAGTCATTAAATATGTATTTGTTTAATTTTATGAAAGTTTAATACTTTATCTAGATATATTTTGATGATTTTTATGGAATTTTAATTGTGTGGAAATGTTTTGTGAATTCTTTTAACAAAGTGGGCATCTATTTTTATATCTTTTCTGTTTTCTAAATTTTAGTTTTAGTTTTATCCAAAAAAGACATCAAAAGAACAAACTAATAATTGATTTAAATATTAAATAACTTTAAAAGAGAAAAATAATTTCCTTTAAGTTTAAATAAAATGAAAAAAAATAAAATAAAAAAGTGGTGAGGGATGGGGAGGGGCACTCCTTATATAAGGGAGGAAAGGAGAGGAGAGGAAAAAGAAAGCAAAAAGATGGTGAAGGGAGGGCATACACTCCCCACTCCCTTATAACGTTTCATCAACACATCATTACTCGATCTAAACAAAAACATATTATTATTTTGCTTTATTATTTTGTTGGTATTGGAATCCCATCATTTTGCTTTATACGTTTTTTTTTATCTAAACAAAAACATATTGTTGGTTTTTTATTTCTATTTGCTTTACATATCTATACTATATTATAAAGCAAATCTACTTTTCAACATTCAACATTCAACAATGTACACCATATCAATAACCCACACTAATCGCCGCCGCCGCCACCGCCACTCGCCGCCGCCACCCGTCACCGCTGCCGCATTGCGCGGACATATAATCACCACCACCATAGCCGTCATCACCACCAATCTCCGACGCCACTACCGCCGCTCACCACCACTACCCGTCGCCGCCACCACCGCCGCCGCCATTACAACACCACCACCGCCGCCACCTCCATCACGCCGCAACGCGCGGGTACCTTTCTCTCATATTATTTAACTTACATTATTGTTTGCTCTTGACACGCTTGTTAATTTGACTGGTAAATATTTATGTTATATTTATATTCTAGATTTATCTTAGATTTCCCATCTGTTTTTGCTTGGGTTATTTTGCTATTAATTCTTCTAATAGTATCTTTATTTGCTATTACTTAACTGTACGTTGCATAGTGATTTTGAAAGTCTTAGGGGTAATTGTTATAATTGTTGTTGTCGTTGTTGTTGTGATTGCACTACTTTGCGTTAGTTTTATTACTGCGTGCTAGTTTTATATTACTATTGTTGTATAATTATTGTAGATTATTTTAGTTTAAGCTGTCTCATACCAATGTTTACGTGAGGTCATGTCCTTCTGATTCAGGGGCGGGGGAGGGTAAATGCTAGAGTAACGAAACCCTTTAAGCTAAGATTCGGGAGCTAGAATGTAGGTACCCTTAAGGGTAAGTTTTTAGAGCTAGGAGATGCCTTTTGACTAGGTGTAAGATAGACATTGCTCGATTTCAAGAAACTAAGTGGACAGGGAAAAGCACTAGAGATGGAAATGGATACAAGCTATGGTATTCAGGAGCGCCGACGGCGAGAAACGGAGTAGGTATCATCATGACGGAAATACTTAAAGACTATGTAGTGCACATGGAAAGACACGGGGATAGGTTGATATTGGTGAGATTGGTGATACAAGGGGAGACAATAAACGTAATCAGTGCGTATGCTCCCTAGCCGAGCCTGAGAGCGGTAAAGAAAAGTTTTTGGGACTCACTGGATGGGCTTGTGAGGAGTTGCCCAGATGACCAACGACTAGTTTTAGGAGGAGACTTAAATGGGCATATAGGAGTAGAGTCAGACGGTTACTCAATTGTACACGGGGATTCGGGTTTGGAGAGAGGAATGAAGATGGACGCACGCTATTGGAGTTTGCTACTGCACACGACTTGATTATCGCGAACTCTTTCTTCCGAAAGAAAGATACTCAGCTAATTACCTTCTAGAGTGACCGACATAACACTCAGATCGACTACTTCCTGGTGTGTAAAGGTGACTTTAGGGCATGCAGAGATTGCAAGGTCCTCCCTAGAGATGATTGCTTATCCCAACATAGACTGCTGGTCATAGATTTGCTTTTGAGTAGTCGAGCAATCAAGATAGAGAAGGCTGTAAAGTCGAGCAATGGGGATGAGGATATTCGCATTGGGGAGAGGATATTGTGTCCAAATGAGTCTATTAGATATTTGGGATCGGTGATACACAAATCGGGGGGGGATAGATGAAGTCATGACACATCGGATCCAAGATGAATGAATGAAGTGGAGAGCAACTACTGGAGTCATGTGCGATAAGAGGATCCCGCTAAAACCGAAAGGCAAGTTCTACAGAGTGGCTATTAGACCGGCTATGCTATACGAGTTGGAATGGTGGCTGATGACGAAAGTTCAAGCGTCCCAGATGGAGGTGGCTGAGATGAGGATGCTAAGGTAGACTTGCGGGAAGATCCTATCAGACAGGATCCCTAGGGGAGTTTTTAGAGCCGAACCTGAAGTAGGGACCATCATTAACAAGCTAAGGGAAGGACGTTTAAGATGGTTCGGCCATGTTAGGAGAAGAGACCAAAAAGCACCACTAAGGAGAGCAGAATCTATTCACGTTGACGACATACGGAGAAGGGGTAGGCCTAAGATGAGGTGGGAAGAGCGACTAGAGAATGACCTAAAGGAGCTTGGCTTGTCGAAGAACATGATGTCTGATAGGATTACTTGGAGAACTAGGATTAGAGTAAAGGAATAGGTCAGGGTGTGATTTTTGGGTGACTAAGATCGACATCTTTTCCCATATGGCCTTGCCCAAGGATGTTAGTGATGGTTTGGCCGAGAGAAGTGGGCCCAACTACGGTGACTCGATACTACAAAGGGTTTTGACTAGCCAGCAAAAGAGGTAGGTCGACGGGGGTGGAAGGACAGAATACCAAACGCTCCAAAGGAGTTTCTTGGAGTAGGGCGTGGGCAAGGAGCGAAAGGCATATGGGTATAGGTTATGTAGACTTTTACTTAGACTTTGGTTTTGTGTGACCTCCGTAGTGGTTTGACCTTGAGTAGAGGTAGGCCTAATCTGAGGGGGGAGGTTACTCTAGCGTTTATGTTGACCCCAAAATGCTTTGCCTGTTGGAGGACATGATAAATGGCAATGAAGGTAATTCCTTAATTCCCATGCATATAAACCAAACACACCATAAGTTGTTAGACTAATATTAGTTGCTAAGGTTAAAAGAAATTAATACAATACCCACATTTGCATCGCATTTTAACCATGCTAAACTCAAAATATAGCGAACTAAAACAAATTAAATAAAAGCAATCTGTTAGTAAATTAGGTGTAACTTCTCATCAAAATGTGATTGGGCTTTGGACTTAGTGCATTAATTGGCTTTATATTTTGGTTTAAAATCCAAGGATGTTCTTATCTTTTTTGTAAGGAGGTTCAAAAAAGAAATTTCTATAGATTTGTTAGATAATTTAAAATTTTCTTATGTGATGAATCTGCTTAGTCCTCCTCCCAGTTGCTGCTAGACTCTCATTTCCTTATTAGCTTTAAGGTTCTTAATCTATAATGTTGGTTGCGTAGCCATAAAATTACCCAAGCTAGGATTAACATTCATTTCTAGGACTGATACATCTTTAGAAACACATAAACTAATGTTCAGAAGAAAGAAACAAATAAAACTACATTCATAGATACAAATCGATATCCTAGTTCTTTTAGCTTTTTAAATAATATTCCACTTTTGATTAGGCATACACTCTGTCTCAGACTTGTAAGCACGCAATGACACAATCTTACTCTCACTTATTGTTTTCTATCCGAGAAATCCCCCGAAAGATCCTGGTCCAAAACTGAAGGTACACTTTTTGCTTTGGCTAGTATCCCTGAAATGCACTTCACGGCCTGTATTTGCTGAAACAACAAAGTTTACCAAGTGATTGCTTGTTGGGAAGTGAAAAGTTTTGAACTCCGAAAAATATTCTTGTGATGTAAGTGTCATCTATTTATATATTTTATTTTTAAGAATACATATATAAATATATATTATATATAAAATATGTAACTTTAACGAAAGAAACTATTATGAAATTTAGTATTTAAAAACTTACGTCCTTCCAAGCATCCTTTCTACGATGCACCGTCTCTTGAATTTCCGAAAATGTAGTGTTTGTGTTATTTGGGGAGGTTTGGAACGCAATCTGCATCCTAAGAAGGAGGGAATCTATACACCAGACTTTGACCTCGTAAATAGTCTTATAGTGTAATTTGAAGTAATCCACATCGTTATATCGTTTGTCGAGTCTCTCGTCACCACCCTCGTGTAACACCCTGTACCTTACGAAAAAAAGATTATAACAAATAATCAGTGTTAAGCTAAAATTTAGTATCCATACACTAAATACAAAAAATGTGTTTAGAATAAAGTAAAGTACATACCGATATTGTGCCAATTCGTTTTCTCAATTTATTTTCTCTAGTGTGTATTTTCTCTCGCGTTTCTTTGCAAAGTTTCTTAGAGAATACAAGATGGGTTATATGGAAGGTAGGTAGCTTCGGATGGTTATATGAAAGGTAGTTAGTTTTTGGGTCAAAGATTACCCACTCATCCGTGAATATTGTAATTTCTTCTTTGACCCAAAAACTAACTACCTTTCATATAACCATCCGAAGCTACCTACCTTCCATATAACCCATCTTGTATTCTCTAAGAAACTTTGCAAAGAAACGCGAGAGAAAATACACACTAGAGAAAATAAATTGAGAAAACGAATTGAAATAGCACAATATCGGTATGTACTTTACTTTATTCTAAACACATTTTTTGTATTTAGTGTATGGATACTAAATTTTAGCTTAACACTGATTATTTGTTATAATCTTTTTTTCGTGAGGTACATGTGTTACACGAGGGTGGTGACGAGAGACTCGACAAACGATATACCGATGTGGATTACTTCAAATTACACCATAAGTCTATTTACGAGGTCAAAGTCTGGTGCATAGATTCTCTCATTCTTAGGATGCAGATTGCGTTCCAAACCTCCCCAAATAACACACACACTACATTTTCAGAAATTCAAAAGATGACGCATCGTAGAAAGGATGCTTGGAAGGAAGTAAGTTTTTATATACTAAATTTCATAATAGTTTCTTTTGTTAAAGTTACATATTTTATATATAATATATATTTATATATGTAAAAATAAAAATAAAAATAAAAATAAAAACAAAATACGATTGCAATAAGTTACTTGTTTCCTTGATCCATTGAAAGCTTGCATCTGTGATACTAAAGACATACTCATAAAATATATCACAAATGATAAAGTTTAAAACAATTCACTCAATTGCAATTAGTCACATATTCCTAAAAATAAAAATAAAAATAAAAACAAAATACGATTGCAATAAGTTACTTGTTTCCTTGATCCATTGAAAGCTTGCATCTGTGATACTAAAGACATACTCATAAAATATATCACAAATGATAAAGTTTAAAACAATTCACTCAATTGCAATTAGTCACATATTCCTAAAAATAAAAATAAAAATAAAAATAAAAATAAAAATAAAAATAAAAACAAAATACGATTGCAATAAGTTACTTGTTTCCTTGATCCATTGAAAGCTTGCATCTGTGATACTAAAGACATACTCATAAAATATATCACAAATGATAAAGTTTAAAACAATTCACTCAATTGCAATTAGTCACATATTCCTAAAAATAAAAATAAAAATAAAAATAAAAATAAAAATAAAAATAAAAATAAAAACAAAATACGATTGCAATAAGTTACTTGTTTCCTTGATCCATTGAAAGCTTGCATCTGTGATACTAAAGACATACTCATAAAATATATCACAAATGATAAAGTTTAAAACAATTCACTCAATTGCAATTAGTCACATATTCCTAAAAATAAAAATAAAAACAAAATACGATTGCAATAAGTTACTTGTTTCCTTGATCCATTGAAAGCTTGCATCTGTGATACTAAAGACATACTCATAAAATATATCACAAATGATAAAGTTTAAAACAATTCACTCAATTGCAATTAGTCACATATTCCTAAAAATAAAAATAAAAACAAAATACGATTGCAATAAGTTACTTGTTTCCTTGATCCATTGAAAGCTTGCATCTGTGATACTAAAGACATACTCATAAAATATATCACAAATGATAAAGTTTAAAACAATTCACTCAATTGCAATTAGTCACATATTCCTAAAAATAAAAATAAAAACAAAATACGATTGCAATAAGTTACTTGTTTCCTTGATCCATTGAAAGCTTGCATCTGTGATACTAAAGACATACTCATAAAATATATCACAAATGATAAAGTTTAAAACAATTCACTCAATTGCAATTAGTCACATATTCCTAAAAATAAAAATAAAAATAAAAACAAAATACGATTGCAATAAGTTACTTGTTTCCTTGATCCATTGAAAGCTTGCATCTGTGATACTAAAGACATACTCATAAAATATATCACAAATGATAAAGTTTAAAACAATTCACTCAATTGCAATTAGTCACATATTCCTAAAAATAAAAATAAAAATAAAAATAAAAATAGAAATAAAAACGGCTTGGGTTGCCTCCCAAGAAGCGCTAAGTTTAACGAGTCTTCAGCCAGACTCGGCCTAGGAACTAGGTTGAGGAAGAATACAGGGTAGGCCGGGGGCCGGTACCCATCGGATTGTATCGAATAAAAATGTCAGATTTATCCTCCAAGTATGACTCGATGTTCATCCTTTCTCCTTGACCTTGATAAACCTTTGCCTCGCTATAGAAACCATAAGGATTATGTACATTTATATCTTGCTTCACAACTTTCAGTACATTAATCCCTGATTCTAATGTCAATTCCCCTAACTCGGTATTAATATCGGTGCATGAGGTCTTAAGGAAGGGTTGACCTAAAATGAACTCATTTCTAGTTATCACATTTTCTTTGACTAGAAAGAATTCTGTTGAGAATCTTAAATCACCAATCAACACTATGAACTTTTCAACGAATCCACGAACCCTAACATTAACACCCTTAAAAATCTTAATCACCTTATCCTCCCAGACCACTTTACCTAAATTTCTCCTAGTATACTTAGTGTAAAAATCTAGGGGGAAAATGTTCACCATTGCCCTGGCGTCTATAAACGCGTGACTTCCTATATGACCTATGGAACAGAACACCTGGAAGATTGTAGGGTCACCTAGAGCGGAGGTTGACAAGTAAGGGTTATAGTTTGATAAAGGTGGGTCTTCTACATCATTCCAACCTAGGTTATCTAAGAACATATTCACTCCCACTAATAACCTATTTCCTTTATCTATTCCATTTTCCAGTTCTTCTAAATTTTCCTCTAGTTCCTTAATATTGGTTTCTCTATATAACACATTTAATCCTCTCCTATGTGGTCTTGACAAGTCTTGACCTTCATTATTTGAGAAACTACGTGTTTTCCAAACGAGTTCACTTATGTCTAAAGGTTTTTGGTAGTTCTCGGTTTCAACATTCAAACATGTTTCCACATAGTCGACATCCCTAGAGTCTATAACAGGCAATTTGACTCTGACTTTACCATTTGACAAGGAAATTTCACGTTTAAGAACATGAACTATAGCATCCGCGGCATGCAAAAATGGTCGGCCTAGAATTAGGGGTGTCACTACTTCACTTACAGAATCAAGCACAATAAACTCAGTCCAAATTTCTAAATCCTTAACCCTTACATGGACTCGTTCGACAATCCCCTTGGGTTGTCGGTAAGTCTGATCGGCTAACCGAATACTCATGTTAACGGGTTTTAGCAAACAAAGGGTAAGTTTCTCATAAATCACAGTAGGCATAACATTAATACTTGACCCTAAATCAGATAATGCACTCGAAAAATACTCATTATTAATAGTGCAAGGGATAAGAAAACTTCGTGGATCCTCAGATGTTTGCGGCAGCTGTGTCTCGTCATCCGGTGCTTCTGGATATTGAACTTCATCTCTTCTGTCCGAGTCGTCCCCATCTTTGATGTTGCATTTGGAAGCGAAGTGGTTCTCGACGTCTCCTTCCGAGAACAAAGTTTCGCGTGAATATGGTCTGAGCGGCGCTGGATCTCAGCCTGGGGGCTCCCAGCGGCGCTGGTTTCCACCTGGAGGGTCACCAGCGGCGCTGGGGAGGGCATCCAGTGGCACTGGTGGTACCTGGAGGGTCACCAGCGGCGCTGGTTTGCACCTGGAGGGTCACCAGCGGCGCTGGTTCAACCTGGAGGGTCACCAGCGGCGCTGGTTTGCACCTGGAGGGTCACCAGCGGCGCTGGTCACCTGGAGGGTCACCAGCGGCGCTGGTTTGCACCTGGAGGGTCACCAGCGGCGCTGGTTCAACCTGGAGGGTCACCAGCGGCGCTGGTTTGCACCTGGAGGGTCACCAGCGGCGCTGGTTACCTGGAGGGTCACCAGCGGCGCTGGTTTGCACCTGGAGGGTCACCAGCGGCGCTGGTTTACCTGGAGGGTCACCAGCGGCGCTGGTTTCACCTGGAGGGTCACCAGCGGCGCTGGTTTGACCTGGAGGGTCACCAGCGGCGCTGGTTCAACCTGGAGGGTCACCAGCGGCGCTGGTTTGCACCTGGAGGGTCACCAGCGGCGCTGGTCACCTGGAGGGTCACCAGCGGCGCTGGTTTCACCTGGAGGGTCACCAGCGGCGCTGGTTCTGCAACCTGGAGGGTCACCAGCGGCGCTGGTTTGCACCTGGAGGGTCACCAGCGGCGCTGGTCACCTGGAGGGTCACCAGCGGCGCTGGTTCACCTGGAGGGTCACCAGCGGCGCTGGTTTGCACCTGGAGGGTCACCAGCGGCGCTGGTTCAACCTGGAGGGTCACCAGCGGCGCTGGTTTGCACCTGGAGGGTCACCAGCGGCGCTGGTACCTGGAGGGTCACCAGCGGCGCTGGTTTCTGACCTGGAGGGTCACCAGCGGCGCTGGTTTGCACCTGGAGGGTCACCAGCGGCGCTGGTTCACCTGGAGGGTCACCAGCGGCGCTGGTACCTGGAGGGTCACCAGCGGCGCTGGTTCAACCTGGAGGGTCACCAGCGGCGCTGGTTTGCACCTGGAGGGTCACCAGCGGCGCTGGTTCACCTGGAGGGTCACCAGCGGCGCTGGTTGCACCTGGAGGGTCACCAGCGGCGCTGGTTTGCACCTGGAGGGTCACCAGCGGCGCTGGTTACCTGGAGGGTCACCAGCGGCGCTGGTTGCCTGGGGGCTCCCAGCGGCGCTGGTTTCCACCTGGAGGGTCACCAGCGGCGCTGGGGAGGGCATCCAGTGGCACTGGTGGTACCTGGACAGATTCCAGAATTGCGTTTTTGTCCGTTTCTTCTTCATTTTGCTCCCATATGACCTGTGCCTGATTGGACACTTCACAAAAATCATTAGAAAGCTCAGTAGAGTCATTACCTTTGGTGAACACGGCGTTCACATTCTCGTTTCGTCCGATTGGTGGTTGGTACTTTTGACTCGTGCTAGGGATTCCTTGAGGATTCGGCTTGAGATTAGCTTGTGAATTGCTTGCAAGAAGACCATTTTCCTTCTTAGCACCTTGCTCCATCCATTTCTCCAGCTTCCCTTCCAACCCTTTAATGGCGGATTGTTGATCTCTCACCACGGCATCCACTTTGTGGTCAAGGTTAGCAATCTTCTCATTCAAGAACCTTGTATACTTGTCCAAGGAGTCGTGTCTCTTGTCATTCATCTCCAATAACAGTAATTAAATTAAAATACTTGTTTGGCATCTCCGATCTCATAGTACGACCAAATACTATTCTACCTACTTGCTAGACTGTTGGAAACTTAATCACGGCTCAGATTCTCGTTAGATTCACTTTGCCTAATTACTAGTGTTGTCGCTAGACTCACACTACCCTATAAACAAATTCTCGTTAGATTCATTGTTTAAGCATTATTGACCTAAAGTTTGTGTTACTAGTTCATCTTTTATTTACCCAGCTCTTAAGCCATGACCAGATAGTAATTATCTCCTGTGAATCCTAAATATAGATGGTTAAAACCCGACTGGCAAGTAATTATAACTGGAAGTTGACTAGTTCAGAATACGATCCATATATGGATAAACAATAAGGTAAAGGTACTGAAAGTAAATGCATGAAACAATAAGTGCTGAAACTATATAAATAATATGTATATTTCAAGTATGTAGCATTGAGACACGATGTACTTTTTCAATGTATTTGATTTATTGATATAAACAAATACAAAGGTTGTTGCGGAACAAAGATAAACACCCAAGTGTAAATATCTAAACAACCTAGAAATACAAGTGATCTAATAACTTGGAAATACTCGTAAGGATTACTTAGAGTATATCTCACAAGTTGCAATGCTAAGGTTTCAAGCAATTTGCAAGTTGTGAGAAGCCTTTATATTTATAGGCAAGGTTCATGCTGATGTGGACCAGGCTGTACAAATATGGTTGGGAGCATTTAAGGAATTAAAGTCAATTCCTTAACATGCGTACTTTTAAGGTTTAAGTGTGAAAGTTATTGATGTGACGTTTCACACTTTATTCCCAACCTTTTACTCAACCTTGTACTTGTTAATAGTTAAAGCTATTAATTGGTTAAAGGTTAGTAAAGTAAAAAGGCTTCCTCGTAATCAGTGTAAAGTGTTGTAAGTAATTTACACTGAGATGCTTCAGTTTTCGATCAGGTAGAATCAACTTCTGAGCTCCACATCTGAGCTGATTCTCTTTCTTCAGACTTCAGTCTTTGACTTCAGCTGAATGGTATTCTGATACGTTGATCTGAACTGAAGTGAAGCTTCAGTGAACTAATTCTGAACGGCTTCAGAATTTTGTACAAGTATTCTTCACTGAGCTTCAGCTATTTCTGGACAAATTATACTTGGTCGATTTTCGACCCAACAAATTCCCCCTATTTGTTCTGAAATAGTGCATGCATCTCAGACTTCTATCTATACATGTTTGTAAGTCTGAAATGCAAGTTTTTGTTTAAGTTGTAAAAGTTTTCTAAGTACATCTTATAGATCATTGATGTCTCAGAATTTTACTTGTGATTTTTCTAACTTAAACCTATCATCTAGTTGTTAGCTACAATATGTAACATATATATAAAAACTGAAGTGTTTGTTACATTTGCAAATAATTATACAAGTAAATGATAAACTGAAAAGAAAACTACTTCTTCGCAGGCCTCGAACCAGAAGGTGCTTCAGTAGCTTTTCTCTTCAGTGGAGAATGATCCTTCTTTCCAAATAATCTGCCTTCAATCTCCACCTTGGCTTGCATCTTTTGTTGTATTCTTGATAACCATGCACCAATCAGAGCAGATTTTGGCTTCCCCCTCAGAATCTGGATCATCTCTCTATGCTCAGCAATCCCAAATTCGTGCACTGAAACCTGATGATATTCTTCAGCTGCCCTTCCTTCTCTTTTGACAACCAAATCAAAGAGCTTCAATCCATCAGCTTTTGTTACTTCCATGTCAGTTATTTTAGCTGGATGGGATCGATGCTTCATATAATGATCATACTGATCCTTTTCATGTTTCCTTTCGATCTCAGCAGCATCATCAGAAATTGGCTTGAAGGTAGAAAGGTCAGCATCACAAATGTTCTTCCTTGAAGACCTTGGTCCAGTCACTTTGAGTTTTGTGGTTGACCTTAACAATTGCCTTTCAACCTTGGCAACTTCAGCTAGAATCTCTTTCTTTTTCAAATCCATCTCATTCATTCTATTTTTCTTCAAGTCTTCAATAGACAACTTGAAGGTGAGACTTTCCAGCTTTTGTTCGAGAGGTGAGTACATCATCCCACACTCATATTCAAGCATATCAACTACTGCTTTCTGCACTCTTGGATCATTTTTGATTTTCTGATATCTTTGATTAGAGACTTGCTTCTGCAGAGCCACTAATTTCTTGCCATCTGCATCAAGATTGTGTAAGGGGTAACCATGTTCATCAACATTCTCACCAACCACAAGTCCAGAATCCTTAGAACCTTTGGACTTGGGTTCTTCCACCAGCTGGGCCTTGCCCTTATCTTTCTTTTCTGGTTCAGACTACTGCACTTCAGATTTTCTTTGTTCCCCCTGAACTGAGGCATCACCAGATTGTTCCTCAGCTTGCTTCTTGGTTGCCTCTATTAATTCTTGAGTACTTGAGAGCAATCGCCAGAGATAGTAGACACGGGGGTTGCCTTAATGACCCTCGTACCATCATCAAGAGTCACTTCATCGGCCGTAGAGTCTGGGATCTCAGTCTCAGGTGGTGTCACACCAAAGACTTCATCAATTCGTGCACCAGAAGAGTGTAAGATATATGAAGTTACAGGGGGTGCACGTGTAGACACGGACTCTAATGTGTGCTGGGCTCGCACAACTGTATTATCTTCACCATCTCCTCCTAAAGAAGTTTTGGAGATGGCTGCTTGTGGGTTTCCCTTTGGACTCGATTCCTCTGGTTCTTGTTGGGAAGATCCAGAGGGGTTTGCTTTGGTACTAATGTCCTTGGGCTGTGAGGACTGCTTATATTTACGACGTCTTAATAAGCCCTTTGGAGATCCTGGGGGATCTTTTGGGAGATCCTCAGGTTGGTCAGTGGAGGAGGGAATTGGTGGTTGGGTAGATGAAGTTGTTGGGGTTTTAAACAACTTCAACATTTGACCACCAGGTGCACCAATGGGTCTCGCATTCTTTTGCGACCCGCTCGGTGACCTTTCTGAGCCAGCCGGTCGTGCTGTTTCAGTTTTATTAATTACCTGAAGCATTGCAGCAGAGAGTTCTGGTTTTGGATCTGAAGTGGATAGCTTTGATAGATCCCTGCAGAACTCCGTTGCTGAAGACTCAAGTCCCTCCATGTGATACGCATCTCCAAGCATGTTCATGAAGCAAATGCTCAGAAATCTGGGAAATGAGATATGTGGACTTCTTTTCCCCTTTAATTTTGTTACCAGCTGAGAGAAGAGTATCTCAGCGAAGTCCACCTCAATCCCATGCCATAAGTAGTACCCGATTTCTACTTGTGTCAAAGAAATCTGGTCCAATCAACCCCAGTTTCCTCCTAGGCACTCCACAATCTGAGTCCAGAAATAACGCCAACAATTTTTAAATCCAGACAGAAAAATATGTCCAGATGTTCTCAGATTGTGCTCAGCATCGACCATGTCATCATGACCCATGGCGTGCAGTACCTCCCTGAAATTAACTCCTTTTAGCCTTTTTGCATAGGCTGAAGAAAAGGGAGGGTAGTTCAAGTGAATGGCCTCCCAAAACCCATTAAGTGAAAGGATATACCGCTTAGTGCCTTCTTTTAAAGAAAAAGCAATGGATTTTTCATCCTTGCTTAGAGTAGCAGTATACCAGAATTCAAGTAAGTATCTATGATACAATACTTGAGGATCTACAGTCAAGGCATAATGGAGAGGGGATTGTTCAAGAAATTTATTAATCCTCCCCATTAAGGTTTTGCCTTTGGCATTCAGTGCGGCCACGAAATTGTTCATATTGAATCTAAGGGTCAATGGATCGAACCCTTTTGGCCATTGTGCACTAGCCTTGACTACTTTTGATGGTCTGTATTCGAAAGCTATTAGTGATTTGGCTTGAGAAGCAGGTTTAGCCATTATTTCTACAAGGGAAAACTGAATATGAAAGATGAATTTAGGGTTTTGGAATTATGATGGAATGAGAAAATGAGAGAGAATGATGATTGGGAGTAAATGTAAAGAGAAGTAAATGAAGGAATTGTTTTTGAAAAGGTATTTATATTTATGATGGAATACAAAGGGTTTTTCCAAAATAAATAAAAGAAAATTGATTTTGAAATTCAAACCCACAAAAAAAAATATTATTTTAATGAAATCAATTTTGATCGGGTTTGAAGTCCGAAAATAATTTTGGGTATACGTCCGTATTTAATGCAACAACGGTTATGACCCCACATTTTCACAAAACTTTTCAACACTTTAAAGAAAAAGCAATGGATTTTTCATCCTTGCTTAGAGTAGCAGTATACCAGAATTCAAGTAAGTATCTATGATACAATACTTGAGGATCTACAGTCAAGGTATAATGGAGAGGGGATTGTTCAAGAAATTTATTAATCCTCCCCATTAAGGTTTTGCCTTTGGCATTCAGTGCGGCCACGAAATTGTTCATATTGAATCTAAGGGTCAATGGATCGAACCCTTTTGGCCATTGTGCACTAGCCTTGACTACTTTTGATGGTCTGTATTCGAAAGCTATTAGTGATTTGGCTTGAGAAGCAGGTTTAGCCATTATTTCTACAAGGGAAAACTGAATATGAAAGATGAATTTAGGGTTTTGGAATTATGATGGAATGAGAAAATGAGAGAGAATGATGATTGGGAGTAAATGTAAAGAGAAGTAAATGAAGGAATTGTTTTTGAAAAGGTATTTATATTTATGATGGAATACAAAGGGTTTTTCCAAAATAAATAAAAGAAAATTGATTTTGAAATTCAAACCCACAAAAAAAAATATTATTTTAATGAAATCAATTTTGATCGGGTTTGAAGTCCGAAAATAATTTTGGGTATACGTCCGTATTTAATGCAACAACGGTTATGACCCCACATTTTCACAAAACTTTTCAACACTTTAAAGAAAAAGTGATCATTACTTTTCATTTACGGCGCAACTTGTGTGACACGTCAGCAGAAAGCATCATTATTCAAATGTTACACAGTAACCGTCATGTGTTCACACATCGACCAAGTATCCAAAAGACATTATAAAGGACTAACTTATTTCAGAAATAACTTATTTAAATCTGAGCATGATCAGATTTAAGGAATCCGAACCATCTCAGTTTTTACACTTATTCTGAAATCGTTTCAGAAATTCTGAAGCATTTCAGTCAAAATATTTTTCTGAAAGCAAAGTTCCCCCTTAGAGAAAACTTCTTTTAAACATAAAAATATTTGACACTTCCCCCTGAGGTGATGCTATGCAGGATTTAGCATACCTAACTCACTAATGAGATGTTTAAATGTTTTGACATCCAAGGGTTTTGTAAAAACATCAGCTAGTTGTTTGTCAGTGGGAATGAAATGAAGTTCAATATCACCTTTAATAATGTGATCTCTAATAAAATGATACCTGAGGTCGATATGCTTGGTTTTGGAGTGCATGAAAGGATTGTGAGAGATGGCAATGGCACTGGTGTTATCACAAAATATTGGAGTCTTTGTGTACTTAACACCATAATCAGTTAGTTGGTTCTTCATCCACAAAATCTGAGCGCAGCAACTGGCTGCAGAAATATATTCAGCTTCAGCTGTGGAGAGTGATACTACAGTCTGCTTCTTACTTGTCCAACTAACCATTTTGCCACCTAGGAAATGACAACCACCTGTGGTACTTTTCCTATCTATTTTACAACCTGCATGATCAGAATCTGAGTAACCCATTAGATCTAGACTTGAGCCTTTGGGATACCAAAGACCAAGTCTGGGGACACCCTTAAGGTATCTGAAAATCCTTTTTACAGCATTTGTGTGTGCTTCTCTGGGATCAGACTGAAATCTTGCACAAAGGCATGTTGCAAACATTATGTCAGGTCTACTAGCAGTTAAGTACATAAGTGATCCCACCATACCACGATATTTTGTGGGATCCACTTGTTTTCCATTGGGATCTGAGTCCAAAGTTAATGGTGCAGAAATAGGAGTATCTTTTGATGAGACTGAATCAAATTGATATTTCTTTAATAAATCTCTGACATATTTTTCTTGATTTATAAAAATACCATCACTGGTTTGTTTTACTTGAAGACCTAGAAAATATGTCAGTTCACCCATCATACTCATTTCATACTCAGATAACATTATTTCAGAAATAACTTATTTAAATCTGAGCATGATCAGATTTAAGGAATCCGAACCATCTCAGTTTTTACACTTATTCTGAAATCGTTTCAGAAATTCTGAAGCATTTCAGTCAAAATATTTTTCTGAAAGCAAAGTTCCCCCTTAGAGAAAACTTCTTTTAAACATAAAAATATTTGACACTTCCCCCTGAGGTGATGCTATGCAGGATTTAGCATACCTAACTCACTAATGAGATGTTTAAATGTTTTGACATCCAAGGGTTTTGTAAAAACATCAGCTAGTTGTTTGTCAGTGGGAATGAAATGAAGTTCAATATCACCTTTAATAATGTGATCTCTAATAAAATGATACCTGAGGTCGATATGCTTGGTTTTGGAGTGCATGAAAGGATTGTGAGAGATGGCAATGGCACTGGTGTTATCACAAAATATTGGAGTCTTTGTGTACTTAACACCATAATCAGTTAGTTGGTTCTTCATCCACAAAATCTGAGCGCAGCAACTGGCTGCAGAAATATATTCAGCTTCAGCTGTGGAGAGTGATACTACAGTCTGCTTCTTACTTGTCCAACTAACCATTTTGCCACCTAGGAAATGACAACCACCTGTGGTACTTTTCCTATCTATTTTACAACCTGCATGATCAGAATCTGAGTAACCCATTAGATCTAGACTTGAGCCTTTGGGATACCAAAGAACAAGTTCCCAAACATCGTTCCTTTTAAACTGATTAAGCTTATCTTGCATGTCTTCAATCCATCTAGGGTCTTTTATAGCCTCGTCAATCTTCTTCGGTTCTAACAGTGATAAGAAGCTGACATTTAAGCATTGATCACTTGTGGCTCTTCTGGTCTGAACCCCACTAGTGGAATCTCCAATGATTTGATCGATTGGATGTGCTCGTGTCCACTTAGTGTAATGACCAGGATGAACAATGATATCAGTGCAAGAACTCCTCTGATTTACTTCAGGAGGTGCTTCAGAAAAGACTACTTCAGTCTCATCATCTTCCTCCTGCAGATCATGATTTGCATCATGAAACTGTTCAGATTGGGGTAATTCAGTGGAACCTGATATCTGAGGTGAAGCTGCATGTACATCTGATCCAATAGTTAGTTCAGAAGGTAGTTTAAAACTGACTGAAGGATAGAATGGAATGTTGCTTGACTTGTTTATTATTGGTTCTGAACTGAGATGTTCAGAAGCAGGTTCAGGTGAATCAGATTGGACAATAGGATCAGAATCACCAAAACTTATTGGACTTTCTGAGGGTAGTACAGGAGTTGAATTCTTAAAGATTGCAGAATTAGATTCATCAAAGGTAACATGAATTGACTCATCAACCTTTTCAAGTCTCTTGTTATAGACTCTAAAGGCTTTGCGATTTGTTGAATATCCTAGGAAGTACCCTTCATCAGCTTTTGCATCAAATTTTCCAAGCTGACTGGAATCATTCAGAATGTATATTGGACATCCAAATACATGGAAATATCCAATATTAGGCTTTCTATTTCTGAGTACTTCATAGGCTGTCTTCTTGTGTCTTTTGACATAGACAGATCTGTTCTGAGTGTAGCAAGCAGTTGCAACAGCTTCAGCCCAGAAATTCTTGGGAAGACCTAATTCATTTAGCATACTTCTAGCAGCTTCAATCAGCATACGATTCTTTCTTTCTACTACACCATTCTGCTCTGGTGTGTGGGCTGAGGAGAAGTTCTGAGATATGACAGTTTCAGTGCAGAAGGACTCCAGAGTGGCATTTCTGAATTCAATGTCATTGTCACTTCTGAGCTGACAAACTTTTCGCTTATGCTTGAGTTCAATTTGTTTGATGAGAGCAATGATTTCAGCAGCAGCTTCACTCTTGGATCTGAGGAAATATACCCAGCAATATCTTGAATATTCATCAACAACAACAAGGGTATACTTCTTTCCTGCTCTTGTCTGAACATTCACTGGTCCAAAGAGGTCCATGTGAAGCATGTGAAGAGGTTCAGTTATACTAAAGCTTTGCTTTGTCTTGAATGAAGCTCTTTTCTGCTTACCCATTTCACAACCTGGACATGGCTTGTCTTTATTGAAAGATATTGAGGGTATCCCATCAACAAGTTGTTTTCTTGACAACTTATTAATATTTTTGAAGTTCAGATGGGATAATCTCTTGTGCCACAACCAGTTTGTGTCTTCATCTGCCTTTGTGTAGAAACATTGTTCAGTGGGTGAACTATTCATATCAATGATATAAATGTTTCCTTTTCTTGGTGCAATCAATACTACCTTTCCATCTCTGTTGAATATGGTGCCTTTTGAAATATCAAATAATACCTTGAAGCCATCATCACACAGTTGACTGACACTGATCAGGTTATATTTCAAACCATTCACATATGCAACACGTGTGAATTTGACCTGTCCATTATTCACCACACCATATCCCTCAGTGTTTTCCTTTTCTTGGTGCAATCAATACTACCTTTCCATCTCTGTTGAATATGGTGCCTTTTGAAATATCAAATAATACCTTGAAGCCATCATCACACAGTTGACTGACACTGATCAGGTTATATTTCAAACCATTCACATATGCAACACGTGTGAATTTGACCTGTCCATTATTCACCACACCATATCCCTCAGGTTTTCCATTTTCATCATTACCAAAAGTTATTGAGGGCCCCTCTTGCACCCTATATTCCTCCATCAGGGTTTGATAACCAGTCATGGTTCTGCCAGCAGCGCTGTCTAGATACCATATATTCTTCTTTCGGTATCCCTGCACAGATACAAAGATTAGTTCTTTTTGGGAACCCATGTCTTGATGGGTTCACTAGACTCTCCCTTAGACGTCTCAGATTTCTTTGGTATAAGAGGAACTGAAGGATCAAAAGGAGTCTCAGTCATTATTTCAGATGAAATAAAAACAGTTGGTTTGATGGAGCTTTCAACCTTTTTCTTTTCAGAGTTTTGCTTGATTTGTTTGGAAAAAGGTTTTGCATTTTGTTTAGGTTGAAGAGGAGTGGTTTCAACATTTTTTAAGCGTGCATTGCAGCTTTGCACTTGTCTAGCCAATAATTGAAATTGACTCTCTAACCTTAACAAAATTGATTCTTCATTTGACACCTGAGTCTTACATGAATCTGAGGTAGATGGCTCAGTGGGGGAGACATTTTTCTTCTTCTCTTGGTTTTTAGGAACCTTAGATGAAGACTGAGGGGATGGCTTTTTGGATTTAGCCTTCTTTTCTGAAACAGTTGTCTGAGCTGTTTCAGATTTACCCTCAGATTGTTCTTGGGCCTTATCAGTCACAGTTTTCTGTTTGCCAACTTCAGGAAAAATAATTTCTGGTTTCATTTCCTTTGGAAGTGCATCTAAATCAGTGATTATAGATGCCAAGTGAAGATCACCAGATTCATATGTTGTTCTTTGATTTGCAAAAGTATTTTTAATTGCAGCATCTGGATTTGGTGCTTTCATCCAAGATTTAATTATTTTCTTATCCTTTTCAAAGATGGTTTTTAATTCTTCTTTTTCCAACTCTAAAGTGGCAACCATAGACTGATAACTTTTTAAAGCCAGCTGAACATCTTTCAGCTCTTTTAGTCTGGCCTGACTGGCGTTCAGTTCAGAAGTATTACTTTCAAATATTTTTAGGCTTTCTGAACGTACAGTTTCGACAAATGAAATGTTAGCCTCTAAAAGAACCAAAAGGTCCAGTTTTTGTTCCTCATTACTTTCAAAACCAAAGTCACTAACCTTTTTCATGACTATATCCACCCATCGACGAGATTCAACATCAGATTTGACCAAATGACCATGATCTTCACGTGCCATGAAACACATATCCCTAACTTCTTCACGTGCCTTAAAATGATTGAACGTTTTAGCCAGCATGGCAACCAGATCATCATTGTCATCCTCATCACAATTATGAGTTACATTACCAGAAATACCAGTTTTTAACATTTCAGAGACCATCTTCTTCATCGAGTCAGAATGATCACTCTCAGAAGATAGTAGAGCAGCCCCAAGTGGCTTCATGCGTACTTTTAAGGTTTAAGTGTGAAAGTTATTGATGTGACGTTTCACACTTTATTCCCAACCTTTTACTCAACCTTGTACTTGTTAATAGTTAAAGCTATTAACTGGTTAAAGGTTAGTAAAATAAAAAGGCTTCCTCGTAATCAGTGTAAAGTGTTGTAAGTACTTTACACTGAGATGCTTCAGTTTTCGATCAGGTAGAATCAACTTCTGAGCTCCACATCTGAGCTGATTCTCTTTCTTCAGACTTCAGTCTTTGACTTCAGCTGAATGGTATTCTGATACATTGTTCTGAAGTGAAGTGAAGCTTCAGTGAACTAATTATGAACGGCTTCAGAATTCTGTACAAGTATTCTTCACTGAGCTTCAGCTATTTCTGGACAAATTATACTTGGTCGATTTTCGACCCAACATCTCCGGTGACCACAGTGCTCGTTTCCAAGTCAAAGGATCGCGTCTGACATTGTTAAGCATCATGTTCTATTCATCCTAATTACTACGGTTCTGGATCCCTCGGTTACAAGTGAATCACCTTTTACAGCTAGTTATAGACCGACTAGTGTTTTCCATCCTAGCATATTAGTTCTAGTGTATGATCATAGACAACCATCAGAATTAAACTAATATATTCAGATATAGAACCGATAATCATATGAAGAACTAGTAAAACATGGATCTATGATAAACAGTAAGACACACTCCAACAGATTCTAACAAATAAAGTAAAACAATAAACGTGTACATGATCACATTGATCCAAACAAGTATTCAGCCTACTAGCCTGACATTATTAAAGGAATAACAAAGTCTGAAAAGATGAAAGACATTGTTTACCAACTAAAAGTAAAATAGAAAAGTAGATCTAGACCGAGGATGGAGATCGGAAGGTGTTAGAAGCTCCAAAACCTTCTGGAAATCTACAACTACGACCTAGGGTTGAATGTAGGCGGCTAGGACTGCTGAATCGGCTCTCTCTTAGGGTTTTGAGGGTTAGTTCATAGGCCTCCTTGTGTCTTGTAACTTCATAGGCCTTCATCTTGAGTTACTTGATGCCATTTACCCCCTCTCGCATCTTCCGTGAACCTGCATAACCATACGACTCATTAAGTACCGATAGTTCCAGAATATTAACTCGTTTTAGACATAGAAATGAGGCCTTTCGATAAGGGTTTTTATCACAAAATGGACGCTCATCACCCATCATATATCAAAAATAAACTAAATTATACACAAAGTAACAAATCAAACACTACAATTTCCAAAAGTGTACTTTGTGTGTTATTTGGGGAGGTTTGGAGCTCAATCTGCATCCCACGAACGAGGGAGTCTGTAATATTGTGTTCTTGATGAGCGTCCATTTTGTGATTATTTCCCATATCATTAGGCCGTGTTTTGATGCTTAAATGAGTTTAGAAATGTGAACTTTTGGTACTTAATTGGATGACATGTTATGATAGGTTCACAAGGCGTGCAAGTGAAGGCAAACGTCTCTACTCAACTTAACACGAAGCCACAAGACTCTTGGACGAAGACTAGCAAGCGGAACATGAAGAATTTGAGGCCAACATGAAGCATACGAGCATGTGTTAGTATTTTGGGCATAACTTCTTCATACGGACTCCGTTTCTGACGAGTAAGCTATCCACGGAAAGGCAAGAGAAAGATCTACAACTTTCGTGTTGAACCTAAAGTCTCCAGCGCCGCTACCAAGCCTCTAGCGCCGCTGGAAGTGATCCTGAAGCTCACCAGCGCCGCTGGGACCTCTTGAGCGCCTCTGGGACATCATGAGCGCCGCTCCCACTTCTTGAGCGCCGCTGGGAGTGCTTGAGCGCCGCTAGGACTTCCCCAGCGCCGCTGGGAAAGTCGGTTCAGCTAGGGTTTAGTCCAAAAACCTATAAATACCCCCCTAAACCCTAATAGCCGCAACATACTTCTTCCAGGCGACTTGTGGGTCGTTTCTAGGGAATTTTCACCAGATCTAAACCCTCGTATCACCCCCATATCATCCGAGAAATCAAACATCAATCCTTAACAACATCATCATCATAATCATCAATCGAGAAGGTGGTTTGGTTCGTGAGGTGCAACGTGACTTTGGATCCTTGAAGTCGACATCAACATCAACTAGCCACATATCTATTTGTTTGATTCGCACTCTTTACTTTTATTATCATTATTGTTATTAGGGTTACAATATTGCAAGACTCATTTCCTTTACAATTATTAGTATGGATTCTTTTCTATTGATGATTGTTAGTGTTATTAGTTTTGCCATGAGTAGCTAAATAGTTATGCATCTGCTTGGATAATGTGATCATGTCTATGTAGTGATATTATTTGCTTGTAGTTGTTGAACCGTTTTTATGTTTAACCTAGTTAAAGTAGGTTGGGGACTTAACAGGAAGCCGAACTGCTTGGGTGACTTAACAGGAATCCCGTTAAACTATAATGGTTAGGTCATAAAAACAGACTTAGTTTATAATCTTAATTAGGGGACTTAACAGGAAGCTTAATTAAAGGGTTAGGTGACTTAACAGGAATCTTGACCATTTAGACCGGGGGACTTAACAGGAAGCTTGGTCGCGATTAGTCGTTCAACAGTTATAAGTAGTTTAGTAGATGATCTATGTGGCATGTGAACTGTTTCCAAGTAGATGTATTGTTTTCAATATTATTGTCTTCTGTTTACTTTTCAAATCTTTTCGTTGTTTCTTCCGAAAGAGCCTGCCCCGGTAATACCGGATTTCATTGTCTTTTATTATTATTATTAGTTTAGGCATCGTGACAACTCGGTCACAAACCCCCAACAATCTTAGAATTACACCTAGCTGCATTCTTAGACATAGTCCCTGAGAACGATCCTGGCCTTACCGATTTGCTATACTATAAACGAACGGGTCCACTGCCCGTGAGTGAGTGTAGTAGAGAAGTTAACCTTGTAATAAATAAATTTAAAACTTGTTAGGAATTTAAGTTAACAAATCTCGCTCATCAAGTTTTTGGCGCCGCTGCCGGGGACTATTCACTTAGGAATATAGTTAGGTTAGGGTAATTCGACCTTTTTCGTGTTTACACAAGAGAGTTAGTTTTAGTCTTTTTAGGATTAGTTTAATCCTTTTAAGTTAGTTTAGTTTAGGTTGTCCTTACTTTTTCCTAAAATTCAAAAAAACATAAAAATTTAAAAATTTTAAAAATACAAAAATATTTTTCTTTTATTTGTCTAGATTAATTTTTGTTTCCGTCATTTCTTTTTATCAATAAATTGTTGCTTTTCACGGGTATAGCTAGTGTTTGTTTTACAGGCTCAGTACTACCTATGGGAACCTCAAATCAAGTCTACTCTCATGTTATGTACTGTGATATGAGTCGGTTCAAGCAGTACGAATGGGAATCTTGGGAAGAAGCTTGGAAGAGAATGAAGCAGTTGGTTGAAGACTATCAATATGACAAACCTCAAATATATGAATATATTCCATGGTATTATGATGGTTTGAATCGCGACACTCGGAAGATCTTGGATAACGCTTGCGGTCACTACTTTCTCGAGTACTCACCAAGAAAAGCTTTCGCTTTCTTGGAAGGAAGTTCACAAGTTGAGAGCATTATTCAAGAAGATCAGACAAGTGAAGAGAAGGCACAAGAAATCCAAGAGTCTGTTCCAACTGATGCAACAGCAGATGAAGAGGAAACCGGACGCAAGCAGGAGCTTAACGAAGGCGAAACAAGCAAAATCGAGAAATCTGACGTCGTTTCGGAGCCTCCAGCGCCGCTGGTCCTTCAGGCCAGCACCGCTGGTGACCACCAGAGCCGCTGGGAGACTCCCAGCGCCGCTGGGAGCCCCGACAGCAGCCCGGATTCTCGCGATTTATCATTTTTAGCTCATTTTGAAGGTGCCGACGAAGCCCAAATCGATAGTAAATGCAAAATCAATCAAGATGAGGCCATTTCAAGCACCAAGGAGGGGAAGATCTTTCAAGAAGTCGTGATTGAACAAGAGCATGAAATCCCGAAAAACGAGGAGCCGAGTAAAAGGAGTCGCGTTGATCAAGGTGAAGCACCACATCCGGAACCAAATAAGAGCAAGCTTGTTGATGTGGAGAACGTTTCCTCAATAGTTGATGAAGTGCAGGTCGTACGGGAGCCAAACGGAGAAGGAACAGAAGAAATCGAAAAGTCAGACGCTGATACGGAAGAACCAGTGCCGCTGGTGACCACCACCAGCGCCGCTGGCAGCTCCAGTTCGCGTGAAAACTCGTTCTTTGCTCTAACATTGAATGCCGATTACACCCGAGACTGTTACAACCACGAAATCAATCTACCCGACGCTGAATCGAGCAAGGGAGTTGCCGGAAACAAGGGGTAGATGGTTAAAGGGACAGACACGCTGGAGCTGGAGGGGTTAGACTGTTGCCCGGGTTCGGCAATGGTCACGATTCCAGCAGACGAACTGGTGGGTCCCTCATTGTTTTGAGGCCCGCCCAGTTGTCTTTCCGACTCACCTTGGACTGGTGCATCGGTTTTAGAGAATGCCAGCAACATTCTCTGAGGGATCTCAACCTCCCCATCGACAGATGTTAGGGAGTCAAGATTCCTCAGCAACTCTGGGACAGTGTACAGTGATTGAGTATTATGATATTCTTCACTGCCCAGAAGTTGTAGAAAACAGAGTGACAAGTACCTGGAGAAGGGGATGCATAATCCCCTGGAGCCCTTCAGTTTAATTACCAGGCTTCTGAATAAAATGTCAGCAAAGTCCACTCTGAGTCCATTCCACAAGCAGTAAGCCATCTCTGCTTGTGTGGAGTTGATCTGGTCCAATCCACCAGAACTCCCACCCATGCTTTCAACTAGGTGAATGAAGAAGTACCTCCAGGATGGTGTAAGGCCCTTCATTGTCATAGCACCTTTGGTTTTAATACCCCATTTTCCAAACACTCCTTGTTTCCCATATCAAGGAGTACCTGGCGAAAATTGATATTTTGGGATATCACAACTGGAGACTCACCCTGTCTCCAGTAGTTGAGGTGCAAAGCATCCCTCAATGTTTCTGCAGTAATGGTACACTCGACTGATCCATCTTTAAGGGTGAAGGAGATAGATGAACAATCTTCTGAAAGTTCTGCTGTGTACCAAAACTCACACAAGTACTCATGGTACATCTTGCGTGGGTTGAGGGAAAAAGACTCGCCGAGGGGAGAATCACGAAGAAATGCTTGGATTATCCCGATTAGTGTATCGGCGGCTTGAGTCCCTCTCAAACTAGCCATGGGATTGTTTGGATTTAATTTTATTGATGTGGAATTTGAAGGGCACCACTGGCTCGTTTGACATTGTTTGATGGATTATAAGGGACTGTAAGCAGATTTACATCCCTACTTCTTGATTTAGGTGCCATTTATGAAAGATTTGAATATGAAACTAAAAATTTGGGAATTAGGGTTTTTGATTGAGAGAGGAATGAAGCTATGTTGATGATGATTGGAAGTAAATGAAGGAATGTAAAAGAAAGTAAATGTGCTCGGAGTAAATAAGGGGTATTTATAAGGAAAATTATGATCCCAATGAAATACCAAGAATTATTTTATTATCAAAACTCAATTTTGTAGATATTTTTACAAAAGTTAATTTGAATTTTGAACCAAAAATTTAATTCTTCGTGTCAGCATTAAATGCTACGACGGCTTAACTTACCCACGCGCCCACTAACTTTCATATTCCCAATAAAACAGTTGTCTTTTACAAAAATGACTTTAAACACGTCATATGACGATATTGAGTGGGTTAAAACACTCGAGTACCATCACGTGTCACAAATATTGACCAAGTATTTTCCAACGTTATGAAAATCTGGTTAACCACCAGTTTTAAGACAAGACCGAACATGTACACTGGAGGATTAGTCCAGTGCCAGTTTCCAACTGGAGAGTTCTCCAGTTGCCATTTTCAAACAAAAAGAATTTTGGTAAGAAAATTTATTTTGAGTCTTTCCCCCTAAAATGATGATCCAGTTAAGGATTTAATTTTATTGATGTGGAATTTGAAGGGGCACAACTGGCTCGTTTGACATTGTTTGATGGATTATAAGGGACTGTAAGCAGATTTACATCCCTACTTCTTGATTTAGGTGCCATTTATGAAAGATTTGAATATGAAACTAAAAATTTGGGAATTAGGGTTTTTGATTGAGAGAGGAATGAAGCTATGTTGATGATGATTGGAAGTAAATGAAGGAATGTAAAAGAAAGTAAATGTGCTCGGAGTAAATAAGGGGTATTTATAAGGAAAATTATGATCCCAATGAAATACCAAGTATTTTCCAACGTTATGAAAATCTGGTTAACCACCAGTTTTAAGACAAGACCGAACATGTACACTGGAGGATTAGTCCAGTGCCAGTTTCCAACTGGAGAGTTCTCCAGTTGCCATTTTCAAACAAAAAGAATTTTGGTAAGAAAATTTATTTTGAGTCTTTCCCCCTAAAATCTCCAGTTTTAAGGATTTAACATTCCCAGTTCGCTGATAAGATTTTTAAAAGTTTTCTCATCAAGAGGTTTTGTAAAAACATCAGCGAGCTGTTTGTCAGTGGGGATGAAATGTATTTCAATGTCTCCTTTCATAACATGATCATGAATGAAATGATACCTGATGTCAATATGCTTTGTTTTAGAGTGCATCACTGGGTTGTGAGATATAGCAATTGCACTGGTGTTGTCACAAAAGATTGGGGTCCTTGTATACTTTTGACCATAATCTAGTAACTGGTTCTTGATCCAGAGAATCTGGGCACAACAACTGACCGCAGAAATGTACTCTGCCTCAGCAGTGGACATAGAGACTGACGTCTGCTTCTTGCTGGTCCAACTTACCAGTTTTCCTCCAAGGAAATGACAACTACCAGTTGTTGATTTTCTATCTATCTTACAACCTGCATGATCTGAATCTGAATAACCCATTAGATCTAACCCTGAGCCTTTGGGGTACCAAAGACCAAGGCTAGGACACCCTTTCAGGTATCTGAAGATGCGCTTAACAGCATGCAAATGTGATTCTTTTGGGTTTGCCTGAAATCTGGCACATAGACATGTTGCAAACATTATATCTGGTCGACTGGCAGTTAAATACATCAGTGAACCAACCATACCACGATATTCAGTGGTGTTCACTGGTTTGCTAGTTGGGTCAGAGTCCAAATTTAAAGGTGCTGCAATAGGTGTGTTTTTCGATGGGATTGAATCATATTTGTATTTTCTTAACAAATCTCCGACATATTTTTCTTGGTTTATAAAAATTCCATTTTCAGTTTGCTTAATCTGAAGACCTAAGAAAAATGTTAATTCTCCCGTTAAACTCATTTCATACTCAGATGACATGATTTTAGAAAACCTTTTACACATTGCATCATCAGTTGAACCAAATATAATGTCATCAACATAAATTTGTACCAATAAGATATTACCTTTTTCTTTCAAGATAAATAAGGTATTATCTATTGCACCTCTTTGAAAGCCATTTTTGAGAAGATGTTTAGTTAAAGTATCATACCAGGCTCTTGGGGCTTGTCTAAGACCATACAAAGCTTTGTTCAGTCTATATACCCAGTGAGGATGCTTCTCATTGATGAAGCCTGGAGTCTGCTTAACATACACTTCTTCTTCCAATGTTCCATTAGTGAACGCACTTTTGACGTCCATTTGGAAGACTTTGAACTGCAGATGGGCTGCATAAGCCAGAAATATTTTGATGGCTTCAAGTCTTGCAATTGGAGCAAAAGTTTTATCAAAATCAATGCCCTCTGCCTGACAATAACCCTGGGCAACTAATCTGGCTTTGTTTCTTACAACATTGCCATCTTCATCCATCTTGTTTCGGTAGACCCATCTTGTACCAATGGGTTCTTTCTTTAACCCTGGTGGACAAGGAACAAGTTCCCACACATTATTCCTTTCAAACTGGATGAGCTCTTCTTTCATAGCTTCCACCCAGCTTGGGTCTGCCATAGCCTCGTCAATCTTCTTTGGTTCAATTAGTGATAAGAAGGTGACGTTTAAGCATTGCTCACTGGTGGCTCTTCTAGTCTGAACCCCACTACTTGGATCTCCAACAATCTGTTCAATTGGATGTGCTCAAGTCCATTTAGTGTATTGACTAGGTTGGTGCAAAACAATATCAGTGCAAGTCACCTGGCGATCTTCTTCAGTTGCAGCAGCTTCTGGAGGAGGATCAGCCCAAACTACTTCTATATCCCCATCAGAGTCAATGAGGTCACGATTTGCATCATTAAATTCTTCATTAAAAGGCATTTCTTGAAGAACTGGAGAAGTTGGAGTTTGAACTGGTGCTGATATTGGAGTGGCATGTACATCAGATCCAATCACCAGTTTCTGTGGTAAGTTGAAACTGATGGAGGGATAAAATGAAGTGTCACTGGTGGTGCTCTTCTTCTTAACTGGTTCCAATTGAGTGTAACTGGAAACATCTTCTGGTGAAATAACTGACTGATGAACTTGGTCAGTTTCACCAAAATTTATTGGAACGACTGGAGAAATATCAAGGCTTGGTCTCTTGTTAATTGCATCACTTGACTCGTCAAATGTGACATGAATTGTCTCGTGAACCTTTTGGAGTCTATAATTATAAACTCTAAAGGCCTTTCGAATATCTGAATAGCCTAAAAATACACATTCATCAGCTTTTGCATCAAACTTTCCAAGCTGACTGGAATCATTTAAAATATAAACTGGACAACCAAATACATGAAAATATCCAATATTTGGTTTTTGATTCCTGAGTACTTCATAGGCAGTCTTCTTATGTCTCTTGATGTAGACTGGCCGGTTTTGGGTGTGACAAGCAGTTGCAACTGCTTCAGCCCAGAAACTGGTGGGAAGACCTGATTCAGATAGCATGCTTCTGGCCGCTTCTATCAGTGTGCGATTCTTTCTTTCCACAACTCCATTCTGCTCTGGAGAGTGTGCTGATGAGAAGTTTTGAGAGATGCCAGTGTCATTGCAAAATGTTTCAAGTACCTTATTTTGAAATTCAGTACCATTATCACTTCGCAACTGACAGACTTTTCAAGTGTACTTGAGTTCAATTATTTTGATGAGAGAGATGATTTCAGCAGGTGCATCACTTTTGGATCTGAGGAATACCACCCAACAATATCTGGTGAATTCATCGACCACAACTAGAGTGTACTTCTTTCCAGCTCTAGTTTGAACATTCACTGGACCAAAGAGATCCATATGAAGCATGTGAAGAGGTTCAGTGATGCTAAAGTTTTGCCTTGTTTTGAAACTGGCCCTTTTCTGCTTGCCCATCTCACACCCTGGACATGGCTTTTCTTTATTGAAAGAGATTTGAGGTATCCCATCTACCAGTTGTTTGCGAGACAACTTATTAATATTTTTGAAATTAAGATGGGATAATCTTTTATGCCATAGCCAGTTGGTGTCTTCATCAGCCTTGGTATAGAAGCACTGCTCTTTTGGAGCTGGTTCCATATCCATGATGTACACATTTTCTTTTCTTGGTGCAACCATCACCACTTTCCAATCCTTGTTAAATATGGTGCCTTGTGCAATATCGAACAAAACTCTGTAGCCATCATCACAAAGTTGGCTTACACTGATCAGGTTGTATTTCAAACCATTCACAAATGCAACTCTTTTGAATTCGACCTGTCCGTTATTGAGCACACCATATCCTTCAGTCTTTCCATTTTGATCATTACCAAACGTCACTGCCGGTCCATCTTGGACAGTGAACTCTTCAAGCAGGGGCTTACATCCGGTCATAGTTCGGCCAGCTGCGCTGTCCAGATACCAGGTGTTCTTCTTTCGATCGCCCTGCACACCCACAAAAATCATTAGTTATTTTTGTGAACCCATCTTTTCTTGATGGGTTCACTGGACTTCACTACAGAAGTCTCAGTTGATTGTTGTGGTGTTAAACTGAAGACTACATCTGGATCTTTTTCACCAGCTCCAGGTGCAGGAGTAAAAACGATTCGTATTTGATACTTGCTCCCCTTTTTCTTATCAGTTTTTGTTCCAGATGGAACATTCTTTTGTTTTGGTTTTGAGGGGGGTTTAATATTTTGTTTTTCAACTGGAGGTGATGAACCTCCTTCCAGATTTTTAATTCTGGCAGTACAACTCTGAACCTGTCTAGACAAAAGTTGGAGTTGACTTTCCAGTTTGGACAAAATATTATTTTCATCAGGCTGCTGAACCTTGGACCTAGGTTCAGCTGGAGTTTTGGTCTTTTGAGTCTTGGGCTCCTTAGACTTCTGAGGTAAAGGCTTGTTACCAGATGCCTTTTTAACTGGAGCACTAGCCTGATTGGCTCAAGGTTTAACCTCAATGGGGGTGGTCTCAATGGGTTTAGTTTTGACAATCTCAGGTTGATCATATGGAGTTTCAACCATAAGAGTTGGAGGCAATGCATGAAGATCTGGTATGAGAGCTGCCATTTCAAGATCTCCAGATTTCCATGCATTTTTCTGGGCATCAATAGTTCTAAAAAATGCATCATAATTCTTTCCAGATGCTTTTACCCACGACTTGATAATCATTTGTTCTTTTTCAAGATCAGATTTTAATTTTTGATTTTCAAGTTCAAAAGCCTCAATTTTCAAAACTAACTCCTTGAGAGCCAACTGGACACTTTGTAAATCATTTAATTGTGGTTTAACATTGTTCAGTTCAGTTAAGATAGTATCCAGATATCTTTCACTCTCTGCTCTAACAGTTTTCACAAAAGCCAAATCACCACTTAATGATTCAGCAAGGTCCAGTTTTAGTTCTGGATCAACCTGGTTGTCATAATCACATACCTTTTTCAAAATGATGTCCACCCATCTTCCAGTGATGACATCTTCTTTTGCCACATGTTGCTGTTGATCTTCCAAGGCCATGAAACACATGTCCCTTTCCTCTTCATCATCAGCTGATGAGTCATCAGAGTATTCCCATTTTCCTTCAGTATTTGCCATCATGCATTTATTCTTTTCATTTTCTTTTTCAAGATCAGATTTTAATTTTTGATTTTCAAGTTCAAAAGCCTCAATTTTCAAAACTACCTTGAGAGCCAACTGGACACTTTGTAAATCATTTAATTGTGGTTTAACATTGTTCAGTTCAGTTAAGATAGTATCCAGATATCTTTCACTCTCTGCTCTAACAGTTTTCACAAAAGCCAAATCACCACTTAATAATTCAGCAAGGTCCAGTTTTAGTTCTGGATCAACCTGGTTGTCATAATCACATACCTTTTTCAAAATGATGTCCACCCATCTTCCAGTGATGACATCTTCTTTTGCCACATGTTGCTGTTGATCTTCCAAGGCCATGAAACACATGTCCCTTTCCTCTTCATCATCAGCTGATGAGTCATCAGAGTATTCCCATTTTCCTTCAGTATTTGCCATCATGCATTTATTCTTTTCATTTTCTTTTTCAAATGACAAGAGGGCAATCTGGGCCTTAAGCTTTTTGTATTTTGCTTTGTAGCTATCATCAGGCCTACTAAAATTAGGGACAGGGGGACCAGTTTGGTTGTTCATCTGACTAGATCTGCATTCCTTCATAAAGTGACCTTTCTTACGCACTTATAGCAGGTAAGATTGGCTTTATCCAGAGAGTTGGAGCTGGAAGCATTGTTTGGGCCATTAAATCTTTTAGATTTATGCTTAAACATATTAAAGGTTCTAGCAATCATGGCTACCAGATCATCATCGTCAGTTTCATCACAACCATCACTGATTTCAGTGGTCAGGCCAGAGTTCAAGAAACTATTTAACATCTCCTTCATTGAGTGTGACTGGACACTCTCTGCAGACATTAAAGCAGCACAAGGTCGCTCAGTTATGCTAGCAACCTTGGGACTCTGGGCACGGTTCATGGCATCCTGCTCAGCCACCAGTCTTGCTGCATTATTATCTTCAGTGAATCTGAAGGCTCCATAGAGCGATGCAAGAGTGTGACTGTGCAGGGTTTTACCTTGTCTTAAGACAAGAACCATATTTTCCCATTTGGAAGGAAGAATATCACAAAACTTCTCAAGAAGAATATCCTTATCCTTCTCAACACCCAAGCCTCTCAACTGATTAATGAGGCTAGAAAACCTGGTGTAAGTACCAGTTAGAGTAACATTGGGAAGAGCAAAGAAGGATTCATACTTCTTGTTCAGGGCAACCTTTCTGGTGACAATAGTGTCATCGCCTCCTTCAAACTGAATGACTAATTCATCCCACATTGCCTTGGCACTGGGGAACAACACAAGTGTTGGAATTAAGTCTTCAGGGACAGCTTCAAGGATCATGTTCTTGAGTTTGGTGTCCAGATCTACAAGTCTACGATCCTCATCAGACCAGTGGTCTTCGAGCTTTTCTCTGGAACCTCTTCTTCCAGTAGGATCTAGAAGAGGACTTACCCCAAGAGACATGAGTATATAAGGTCCATCCTTAAGGATTTTCAGCATATACCTCTCTATCCCACCAAAATGCAAGAGCATTCTGGCCTTCCATGTACCAAAAGTCTCACTATTTCCATCAAATTTGGGAACAGGAGTGTTAGAATAATGTACATGGACATGGTTAGGGGCATTAGGAGGAGGAGGGTTTGTATTAACATTTTGAATAGGTGGTGTATTAACATTAAGAGGGTTTTCACCTTGACCAGAACCATCCCCACCTTCAGTAGTGGTCATCTAAGCAGATCTAGGCAAGTATATTAGCCTTCTGCTCTGATACCACTTGTAAGTCCCAACTCAATAGATGGTACTACCTGAAGACACCTCTATGTCGATGGTGGGGTTACTTTGCAATATAAACACTGAACTGGAGACGACCAGTTGCAGTGAGTGTATACCAAGTTCTTGAATAGATTACTTATTAAAGTGACAATAAGTAAAAGACAATGCAATAATAGAAAGTACTTGTAAATTACATTGGTGAGACAATATGTATTTTTCAAGTGTAATTTATTTATTAACTTTAAATAAATTACAAGGTTGTTGCGGAACCAAGATAATACAAAGTATGTAAATATCCTAACAACCTATGAAATACAATTGATCTATACTTGGAAATTCTCTAAACAATCGAAACACTTAAAGTTGTGAAATGTTCCTTTTTACGATTGAGAGAATATTGCACAAGTTCACCAAGAATATTGCAGGTATGCAAAGTGGTTTTCTTTTTGTGCAAAGACCTCTATTTATAGGCAAAGTTGACATTGGGATGTCAACTTTGGCCGTACAAATATGGTTGAGAGCATTTAAGGAATAACATTTAATTCCTTAAAATGATGTGTAAAGTTACACAATAAAGTAACTTTACTCAACCTGCTTTATGTACCTTTTGTACTTTATACATAGATAAATCCTTTTATCCGTGTAATAGCACATAAAGCATAAAGGTCTTTTCCTCGTAATCAGTGTAAAGCTTTGTAAGTACTTTACACTGATGTTCTCCAGTTTGTATCTGAGTAGAATGTCAACTGGGCTTCGCTGCCATTGTCATTCTTTATCTTCCACTTGTTGTCTTCGACTTCAACTGAAATGATTCTTCATCTGGTCAGATCTCAACTGGAGGAAGTCTTCAGTTGCGTTAACTGTACGTTGCAATTGGACTTCAATATATTTCTGGACAAATCTTCGTAGTCTCCAGATGCAACTGGAGACAGGCCAGTTTCAGCAAAACTGGTCCTAACAAATTTGTAATGAGTTGTCATTTTTTCTATTTAAATTGCTATATCTATGTTGCCATGTATCATCTTAATCATCAATTTTAATCCTAATCATCAATCATAATCCTAATCATTAATATTTATTTTTTTATTTTCTATATAAGTACAAAGATGTTTATATACATATACTATGTTTTTCTATTATTCAATGATAATTATCTTTTATCAAATAAGATTGTTTTTATATTATGTTTATTTTTTTGAAAAATATTTATTATATTATATTTAATAATTATATATCATAAGAAAGATTTTTATGATTTATAAAATATTTATGTTTCATTAGTCATGCTTTTAAATATTTGACGTATATCATATATTCATAAACTATAATTTTATTGTTTGTATCAGTCAGTTTTTATATTATCATAAATTATGACTAATAATGTAACTATCAGTTATTGTATTTTTTATTTATGTTCTCAGTTATCCCGCACAACGTGCGGGTTTAATCTAGTATATATATAAGATAACAGTTAAAAAAAAAAAAAAGCAACCAAGAAAATCGGAAAAGTATAGCAAGATCAAACTGAAGAGAATGAAATACATGTTGTTTTTTTTTGTGTTTCTACCTGAAACTTAATAACGAAAAACGGAAAAAATAAAATAAAAAAATATGCTAGATCATATGCACAACGGTTGTATTTGATCGAGTTTCCCCCTTTATTGATCTCAACCAATGATATCGAACTTAAATATTGACTTACTTTAATATTTCGTAATACTTCTGTACATAATGAAGTCTTTCTTTGATATAAATCTGACCAAAAGAATATGGATATTATGTTACCCGGATAAAAGAGAACGAAAAAAAAGTTAATAACCTAAATCGAATGTTCATGCAAAGAATGTTAATGCCGTTCAAAACATAAATATATCAATAAATGCAAAGAATGTTATTAGCCCATAAATCTAGATTAAACTATTGTTATTAGATAGATAGATGCATGCAGTGGCGGCCCTGAGAATTTAAGTGCCCAGTCCGAGCTTTGAAAAAAATGCCCAACTCTTAGGAATCCAATTATATAAGCAAAAATATAATTGAGACGTTATAACAATAAAAATGTTATTTCTTATTTATTTATTGTTTTAATCTAATTAAAACTTATATTAAAGTCAGAGATGAATAAATAAAAAAATTCTAATCAAATGAAATTCTAAATAATATCAAATGAAATTCTAAATAATATCAAACGATATTCTAAAATAAAATCACCAAGATATGATCACGAAATAAAAAATAATAATAACTAATCAAGAAAAGATCAGTAACAGAATCATACATTTAAGAACTAAGAGTAAAACTAAAATTTTTTGATGTTACTTCTAGTCTTTAAGAACACAATATGAACCTTTGTGGATGAAAAACTCCCAGGATGATTTACTCTTTATCTTCTAAATTTCATTTAAATGTTTGATTATTAATACTTATTACTAAGGACATAACTTTGTATGTATATACATATTTAGTACCTAAAATATTGTATATTTATAATTTTAACATTAACTTGTTATTAGAATCACATATATCTATATAATATAATATGTTATACTTTTACATATATAATACACATAGAAAAGTTTTAGAAATTTTGTGCCCCCTCAAAATTGTGCCCTGGCCGGAGGTCTTGCTTGCCCCTCCTCCGGGCCTCCCCTGATCATCCGTACTATGATGTCAGCCCAACTGGTCAGAGTCTCCCAGGTTTTACCCAAGGTCTTGAGTTCGATCCTTAGGGATGGCAAGCCTTGAGGTTTTTCCCTCTAATACTTGTAACGGTCTATGTCAACATCTCGTTGTCTAGGGTACACACAAGACTTCACCATTATACTATGAGGTTTCCCTCATGTCGTGTTACGACTGAATGTTCGGGGGGAAAAAAGATGCATGCTCACACAATGCAACAATGATGGTGGTGCTGGTAGTGGTAGCGGTGACGGGTAACGATAGCAACGACGGGGGTGGGGACGAAAGATGCGGTGGTGTGGTGGTGAATGTAAATTAAATTAATGCTAAAAAGGTTAATTTAATTATTTTAACAATTAAAGGAACTAAGTTGCAAAATGTTTTCAACGATATATTTGTTCATTTATATATTCATTCGTTTGTATCTATTTGTCTCCGTTATGAGCACAAGCAAATATACACGAATAACCAATTTCATGAATGAGCAAATATGAACGTAATTGTTATGTTTGGATATCTGTTCGTTAAGCCAAATGTATAAATATCATATTTTATTCATTCAGGTCGTTTTAGAGCCCGACCTATGATATATTATGATACTTCAGTAGTTCAGTATGCTATTCTACAAGACTACAATCCCTTTGAATCACTTTTAAATATCGTATGTTAATCACATATCAATTTACCCTGATCTAAACATTTTTGTAATAAAAAAAAATTCAAGTGCAAAAAGCAAAACAATGAAAAAAGAGACATGAACAAAGTAATAAATTAATATACTGTATATCTTTTCAGCTTTTTTTTCCATTCTAAAGATTCGGCCCCACATGGAAAATGGTTTCATACGTAGATTCCATCAAACACAATATTTTTCATAATCCGATTCTCCTTTCTCCTTAAACTCCATTTCTCCCTCCGCTACAAATAATACTCGCCATTTCTCCCAATTCCTACTCTATTTCTTTGTTCCGCACTTCATATTATAATCGAAAACGTCCATATATATAAAAAAAAAAAAAGATGAAGGAGAATTCATCAAAGAAGTTAGAAAAAAGCTACTTTGATGTTTTAGGATTATGTTGTTCGTCCGAAGTGCCATTGATTGAGAAGATCCTTCGACCTATCGAAGGTGTTCATGATATCTCTGTCATTGTTCCTTCAAGAACCGTCATCGTGGTTCATGATCCATTCCTAGTCTCCCAGCTTCAAATTGGTAATGTATTTCTTGTTATATATCTACTTCTCATGATCACTTGTTACCTTTTTGTTCCTTGACAACATGAGTGTAATTAAGTTGTTTAATTGATCTATCATTCTCTTTTTTCTTCTACATTATTATTATACTAAAATGCGCATCCAAATACGTAATTTTAATGTGTATAAATATATAATTAATATTTAATGATAGTCATAACTCATAACTAATGATATGAAATTTTCAATTACCTAACTAATCTTTGAAGCAAATAATATTTGAATTAAAATTGCAAGAATATTCTTTTTGAGGTATATATGTGTGTGTTTTTATAATTTTCTATGTGTATATACCCTCCTTCAAGTTTTATGTAACATATAAGTTCATCTTGTCAAAATTAAATTCTAAGTATATCTTTCTTGCCCGTATTCCATTTTTATTTCCTTTTGCAACTTCTCATTTTTTTGCTCTCCTAAATATGCAAAATTAGATTTCACAATTTCTTTTGAGCATGAAAATATCTTACGTAAAAAAAGTTGTCAAAAAATGTATTTTAATTAGTTTTTTTGACAAGTGAATTTTACCCCAGACGCGTATGATGTGTGCTAATCGCACAACGAAAGGGTCTCGCACTAAGCGGATCTTAAATAGCCTTTCTCACCATACCATCTCCTTAATTGGAAAATACCGTCGAGGAGAACCTACCAAGGTTCGAACTCGAGACCTTGGAGTAAACTCCCCCGGGGCCCCGCATAGCAGGTTTAGTTATCTTTCACTACAATTTACCCCTTTTTTCTAAGTATCCGGCCAGTTGTAAGATTTCACCTTATATAAATTTTACAGTTCTCAAAGTCGAATTATACAACTAAAATTTTCATCCGATAACGTTCTCTTTCTATCCTTTTTAATCTTCTTTTTTATGGATATAAAGTGATATAAAGCATATGGAAGTAATGTAACGGCTCTTGTTAGTAGTTCAGAAGATTAACTTTTTTTAAAAAAAGTATAGAAGATTAGGGTGTCAGAAAGCACGATGTTTTGTCTTATGCCAAAATTTCAATGTACTAGCTGATTATCATAATTCATAAAGCTTTTCTCGATAAAAATACTTTAAATACTACATTAATATATGACAAACATTCACATGTTCTTTAAATACTCATATATAACCAACATTCACATGTTCATTAAGCAAAACAAGCATTTAAAAGGTTTTAGTCTTTTATCCGATGATCAATTAATTTGTCGTTATCATGTTAGTAGTATATTGACTCAGCATACTAAAACACTTTTACCCCAATAATATACAATGAAAACCCAACAGCCGGTTTTCAAGGATAGGTGATGATTAGAGGTGGTTGATAGTGAGGACCTTGTAATGGCTATATATCACCCATAGAAGGAGAGGGGTGAAGGGTTAATGAGGCATACATTTACGGGGATTGATATTTGTATCAATGTTTTTGATCATTTTATCACAGTGAATATTTGTACGTTATGATACTTGTATGTTGTGGTAAAAGTATTAAAAACTATGGTACAATTATCAGTCTGCATACATTTATAATCAACTATTATGGAAGGTATATTTAGGTATTACTTAAATGTAAATTGTAAGAAAGTGAATTTAATTTGAAGGTGATATCCATACTCCCTCATAAAAGATTCTCAATCCTCTTTCTTTAAATTTAAAAACTTGATATGTCTAATTTACCATCAATCTTAATACATTCTTATTTCAATTTTATAGACTGTGATTAAAATGTCTTTTAAAAAAATTCAGCCTCTATCTCTCACTCACGTAGAAAAACATAGCGAAAATCCTAACTCACAATTCGTCCCCCTCCTCCCCCCTTTCACATCCCACCGCAAAAATTCATCACATCTCCAGCTGCAATGAAATTACTTTTACGTTAATAACCACACCGCCGCTGCATTGTGCGGACACCAATATAGTAGATTGTACATAAAAAGAGTCTAGTGACGAGAATGTACCAAAAACAATGAGTATTAAATTAACCAAATTTGGCACTTCGCTAAGGGGTGTGGACCCTATAGGTACCGAACACAAATACCTCTTTCAGGAAAATAAGGACTCGTTCTTTTGAAAAGGTTATCTTTGTGTGTTCATTTTTTTTTAATCACCCTTGCGACTCTTGCTTTAAAAAAGGTTATTTTTGCGTGTGTTTTTTTTTACAAGCCTTGTTTTATTATAAATTTTTAGCATTCTACAAGTAGTAAGTTTCAGTATCGCTCCCAATAATACGACTTGAATATATGGATTAGTACATTAGTAAATGAACCAAGTGTTGTAAAATATATTCAAGATGAGATGATGTATACATGTAATTTTTTTTCTTTTTCATTTAAACAATTGTTTAAAACAGTTTACATTTTTTTTTTATTGTATTCTTTGAGTTTTAATACTATTAAATAAGGGTATTACGTTAATTACTACCTTAACTCGTGTTATAGATCTTAATTACATGTGTTTGTTTTATTAGTTAAGGCGCTGAACCAAGCGAGATTGGAAGCAAACGTGAGAGTAAAAGGAGAAGATACAAAGTATCGAAATAAATATCCAAGCCCGTATGCAATGGCTTGTGGTATCTTACTCTCGTTGTCATTTCTGGGCTTTGTTTATTCACCATTTAAATGGCTGGCACTCGTTGGAGTTGCCATAGGCATAGTTCCTATTGCTCTGAAATCTTTTACATCGTTACGCAATTTCAATTTCAGACCTGATATAAACACCCTCATGCTCATTGCAGGTACGTACACAATTCTAAACTAATGCCGGATTTCTTGAATACGAAACTAATACCTTTTGTTAGCTACGGTAAAAAAAATTAATAATCATAGCATATTTGTAGACAAACGTATCTAATCTAATGGACAATAATAATATGATCATTTTAACGTGTATTATCATATGTAATTCATAAATGCATATTTTCATGTTTTTAGTTTCACATCGATCCATTGCCATTTTTGATGTATCATGTGTGCTCAATAATTGTGATTCATTGAATATCAATTCATTGAAACTAACAAGTGACTGAAGTGAGTAACCGGCCAGTTCAAACAAAGAGTAATTAATTATAAGTTTGGCTAGATATCATATTGTCTTAAACAAAAACAAAACCCATTTAGGGGGGAGAGGAGTCATGTAGTGGTTTTTTTCAACCCTCCCAAATTTTACCAATCAAATAACTCCAACTCAATTTTCCTTTTCAACCTTCCCAACCAACTCTCCCAACCATTTTCAATGACATTCATCACCTTCTCAACCCTCCAAATTTATTTATTTTTCTTTTACATTTAATTTAATCAAACAATTTTTAAACAAAACAATATAAATAAAACATAAACCATACATACTAAAATTAAAAAAAGTTCATTACACACTTAGACAAATAAAAATTAAAATGTTCGACACATGAAAATAAACGATAACTAAGTAGATAGATTAAAAACATAAAAATCACTCATCAAACTCCCATCCATACTTCGCCGCAATCGCCCGTTTTTGCTCAATCGCCCATGCTTTGCTTTTTGGATCGGAGTTCGCGTGTGGGGTGTTGAAAAACTTGTAATCACTCCTCATGCTCTTGTTAGTTTGATGCTCGAGTTGTAAGTCCAACAATGCTTGCTTCTTCATATTGGCTTCCTCCATATGTTGTTTTTTCTTCTCCGCATACTCCTCCGTGAATAAAGAAAAACCTTCTCCCTTTGACGATGGCTGGACCCCACCTCCACACGCTCCCCTAGCTCCTCAACGGTCACATTTTCCTCCAAACCGTGCAGGGCTTAAAGCCCGTCCACCTCCATGCCGCCTTGATGCCGTGTTAATGGCGGCGGTGTTCGTTCAGAGGGCTGGGCAAGCCGCTTGCCATGCCGTGACCACTCCTTTCCCCCTTATATCATTGTTCTGATATTACGTACAAAAGAGTTACGATGAAAACACAAAAACAAAGTGCAAACAAAATAAGATTCTTCAAGTTAAAAAGACATCAATTAATAGTAAGTATTGTATGTATGTCTGTTTTAAGCTTTGTTTTTCTTTACGTACGTATTCTAATGTTATTGGCCATATGCTAGTAATTTTGTATTGTGACGTGGGCCGGCCCAATGGTGTTTCACTAGGAATCTGAATCTCTGCCGAAATTGTTTTGGGACTTTTGCTCATCACGTGGGCCGTGGGGATTGGGGAATGTAAAATAAATACTCCGTACTTCTTTTCTTATCCGCTATATAAAAACTCAATCGGTATGTAGAATTTAAAGAATTTGTTATTATTATTATTATTTTTTAACGTCATTCTATTTTAATTTAAGACGGGCGAAATTTATTAACAAACAAATATGTACAATAAAGACTAAGCAACTTGAACATGCTCAAGTCACTTATACAAAGAACATACTGGCAGAAAATAAACCAACAAAAACATAATACCTCAAAACATACAAACCAAAGAACACTTCAAGAAAATCAAACAACTCAAAGCATGTTAGAAACAGACCAAGCAGCTTCATCTTTCACAGCTCGCTATTCTGTTTCGCACACATGCTTCAAGTTATATACAAACCAAACACAGCTCCATCAGGCAGCCACAAACCAGGAGTTGACCCATTGCAGCTTCCAAATTGCTCCAATATTGATCACATTCTTAGTTTTCCTCACTCTGATGGCAAGCAGTTTATTCCTCACACTGTCCTTTATGATATTGCATACAACCTCCTCATTCCTTTTCTTCTTATGGAAAATTCTAAAATTCCTCTCTTGCCATATAAAGTAGACTGCTGCAGCAATAAGGAGTTTGTTCACCACAATTCCAATATTATTGCTTCCTTTAAACCTTGCAGTCTCCTGAATTACATCCTTCAAAGAACTACCTGCTCCCATTTTCCATCCAAGATTATTTAGGCCAGCCCATATAGCTTCTGAATATTTGCATTTGAAGAATAAATGATCATGACTGTCAGTGCCAGAATTACATAACGTCATTCTATTCTACTTCTACTCTTAAATTACACGTATGCCTGGAAACTAGGACTCTTGAAAAACCCCTATTAATCCACCCTCACAAAGGTGAGAAGTGGGACACGAACCCAGGTGGATCTTCCCAAGGTCAAAGACCTTACCAATGGGCCACCAACCCCATTGACAAGAATTTGTTACTTTTAGTTTTTGAAAAATGAGTATATAGTCATTGATTGCTTTAACATTCACTATTTCTTATACACTACTGTTGCATGACTTTTAGATTCTCCTTACCATATGATTTATTTTCTCTCAGATTGAACATGCCACTCCGTGCCGATTATTTAGTTTTCTAAAGGGATAAGTGCGTTGAAATGTAAATAACTAAGATCGAAAAGTTATAGTGTTGACGAACTATGAGAACCTTTATTGTATACATGAACTTTGTAAAAATGTTCAAGTTATGTAAATAACTATGACTGACCAATCAAAAACTTGCACGTGACAGCTCATATGAGGTGCCACGTATACCATCTTACATGATTTAAACATTTTTACTAAGTTCGTGCATACAATAGAGGTTTCGATAGTTCGTGCATGCTATAACTTTTCGGCCTTGGTTACATACATTTCGGTGCACTTATCCCTTTTCTAAATTATAAAACAACTGGGACATATTAAAGGATAAAAATCGATAAAGAACTGACTTATTATGGTTAAATATTTAAATTTTTCTCTTTTATAACAAATATTAGGAGTACTAGTTGGCATTTGCTTTTAAAACTAAATACGACTAAATCATACTTGCAGTTGCGGGATCAATCTATCTTAAGGATTACCGGGAAGCAGGAACCATTGTGTTCTTGTTCACTACTGCCGAATGGCTTGAGTCAAGGGCAGGTCACAAGGTTCGCTGCCGCGGCCTCTCATATATTTCACGAAAAACGTTCCTTAACATAGAGACTAATTCATACTATAACTTAAAGTACTGATGCATAGCATGTTTTCATGCAAATCATATATGCAGGCCCATGCTGTAATGTCATCTTTAATGAACATGGCTCCACAAAAAGCTGTATTGGCTAGCAATGGGGAAGAAGTCAATGCCAATGAAGTCATGGTCAATACAAAGCTCGCTGTTAAGGCTGGAGACGTTATCCCGATTGATGGAATTGTGGTGCACGGTAGATGTGAAGTTGATGAAAAAGCTCTAACTGGAGAGTCATTTCCTGTTTCAAAACAAGTAGATTCCATTGTATGGGCTGGCACAATAAATCTGAATGGTATGCATTGACTTTTGAGGTCAAACACTCTACTCTCATATTCAAAATCAGTATTCTTTTTCGGGTACTTGCTAGATAATTGTATCAACACATGCCAATGCTTGCATTAGAAAACATATATTTTAAGTTATTGTTATTGCATAACATATAAGTTTGTATTAAGTTTATTGATTTAAAATGGGTTCTTGTGACTTAAAAAGTCAAAGTATAAACAGAGGATGTGAGTTTTCTGCTAAACCCAAATTATATTTATGCAGGTTACATTAGCATTAACACTACTGTCCTAGCTGAAGATTGTGTGGTGGCGAGAATGGCTAAGCTTGTGGAAGAAGCCCAAAATAACAAATGTAAAACTCAAAGATTTATAGACGAATGTGTCATTTATTACACCCCAGGTAAAGGTTGCTAATCATTATAGCATGCCACTTATTGTTTGTGGTTGTGTAACTATTCGAAATAGGAAAACTTTTGAATAGGCCAGGCAAAAAATTTATACTCTAGTTAATCGATTATTGGTGCTAACACTAGTTCTCTTCATGTGAATGTGCAGTTGTTATTGGTATAGCAGCCTGCTTGGCTATTATACCAGCTGTTATGAAACTTCATAATTTAAATAAATGGTATCACTTGGCATTGATAGTTTTGGTGGGTTCTTGTCCATGTGCACTCGTACTGTCGACACCAGTCGCTACATATTGTGCCCTGTCAATGGCAGCTACAACCGGACTTCTGATCAAAGGTGCAGAATACCTGGAAACACTTTCTAAAGTTAAAGTCTTTGCTTTTGACAAAACCGGGACGATCACTAGAGGAGAATTCTCAATTTCAAACTTTGATTCAGTAACTGATGACATCAGTCTAGACAAATTGCTATACTGGTAAATCATCAACTCACGCTTATGATCGATATTTTTGCTAATAGGTTTTTAGTGATTATTACTAATAACCGAGAATGATTTTTTTTTTTTTTTTTTTTTGTTGAAATTTAAAGGGTTTCGAGCATAGAGAGCAAGTCTAGTCATCCCATGGCTGCAGCACTTATAAACTATGCACAATCGTATTCAGTGGAAGCACAGCCAGAAAGCGTTGAGGAATTTGAAAATTTTCCAGGAGAAGGAATCTATGGGAAAATTGAAGGGAAAAACATTTATGTTGGAAACCAAAAGATTGCGATTAGAGCAGGCTGTTCTGAAGGTGAAGACTATTCCAAATTGTTTTATTTGCATCATTTTAGTCTTTTTTATGTTGTTAATCAATTTTTACTTGTAGATTTAGTTCGGAATACTGCATGTGAAAGAATGGAAGGAATGTCGATGGGATACATATTTCTAGGGTCTTCACTTGCTGGAGTCTTCAGTCTGTCTGATTCATGTCGAACTGGTGCAAAGGAGGCACTCAAGGAACTCAAATCAATGGGTATAAAAACCGCTATGCTTACGGGAGATTGTCAATCTGCAGCCAATCATGCACAAAATGAGGTGAAAATCAAATGCCATCTGTGTTTCAATTGAAAGTTTATGTACTCATTTCAAACTTTAAATGTGCAGTTAGAGGGTGCATTAGATATAGTACATGCTCAACTTTTACCAGAAGACAAAGCCAAGTACATTAAAGGTTTTCAAAAGTTAGGCCCAACAGCAATGGTTGGTGATGGGATCAACGACGCACCAGCTTTAGCCACGGCAGATATTGGAATCTCAATGGGGATCTCAGGTTCAGCACTTGCAACCGAGACTGGTCAGGTGATTTTGATGTCAAATGATATACGTAAAATACCTATAGCAGTGAGGCTCGCGAGGAAAACACGAAGAAAAATATTTGAAAATATCTTTCTGGCTGTTATTACCAAGGCTGCTATTATTGCGTTGGCTATTGCAGGCCATCCATTAGTCTGGGCCGCGGTTTTAGCTGATGTTGGAACCTGTTTAGTGGTTATTCTTAACAGCATGCTTCTATTGAGAACCACACCCATTTCAAAAAGTTCACAAAAGCATTCGGGCTCCTCGCATGATCATAAACATTGCCATTCATCTCATAAGCATGATAAATCCTCATTTGACAAACACGGGCATATAAAATGTCATAAAAGCAAGTGTTCAGATGTTGGCCAGAAGAAAAGTTGTTGTGGTCATGAAGATAAGATTAATGAGCAAAAGGAATTGGTACAAGAAACACAAGTTAAACATAGATGTTGCTCTCATGATCATCATGTAAGTGAGGTGAACAAGCCGATACAAGAAACTGAAGAGCATCATTTGCGAGAAGTGAAAGTTTGTGTACAAAGAACAAAAGATGATTGTTGTGCTCATGATCATGAAGAAGGACATGTGGCAACCCATTTGGTACAAGGCGTTGGAAGCAAACATAGTTGTTGTTCTAGTCCTAATGATGAGGTACAAAAACACGAAAACAATGGTTCATGCTGTGCTCATCCTAGTGACAAGGCACACAAAGATTTAAATGTTGAATCACGACGAGCCCGTAGTTGTGAAAATGTGGCTAAGAAGCTAAGTGACAACTGTCATGACCATATATCCCACAAGAAAAGCCACTCGAGCCATATCTATGAGGGCGATCATCATCACTTACAAGAGTACTACATAACGGAAGAGGAGTTGGGGAAAATGGTAAAACATTGTTGCGAGAACCATGGGCTAGATCATAAGATGCATAATGTAGGTGGTGGTGGTTGTTGCAAGAGCTTCAGAAAGGAATGTTGCAGGCACAAACATTTTGGAGTTGGATTCAATGGAGAAGGAGGGTTATCAGAAATAGTGATTGAATAATAATAATTGTATAAATTACAACAATTATTTTCGATAATTTGCCATGTTTTATTATTGGCTTTAATTAGGTACATCCTGGTTTCAAAAGGATATAGAAGCTGTTCAACCTTTTTGCTAGAGATGGATGTTGTTAGCTGTTTCTTATATTTGCAGATTTCTTCATTAAGGTTCACTACAAGATTCCAAAGCAATCAACGATATCAATGGGCATGGTATTATATTAACTGATGCATATCAAAAAGTTACAGTCATATGTAGTTGGTAACTTATCCCGTATATATTTTTATAATTTTATTAATTTCATACTCATAGCTAGTGTACGTACATATTGGCCGGGTATAAGTTGAGTAATTTCGTTCATACAATGAAAACGAATAGGAGACTTCCTAAATGATTGTATCACAAGAAGAGCTCTTGTCAAATCAATAAAAAAAATTACAAACTTATTATAACTAGCATGACATAAAAAAGTATATTTCATTTTAAGCCTATATCTGTCATAATGTTCACTAAATCTTTATCGATGCTCACTAGGGTAGCAAGTATATCAACAATATTACCAATATCAATTAAATTATCCAGGTGACGGCCTTTTACCGAAAAAATTATTATTAATAATAATAATAATAATAATAATCTATATCTATACTATATTATAAAGCAAATAGACTTTATTTAACATTTTAAATTTCAACATTTCATCGAAACCAAATTACATCAATAACTTACACTATTCGCCGCCGTTGCACCGGCGCCACCGCCACCGCCAGCACCACCAATCTCAACAACTATATGCTTATCCGTCGAAGGACTATATATTCATTCATCGTACGTAGTGGCGAGTGAAAGAACGGTTTAATATATAATCATGCTTCAGGTTTGGGTTTGGTTCCAACAGGAAAGAAAAAAAAAATGAGCCTCTCATATCCTTTTATTGGGCCCGATGAAAGGCCCAAGCAAACTTAACATGACATTCGACACCAACGATCTCAACAATTCGATAGTCGATACAGTACTACACAATGTATTTTGAGAGGGTTGGGATTAATTCTCATAATTTGGAATTCTTTCTATTGAATTGTTTGTTAATTAATAGGTTGTTTCTATCACGTGCGTATATCCAGGAGATGGCTTTGACACATTTAGCATAAAAACTGATCAAATTATAAGTGAAATAACCATGACCAAATCAATTCAATTTCTAGAGGGGAATCGGAATTATTGGGTCGGTTTAAATAAAAAAAAGGTAATTGGATTGAAACCCCCTGATCCCATGTACCATTTGGTACTCACTAATCCCCCAGTCAGGCTAGTGTCCAAGTAATTCTCAATCACTTAATAATCCCCTGATTATCTCAAGTTTGACTTTGGCAAGACTGGTTTATGTCTCAATATAAGTGTCAACAATAACAATGACACACAAACCTAGTGATGGTTTGTGGCCGGCGACAGTGGTTGATTAGGTTGTAAATTGTTTCGCGAATACTTACGAGAGAGAGGTGAGCTGTGAGCAACGTACTTAGTCATGAAAACTATGGATTATTCGAGGCTTGGTGGGTTAGACCATGTTGAATTCAAGACATTGTCTTTTTAATTTAAAACAGCGCATATATAGCTCATATTTGGCCCACTACACCACTTCCTCTAAAATTGTCATGCAATCGTCCATATATATATATACAAGTAAATAAAAAATGATACTACGAATTACAAGTATAAATGGTTCTCTTAAATATAAGTGCATTTTCTTTGTTTTTACTGTTTCTTAAATTATAAATACATTTTGTGCATACATCTCATTTCAGTCGTATAATGTAATTCTTAGGAGTTGGATTTTTGTAACAAACTAAATCAAACATGTAAAGTATTTTACATATATTTATATTAGCGTGGTACTGCATTTTTCCCTTTTTATCAAAGTCAAGTGTACCGGGGTTTAATAGATAAAAAGTATTTTACATTTATTTATACTAGTGCTCAGACCCGTCCAATGGACGGGTAGTCTCAAAATATATTAATCAAATATCACAACTTAATCAATTCGAACGCTAAAGAAGAAACATATGAAAATTAACTCCATATAAATATTGATTCCAGTTTACCTTTTTTTTTCCAACTTATAGTTAAATAAAAAGTTTGCAGTTTGTTATATCTAAACTTACAACAAACACAAACAACAATTTTTGACTAAACGATTTAGAGTTAATGTTATAACACGATTTAAGCTCTGAATTCGATCTAACAATGGCGGTTGGTTAGTGTGTGTTCTTGGTGTGTGTGTGTGTGTTTTGAGAGAGAAAGGTCGAGATAACTGAAAGCTTGGAATTAATTGTGTAAGGAATGAAATGATTTTTCTGTTCTTGTTCTGATTTCTAAGGTGTGAGGGCTATTTATAGTCTAACAATACAACTTTGCCAATTATCACAATTAGCCCCTCAACCTTAGAAATCATCTATCTATGACTTAACAACAAGAATGTCTTCTAATCTTTATTACAATTTATCACTATTTTTGGATTTCTAACATTCTCCCCCTTAGTGATTTATTGTAATGAATGAAGTACGTGTTATCTTGTCTTGAAATTGATGAGCCCGGTGGTGAAGACAATTGGAATGTTGAAACAAGTCTTCAAAGCTTTTCTTTTGTCTTTGTAGAACTTGATTCAGTCTTGATCTTGGACTTCTTGAAGTTAAATCATATGAAGATTCTCAATGTTCTTTTTGAACAGAGAATGATGAACGCATGTTTGGCTTGAATTTTTTGAGAATTGATGAATCTTGAATCAGAGTTGTCTTTTGAAGTGCGGAAGAGATGAATCTTGGCTTTGATTCTTCAATCTTCGATTCTTGAGTGACATTCAGCTTTTTGATTCTTCGGTTGTAATTCTTGAATGAATCTTATCTTCTTGAACTGAAGTTTCATGAATATGAACTCTCCCCCTTGATTTATGCATTGGAGTTTCTTGATAAAATGTTGTTGTATGAATTGAAGATCTTGAATGAAGTGTGTTTGATGAAGACTTGTTTGAAGCTTTACTTCTTTGACTTGAATCTTCTAACAAATCTTTCAACCTTTTTGAAGCTTTGATCTTTGTCACATCAACTCGAACACTTTGGAGAGTTAGCAATTGGATGAAGTTTAAGATGAAATTCTTATGAATTAATCATGCCCCCCCTCAATCCATGAGTATACATCTTTTGGAGCATCTTTGAATTGTTGAATTGTCTTGAGTGAAAATCTTTTCATCTTCGGTTTCATTCTTATCTCTAAAGTCAATTCAGATTCCCCTTTTTAAAATCAAATCTTCAATATTAAGTGTCACAAGGAATAAGAAGACATGGAGAAATGTCAACCATCAAAACATCAACCTAAACTAGTAGCCCAACCCAATAGATCCTATGGGTGACTAAAATGTAAGATTGAAGTTGTTGGGACAAACAATATATCATGGTGTTGGTGGTTTCTGTGTTTGTGTTAAGAGAAATGAAACCAGATAAGAATGATCCGTTTACATGTTCAAAAATCAAAAGGATTAATGAAATGACCGATAGAAATGTATAACATTTTCCGGATTTCCTATGTATCATTGAGATATGCACAAAACAAGTCTCTAACATAGTTCGGTCTGCGGCTTTTCAACCACAAGATTGCTTCAAAGAATATAAATCATGGTTAACACTACCGAAGCATTTGATAACCACAATTTTATCCTTAAAGACTTTTAGGGAAAACCGAGGTCACTTAGACTTTCTCGTTAGCTCAATAATCACATAAATGTAATTATGAGACCTACGTTCAACGTTGGAAAAGATGTTAGCATTGGTAGGATTTCCATTCGATCATCGTGGAATATCATAAGATATCACTACGAATGTTCCGGCTATATCACAAAGATAAGCAATTATATCACAAAGATATGACTCGAATGTGTCCTAAAAGAATGAAAGATGATCAATTTAATGATCAATTAAATTTGCTCTAGACACAATGTGATCAAATGAAGTCGGGGACTGGAGCATAATGTCGCCCTTTTTCAATATCAACATCTTCCAAAAGAAGAGTCAATAGAAGTGTGAAAATCTCCGTGAGAATAAAACAAGTATTTGATAAGAAACACTTGAGTGGTTAGGTAGAGATGTGCATTGCTTCACTGGGTCCATGAAGACTTCTTCAATATCAAGATATCAACAAATGACATCTGATAGAAACGTGTTTTACCCGGCTTTTGAGAATTTTGGGAAGGGTATCATTTCTTTTATCCCTTTTCTCACAACAAATCACCTTAACCTCCACTTTTCGACTTTACTCCCTCCATTCTAGTTGCACGAAATCAACATCACTCAAAATACCCTCACTATCTAATGAAAGAAGTGAATACTCCGGGGTTAGAACTCATCGGCGATGATGAAATTCATGGAGTAAATTTTGAGAAATACCTATCGCTCGTTGTGCAAACTAATCACCGAACTCCATTTGATTAAAAATCATTGGAAAAACAACAAATGTGTGAATGAAAAGGTTTGAAACACATTTGAAGTTTGAGAATTTTTTGAAATCACAAACTCCCCCTTAATCTATGCAAGAATATATCAAAAATGGTTTTCATAGAAAGGTGGAGCAAAAATTTGTTTTTGCGAAATCAAAAAAAAACACAAAGTTTTGCTTCAACAACAATGTTGGTAGTAAGATAGCTAGGGAGTACACAAAGGCGTTCAATCCGTCGCATCTTACAACAACATGTTGGAGGCAATTAAAAAACATTTAAGTAAAGTGAAATCCAATCAATTAGTACAATATGAGAGAACAAGGGAGTACACAAAGGCGTTCGATCCTTCGTTTCCCATATCACTAATTGAGAGTTTGAAAAGGTTGTTTGGGAAAAAAATTTGATTTATTACACATACATATTCATATAAGAATACTTGGAAGTACACAAAGGCGTTCGATTCCTTGTTTTCTTATATCAATTTATATGTATAATAACAATGCGTTTAAACAATAAATATATCATTTAAGAACGGGTTACATACATAGTATATGCAAGCCATTACACTCTAATTAAATAAAACATTGAAGAACGGGTTGCATACATAGTATATGCAAGCCTTTGAAAAAAATCTTTTTGTTTATTTTTGAAATTTTTCAATTTTGTATTTTGTTTTCTGAAATGTTTCAAGAATTCCTTCAATTGAAAAAGAATTAAGGTTTAAGATTTAACATACCAAGCTTGGAGATCAGAAAATTAAACCTCTTTTCGTCCAACGGTTTTGTGAACAAATCTGCAAGTTGAAATTCAGTTCCCACAAGTAGAGTTCGATGTCACCTTTCTCAATATGATCTTTGAGAAAATGATATCTAACATCAATATGCTTTGATCGAGATTGGTTTACTGAGTTGACTGCAATGGCAATGGCACTCTGAGAATCACAATAGATAGGAATATGATCATATGTCAGACCATAATCAGTCAGTTGTGTCTTCATCCATAAAACTTGAGCACAACAACTAGCTGCAGCCACGTATTCTGCTTCAGCCGTTGATAGTGAAACACAATTCTGTTTCTTGGAAGACCAACTCACAATTTTGTCTCCTAAAAATTGTAAAGTACCGGAAGTGCTCTTGCGATCAAGTTTACAACCTGCATGATCTGCATCTGAATAGGCAGTTAGATTGAATCCAGTATTCCTTGGATACCAGAGACCTAAATCGGGTGTACCCTTCAGATAACGAAAGATTCGTTTCACAGCTTGATAATGTAAATCAGTTGGAGCAGCTTGATATCTAGCACACATACATGTTGCAAACATTTATCTGGGCGAGATGCTGTAAGGTACAACAATGAACCAATCATACTTCTATATCTCTTTTGGTCAATGGTTTCCCATTTGTATCAGTATTAATGGTTGTTCGAGCAGCCATTGGGGTAGAAATTGAAGAACATGAAGTCATATCAAACTTTTTCAACATGTCATTTATGTATTTACCTTGTGATATAAAAATACCAGTTGGTAATTGTTTGATTTGAGACCCAAAAAGTAATTCATTTCCCCAATCATGCTCATTTCAAAATGATTGACCATTAGAGATGAAAAGTTTCTGCAAATGTTTGACTGGTCGACCCAAATATAATGTCATCAACATATATTTGAACTAGTAGAACATGCTTACCTTGTTTGCGAATGAACAGGGTAGGGTCAATTATTCCTTTGGTAAATCCACCTTTAAGTAAGAAAGTAGTTAAGGAATCATACCATGCTCGGGGTGCTTGCTTAAGACCATAGAGAGCCTTGTCTAACCTGTAGACATGGTTTAGTCTTTGAGGATCAACAAAACCTTCAGGTTGATCAACGTAGACTTCTTCTTTGAGGTCACCATTCAGAAAAGCAGTTTTCACATCCATCTGAAACACAGTGAAGTTTCTGAATGCGGCATAAGCTAAGAAAATTCGAATGGCCTCCATTCTTGCTACTGGAGCAAAAGTTTCGTCGAAATCACACCAGGTTGTTGGCAATAACCCTTTGCAACAAGTCGAGCTTTATTCCTTACTACCACTCCATTCTCATCCTTTTTGTTTTTGAATATCCACTTCGTTCCGATTGGATCAGCTTTTCTGGGATTTGGAACTAACCTCCATACCTTCAGTCTTTCAAATTGAGCGAGTTCATCTTGCATAGCCTTAACCCACTCTGGATCTTTAAGAGCTTCAGATACCGTTTTGGGTTCAATATTGCTAAGAGAAAGTGCAACAAGACACTCATTCACTGAAGTACGAGTAGTTACTCCTGCTTGTGGATCTCCAATTATCTGATCAGTAGGATGGTCTTTCTGCATACGTGTCCACTTGTGAGCATGAGGAAGAGGATCTTGTTGTTGAAGATCAACATCATCATCATTGAAACTTGAGTTTTGTTGAGAGATAGTCATAACTTGGTATAACTCTTTCTTCATATGCTGGATGATCAAAGTCAAGTGGCACATACACATTCGGAGTGTTCAGGGGATTGGTTGTCTGAGTGAATTGAGAAGGTTGTTCTTGAACATTCACTTGAGAAGGATTCTCAGGAGAGGATGATGGAATAGAATTATTTGAAGATGATCTTTGCTCAGAAGAACTTGATGCTGATTCATGAGTGTTGTTAGGAACTGGATCGTGGTTATGAATAGGTTCATTGTTTGGAATTGGATCAACGATGATCTGAGGTTCTTGATCATGAACCGGTTTTGAATTATAGAATTCTTCAAAAGAATATCTAATTCATCACTGGTTGGAGTTGGAAATTTCTTGAATTTAGAAGCTAAGGTAGAATTCCTTGTAGAAGGACTTGAAGCACTTGTATCCATACTTGTTGGTAGCAAGCTTTCTTGCTCAAAAATCATGCCTGACATCTCATCAAACCACACATTCATTGTTTCTTGAATTGTGTTTGTTCGGCGATTGTAGATTCGGTAGGCAATTGATGTTTTGGAATAACCAACAAAGTATCCTTCATCTCCTTTCTTCTCGAACTTTCCAAGATTCTCCCGATCATTCAACGTGTAACAAACACACCCAAATATATGAAAGTAGTTGATGTTGGGTTTCCGTTTGTTAACAACCTCATAAGGAGTCTTTCGAACCGCTGATTGATAATGGACCGATTCTGAGTGTGACAAGCAATGTCAACAGCTTCAGCCCACATATTTGATGGCAATTTGGAATAAGCAAGCATTGTCCTTGCTGCTTCCACCAGCGATCGATTTCTCCTTTCAACAACACCGTTTTGTTGTGGGGTTCGAACTGCTGAGAATTGATGAGTAATCCCTTTGGATTTGCAGAATTCATCAAAAACAGCATTCTTGAATTCAGTACCGTTATCCGAACGGATGTAACGAACTGGAAGTTGAAGATTTACTTGAGTAATGGTGATGAAATCTATCAACATCTGAGTTGTTTCATCTTGGATGCTAGGAACTTAACCCAAGTATATCTTGAATAATCATCAACAATAACCAGGATGTATTTCTTCCCATTTCGGCTTTGTACTTTCATCGGCCACAAAGATCCATGTGAAGCAAATGAAGAGGTGCCAAAGAATTTGGAGATTTCTTCGGTTTATGAGAAACTCTCTTAATCTTCCCAACAGCACACGAAGGACAGACATGCTCACTTTCATACTTATAGTCAGGTAAGCCTTCAACAAGATGCTTATTGACTAAAGTATTGATTGTTTGGAAATTCAGATGAGAGAGCCTTCTATGCCATAACCAAGAATTCTTCGAGGTAGCCTTTGAAATGAGACAGATATTATCGGTTGGTTGGTTATCATCGAGATTGACGGTAAAAAGGTTATCGTCACGATCGCCACAAAGGATATCAACTCCATCTAGGGTTTGGACTTTGCAAAGGGATTTTCGAAAAAGAACTTGAAGATTGTTATCACAGAATTGTCCAACACTGAACAAGTTGTGACTTAAACCTTCAACATAGTGAACTTTCTTGATAGTAATCCCATTTCGTTCAATGTCCCCATAACCTAAGATAGGAGCGAAATTGTTGTTTCCAAAGCGAACAGTTCCCATGAATCTTTCAACAAAATTCTTCAGCAAAGATTTATTTCCAGTCATGTGCTTCGAACACCCGGAATCGAGTATCCAAACACAGATGGTTATTTCCTGCAATCAAAGAAATTTAACCATTTTTAGGTAACCACTTGAAAACGGGTCCTTTTTGGTTAGATAAAACAGGCAGGGTATATAACTTAGGATGCGCATTCAAACATGTTATTGAATCAACATAAGCATCAGCACGCATATTATCAACAAACATATTTGAATAAAATGTACGAACATTCACACAAGACTTAAAGGTAACATGTCTACAAGCATTTGTCTCCACCATGCAGGAATTAAAATTGTTTACAAGCTCACAAGGCTTTGCCTTGGCACATTCAACATTTATTGACAAATCAGAATTGTTTTGTTTAACAGGAACACCTTTCCACCGATTAACATTTTCTCCTCCTCATTTTCTTCTTTTTCTCAACCTCTTTCTGAATACTAGTGATCTTAGGTACTAATGACTTAGCAACCCATTTAGAATCACTACTTAAGCTCTTTCCACCTGTTGAATTGAAGTTACAAAGATTAGAACGAGGAGTTTTAAAAACTTTCATCTTTTTGTTATCTTTTGGTGGTGAGGAAACTTCTTGCTTCTTTGGTTTATCATGAGAAAACCATCCATATCTATCCCTATATCTAGTTGAACCATTAGATGCATCCTTAGTTAGCAAATTTGAGCTAGACTTAGACACCTTAGGTTTAAAGCTAGACTGAGAGCTAGATTTAGAAGCATTAGGATAGTCTTTCGGAAGTTTCACTTTGGTGTACTTTGTTGTGTGTGGAGTTTCAGCTTGTTCCTTTTTGACATGTTTCACAGGTGTAGCAATGGTCTTTGTTTCAGTCTTGACGAGTTTGGTCTTAACTCGTTTCTTTGAGTAATATGAAGTTGGAGCTTTGGACGATGGTTTTTGAGATTCCATTTTGATTTTGGTAGATTCAATCTTTTTCTCAGTTTCTGAATCAAAAATATGTTCTCCCTCCATGAATTTATCAAAATCAACCTTCGTGAAATCTTTTGAAAGAGAAATTTTCAATGGAGATTGATTAATTTTAGATTTGTTTGAAAATTTTGAGAAATCAGGAATCTTTGTGTCCAACTTCACATTATGGGTAGTCTCAGAAATTAGGTCAACTTGAACTGACACATCTTTGGTCTCACAAGTAAATTGAGTAGACGTATCAACACCTATACTAGCACTAGGCTTAGGGTGAACAACTAACTCATCAACATCGTTGCATGTGAAAAACCTATAAAAGTACCATATCAAAACTAAACTATGTGCAAGTTCTTCATCAGAAAGATCAGATTGCACACAATCATCAGCTATAAAAGTAGCAGTATTTTGACAAGTACATTCAAGAGAATCAGTCAAGGTCTGGGTAGAGGTATTGGTAGATGAATCACAAGTAGTTTGGGTAGAATTTTCTACTGATGGTCTTTGGTCAGTTTGAGTAGAAACATTCTCACAAACTTTCTTAGTATTAACAACAATACATTTATCCTCTAGATTCGGACTTTGAGACTTGAGATGATTGATTACTGTTTGTTGAGATTTCACCTTCTGTTGTAAATCTTCTATTTGTTTTTCCAAAATTGTGGTTGGAAAATACATTTTAGTTGATTTAGGTGAAGTACCAACAGATTCTTGGTTTTGAAATTTGATTCAATTTCTTCCAATTTGAAAATTGAAGATTGTTTTGTTTTGTATGAATCATTGATTGCATCATAATTAACCAAAAAATCTTGATTAGGTATTCTCTCAACTTCATCAGTCTCAAATTCGTCATCCAATGGACGAATAAATTGTTGTATCATACCAAGGCGAAGAAATTTTTCATCATACAGGGGTTCGATTTGGTCTTTGGCTTTTTTCAATGGTGTGATATTCTCAAATCCCAACCCGTGAAGAAGTTCTGTTTTGTCGATTTTTGACTTGTTGAAATAGGCAGTGAAATTCAAGAGAGGATTTTGTTCAACTTTATATAACTTTTCTTGATAGAAAAGTATATTCTTTTTAAATTCCTCAACTTGTTTTTCAAGATTTTCAATCTCAATGCCTTTAAGAAAACAATTATGATTTAAGTCAGAAATCTTCCTTTCGAGTTCAGCATTGTTCGGTTTAGCTTCTTGAAGCTTCTTATTGAGAATATCAACGTCCATTTGTCTCGCATTTGCCCGAAGCCATTCATTGGTCTTTTGAATTTCAAGATCTTGATTGGCTTTTTCAAGATCATGAATGGTCTTTTCAAGATTTTGACATCTTAGTAATAACTTAGAATCAGGAGTGACATTCATCTCACATTCTTTAACCAACATTTTGTCTTTGTATGCTTGAAAGTCTTGTTTTATAGTATCATGTTCAAAAAGTAATTTTGAGTGTTCTTCAAGAAGATTTGAAAATTCACTTTTTGAAAATGCAATACTATTCTTCAACTTTTTGTTGTTGTTGGCTAAAGAACTGATATGATTTGTTAATTTAGATAAAGCTAATCTACAAGACTCTTTGTCCTTAATTGAAGAAAAAGTAGAGTCGAGATTTACCTCATCATCAGGGTATTCATCATCAGTGCTTTCTGCTTCAAGGGTTTTGTTCTTGGCCAATCTCGCCATGTAGCAAACATTAGCGGAGAGATCTTGGTCTTCATCATCAGTGAGCAACAGCCATTTGTCATCTTCTGCAAGCAATGCATGTCCTGCTTCGACCTGTTTGGCTAATAGCATCTTTTGCTTGTAGTACTCGTAGTTCCGCTTCTTGGGTTGTTTGCAATCAACAGCAAAATGTCCAGGAATTCCACAATTGTAGCACCTTTTGTCTGATGTTTTCCCCTTTTCACCTGCTTGTTTCTCATATGCTTCCTTCTTATCACCATATCTTGAACTAGTAGCTTCACTTTGATCATTGCTCCTTGGATGATAGTGTTCCTTCTTTGGAAATGCACTTGTTGAAGAAGTGCGGAGATTGTTGTTTGTTGGCCTCGCTTTGAAATATCTCTTCTTGAAATGCTTGGTTACTGCGGCAAGAGCTTGATATAGTTCGTCTGATACACCATCTCTTGTAGCCATCACATCATCTCCCTCCTCATCTGACGAAGAAACAACCACCATTTGCCTTTTGAGAGCTTCAGAGATCTTCTTTTCAACGATCAATGCCAAAGGATCAGAAGATACAACTTCCGGCATTTTGTTCGATGAAGCTTTGTTCAGGACTTGGTTTTCATTGAGCTTGAAGGATTCATATAGAGTATGAATAGTGAACTTGGTCAGGTTTTGATGTTGCTTGATTTGGGTTCCAAATTCTTCCCATTCTTGACCAAGTGCTTTGATGAACTTGATGTTTAACTCAATCTCAGTCTTCTTGACATTGTTCTTCCTCAGTTCATTAATGACATTGCAGAATCTGTAATACACTGCCTCAAGAGATTCATTTGGCATTTTGGAGAAGTTGTCAAACTCAGTCAAAATGTTGGTCAATCTGATTGTTGAAGTCACGTCAGCCCCTTCCATTTGTCTTGCCACCTCATCCCATATCTCTTTTGCTGTATCATAGGAATCAACAGACCCATAGATTTCATCTGGTAGAGCTCTGTATAAACACGACCTTGCTCTGTTATCAGCAGCTGTTCGATCCTTTTGTTCAGCATTCAAAAGTTCATGAGTTGTAATAACTGCACCAGTAGTGGGATGAAGATGAACAGCAAGTCCTTTCAGAATGGATTCTTTCATCATATGGCCATTTGTTTGACTCTCCACATAATCCATGAATCGTTTCTTCCATAGTCCGTATGAACCACGGTAGAGAACTGGAGGTCTTGTATCAGAACCTAATGCCAAAGCTTCACGAGAAGCCATTAGAGATTGATTTGATTTGGAAAAATTGAATTGAATTTAAAATTGGAAACTGAAACGATCTTGGTTTAAGTATGAAATGAAACGGTCTTGTTTAACGGAAATGAAACGATCTTGTTGAACACAGGGAATGAAACGATCTTGACTTAACGGAAAGTTGAAACGATCTTGATTGAATGGTAAGATCGTCTTGGAAAATTTGTTGAAATTTTGGCTAAGTAAAAAATGAAACGGTTTTGAAGACTGGGACGATCTTGAATGAAGATCGTCTTGGAAAATTTGTTGAAATTTTGGCTAAGTAAAAAAATGAAACGGTTTTGAAGACTGGGACGATCTTGAATGAAGATCGTCTTGGAAAATTTGGTGAAATTTTGGCTAAGTATTAAAATGAAACGGTTTTGAAGACTGGGACGATCTTGAATGAAGATCGTCTTGGAAAATTGGTGAAATTTTGGCTAAGTATTAAAAATGAAACGGTTTTGAAGACTGGGACGATCTTGAATGAAGATCGTCTTAGGTGAAAGATCTGGGACGATCTTGAATGAAGATCGTCTTGGAAAATTGGTGAAATTTTGGCTAAGTATTAAAATGAAACGGTTTTGAAGACTGGGACGATCTTGAATGAAGATCGTCTTGGAAAATTTGGTGAAATTTTGGCTAAGTATTAAAATGAAACGGTTTTGAAGACTGGGACGATCTTGAATGAAGATCGTCTTGGAAAATTTGGTGAAATTTTGGCTAAGTATTAAAATGAAACGGTTTTGAAGACTGGGACGATCTTGAATGAAGATCGTCTTGGAAAATTTGTGAAATTTTGGCTAAGTATTAAAAATGAAACGGTTTTGAAGACTGGGACGATCTTGAATGAAGATCGTCTTAGTCATCTTCTTCATCTGAACACTTTTTCCAGAAAACTCCATTATCAACTTTTTAAAACTTAGATTTCTTATGAATTACTAGGAGTTAGATCACGAAATCACTTTCAAACTGTTTCAATTCACGTCCGAAACACGATTATGAACAAAATTCAACCTAAAACACAACAGATTCAAATCCCTGAAATTACGCGCCAAAACTCAAAATTCAATCTCGAGATATAGATTGAATTGGAACTTGAAAATTGACAGGATTATGTTATCAATAGCCACGAATCTATTGATGAACAAACAATTGTGATTTTATGAGATTTGATGTGTGAATTTTGAAAAACCAGTAGGTGAGAAATTTCGAACAGAATTTGAGATTTAGCTTGATTTTGATGAAATTGTGATTGAATTCAGTTATGGATCGTCATCAGATTGATGTTTCTCTCTGATACCACTTGTTATAACACGATTTAAGCTCTGAATTCGATCTAACAATGGCGGTTTGTTAGTGTGTGTTCTTGGTGTGTGTGTGTGTGTGTTTTGAGAGAGAAAGGTCGAGATAACTGAAAGCTTGGAATTAATTGTGTAAGGAATGAAATGATTTTTCTGTTCTTGTTCTGATTTCTAAGGTGTGAGGGCTATTTATAGTCTAACAATACAACTTTGCCAATTATCACAATTAGCCCCTCAACCTTAGAAATCATCTATCTATGACTTAACAACAAGAATGTCTTCTAATCTTTATTACAATTTATCACTATTTTTGGATTTCTAACAGTTAAGTCAACAAAAAGAGAAACAAAAAGTTCAACAAAAAGAGAAACAAAAAGTGTACATTATATAATTTGAAAAATACATACCAATTCATCAACAAACACCATCTCGAACGTTTTGATTTTTTCGGGTTGTTCCACTCCGAAACAGTCCATACATGCACAACACGGAGTCGTAGATGATGGTTAACATGTGTTGGTTTAAGATCTTCAAGATGAACTAATGTAGTCTTATTTTTTGTTGTTGAAGAATAAGCCATAATGAACCTATAATGGACAACAAACTAAATTAAAAGAGATAATAATAACAATAACATAAGAATTCAATGTTAAATAATAATAATAATGATTAAATATGAACAAAGTATATAAATAAAAACCTTTTTGGTAGTCGATCTAGTTTTTTTTTTGGTCGTAGGTTTTTTTTTTTGGTTGAGAATATGTGAGGGTTTTTTCTAGGTTGTATATATATATAAATAATAATAATAATAATAATAATTAATAATAATAATAATAATAAAGATTTTTTTATAAGAAGGCTAATGCAATACTGTTAGGACCAGTTTACTGATAAACTGGCCAGTCTCCAGTTACATCTGCAGACCTGAAGAAATTGTCCAGAAATATATTGAAGTCCAGTTGCAACGTACAGTTAACGCAACTGAAGACTTCCTCCAGTTGAGATCTGACCAGATATGAAGACATTCCAAATGAAGTCGAAGACAACAAATGGAAGATAGAGAATGACAATGGCAGCGAAGCCCAGTTGACATTCTATTCAGATAGAAACTGGAGAACATCAGTTTAAAGCCTTTACAAAGCTTTACACTGATTACGAGGAAGACCTTTATGCTTTATGTGCTATTAACCGGATAATAACAATTGTCTATGTTTAAAGTACAAAAGTACATAAAGCAGGTTGAATAAAGTGACTTTATGTCATACTTTATACATCATTTAATTAGAAGTCGTATTGCTTCCTTAAATGCTCTCAACCATATTTGTACGATAAAGTTGGAATCTCAATGACAACTTTATCTATAAATAGAGGTCTTTGCACAACCAAGAAATAACTTTGCATATTCAGACAATTGCATTTCTTGGTGAACTTGTGAAATATTCTCTCAATCGCAAAAAGAAACATTTCACAACTTTAAGTGTTTCGATTGTTGAAGAGAATTTCCAAGTATTAGATCATTGTACTTGTTAGGACCAGTTCACCTGGAACTGGCCAGTCACCAGTTCACACTGACCAGTCACCAGTTGCATCTGGTGACCCAGTGAAACTGGTGACCAAGAAGATTTGTCCAGAAATATATTGAAGTCCAGTTGCAACGTACAGTTAACGCAACTGAAGAGTTCCTCCAGTTGAGATCTGACCAGATATGAAGACATTCCAAATGAAGTCGAAGACAACAAATGGAAGATAGAGAATGGCAATGGCAGCGAAGCCCAGTTGACATTCTAGTCAGTTACAAACTGGAGACCATCAGTGGAAAGCCCTTACAAAACTTTAC